>JAOWBW010000245.1:0-600000 GCA_026119855.1 Campanula takesimana | reverse complement strand
TCTCTGGCATTGGGTTCTTCAGGAATAGGCCCATCAAGAATGTACAACACATCTTCTTGCCTTAGAACAATTCTTAGGCTCAGGATCCAATCCATGAAGTTTGTACCATTCTCTATGAAGCTCATCCTTCTAAAGGATTGATCGCAACGAAGTTAGTTGTCATCTACAACTTATGCAAAATTTCCAAAATTTTACAAGTACCAATCTCATTAAAGAGATAAATAATGTATTTTCCAAAAATACCCCCACTAAATTATATAACCTTCTCACACATCCAATGTATAATATAATTTAAATGGGGTAAGATCCAACTTTAATTTAATTTTGAGTCCACGGAGGCGGAGCGCTCAAAACTAAATTAATTAGGTAGACAACCCTGTCAATCATATCTCATATGACTCTTAGATCCTTTCATGAGACTCTTTTGATATTGGGCTAAGATCCAACTTTAATTTAACTTTGAGTCCACGGAGGCGGACCGCTCAAAATCAAATTAATTAGGTAGACAATTTCTTGTCAATCATATCTCATATGATTCTTAGGGATCCAATTTCGAAAGCATGTTTAATCTCATCTTTTGCCTAGGCCCAAAACTGTTTTGACGCCTTATTAAGTCCAACCATTTTAAACGTATAGGAGCCATTCAATTTAATGCACCTCGCGGAGGCGAACCCACATTAAATTAATGAACCTCATCTTGCTCATTCATGAATAAAATTAATGCACCTCACGGAGGCGAACCCACATTAAAGTCATCCATGTATTAACAAGTGTCTTAATCATGGCATGGCAAAAAGGACTTAAAACTTTCTTGAAGGTTCATCACCATATAGCATACAACACATTTATGAGCACACAAGATAAACATGTTACGCATCAAGTTTAGCCACAAAATTAATCTCTATTAATTTAAGCACAACATTTATGTGTCATTAGTTTCTCTATAATTATGAGGATGAGACTATTTCAACTTTGGTTATTATCTCCAAATCAAGACAACAAGAAGTGCGGTCGAACTAAGCCATTAGGCAACCACAATCCCGCACTAATTCAAGAAACCAAGAAAGTAGTCCATGTGGCCGAAACTAAGCAATAGATGGTCTCGATGAACGTAGGCCAATTGCATTCACAATTCCACATGGATCTCCAATCATTGAATCAAGAACTTTGTTTCTCAATTTTAGCAATTATGAACTCTTCATAATTCTAACTTCGATTTATCTTTGAAACTTTGATTGCGGTCAAGTTTGGGAAACACAATCTCGATGAACGTAGATTAGCCATCCAAACCTTGAACCAATCTTAGAATCACAAGACTAAAACAAATAGGAAAATCAAACCCCAAGATCCACACTCAAACCAACTACCCAAAGCCCATTCCAGATCAGCAAGTCTGGTCTGGTTTTGTTACTGGTTCGGTTGGACCTCTCGAAAATTCCAAATTCCAATTTTAACCAAAATCAGAACAGAATCAGTGAACTGTGCGGCCGCCCAAACTCTCCTGTGCGGTCGCCCAAACATGTGCGGCCGCCCAGGGAGATTTGTGCGGTCGCCCAAACGCATCAGAAGGAATTGTGAAGTTCGAAAATTTGTCTCAAAATTGTCTTTCCCCGATTATTAAAACCATGATCCAATCAGAATTAATAATCAAACAATTCAGAATCCATCATAATATTTATTACGATTGAATCGTGCGATTAAAGTTGTAAAACAATAAACCACATAAAATCACATAACACATAAACATCATATAATCCAATATTCACATCATTCTTGGCATATAAACAATTTATATACACACAACATGATCTAGTATATAAATAATCAACATGAACGGGGCTCTGATACCACTGTTGGGTTTCGTAGTCACATGCGCAGCGGAATTAAGCATTTAAAATTGAATGAAACCCAAAACCCATAGATCCATTCATATGATTAGGTCAAATATAACAATATGAATACTAGAATACTAACCCTTGATGCCTTTGATTTTGCAACCTTGAATTTGATAGAGACTTGAAAACTTGATCACGATCATAGTAATAATCACGAACTTTGAAGATGATAAGTTTCACCCTCTAGCGGTATCCACACCACGAACGAATATCAAGAACACTTGATCTTGGTTGCTAGACCAAATTATGAAACACGTTTTCACAATTAATATGAACTATATGGAATTTTCTTTGTGTATAATTTTGTTCTTCAATCTAGGATTTCTTAGAACAAAATAAAACCCTCTCAAACTCTTTGGAGGCTTGCACAAACATTAGGTCTGAGTTATGGCCGAATTCTGATGTTTATACACAAGTAAGACCTATTCCAAATAGGAAACTTGTGTTAAAACCCGTCCAAAATTCGATTCCGAGTCAAATTAGGAATCTGCCCCCGACAGCACTGTGCGGCCGCCCAAACTGAGGTGTGCGGCCGCCCAAGTTCTTGTGCGGTCGCCCAGCCCATTTGGGCGGTCGCCCAAAGGCCCAGAAAAATCCAATTTTTCCAAATTTCCAATATAGTCCTTATTTAGGATTCGTTCTATTGTGTGTGACCCTCTAGGATTATACTAAGTTGGCAATGGGTTCAAACATGAAACCATAAGATATGATTAGGTTCTAGAAAACCGTCATACCTACCCAAATAGTATAACTAGATACAAGTTCGCATTCCTTTTAGAACATGTCACAATCCCTTTGTCCACGATGTCATTGAACACAAGTCATGGTCAACAAGTCAACTTGTATTGTTCAATACTTTCTCGATTCCGAATATGTTGATAATCCAAATGACATTGATCCAATCAATCCATTTGAGTTTGGCCAAACATTTCATCAACATCATTCCTTCGAGGGGCCCAAGCTTGACATCTCTCCGAAGAGGGACAAATCCATTTAGCTTATTATTCTTCCCTACGTGAATCCGATTATGCCAATCATACCCTTTATAACTACTGTGTTAAGGTAGCGTTTGAATATGTCAAACATAATGTTCATCAAGTGGAAGACTATAATAACTTCATGTCTAAGGATTCAAATGACATAACTAATATGAGATTTATATATGACATCGACCATGACATAAATCTCATACCGCGGGTCATGTCCAGTACCTTGTTCCAAACAAGTACCTATAAATCTAACATGATCATCCCATGATCATTTAGCCTTTATACTAGTGCTTAACAAGCTCTAGGGACGGAGATTATTATAAGCAAACACGAGCCATAATAATAATCTTATTATCTCTTTATTATTATGAATAAAATGATAACTTATACAACGTTTAACAAACGTGCCTAGGGCACGAACACCAACAATACCAAGATGCAATTTTTATTCATTCAATGAATTATTCAAGCCATTACAACGGATTTATTGAGCAACAAAAGACATCAAAATATTAAATCCTGAAACAAAGTGGTCTAATTGCAATCTCTTGGGGTACAAAGAAAAATCTAATCTTTCTTAGGTTTGGGAACCTATTGCTTCTTGTTATGTCCTTTAGTCTTCTTGGATGGGGACGGAACATTCTTGGGACCGCCAAGACGGGAGAAAACGCTAGGACGGGATGGAGCTTCATCAACGGCTTTCCCTTTGCCCTTATCAAGCGGAGCCTTAGCAGGGACAACCATGGGACGCTTCCACACATGAGAGGAATTTCCCTTACCTTTCTTCTTCTTGGGAAAATGATGGGGTCTATAGTCCCGCACATGAACCACCGGTCTCACGGGGTCAACAACATCGTCATTGGGCCTTCCCAAATGATCAAAAACGCTCGGACACTTCTCCACCATCGAGACGGACCCCACAGCTGGAACGACGTTCACCACGGGAACGGACTTGTCACCCTCGGGGACGGAGACCTTGACTTCAAAAGAGAAAGTCATTGGGGCCATTATGAGAAGAATTTTGTGGTTTAGGAGGAGAAGTGTTTGCAGAAGAATGCTGTGTGACCATTCTGGTCAAAAATGGTTCAAAATTTATAGCTGTTGGGGGTTCTTTTGGCCAGCAAATGTCAAACCCAGAATTCCGCCTCCCAGACGCGCGTGCCACCCGCCAGCGGTCTGAAATGCGCGCGCGTCCCAAGCCTACAGAGGAAAGCGCGCGCCTCCCAAGTCTAGATCACTTCAGAAAAGGCCTTGTCAGAGATATCCAGCCTAAATCAAGACACAACCCCTATCCTTGGACACCCAGTTGGGCACACCTTCTTCTGGTCCGCCCTTAAGGCATGTCAAAAATTGAAAGTAGGATAGAAACTCCCACTCAAAAGTAGGCTGTCCTTCTCCGGATTCCGAACTCCCTAAGTTCTGTCACGGGTGCCATACCCCCCTCAAGAGTCAATCACAACATTTCATCCCCAGCAGGAATATTTTTCTGGTCGCGGTCAACTGTGCCCGCACCCCACAATTCAAAAAGTCAAGTGTGACTCCAAGTTGCACGAGACTTCAAAGCAATACCCCATCAACGGATTTCACTAACGGATTCGTCCTCAAAGGTTCACTAACGGCCTCCTCAAAGGTTCACTAACGGCCTCTCCAAAGGTTCACTAACGGCCTCATCAACGGATTTCACTAACGGATTCGTCCTCAAAGGTTCACCAACGGCCTCCTCAAAGGTTCACTAACGGCCTCTACAAAGGTTCACTAACGGACTCTACAAAGGTTCACTAACGGCCTCATCAACGGATTTCACTAACGGATTCATCCTCAAAGGTTCACTAACGGCCTCTACAAAGGTTCACTAACGGCCTCATCAACGGATTTCACTAACGGATTCGTCCTCAAAGGTTCACTAACGGCCTCTCCAAAGGTTCACCAACGGCCTCCTCAAAGGTTCACTAATGGCCTCTCCAAAGGTTCACTAACGGCCTCCTCAAAGGTTCACTAACGGCCTCCTCAAAGGTTCACTAACGGCCTCTCCAAAGGTTCACTAACGGCCTCTTCAAAGGTTCACTAACGGCCTCCTCAAAGGTTCACTAACGGCCTCCTCAAAGGTTCACTAACGGCCTCTCCAAAGGTTCACCAACGGCCTCTCCAAAGGTTCACTAACGGCCTCTACAAAGGTTCACTAACGGCCTCATCAACGGATTTCACTAACGGATTCGGCCTCAAAGGTTTACTAACGGCCTCCTCAAAGGTTCACTAACAGCCTGTACAAAGGTTCACTAACGGCCTCATCAACGGATTTCACTAACAGATTCGTCCTCAAAGGTTCACCAACGGCCTCTTCCAAGGTTCACTAACGGCCTCATCAACGGATTTCACTAACAGATTCGTCTTCAAAGGTTCACTAACGGCCTCCTCAAAAGTTCACCAACGGCAACGGCCTCCTCAAAGGTTCACCAACGGCCTCTCTAAAGGTTCACTAACGGCCTCCTCAAAGGTTCACTAACGGCCTCTCCAAAAGGTTCACTAACGGCCTCGTTTAAAAGGTTCACTAACGGCCTCATTCAGAATATTCAGCCGGCAGGTTCACCTAACGGATCATGCCACCCCTCTATCAACAAAAGCCGCTCACACAGGGAGCGCAGCACTATCTCTCGCAATTTCAAATTCCTGCTTTCATCGAGTCTTTGCTTTTTTCTTGGTGATGTCCTCGGCGGATGTTTTTAACTTTCGTCGACGCGTTTTGCTTTGCAATCCACGTCGCCGAGGGGCTTTGTAGACACCCCACCTTAGACCGCTCACCCCGATTGCACATTTGATCTTGTGTCTCTCCCCATTTTAAGTGTTTCTCGTTAGTTTCTGTCACTTCTGTTAAGTTCCTGACTGACTTCGTTAAGTCCAGGGACTAAACTGAATAACAGGGCTGACTTTCTAGTCCATTCTGTCAAAATTGCCTTCTATGAGTCGCGCGCCTCCGACAGGAGGAGCCAGACGCGCGCGCCTCCCGCCCCCAAAGCAGGAAGCGCGCGCCTCTGGGCGTCAGTTACAGATTTCTGGCCAGGATTCTCTCCCTTGCTCAATTTACAGGATTTTGCCCGGCAAGGATTTCTTGGTGACTGAGTTTTGGCACCAAAAACACCTCTCTTTCACCTATAAAAACCTCCCTTTACCTCCATTTTCAAGGACCGAAAACTTGGACGAAAACTTAAGACAAAAACTTTGATCAAAAGACCTTGACTTTACCAAATTTCCTACTCTCAAAGCATTTTTCAAAGGATTTCTCCAAGTAATTCAACAAGAAGTGTTTGAAGTCTCTTGAAGTCTAGGTAAAGCTCTTCTCAACTTCATCTCTTTTCTCTTTCTTTTCGTTTTATCAAAGTGCAATCACCCAAATCATTTTGGGACATGACTTTAATGATCACCTCATCTCATTGAGGTCGGTTAAAGAGTTATCTCCTACATTCCAAACTCTATTTTAAACCCCTTTTTATGATTTAAAGAAGAAGAAGAAGAACATTTATCATTCATGTAGATTTTGATCAAGCAAGACCAACTTTAGTTGGGCGAGATGGGTGTTTAGGTACTTCCCATCTCGTAATCTAACCCCCGAACCTCAAAACAAAGAATCTCTGTTTTCATAATCAAACTTAGGCTATTATCAATAGGTTTTTCTTATGTTCCTCAAAACATAGGTGGCGACTCTTAAAAACAAGTTAGACATCCTAGGATAACTCACGCGCTCTAGCCTTAGCCGTGGTTCCCCCGGGGTATCTACACCCCTCCCTTATATAAAGGAGTATACTGGCATGTTTTCAAGTAACTCTCCAGACCCTCTTCAAGCATTTTTACAACCTTTACAACCCTTTATAGCCTTACTGCATTCTCGTTGCAGTCTTAAATATTTGCATAGACCCCTACAAATATTTTGTCATTTTTGCACCCAGTTACAACCCACATACAGCCAGCTAACAGCCAAGCTAATATTTCTTTTGTAAACACTTGTGATTATCTTCTTTTTCTTTTTCTCGCTTTGAAAGAAGCAACCTTTATTGAAGTTTCAATTAAGTAGAGGGGGTTCAAAGGAACTTGCCTTATCAATTCTTGTAACTCTAAAAGTAGAGAATATTATAGTGAATTGGTCTCACTGTTCCAATAGTAGGGGTGGATGTAAGAGAAGGGTTTTGCCTCTGAACCACTTTAAAATACTGTGTACACTATTGTCCATACACTTACACACACATTAGACATTGTCCTTTCATTCCTTACTTATTTTGATTCCGCTGCACATTTATTTTATTTATTATTTCTCAACAGCTAACCTCAAACAGTTAGCTGTCCAAGTTTTAATTAATCTGTTCATTTAGTTAAACAGGGCCTTTCAATTGGCATCAGAGCTTGGATTCACCATAAAGAGTCTAACAACTTGTGAAAGATCTATTCAACCCACCATGCCTCAACCAAGAAGAAACAATGAAAAGGACATCCCACACATTGATGACTATGGATCTTTTGAGATTTATTCCTCAAAAATCAAAACCTATCTAGATGCTAATAGCATATGGAACTGGTATGTCTTAGAGAATGAAGTTAAACCTCCCACTCAAGCTGAAGTTAATGGAGGAGGTAGCAAACTCAAATCTCCTGAAAACTGGACTGATGCTCAAAGACAACTTATGACTGCAAACTTAAAAGTAAAAAATATTCTGCAAAAAAGTGACAATGACTCCCTAGCTCAAGAAATAGCTAAAGTACCAAGTGCTAAAGCAACATGGGAATTAATTAACACCAAGTTCACTAAACACACCAGTGTTAGAACCCAGAATCTATATAACTTATTAAGACAGCTAGACAACTTCAAATTCTATCTTGGAGAGAAAGTTAGTGCTGCAAGACCAAGATTTGAAGATCTTGTAAGAGCTATTTCAGACCATGGCAAAACCTTTGAACAATCTGACCTATGCTTAAAGATCTACTCTAATCTCCCTCAAGAGTATGAGAAAGTAGCCCTTCCCATTAGAGAAGGAGCTGAATGGAGTAGTATGACCATAGAACAATACTCTGGTAAACTTGAAGCATATGAACTAGAAGGAATGATCAAAATTCAACCAGCATCCACCATATCTCACACCCTTGCCCTTGTTGCTCAAGAGCAAACCCAGAAACAGTTCTCTCAATAGGACATTGACACCCTTGTTATGAATGCTCTACAAAAACTGAACATAACTCCTAAACAAGAATCAAAACCTATCTCTCAAGAAGACATCCCAAGTCTCATCTCCATGGCTGTCAGAAATGCCATAAAGCACCAAAAGAAAGCTTTTGATAGAAGATACAGTCCTTCACCATCCAATTCAACTCAAGAAGTTGTTAAAAAGAACATTGAGTGTTACAACTGTGGCAAACCAGGCCACTATGCTGCTGATTGCAAAGAACCTAAGAAACCAAGAGAAAACTTCAAAAGAATGACTTATTCTAAAGAAGTCATTCATAGCTCTAGGTGTAATTGCTTTAATTGTGTCAAGGCTAAGAATGACAAAAATAAATAACAAGTTATGCTTGCTGACTCTTCTAGGTTTAGTGATGAAGAATTTGAATCATCAGACTCAGGTAGTGATGAAGAAGAAGCATTACTGTGTTTGGTTGCACAGGAATGTGATGACTCAGATAATGAAGAGGACCTAGAAGCATTAGCTGCTGCTGAAGAACTTAAAGAGGTACATAATTTTAATTCTCTTAATATAGAAGGCTTTAAAAATTTAGTTTGCACCCTCTTGATTCAATAGAAGAAACAAGACTCTAGCTTTGCTGCCCTCATCACAGAAAACCTTGAGCAATCAAAAACCATTGAAAATCTCAAATCCCTAAACACTAACCTTAAAACAACCAAAAAGGATCTAGAAGAAAAATGTCAAAAACTTAAAAATGACATACTTAGCTCAACAACTAAGACTGACTGTTCTAAGTCCCAAAAGGATAATGAACAAGAAACGAGTACCTTGAAGGAAGAAAACAATGCTTTAAAAAGCAAAATTGATTCCTGGAACAAATCAAGCAATGCTCTATCCATGTATCACTTTAATCAAAGATATCCTGGGGACAGATCTGGAATAGGAGCTAAAAATCCCACACTCAAAATCTACACTCCACCTACTGGTGATAGAGCTGTTGAAACTATGATTTTACAAAGTCTCAACACATTCTCTACCAAGAAACCATCTTACCCCATTCAAACAAAGGAAGATGTGTATAGAAAGGAGAGTGAAGATATTAAAAATGGTGAACTAAAAGTGGAAACTCATATAATTCCCAAATCTCAAGCTTCCACCAGTACTAATGATATTAAATCTCAGAAAAGGAAGCAAGAACAGAAGCCTAGAAAGCATAGACAAGATAGAAAGCCAAGACAAGCTGAACAGCCAAGACAAGCTGAACAGCCTAGGCAAACTGGATAGCCAAGACAGGCTAGACAGCAGAGGCACTCTAGGCAACCTAGACAAAACTAGAAATATTCCAATGGGAAAACCCATGCTTATTAGTCTCAAAATTCCTCTCCTAGATCATCATATCACTCACAAAATCTCAGACAGCAATCATATTTTCATCAACCAAACTACAATCAAAGCCCACACTATACTGGACACCTATATGACTCTCCTCAACCCTTTACATTGACACACTAGATGATGCAAATCATGTCTTACTATAACACCCTTAACCAGTTCTTCAAAATAAGATCAGGTGGCAAGGCTAGGGTACCAAAGAAAGTCTAATCCTTTGGACCCAAAAGAATAAAGGGTACCATAATTTTTAATTTTGTTTTGTAGGAATCTAGTAAAGGAATCTGGTACTTAGATAGTGGATGTAGCAGACACATGACCTAAAACAAAGAATGGCTCCAACAGCTGACACCAAAGAATGGTCCCAATGTTACATTTGGTGACAATTCTCAAGCAAGAGTCAAAGGATTAGGCAATCTAGTGACCAAGGAGATCATCTTTACAGATGTATCTTATGTTAAAGGCCTTAAGCACAATTTGATCAGCATTAGTCAAATTTGTGACAAAGGTTATCATGTTATCTACACAAAGGACCAGTGCCAAGTCAAAGACAAGAACAACAAGGTTATTCTAACAGGAGTTAGAAAGAAGAACCTCTACTGTCTCCACCTTGAAGTTGTCCAAACCTCTACTGCCCATTGTCTATTAACCTGCAGCCAATCAGATATGTCTTGGCTGTAGCATAAAAGACTTGCCCACCTAAACCTCAAAACCATTTCCAAGTTATCCATCTCCAACCTTGTCAAAGGTCTTCCCAAAATTCCTTTCGAGAAAGACAAGTTAGGAAGAGCTTGTCAATGTGGAAAACAAAAGAAAACATCATTTTCTGCTAAAACCAGACTGGACACAACCAAACCCCTTGATCTACTTCATATGGACCTATTTGGCCCCATTAGAACCAGATCTCTAGGTGGAAAAAGATACTCCCTTGTAGTTGTTGAGACTACACTAGATTCACTTGGATCATTCTTCTTGAATCCAAAAGTGATACCCTTCATAATCTCACTCAGCTGTTCAACAAAGTTCAAAACTTTAAAGGCTTGTCCATCAAGAAAATATGGTCCGATCATGGAACTGAGTTTGAAAATACAGGAGTTGAAACCTATTGCAATCAAAAAGGGATTGATCACAACTTTTCATCCCCAAGAACTCCTCAACGGAATGGAGCTGCTGAAAGAAAGAACAGAACCATATGTGAAGCAGCAAGAGCAATGCTGTCAGAACATAATCTGCTTAAGTACTTTTGGGGTGAAGTTGTGACTACTACTGTCTATGTGCAAAACAAAACTCTCATCAACAAGTATCATATGAAGATGACATATGAGTTATGGAATGGAAATATTCCAACCATCCTACTTTCATGGATTTGGAAGCAAATGCTATATTCACAACAATGGGAAGAACAACCTTGATAAGTTTGATTCCAAGAGTAATGAAGGAATCTTTATTGGTTACTCTAACACTAGTAAAGCCTACAGAGTTTACAACAAAAGAAGACTGGTTGTGGAAGAATCAATTCATGTTAACTTTGATGAAAATAATGATCAAAGCAACACTGACTTATGTGATTTTGATGAAAGTATTGGAAACTATGACAACCTTCCAGAACCTTCACCCACAACCAATAATCTTTCATCCCCAAATGAGAGCAATATCATTCTTCCTTATGTTCTGCCCAAAGACACTCCCAACAGCTTACCTACTCCCAACAGCTTTCCTCTTCCCAACAGCCAAGATGAAACTGTTAGCTGTCAAATAATCCATTCTCAAATCCCTACTCCAATCCTCATTGCAAATGATAATAACCTTGTCATATCCATTCCCATTCAAAGAGAAAGCATCCTGATGGCATTCCTCACTATGATATTTTTATGAGTGCCTTTATTTCTCAAATGGAACCTAAGAAGATCCATGAAGCCCTTTAAGATGCAGACTGGATAGAAGCAATGGAAGAAGAACTTGAACATTTTGAAAGGAATAAAGTATGGAAACTTGTTCCTAAACCCAGAAATAAAACTGTCATAGGCACCAGATGGGTATTTAGAAATAAAATAAGTGAAGATGGAACTGTTGTGAGAAACAAGGATAGACTTGTAGCTTAAGGATACAGACAAGAAGAAGGAATAGACTATGATGAAACTTTTTCCCCTGTAACAAGACTTAAAGACATAAGACTATTCCTAGCCTTTACATCTTTCAAGAAGATGAAAGTATTCCAAATGGATGTCAAGAGTGCATTCCTGAATGGAGTACTTAATGAACAAGTGTTTGTTGCTCAACCTCCTAGATTTGAACACCCCAAATTCCCAGATCATGTATACAAGTTAGATAAAGACTTGTATGGTCTGAAACAAGCACATAGAGCTTGGTATGACACTTTGTCTAACTTTCTTCTTAATAAAGGATTTACCAAAGGACATATTGATAAAACTCTGTTCATCAAAATTTATGGAGATGACACCCTACTCATTCAGGTCTATGTTGATGATATTATCTTTGGATCATCAAATGAGGATCTTTGCAAAGAATTTGGAGATCTTATGCAAAAATAGTTTGAAATGAGTATGATTGGAGAACTAACCTACTTCCTAGGTCTTCAAGTCAAACAAATGAAGGATGGGATCTTCATTAACTAAGCCAAGTACACAAGAGACATGATAAAGAAGTTTGATATGCAGAATGCCTCAACAGCTAAGACACCCCTGTCTACCACAACCAAACTTCATGCTGACACTGATGGTCAAAGTGTTGATCAAACACTATACAGAAGCTATATAGGATCCCTCCTATATGTTAATGCATCAAGACCTAACATCATGTTCAGTGTATGTCTCTGTGCATGGTTTTAAGAAAATCCTAAAGAATCTCACCTTGCTGCTATTAAAAGGATTTTGAGATATCTAAAAGGAACCCCTGACTATGGTCTGTGGTATCCAAATGAATCACCATTCTCACTAATTGGTTTTACTGACTCAGATTATGCTGGATGCAATCTCGACAGAAAGTCAACAAGTGGTGGATGTCAATCCATTGGATCAAGAATTATGTCCTGGTCTAGCAAAAAGCAAACCTCTGTAGCAACCTCAACAGCTGAGGCTGAATATGTTGCAGCTGGTCTCTGCTGTTCCTAAATATTGTACTTAAAAAATCAACTTCAAGACTTTGGTATGAATGTCACAAATATTCCTATATTTTGTGATAATTCTAGTACAATAGCCATGACTGAGAACCCTGTTCAATACTCTAAAACCAAACACATTTAAGTTAGACATCACTTCATTAGATATCATGTTAAAAAGGGAAATATTACCTTATCCAAAGTTGGTACTGAGGACAATGTCTCTGACATACTGACTAAAGCTATGGATGAAAAAAGGTTTGAACTTTTGAGAGCAATGTTAGGAATGATTAACTTGCCTAAGTAAAAAGGATTAACTGGAAATTCATTTCATAAACTATAAGAAAGTACAAAGACATGGTTAGCTGTTTTACAGTGTCCCAACAGCTAACCTAAACAGATCTCTATTCAAGGATAATTATATGATGGCCTATTTACATTATATAACTTGATACTTCTACTTAAACACCACTACCCCTGTGGAAATCGGTAGCCTTCCCTCCTCAAAATTCCTCTCCAAAAACAAAAATTACAAAACCTTTCCCCAACAGCTAACCAACTACCTTAGCTGTTTTAAAAACCATCTTTCTTCTTACAAGATCTATTTCCAACAAACTCCAGATCCCTTGTCCTGCATGTCTCCTCCTTCATTTGCCCTTGCTGGTGTAGACTTTCCTGTCCCCAAATATCTTTCCAACCATATTGGATGCCTTTCCATAATAGGATCAATGAAGGTAACTAAATGCTGAAGGGGTAGACCCATGGTTCTTGGCCACCACTCCTCCACAGCATCATAAGGAGGGAAATCATCCAAGGGAGATGTAAAGCTAAAGGTTCTTGAGGTTTGCATGCTCTCAGCAGCTATCATTGCCATCTGAGAAGAAGGACCACCATCATTCCTTTCCTGAACTGGAACATGACTACAACACCTTAGATACTGTCTAAACAGCTGAGTGTGTGTCCTTAATGGAGATTGATGGACTCCCTGAAAATTATCTCCTCCTCCCTCTAGCACTGTCATGCTAATGGATAGAGAATCCCTAGTCACTGGAGTAAAAACCCTTGGCAGTTCAACCTCAAGCACCTTTTTGTCCTGAGCAGCTAAGCCATCCTCTTGTTGCATCAATTCCCTCAAAGTAAAATGTCTCAAATTTTGAGTTCCTCCCATCTCTCTCCTAACCAAGTCTTTTACATGAACCTTGAATCCCTCTTTCCTCATCAAGTCCCCAAGGGAATGAACCCTTTGGACTTCAGTTGTTGCAGCCTTTGCTTTGCTGATCTCTCCTTCCCCTATCCTCATATTCTGACCAAACAACTTTATACTACCCCTCTCCTCACCTTGTTTCTCTTTTCCCTTGCCCTCAACCTTTCTCAGTTATGCCAACCTATCTCTCTCAAACTTCTCCAAAACATCCCTTTCACACTCCCTATCTCTTTTTCTCTTCTCCCTATCTCTCATCTCCCTATACTTAAGAGGGTGATCAAGAGGAAGCTGTTCAACTTCCTCATGCAACTGGTGATCACTCCGTATGGTATATGACCTATACTCTCTTTCAAATTTTTCTCTCTCTGTCTCCTCTCCAGATGGAATTGTAAAGATCAATTTCTTTGCAGTTTGAGCCATCCTTTTTGGACTAAACTTAGATGAAAGTCTCCCCATTTTCAAATAACTGTGTATGACTTCTAACATCTAAGTTTAAATAGAACAAACTTGGTATAAATTTAATAGCTAAGGTCATGTTCCTTATATACACAAGGAATTTAAGATGATCCATAATAGGGTATGGTTATAGACTTAGCTGTTGAAATAAAATTTATGTCCAAAATATCGACTGATTTGACCATAAAATCTGTTCTATTGGTAGAAAAGTGTGGCAAATCTGAGATGTGATGGTCAAAATTTAATTTGAAGTGTGTTATATTACTTTTAACACCTTACTTTCCATAAATAGCCGCCCGAATTTTTTGGAAATAAATGATATTTCATTTAATTCTATTCTATTTACTGTTCACTTAAACAGTAATAGAGGATAACTGCCACCTCATCTTAACGGCTAAATTTATTAACCCCCACGTCGCATCCCTTCAAAATTATAACCGTTGTCCCCACCTTCTAAACCACGATCTTTTCACTATTCCTATACATTTATAACCATCCAAACAATAAACCCCTTCGTATTTCTCATCCATTTCGCATCCCCTGTTTCAAACCCTAACCCTCTGTTTTTGCCCTCTTCTTTTCTCAAAATCAATGGCTCTTCCTGAAAAATCTCATGGATATTACATTGAAAGTGACTTCTTTGAAAGTGAAGTAGGATCCTATATCAAGGAAATTCTAGAAAACAATGGCCTTCTCAACATGTTAACTGCCCATAACCCAATTCTTGAGAATGCTTGTTTGGAGGTGTATCGAATTGGAACTAGGCTCAGAGATAGCTCTATTCGATGTGTCTTCCAAAATGTCACAATGATCATCAAACCTGAAGATGTTCATACAACTTATGGCGTCTCAAATCACAGAAGCCTTGTAACCAATGTTTGGAGCAAAGATTTGGACTCAACATTCAGTGTCCTCTACCAGCAATTTACTGGTCAAGAAGGCATTAACTATGACTCTGTCAAGAACAAATCTATCTTGAAGAAAAATCTGTCCATCAACAATTCAGCACTAACTGATGTGGTGATCAAAGGAATGTGTGGAAAGCAATCCTCCTTAGATCAGTTGAGCTCTGCAGAATGGAAGATTGCTCTTGGGCTCATTAGAAGGAAAATTAATTGGTGCACAGTTATGCTTGAGAATTTTAACCTTGCATCCTCTCAGTCTCTATACAAACCCTATGTGAGATCCACCAAACCTACTATGTTTAGATTCATGAGTGGGATTTTGGCAAATAAACTGAAATAGAATTAAGGGTCGAAGGGCCTTTGAGGAATATTAGGAAGTTAGAGGACAAATCTGGAAAACAGGAGGGTCCGACTGGACCAGGTAAAGGACCCGGTCGGACCTCCAGGTGATCCAGGCGGACCAAGGTAAGGACCTGACCGGACCAATCGGTTTCAGTTAGGGATTTCCTAAGTCCGTATTGTCTCGGGTTTGGACACTTGTTACCTATTTGCAATAGGTCTAATGAGTATAAAAACGAGCTCTAACAGCCCTAATCAGACTAATGCAATTGTGAAAGCCTCTAAAGAGTTTGAGAGAGTTTATTCTTGTTCTAAGATCTCCATAGTTAAGAACAAGAACACATATATTATTCCATATAGTTCTTTGTGGTCTAGCAACCAAGATCAAGTGATTCTTGATATTCGTTCGTGGTGTGGATACCGTTAGAGGGTGACGATTATCATCTACAAGTTCGTGATCTTGTTCGTGGTTGTTCGTGATCAATTTCGAAAAGCTCCACCGAATTCAAGGTTGCTAAGGAGACGCTTCAAGGGTTAGTATTCTAGTATTCATTGTAGATGTATTTTCTATAATCATATAAATGAATCTATAGGCTTTGGATTTTATTAAATTTTAAATGCTATATTCCGCTGCGCATGTTACTTAGAAACCCAACAGTGGTATCAGATCCCCGTTCATGTTGATTATTTCAATACATAATCATGTTCTATGTGTATAAATTGTTTATGTGCCTAGCATGATTTGAATATTGGGATTATGATGTTTATGTGTTATATGCGTTTATGTGGTTTACTGTTTTATAAACTTTAATCGCACTATTCAATCGCAATAAAATTATGTTGGATTTAAAATTGTTTGGATCATCAATTTTTGATTTGATCAAAGTTTTGATAATCTAAGAGATTCATGAATGAATTGTTCATTCAATGTTCTGATTTTCATGATGATTGGATCATCAAGAACCAAATCCTAATCGAATCGGGGAAAAACAATTTTGAGACAAATTTTCGAAACATGAAAAACTGATCAGATTTTCCAGAAGGTCCGACTGGACCCAGTACAAGACCCGGCCGGACCCACGGGTCTGGATTGGGTGCATGTTTGGAGTTTGGGGTAAACCGAAAAATTTGAATAGATTTTCCAGAAGGTCCGACCGGACCAATCAAAGGACCCGACCGGACTCCTGGGTCTGGTGCGGTGATTTGTTTGGTTGTGGTGTGGGTTTGTGGTTTGATCATTCCTATTTGTTTTGATCTTGTGATTCTGAGATTTGATCAAGGTTTGGATGGCTAGCCTACGTTCAAATGGACTGTGTTTCCCAAACTTGATCATTATCAAAGATTCAAAGATAAAACGAAGTTAGAACTATGAAGAGTTCATAATTGCTAAAATTAAGAAATAAAGTTCTTGATTCAATGATTGGAGATCCATGTGGAATTGTGGATGCAATTAGCCTACGTTCATCGAGACCATTTATTGCTTAGTTTCGGCCACATGAACTACTTTCTTAGTTTCTTGAATTAGTGCGGAATTGTGGTTGCCTTATGGCTTAGTTCGGCCGCACATATTGTTGTTTTGATTTGGAGTTGATGACCAAAGTTTGAAGAGTCTCATCCTCATAATTATAGAGAAACTAATGACACATAATATCATGCTTAAATTAATGGAGATTAATTTAAAGACTAAACTTGATGTGTAACATGTTTATTTTATGTGATCATAAATGTGTTATATGCTATATGTTGTGAACCTTCATTAAAATTTAAGTTCCATGACAACCCATGATTAAAACACTTGGGATTACATGGGTACTTTCATGCGCGCTCTAACCATCGCGAGGTGCATTGATTTGATTCATGTATGAACAAGATGAGTGAAAGAGTGATTCCTATGCGTTTAAAGTGGGTTGACTTAATTAGGCTATCAAAAGAGTTTTGGGCCTAAGGCACAGATGAGATTAAAAGATGCATGACATATGATGTTTTGATATAATCTCATAAAAGATCTAAGAGTCATATATGATATGATTGATAAGGAGTTATCTACCTAAATAGTTTAATTTTATGCATCTTACCATCGCGGACGGATCTTAGCCCAATTAAATTATATTATACATTGGATGTATATGAAGGTTATATAATTTAGTGGGAGTATTTGTGAAATACTAATATTTGTAATATCTTTAAAACTAAGTTGGTACTTATATTTAATTATATGTTTGCATAATTGTAGATAATGGCTCAAAGTACAAACTTATCATTGCGATCTATCCTTGAGAAGGAAAAACTTCAAGAAAATGGAGCTAACTACACGGATTGGATCCGTAGCCTTAGAATTGTTCTAAAGCATGAGGACAAGCTCTATATTCTTGATGATCCCGTTCCTAAGGATGAACCTGCTTCTAATGCACCCAAGGATGAGAGAAACGCCTACAAGAAACACAAAAGTGATTCTCGTGAGGTGGGTTGTCTTATGCTTGCGGCCATGTGTCCAGAGCTTCAGAAGACTCTTGAACACTTGGAGGCATTTGGCCTTGCTGCTTCGTCGAAAGATATGTTTCAAGAACAAGCAAGGCAAGAGAGGTTCGACACTATAGCTGCCTTGGTCTCATGCAAGATGAGCGAAGGGCAGTCTGTGGGCCCTCATGTTTTGAAGATGAAGGCTCATTTTGAGCACCTAGAGAGGCTTGGCCATCCCATTGATGTTGAGTTGGCCACTGATTTTATTATTAATTCATTGCCCAAAAGCTATAATCAGTTCGTCATGAACTTTAATATGAATGGGATGGATAAATCCCTGTTTGAGTTGCATGGGATGCTTATGACAGTGGAAAAGAAAATCGGTAAAGAGGCCGCTCCCGTGCTAATAGTGTCTAAGGAAAGAAAGGGTCAGAAAGGCAAATGAAAGGGTAAGGCAAATGTTGTCAAACCCAAGATTGGCAAGACAATTGTTGCTAATGCCAATGTGGCTAAACCTGCTTCCCAAAAGGATGCAATTTGTTTTCACTGCGATGAGATTGGTCATTGGAAACGGAATTTCAAGGTTTACAAGGAAGAGATGAAGAAGAAGAAGAGCAGTGGGACTGCCTCTACTTCAGGTATTTATGTTATAGATGTTTTTCTTTCTTCTTCTAGCTCTTGGGTATTAGATACTGGATGTGGATCTCACATTTGTTTAAATGTGTAGGGACTAAGGAATAGAAGGCTACTTAAAAATAGCGAAGTGGACCTACGTGTGGGAAATGGAGCAAGAGTTGCTGCATTAGCCGTGGGAACATATGATGTCATTTTACCTAGCGGATTAATTCTTGTTTTGAACAATTGTTATTACGTTCCGGATTTAAGTAGAAATATTATTTCAATTTCTTGTTTGGATAATGAAGGTTATAGTTTTCTTATTAAGAATAAGAAGTTTTCTATTTATTTAAATGAAATGCTTTATTGTACTGCATGTTCATTTAATGGCCTTTATGTTCTTGATATTGAAAGTGGGAATAATGAGAATATTTATAATGTAAATAAGAAATCCAAACCTAATGATATAAATCATACTTATTTGTGGCATTGCCGTCTTGGTCATATAAATGAGAAGCGTATCTCAAAACTCCATGGGGACGGACTTTTAGATTCACATGATTTTGAATCATATGAAACTTGTGAGTCTTGTTTACTTGGAAAGATGACAAAGATACCTTTTACTAAGAGTAGTGAAAGGGATAGTGACTTATTGGGACTCATACATACTGATGTGTGTGGACCAATGAGTAGCAGTGCTAGGGGAGGATACCAATACTTCATAACTTTTACTGATGATTTTAGTAGATATGGCTATGTCTACTTAATGAAACATAAAAGTGAGTCTTTTGAGATATTTAGAATATTTCAAAATGAAGTAAAAAATCAACTTGGAAAAACTATTAAAGCACTTCGATTAGATCGTGGTGGAGAATATTTAAGCCAAGAATTTTACAATCATCTTAAAGATTGTGGAATTGTTTCACAATTAACTCCACCCGGAACGCCACAATGGAATGGTGTGTCTGAGCAGAGAAATAGGACTTTATTAAATATGGTCCGCTCCATGATGAGTCAAGTTGATCTTCCTTTATCCTTTTGGGGACATGCACTAGAAACAGCCGCTCTTACATTAAATAATGTTCCAACAAAATCTGTTCCAAAGACACCATACGATATGTGGAAAGGTGTTGGTCCCAAAGACACAACAAGGGTATGAAAGGAGGCTAGAGGGGGGGGGGTGAATAGCCTACTTAAAATTTCAACCCTTTTTCAAAATTCAACCAAGTGCTTACAATCTTGAGTTTTGCGGTCAAGTAATAAACCGCGCGGTCAAGGTGTAATATGCACAGCGGAAGTTTTCGATGGAAATAAGGTAGAGTTGTTTTTGACAAAATCTCTAACACCAGAACTCACGGTCAACCCAGTTGCGGTCAAGTGAGTCCGGTCAAGGTAAGTGCGGTCGAATAGAAATGCGGTCAAGAGATTTGTGGTCAGATGGTTGAGAGATTGAAAGTTGTTGTCTTAGAAGTTTTGGCAAAAATATAAGTTAGTCAGATTTTAACTTAGGCAATGTGGAGAACAAACAAACACAATTCACAGCAAGTTCTTAAATCTGAAAGATCAAAACACTAAACGACAAACAAATTTAATATGAACAATGAAGAACAAGATGAACAATACTTGAAGGTAAATTTGCAGAAAGTAAAATGACACAAGTATTTGGAAAGGTTCGATCTGTTAAAAAGATCTACGTCCTTTACCAAGATGGTCAGTCTTGGATTTTGAATGGAGGTATATATTGATTCTTGAGTGTACAGATTACAGAGATGAAGTATTGAATCAACACCTACTTTCTATGAAGAACAAATCCTAGACTTAGACCAGTGTATCCCTTTTGATTCAATCTAAGTGATTGATCAATTGGGGTGAGTGTGTGTGAAAGAATCTGAAGCTCTTTGAAATCTATATGATTTAGAGCCTAAAGAATCTTATGTGTTACAAGGCTTGAGATGACTTGAATGTTGCTGGAGATCTTTGAAGGTTTGAAGGTGAGTTCTTTGAAGATTCAAAGGATTCTGGAAATCTTAAGTATGATCTTCAATCACCAAGTATTTCAACAGCAATTTCTCTTTTAGAATCTCAGCTTTTTTTTTAATGAAGAACTTAAGGGCTATTTATAGCCTTGAATTAGAAAATAGCTGTTGGATTTACTTGGGCTCCAAGTTGAAGGACAATGAGCTGTTGAATTCTGATTGGAGCTCAATCTGAGTTTGTCCTTTTTGCAGATAAGAGGTGGTCCCACTTAGATGAATTCAAATTTGAATTACTTGGGATCCAAGTTCTGCAACGTTCTAAACTAACCATAGTTTGACCATGGTTAAGTTTGAACAAACTTGGGTTCTTGAACTTCTGCTCCTGCGGTCGAGACTTGCGGTCGAGACTCTTGCGGTCAATATGCCTAAGGGCATCTGCGGTCGAGGAGTCAGATGTGACCTGTCAAGATATGCCATAAAGCTCACGGTCACTGACTTCCGGTCAAGTGATTCACGGTCAAGTGAATTCACGGTCAAGGTCTTGACCACTAAAATTCCAGACTTAGAAAATTTTCAGCCTATCAATCTAAAGCCTATACTATCAAAGTGGACTATTCTAAAAATGAAGTTTAACACTTATTACAATATATCCTAAGTCCACAAAAGATAAAATTAGGTTATGGGATCAATCAAATCTAGGTAATAGGAGTGGTTAATAATAAGCATACCCAACAATCTCCCCCTATTTGATTGAGACCATTACCTACTATAACAAAGGCTAATTCATTGTACTTGGTAATAACATGTTTTCAAGAAAATAATATTTTATTAATTTCATGCCCCAAGTCAATGCACACTCTAAGCCAGTGTCATAGATTTCTATCAGCCTAAAAGATAAAAAGATACTAATCCTAGCAAGATAGACGTATAAGGTTTGAATGCATTTTTAGAGAAAATAACAATAAGTATGCAAATGCATCAAACACACATTCAAAAGGCACTCCACAAAAATATAGCCATTAAAGTGAGGGGAGTGCAGACAAAAGAGAGATTAAAGTTTTTACAGACCCAAATAAAAGACATAACAGAAATAAAAAATTGTTTTGAGACAAACATTAACAAATTGTTTCAACATGACCACACATGGTCAGTTCAAATGGTGGGATTAACATTGCGGTAGAGGATAGATTAGAAGCGGTCGAAGGTATGGAGATCATCTTCAGTGAGATCAGAGAAGGGAGAGCGGTAGGAGGGCATGGAGCGACCGGGAATGAGAATAGGTACGGTCACTCCATCTTCATCATCTTCACCCTGAGCATTTACATTACCGTGGCCTGCTTCTGCCTCTTGATTTGCAACTAGATTACCGTGGCGGTTGATCCTGTTCAGCACAGTGTTAGCTCGATTGGATAGTAAATCAATTTTGTTTGATTGGTCATTGAGGCGGTTGGTGTGGACAATCATGGCTTGTTTGAATGCTTCCAATTTCCTACTCAAGCTTTCATTTAGATTAGTCATAGCGGTTTTTAGGGCAATATCAACATCTTTTTCCACCGACATTCTTACTTTCTTTACTTCCAGAGAGAGTTCATCTTTAACATCCTCCATAGATTTTGAGATATCTACCGAGGCTTTTAAGACTTCCTTTGAAAAGCACTTCATGATGGCCCTTGTTTGAATAAGGAAAGATTTGTTCATAAAGTCCGGAGTTACCATGAAGGCACTAGGAGCAATAAGAGCGGTAGTAGAGCCAGCAGCTTGACCGGGCCTCGAAGAGCTGCTGCCTGCTTGACCGGAGAGGGCATCTGATATAGCCTTTGATACGTACTCTCTCTCCCCCTTAATGGTCTCAATCAGTTGAGAGGGGAGAGCAACAACCTGGTCTCTAAGCACTGAATTGGCAGACTTCAGCTCAGAGATTTCTTCATGAAGAGTGGTCTGATTGGCGGTCAGCTTTGAGATCTGGGTTTGGGAATCCAGATTGATTTGTGTAAGCATTTCCACTGCAGTCAATAGATGAGCAATTTGATCGACCGGAGGTTCAGAAAGGGATTGCCTGATGGGAGACATGGTCATATTACCAGTATCATTAACTTCGCGGTCACTGGGTTCATGGTCATCTTCTTGACTGTGACCCCCATGCTCAGGAAACTTTTCAACATTTGCTGGAACTTCATCATCACTAAGCACCGGGCTATCAGCAGCAATAGTTTTCTCAGCATTTTCATCAGAATGTTCTGATCCATCATCAGATACATCCTTTACCTCTTCATCTGTGGATTCATCAACTAAACCGAGTGTTGGTTTAGAAATTGGTTGCCTTTTCAGGCGCTGGGGTGGAGCAATTTCAATAACGTCTTCACGGTCGCCCTGAGTAGGTGAACCGGATGGAGTGAAGACTGGAGATGCGGTTGAAGGAGGTGGTCTTGAAATCTTGGATTTCTTTGCTGTTTGGATGGGACTAAGAGAGAGATCCCTTTTCTTGGATTTCTCCCCCTGAGACGAAGCGGGGAGTGCAGAGGATTTTGACTTGAAGGATTTGGATGGTGCGGTTGGAGAGGGCACGGTAGGCTTGGAGACGGTTGATTTGGAGATTGGTGCGGTAGACTTGGTTTTCAATGGTGCGGTAGGAGGAATATTGGAAGGAGACTTATCGGTTGAAGGTTCCTTGATGACAACTCCAGTCAATGGTCTTGGTTTGGGAGGAGCGGTCGATGCATTGGCAATTCCTTTGCCTTTAACCTTTCTTCTAGATTCTTCCTCGTCCTCAGCTTCTTCATCATCATCATCATCATGGACAGATGAGGACTTCCTTGGTGCGTCAAGTCCTAAGGCTATTCTGGCAGCTTTAGTGTAGGCAGGAGGGATGTATTTTTCTCTTTTGTGCTCAGGTTCACGATTTTTGTATTCCTGGTATTGATCATCACCAAAACGGTTGCGGTAGGTAGATCTCATGGTCTTGATATCAAAGACCTTGGATATAGAGATGGGAACTTTGGCATCTTTATCTCTGTTGATATCCCTTGTGAGTTCAGGAATGAACTTAAACAGTAGAGAAAGGAACCTTGAGTTTTTCTTGTATTTGGTGGCGGCCTTTTCAGACATCAGCTTCTTATAATCAGAAATGTGATCTAACAGGAGATCATATAGAATCTTGGGCCAGTTCATCTTCCTGCCCAGATAGATTGCAGTAGATAGCCTCCATTGAGTGGTATTGAAATTTCCATGGTTACCACTCTTGCAGAGCAGACCGTGGCCAACCAAGTGACCAATGTAATACATCACCTCTGGAAAGGTTTTCCGGTAGGGCTTGCACACGTCAGTAGATCCAATCAATCTCATTGCCAATCCATCATATTCTTCGTCAGATAGAGAGATAGGAGCCTCATTGTCAATGTCAAGACCAAGGGTGGAGGCAATATCAGTGTAGTCAATCTCTATCTTGTGACCGTAAACTTCTGCGGTAATCCAGTTAAGAGAATTGTTCTGCTCATCTCGTCCTTTGATTTCCTTCGTGGTAAAATAAAATTCTCTGACTGCGGCAAGGTAGTGACTGGTTTGATTCATAATGAAATAATGAAGTATGTCTGATTTCTTCATTCGTTTGATCAAGTGCCTCCCAATGGCATCCTTCTGGAGGTCTTCATAATCAATAACGCAGCCGGGAATAAATGATTGCTCCTCCTGGTCACCAAACTTTTGCGGTCAGGTTCTTGACCGTGAGTATTTGCGGTCAAGAATGTTACCTTGGCCTATGTATGCTTCTTTAAAGCAGTGAACGAATATCATCATTTTCCCATGCGGTCGGCTTTTTAAAGCCTGAACAAATTTCATCTTTATATTCGGTTAATGAGGCGGTTGGCATATGAGCGGTCGACGTTTATGCGGTCAGCATTGATGAGGTCAGCTTTGATAGATTTTGATGCTTCGACCGGAATTACTTGACCGGTGAGATGGTAATCGACCGTGATTGATTTACCGGTAAAGGTGTTGACCGTGACCTACTGGTTTTTGAACTTGGATAAAACATAAGACATTAGCACAATCAAAGTATATGGACAAGAAATTAAAGTTCTAGCATACCCATCTCTCCTCTAAGATACCTAAATCTCTTGGAATCCAGAGCCTTGGTGAGAATATCTGCAATTTGATTGTCAGTACTCACATACTCTAGATGGATATTACCTTTTTCCATATGATCCTTGAGAAAGTGGTATTTGATATCAATGTGTTTGGTTTTTGAATGCATGACAGGGTTGTTGGAGACAGCAATGGTAGATGTATTGTCACAAAAGATTGGACAATTTTCTTCGTTGATTCCGTAGTCAACCAATTGTTGCTTCATCCACAGCACTTGGCAGCAGCAGCTTCCAGCAGCTATATATTCAGCTTCTGTGGTAGATACAGAGACTGAGGCTTGTTTCTTGCTTGCCCATGAAACGAGTCGATTTCCAAGGAAATGACAAGTTCCACTTGTGCTTTTCCTGTCGATGGTACATGCTGCATAATCTGCATCTGAGTAACCTATAAGATCAAAATTTGAATCTTTGGAGTACCGAAGTCCCAGGTTAATAGTCCCAGATAGATATCGAATAATACGTTTAACAGCAATGAGATGTGCTTCTCTAGGATCAGCTTGATAACGAGCACAAACGCAAACACTAAACATGATATCTGGCCTACTAGCAGTTAAGTATAGGAGAGAGCCAATCATACCTCGATATAAGGTTTGATCAACCTTCTTACCTTTCAAGTCTTTGTCTAGCTTGTTACCAGTAGCCATAGGAGTGTCGTATGCCTTTGCATTTTCAAGTCCAAATTTCTTGATAAGATCCTTTGTGTACTTTGCTTGGTTGAGGAAGATGCCTTCAGCACATTGTTTAATTTGAAGTCCAAGGAAGAATGTTAATTCTCCCATCATGCTCATCTCAAATTTGCTTTTCATTAGCTTCTCAAATCGCTTACACAACAATTCATTAGTAGAACCAAAAATAATATCATCTACATATATTTGAACGAGTAAAGTATGATCATGATATTTAGCAATAAATAGAGTTGTGTCGATCTTACCACGCTTGAAGCCTTTCTCTAGGAGAAATTTAGATATCATACCATGCACGTGGAGCTTGTTTGAGTCCATATAAAGCTTTACGGAGTTTGTAGACATGATTTGGAAATTTGGGGTCTTCAAATCCGGGTGGTTGAGCAACAAAGACTGTTTCTTGAAGTTCACCGTTGAGGAATGCACTCTTCACATCCATTTGATATAGCTTGAATCTTTTGAAAGAGGCATAAGCTAAAAATATCCTTATAGCTTCAAGTCTTGCAACGGGGGCAAATGTTTCATCGTAATCAATGCCTTCTTCTTGTCTATATCCTTGTGCAACCAACCTGGCTTTGTTCCTTGTGATGCTTCCATTCTCATCTATCTTGTTTCGGAACACCCACTTTGTACCTATCACTCCTTGATCTTGTGGCCTTGGAACCAAGGTCCAAACTTTGCATCTTTCAAATTGGTTGAGCTCTTCTTGCATAGCAACAACCCAACTTGAGTCTTGGAGTGCTTCATCAACTTTCTTGGGTTCAACTTGAGATATGAATGCGGTAAGTGCATCATAGTTTGATCTTGTTCGAACTCCAGAATGCAAATCACCAATGATATTCTGAATTGGGTGATTTCTGACCTCACGAACTTCTTGAGGTATGTCTGGTTGAGTTGATGGTGGTTGTAAGTCTTCTAGTGGTACATCATTTGAGCCATCCCAATCATAAGTAATTTGAGGGATAGGTTCTTCCACATTGATGGGTGTTTCAACTTCAACTCCATTTGAGGTAGCAGCAGATGTGGTAGTTTCTGGTGCTTCAAATGAAGTAGATGGAGGTGCAGTTGAGGTAGATGGGTTTCCTTGAGTTGATTGATTTTGTGGTTGATTTGTACCTGTCTCATTTATCTCAACAAAATCATCAGCAACATATGGAGCCATATGTGGCTCAAGGAGAGAATGTTCATCAAAAGTAACATGGACGGATTCAACTATCTTAAGAGTGGTTTTATTAAATACACGAAAAGCTTTTGAGTGTTTAGCATACCCAATAAATATACCTTCATCGGCCTTAGGAGCAAATTTACCTCGATGTTCTTTACCGTTGTAGAGTATGAAGCATTTGCATCCAAATATCTTGAAGTATGCTATGTTGGGGGTTCTTCCTCTCTAAAGTTCATAAGGAGTTTTGTTGTAGGTCTTGTTGATGAGGGATCTATTCTGAGTGAAGCATGCTGTATTGACGGCTTCAGCCCAAAAGTATTGAGGTAGCTTTGCTTCAGCAATCATTGTCTTTCCAGCCCCTATCAACATTCTGTTCTTCCTTTCCACAACACCATTTTGTTGTGGAATTCCAGCAGCAGAGAAGTTGTGGTCAATACCATGATCATCACAGTATTGAGCTACACCGTTGTTCATGAATTCTGTACCGTTGTCGGATCGAACACTAACGATGTCATCTTCTTTTTGTGTTTGGAGCTGTCTAAAGAGTGCGGTCAAAATGTCATAACAATCATCTTTGGAGCTCATCATCTCGACCCACGTATATCTTGAGTAGTCATCTACCACAACTAAGGAATATCTATTTCCTCCAATACTTGCGGTAGAAACAGGTCCAAACAGGTCCATATGTAGTAGTTGCAAACATCTAGAAGTTGAAGGTGTCGTCTTGCTGGAGAGAGACGCTTTTGGTTGTTTGCCTAGTTGACATGCTAAACACTTCTCATCGTGGTGATCATCTACTTTGGGTAGACCACGAACTAGATTTTCTCTACCAATCTTGGAGAGATACTTGAAGTTAAAGTGACTTAGTCTTTTATGCCACAGCCAACTATTCTCACTAACATTCTTTGCTACAAAACAGAGATTAGAAGAAATGCAAGATGAATTAAAATCAACAACATAAACCTTTTTCTTACGAATCCCTTTGAGCAAAGTGACGCCGGATATGCCATCTTTGATGAGACAAAAATTTGAAGTGAAGTGGCATTGCAATCCTTTGTCGCAAAACTGAGATATTGAGAGAAGATTGTGTTGTAGTCCAATAGCTAGAGAGACTTCTTGGATGGTGATTTTTCCTTTACGAATGACTCCATATCCTACAGTCTTTCCTTTGTTATTGTCTCCGAAGGTTACTGATGGCCCTTTTTCTTCACGGACATCTTCCAATAAATTGATATCTCCGGTCATGTGCCTTGAGCAGCCACTATCGAGATACCATAAACTTGATTTATCCTTGAAGTGTCCAGCCATTAAGCAGAGGACCTATAAAATAAACATTTAAGAACAAGGTCCCCTTTTTATTCTTTTGGGTCCAAAGGGTTAGCAACTTTTGACAACCCACACTTGCCTCACAGAAGGAGGGTTACTCTTTCTGGGATTGGGTGTGAATCTCAAAAGACATTCAGCAGCCTTGTGACCATAACCATCACACACAGAACAATGGTGGAAGCCACCTAACTGAGGGTTAACAAACTTCGTTGAAGTCTTGAGCACAACATTGTTTACTGGTATGGATGAGGTCTCCTTAACAAAGTTCATCCTCTTGAACTTTGCAGCCTTGCCGCCACTTGCGGTCGCCGGCTTCCAGGAAGCGGTCGCCAGCTTCCTAGGTGCGGTCGACTGACCTAGCGGTAAGTACATGCGGTCGGGAGACTTAGCAACCTTGCTGGTGCTTGCCGCAGCAGCAGGTTCATCCATGGCAATACCTTTCAACTTTGCCTTGCCAGTTTGTTTCTTAGGGTAGACATAATTAAACACTAGTTTCTTCTTTGGTTCTTGTCCTACACCCTTTGAAACATGATGTTTAGCCTTTGACTCTTCCAAAGTTTGCTGGGTAAATTTCTCATCTCTTTCATAACAAGATGCACATTTAAAGTTGTCACTAGTTTGGAATCCCAAGCCTTCCTTATCACCACTAGACTTTTGGGATTCTAAGATTTGTTCCATAGTGACACGAGAATTGGTCCACTCATTTGTGATCCTTTTCAGGTCATTTATTTCAGCAACCAATTCTTCGTTTTTAACCTTAAATATAGCATTTTGTTCTTCTAAGAAACGGTTTCGATCAGTAAGAGGAGTCATACTCTTGATCTGCTCCTTAAGGAGGGTGAGTTCAGATCTTAATAGAGATTTCTCCGTCTTAAGCTGGGAAATTTCTTCAGTTGAAAGTGCTAAAGCTTCCTTCATGCCAGAGAATTTACTAATTACCTGTTCAGCTTTTGCAAACATCTTTTATTGTTCATCGGGGGAAATGTCGAATTTGACTTGAGGTGTGGTAGACAGAACTTCCTTCACTTTGGGGTTTAGTAGAGCCTTCTTTGCTGCACTTACATCACATCTTGAAAATAGAAGATCACCATTTTTTTGAACCGGAGTTAGGAATCCCTTTTCTGCAAGTTCATCGGCCGTATAACTTATCCGTTTAGGTTTTGCATTTGGTGAGCGACGACTTTTATTATCATCCTCATCATCGGACTGAACGACCAAACAGATGTGACCTTCTTCAGAATCCTCGTCGCTTTCATCAGAATCTGACTCGATCCAGGTAGCTAACTCTTTTGTGGTAGAGTCCTCTTCAGCAACCATCCCCTTTTGCTTTGAGTATCTTGGATTGAAGTTGCTTTTCTTCTTCATATACTCATACTTGGGAATTGGGCATTCTGAAGCGAAATGACCGGGTTTCCTGCAATTAAAACAAACGAGATCCTCTTTCTTCTTGGAGAAGTTGAAGTTCTCTTTCTTCTTTGAAGGGCTGCTCCTTGAAAACCTGGTTGGAGCTTTGCTTGTTGATCCAGGTCTTGCTGTCTTTCTGAACTTTTGGAATCTTTTCACGAACATAGCAAAATCATCATCATCCATATCAAGTAAATCTGATGTGGAGATTTTTGGATCTTCTTCCTCGATCACTTCTTCCTTTTGTGCAACCAACGACAAGCTCTTTGTTTTTCCTTCCATTTCAGCAATGTTGTTAAGCTTGATATCAAAGACCTTGAGGTTGGCATAGAGGCTTCTGAGAGACATGTCATCTAGTAGCTTGGTATCTTCAAGAGTGTTTCCTTTGTGTAGATATTGCGAACCAAGAGCGGCAAGAAAATTAACGTTGATTTCTTTCTTGGTAAGCTTCTTTCTGAGTGCTGTATAAGTACTCACGATCTCACAATAACGATCATAAGTGGCTCTTAGTGATTCACCGGGGATCTTAGCAAAGTTGTTGAATCTTCTTTGAATTGCAAACTTTTTGCTTTCCTTGCAAGCTTGATCTCCTTCGATGTAATCTTCAATTGCATCCCAAAGTTCTTTTGCAGTAGAACATTCCATGATCTGTCGACGCTGTGACGTACTCAAGGTACTTAGAAGTATGCTTTTTGCTTTCACATCCATTCCAACCAGTCTTTTCTCTTCATCGGTCCATTCAGCTTTTGGTTTCTTGATAGTCGGATTTGCACCATTGGTTTCTGGATCCGGATTAGCTTTCATTGGGAAGTATGGTCCAATGGTAAGACAATCACCAAGTTGCTCGTCCATGGAGTAGAACTGAGTTAGAATGCTGTGCTTCCATACGTCAAAATTATCTTCGTCGAACGCTGGAACGTGAGTGAAGTTAACCGTTGCCATAGTTTTCTGACTTGCCATTTCGAATCGGCACCCAAGCTGTTAAGCTTGAAAAACAGAAGTTTTATAAAGGTGTTTGCTCTGATACCACTTGTTGGTCCCAAAGACACAACAAGGGTATGAAAGGAGGCTAGAGGGGGGGGGGGTGAATAGCCTACTTATAATTTCAACCCTTTTTCAAAATTCAACCAAGTGCTTACAATCTTGAGTTTTGCGGTCAAGTAATAAACCGCGCGGTCAAGGTGTAATATGCACAGCGGAAGTTTTCGATGGAAATAAGGTAGAGTTGTTTTTGACAAAATCTCTAACACCAGAACTCACGGTCAACCCAGTTGCGGTCAAGTGAGTCCGGTCAAGGTAAGTGCGGTCGAATAGAAATGCGGTCAAGAGATTTGTGGTCAGATGGTTGAGAGATTGAAAGTTGTTGTCTTAGAAGTTTTGGCAAAAATATAAGTTAGTCAGAATTTAACTTAGGCAATGTGGAGAACAAACAAACACAATTCACAGCAAGTTCTTAAATCTGAAAGATCAAAACACTAAACGACAAACAAATTTAATATGAACAATGAAGAACAAGATGAACAAAACTTGAAGGTAAATTTGCAGAAAGTAAAATGACACAAGTATTTGGAAAGGTTCGATCTGTTAAAAAGATCTACGTCCTTTACCAAGATGGTCAGTCTTGGATTTTGAATGGAGGTATATATTGATTCTTGAGTGTACAGATTACAGAGATGAAGTATTGAATCAACACCTACTTTCTATGAAGAACAAATCCTAGACTTAGACCAGTGTATCCCTTTTGATTCAATCTAAGTGATTGATCAATTGGGGTGAGTGTGTGTGAAAGAATCTGAAGCTCTTTGAAATCTATATGATTTAGAGCCTAAAGAATCTTATGTGTTACAAGGCTTGAGATGACTTGAATGTTGCTGGAGATCTTTGAAGGTTTGAAGGTGAGTTCTTTGAAGATTCAAAGGATTCTGGAAATCTTAAGTATGATCTTCAATCACCAAGTATTTCAACAGCAATTTCTCTTTTAGAATCTCAGCTTTTTTTTTTAATGAAGAACTTAAGGGCTATTTATAGCCTTGAATTAGAAAATAGCTGTTCGATTTACTTGGGCTCCAAGTTGAAGGACAATGAGCTGTTGAATTCTAATTGGAGCTCAATCTGAGTTTGTCCTTTTTGCAGATAAGAGGTGGTCCCACTTAGATGAATTCAAATTTGAATTACTTGGGATCCAAGTTCTGCAACGTTCTAAACTAACCATAGTTTGACCATGGTTAAGTTTGAACAAACTTGGGTTCTTGAACTTCTGCTCCTGCGGTCGAGACTTGCGGTCGAGACTCTTGCGGTCAATATGCCTAAGGGCATCTGCGGTCGAGGAGTCAGATGTGACCTGTCAAGATATGCCATAAAGCTCACGGTCACTGACTTCCGGTCAAGTGATTCACGGTCAAGTGAATTCACGGTCAAGGTCTTGACCACTAAAATTCCAGACTTAGAAAATTTTCAGCCTATCAATCTAAAGCCTATACTATCAAAGTGGACTATTCTAAAAATGAAGTTTAACACTTATTACAATATATCCTAATTCCACAAAAGATAAAATTAGGTTATGGGATCAATCAAATCTAGGTAATAGGAGTGGTTAATAATAAGCATACCCAACAAAAGGAAAGAAGCCTAATCTTTCTTTTATGAAGATTTGGGGTTGTGAAGCTTATGTCAAGAGAATGATCTCTGACAAACTCGCACACAAGTCTGATAAATGTAATTTCGTGGGATATCCTAAGGAAACTAAAGGATATTACTTTTACAACCGCACGGACAACAAAGTGTTTGTTGCATGAGATGGTGTTTTTCTAGAGAAATAGTTTCTCTCTAAAAGAACTAGTGGGAGTAAAATTAGTCTTGAAGAGGTTCAAGAACCCGATATTTACATGGAACAAATGTTGGATCTGAACAAGTTTCACAAGGAGTTGTGGAACCTATTCAGAATACTCAAGTTCCTCGTAGAACTGGTAGGGTGCGATCCGAACCTGAGAGATATGGATTTCTCATGACGGATAGCAATGAAGTAGAAGTCATAGTTGATGATGAACCTACTTCCTACCAAGAACCGATGTCCACTCCTGATTCAGAAAAATGGCTTGGAGTCATGGAATCTGAAATTAAGTCCATGTATGACAATCAAGTTTGGAACTTGATTGATGCGCCTGAAGGTGTAAAAACCATAGGATGCAAGTGGGTTTTCAAAAAGAAAACTTACTTGGATGGAAATGTGCATACTTATAAAGCTAGACTTGTAGCGAAAGGCTATAGGCAGATTCATGGAATCAACTATGATGAAACCTTTTCGCCCGTAGCAATGATCAAGTCTATAAGAATTTTACTTGCCATAGCCGCATATTTTGACTATGAGATATGGCAAATGGATGTCAAAACAGCGTTCTTTAACGGGAACTTACTTGAGGATGTTTATATGACACAACCTGAAGGTTTTGTAATTCCAGAAAATTCTAATAAAGTATGCAAGTTGCAAAGATCCATCTATGGATTGAAGCAAGCTTCGAGGAGTTGGAATCTTCGATTTGATGAATCGGTCAAATAGTTTGGCTTCATCAAGAACGAAGATGAGCCTTGTGTATACAAGAATATTAGTGGGAGCATAGTATTATTTCTAGTACTATATGTTGATGACATATTGCTCATTGGAAACGACATTCCTGTACTGCAGTCTGTGAAGACTTGGTTAGGAAAGTGTTTCTCAATGAAAGATATGGGAGAAGCCGCGTATATCCTTGGCATTAGAATCTATCGTGATAGATCTAAGAAATTGATTGGTTTAAGTCAAGACACATATATTGACAAAGTTCTTAAGAGATTCCGCATGGAAAACTCTAAAAGAGGAAATTTTCCAGTGGGTCATGGCATATCTCTAAGAAAGAATCAGTGTCCTAAGACGACTGATGAGCGTAAGAGGATGATTGGGATTCCATATGCTTCCGAAATTGGATCAATCATGTATGCCATGATATGTACTAGACCCGATGTCTCGTATGATTTGAGCATGACTAGTAGATACCAATCAGATCTCGGTGAGAGTCACTGGATTGCAGTCAAGACGATTCTTAAGTACTTGCGAAAGACTAAAGATTCATTCTTGGTGTATGGAGGATTGGAAGATGATCTTGTTGTAAGTGGTTACACAGATGCAAGCTTCCAAACCGACAAGGATGATTCAAGATCGCAATCTGGATTTATATTTATGCTAAATGGAGGTGCTGTTAGCTGGAAGAGTTCTAAGCAAATTACCGTCGCAGATTATACAACGAAAGCTGAGTATATTGCTGCATCCGATGCTGTAAAAGAGGCTGTTTGGATCAAGAAGTTCATTAGTGAACTAGAAGTGATTCCTAGCATTGCTAACCCAATAGACCTTTATTGTGACAATAATGGTGCTATTGCTCAAGCAAAGGAACCAAGATCACATCAGAAATTCAAACACATACTTAGGCGTTTTCATATCATTCAAGAGATCGTTGATAGAGGAGACGTAAATATATGCAGAGTACCGACTGATGATAACATTGCCGACCCATTAACAAAGGGTCTTCCACAAGTAAAGCATGATGGTCATGTTAGGTCTATGGGTATTCGATACATTAATTAGGCCTAGTGCAAGTGGGAGATTGTTGGTGTTGTATGCTCTAGGCACGTTATGAGAACGATTAATGTTATTTATTGTTTATGTTTTAATAAAGATATTGAATGTTTGATTATTATATCCTTTGCATGTTTATTATAATAATCCCCGTCCCTGATAATTATGTATTAATTGTTAGTATAAGTTTAATAGATAATCATATGATGATTATAGTGTATGGGATACAATTAAACTTATGTGTATTTGTTGGAGACCAAATACTGGACTGACCCATATGAGATTTATGTCATGGTCACAATGTCATAATTAAGTCTCATATAGTTATATTACTGGAATCTTTAGACTTGAGGTTATTACAGTCTTCCACTTGATGAACATTATGTTCGACATATTCAAACGTTACCCCTAACCGGGTAGTTATAAAGAATATGATTGGTATAATCGGAATCATGTAGGGAAGAGTAATAAGCCAAGAAAGGATTTGTTCCTCATTAAGAGAGATGTCAAGCTTTGGCCACTCGATGAATGGTATTGATGAAATGCATGGCCGTGCTCAAATATGATTTGATGTATCAATACATTCGGGATCGAGAAAGCATTGAACAATGTAAGTTGACCATTGACCATGGCTTACGTTCAATATACATCGAGAACAAAGTGATTGTAATATGTTCTATAAAGGATACGAACTTATATAGTTATACTAATTGGGTAGGTATGACGGTTTGCTAGAACCTAATCATATCTTATAGGATGATACCCATTGCCAACTTAGTATAATCCTAAAGGGTCACACACATTAGAACGAATCTTATAAAGGACTTAAATTGAATTAAGGGTCGAAGGGCCTTTGAGGAATATTAGGAAGTTAGAGAACAAAGATGAAAAACAGGAGGGTCCGGCCGGACCAGGTAAAGGACCCGGTCGGACCTCCAGGTGATCCGGGCGGACCAAGTTAAGGACCCGGCCAGACCAGTCGATTTCGGTTGGGGATTTCCTAAGTCCGTATTGTCTCGGGATTGGACACTTGTTACCTATTTGGAATAGGTCTAATGAGTATAAAAATGAGCTCTAACAGCCCTAATCAGACTAATGCAATTGTGAAAGCCTCCAAAGAGTTTGAGAGAGTTTATTCTTGTTCTAAGATCTCCATAGTGAAGAACAAGAACACATATATTATTCCATATAGTTCTTTGTGGTCTAGCAACCAAGATCAAGTGATTCTTGATATTCTTTCGTGGTGTGGATACCGTTAGAGGGTGACGATTATCATTTACAAGTTCGTAATCTTGTTCGTGGTTGTTCGTGATCAATTTTGAAAAGCTCCACCGAATTCAAGGTTGCTAAGGAGACGCTTCAAGGGTTAGTATTCTAGTATTCATTGTAGATGTATTTGCTATAATCATATGAATGGATCTATAGGATTTGGGTTTCATTAAATTTTAAATACTATATTCCGCTGCGCATGTTACTTAGAAACCCAACATCACTCCCTCTGTTCTCCCTCCCTCAAAAACCATTTCTCATGTTCAACCTTCTGTCATTCGTATTCTCAACCCTCAACTCATTTCGTTTATCAAAGACTTGTCTATTTCAAATCTTTCTGATAAGGACGCCTCATCCCTCTTTGAGAAGCTTTCTGATAAATTTTCCTTAGATGAGGCTCTCAAAGCCTTTGACTTTATGAGAATTAGAGAAACTAGGCAATCCCTAGGTCAAGGTGGATCCTCTTCTCCCCACCCTATTCCAACAGCTATCCCACCTTCTAAATCAATTCCTCAATCTCAAATTGATCTAGACACCTCCATGCCCACTCCTAGCTTTTAGGCCCTAGACTGTGATATTGGCTTCTCAATCCCAGTCATTCTTAAAGCCCAAAGAAAGCTTGCTTCCATCTCTCCTCTTCCTCCTCTTTTCAATCCTCATAATCTCTCCAACCCCTGGGAAATGACCAAAACGCACATGTCCATTCATTCTAGAAACATTGGTGGTCAACTCTTCTATGCATATGAAGAGTGGAAAAAGTTTAGGATCACCACCCAATACACCTTTCTCTTTTCAGCACCAAAACTCCCAAATCCCCTCAATCTTTCAAACCTTTCTGAGTGGGAATTTGTCTTTTCTAAACTCATATCAAATAATCTCCTTGAATGCATATAAACTCCTCAATCTCGTGTATGCTCTGTGAATCCAATTTTGCTCAATATGTCTTTTGGACTCTCTTGTCCAAGAAGCTGCATTCTTGGAATTCTTGTCAAAAATTTATTCCCCATCTCTTCTGTCTACCCTCAAAAAATTCCTCCTCCTCCCCCTGTTTTTTATAAGAAATCCAGTTCAAAGCTTCAAAACCTCCCTTCAAACTTTGACCCATTCAAATACACTCCTCCTTATTACCTCACCTTCATTGACTTCAACCTGTCTCAGCAACCCTCATCAAACAACTCAAAACCTCCCTACTCAAAAAGCTTGATGATGTGTCTGAGTTTATCCTTCAAAGAGGTGATAATCCAATCCCTCCATCTCCTGAACAGCCAACCCAAACAGCTTTCCCTCCTCCACCTCCCAGCAGCCAACCCATTCCTCCAAGACCATCCCAAACATCCCTACACTCATTCTTCCAAGCTACTCCACCCAGCCACCCTCCAAAATTCACGAAGAAAAGGTCTGCATCTCTTTATAAGGACTATCCCATGGGGGTCTCCCTGTCAGAATAGACCATGTCTCCTCAGCAATTGCAAGCTTGGATTGGTCCAAGGCTTCTCTACAATCAACCAGTTCTCACTAAAGATCAGTTGCTACCCAGACAAGACCAATATTTCCAGTACTTCAACATGATGGGTCTTGACTGGAACAATGAATGGTTCTACAGAAGAAATGAACCAGTGAGAAGAGCTGCACTCCTTCAAGAGCTAAAAGCAGTGGAGAGAAGCAAAAATGCCTAGCTAGGATTAAAATCAGTTGGTTTGTTTTCTTAGTTTTGAATAGCTGTTCAGAACATCCTTTATTTGTCAATTATTTTCTTTAGTACATTTTAGTGTGTATTAACAGTTTGTTTTCTAAGAAATATTATCAAGAAGAATTTCTCTTCATTGGTTTTCTATTCCCTTAGCACTTTTACTTGCAGGAACATAATCAGAACCTTTATTTATTTACCAAAAAAGGGGAAATTGTTAGTACCTCACTATGTTTAACTCACAATTAATCATAGTAAATATGTTTTGATAAATAAATAATCAAACCCAATTGATTATATGATGTATACAAAAGACCTGAGCACAGGCAGCCCAATACAAAGCTCAACAGCTAAGCTGCTCTATTTTCATTGCCAATAGTCAAGACAATACATGATCCTCATATCATCTATACATCATATAAACTGAATAACTACCTATTACAGACTCCTTCTACCTCAAATGAATTATCAAAATGATAAATACAAACAAGCTTCAACAACTAAGGACCTACAAGCCCAACAGCTAACTCCCCTTTTTCAACAGCTAAGACTGGTCTTCTTCAACAGCTATCTCCACATCATCAGACCCTTGAAGAATGATTATTCCAATATTACCAATCATTGGAATAACTCATATTGAAGCTTGTTCAAGTGTGAATACACCTTCCCTTCCCTTGACAACCTGTATACAGAGGAACAACAAACATTCATTCAAAGTCAAAGGGAACCATTACTTCTCTGTACCTTTGTTCCCCAAATGGCTACTACTGTACCCTTGTCCCCCAATGGCTCTATCCCCTCCCTTATATAAAGGAGTATACTGGCATGTTGTCAAGTAACTCTCCAAACCCTCTTCAACTATTTTTATAACCTTTACAACCCTTTGTAGCCTTACTGCATTCTCGTTGCAGTCTTAAATATTTGCATAGACCCCTGCAAATATTGTGTCATTTTTGCACTCAGTTAAAACCCACATACAGTCAGCTACCAGCCAAGCTAATCTTTCTTTTGTAAACACTTGTGATTATCTTCTTTTTATTTTTCTCGCTTTGAAAGAAGCAACCTTAATTGAAGTGTCAATTAAGTAGAGGGGGTTCAAAGGAACTTGCCTTATCAATTCTTGTAACTCTAAAAGTAGAGAATATTATAGTGAATTGGTCTCACTGTTCCAACAGTGGGGGTGGATGTAAGAGAAGGGTTTTGCCTCTGAACCACTTTAAAATACTTTGTACACTCTTGTCCATACACTTACACACATTACTGTGAATACCCCTTTCCGATGAAGCGACGCATGGGAAGTATCTTGTGATTATTTTTATTTACAAAGGGAATATTCTTAACGACATTAAAATTATGAGAGTCTCCACGCCGTTTTAATTAAAGCCAAAACATTGAAAAAAGCATTTTTAATGGGTTCGGGGGTCAAATTACAACAAGAGAAGAATATTGAACGTTATCACTCCTATTGCCCGAATTGATCGGTCTTTCTATCATGATGAATGTGTTAGTAGTGTGTTAGTGATTTAGACCGGATCCGAAGATTGCCTACGTTCCTCTCAATGTGAGAAGCTCAGGTCAGCGTAGTTCGCAGAGAATTTAGAATAGGCAGAAGAATCGGGATCATGCATAATGAGGGGGGAATTACCTAAAGATTAGGGTTTAGAAGTAGTTCCTAGATCATCCTCGGGTTGATGAACCCTCGATCATCATTGGCTATGAAATAACATGTAATTATGAAGATCGCAACCCTAAATATAGCATAAATAAGGTTTTAATCTATGAACACGAAGAACATGCGAAGAACATATATGAACATGCAAAGCTCATGAAGAAACTATGAATAAACATGCAAGAACATGAATATTAAAGATCTACATTAGAAATAATGCAAGAACGTGAAGAAATAAGTTAGAAAACTTACCTATGTTGGCAAGAAATAAACCTTGATCTTCTTGGAGGTTTGAATGCTAATTAGAGAGCAAAATTGTGTTTAAGAACTCTCAAATTCGGATCTAGAGCTCTCAAAATCGGACCCTTAAACCAATAGCATGGAGTTGGTTTATATAGTAAACTGAGGGGAAGATCTGATGGTCCAGATCATCCGGCGCAAGGTTGGCCGCCTGGCCATTGTTGAAGCCGGTTACAAGAGTGGCCGCGTGGCCAAGATCAACGCGGAGCAAAGTTAGCCGCGTGGCCAAGGCTGCCGGCTGACTTAATTCTTAAGCTAGGGTTTCTGCATGGTTTTAAGGAAACCATTTATTACCTAATTTGATAGATTTTGCCATAAATGAGATATTTTGGGAATCCGGGACAAGTCTTTGCAAGGTTTCTAATTCCTATAAAGTCCTTGTATTTTTGGGAAAGTCCTAATAAACTCATTTTCAGGTCGGGTACTAACAGTAGCCCCTCGGCGACGCTTCTTGCAAGGCAATGTGGGGTCGACGATAAAAGAAGGATCCGTCTGAAACATGAGTTTCAAAACAGAGGAAAGGTAAGGGAACGGCTGGACCTTGACAGGCGACCTACGTATCCGCGGGGGAATCAAGCCAAACGTAGTTCAAATCTGATGGGAAATTGGGAATAACTGTCCACTTGTGGGGAGCAACATCTTCTGCTGGGGAAAATGCACCTGCTGGGGATGAGAGATGACCGCGTTGGTCAGGTGGCTGAACCTTTTCAGGTTTCCTACGTATCCTCCGAGGAATCAAGCCGGTCGTAGTTCAGAGATCTACTGGGGATAAAACGAGATATCGGACTCCTGCTAGGGATAATAAACCTACGGGCACTATCCTGTACGAAGCACGAATCATTCGTAAGCAATGAAGTTATTTGGGAAAATTAAAGACTACATTGTCTAAATAGTCCCAAGTTGGAATGGTAAACGCAATCAGGATCGCCAGGGTTCCTGCTGATCGCGCTAAAGTAATAGATGTCGGATCTCTCGCGAACAGAAAACGCCGAGGCTTCTGCCAACCACGATCGATTCTAGGATGCGTATGTTATAGAGGCGCCGAAGTCTCTACAACCACACGAATCTTAATAATAGATGCTGGATCTCTCGCAAACAGAAACGCCGAGGCTTCTGCCAATTACGATTGATAAAGGATGGTATGTCATAGAGGCGCCAAAGTCCCTACAATCATACGAATCCTAATAATAGATGCTGGATCTTTCGCAAATAGAAACGCCGAGGCTTCTGCCAATTACGATTGATCTAGGATACGCATGTCATAGAGGCGCCGAAGTCTCTACAATCACGCAAATCCTAAGCAAATATTTGGTAAAGAATGGAAATTTTAAGGGGCTTTCCGTACCCAAAGGTAACGAATATCAGTCAAAGTAGTGCTAATGGCTTTTAAAATGAATTAAAGGGAAAAGATCAAGGGCAAAAATGAAATTTTATCTGAAGGGACAAGGTTGGCCGCGTGGCCAAAGTTACTGAATGGCAATAGTGGCCGCGTGGCCAAGGCCGCTGAGTGGTCAGATCTCCTTCACACGGATTGCTGATCTGACGGCTGGGGTTGCACGGGCGAAAGTGGCCGGCGGGCTGACTCTTGGTCACATCACCAGAAACCTTCCCTCTTCTTCTTCTTTTCTTCTTTCTTCTTCTTCCTTCCTCCATTGATGAGTTAGAGTGAGAAAATTGAGTTTTTAGAGAGAGAAAGCTCAGATTTTGATAATTTCGAAGCCTTCATTTCACACATCTCTTGGAGCTACGGCGGATTGGATCAATGAGGCATTATTTAGAGATTTTACGGGCCATGGTGGGTATATGATTCCACAACAAGAGCAACAAGGAGAGGGGCACGGTAATGCTCAGGGCGCAGGGAATGTCGGGGCTGATCCAGGAGCGGGCTTTGAAGCGGCGCCCTTGATTCCACGGGGCGGTTTGAGACCACGAGCCGCGACTCGGAATTATCGCGATAATCTGCTGCGGTCCACGTTCGACCAAGATTACGATTTTTACATCAACTCTGAGCGTCATTGGTCGATGGGGCTTCCGGAGACGCGAGAGGTAAATTTCGAATTTTCATTCCTCTCCTTCTCGCACATTTGTATGTTTTATGCACATAATATGAAATGCTAGAATAATGGAATGTTAAAATTTAAATTGCTGGAATTGTAAATTGCTAGAATGGTAGCATACCTGTGCTGTGTTTACCTGCAGAGGATCAAGGCTCGTGGGTCCACAGTGACTGTGGGCAAACTGTGGGCGTCCCTGCCGGAGGGACCGGGCGGTTTGCGTGCTCGGATCGAGGCTATGGGTTTTGGCCCATTCTTTGACAGTGTCCGCATGGTTGGGGCTACCCTGAAGGTGGCAGCGGTGATAGAGGTGTGCCGGGAGTTCTGGTGGGATACCACCCATACTTTCCACTTTAGTTGGGGAGAGATTACCATCACGCCGACGGATTTCGCGGCCATCACAGGGTTGAGGTTTACCGGTACCCCTTTGCCTTTTGATGAGAGCTTGGCGGAGCGGCGGGACTATAGACAGGCTCTGCTGGGAGTCGACACCGACCTGGGAGGAGGTGTCAAGGGTTATGGAGTGGAGGCCGGGAAGGTGAATCACTTGGTGGAGGTGGCGATTGAGGCCTTTAGTAGGGGGGAATATGATTTGGATTGCTTGGTCCGGCTGTTCTTATGGTACAGCTTTTCGGAGATTTTGTTTCCCAGTGGGGCTACTGTCTGCCGGTACTCACTGTTAGGGGCTTTTGTGGACTTGGACCTAGTCGGTGGGATTTCTTGGGGTGGAGCCGGTTTGGCTGAGATTTACCGGGCTTTAGACCATTTCTCGAGGGCTAGCTCGTCGGCCTTTGACGGGTTCCAATTCGCCTTTGAGGTATACTCTCGACTACCCTTCTTTTCACTTGTTGAGATTTCTGTTCTATTTTTTGGTCTGAAATATCTCTCTTATTACATGTACAGGCTTGGGTGTACGAGGTCTTCGGTGTCGCCCCTTTTCAGTTGGTGATGAGTGTTAACAAGGTTTTTCCCATCATGTCGTATTGGTGCAAGGGCAACAGGGCTCCTTCTCGCAGAAACCGGGACAGGAAGACAGTAGATGCTGCTGATCTGAGGAGGGTGTTCGCGATGTCTGAGCCCATCGGGGTTAGATTTTACCCATGGAGCCCGGCCAATGAGGCTTCGGTGGGTCCCTTTGTAGTGGAGTTGACCGCTTCTAGGGTTCTGCTTGTGGGTCTCACCGGGGAGGCCATGTATCTTGGGGAGAGGGTGGTTCGTCAGCACAGGGCTGGTGCGTTACTGTGGGCTCCTTATGACCCTCCTCGGGATATGCTCCGTCCCGCGAGGTTGGCGACTTTCTTGGCTCCCACTCCGGCAGAGCATTACAGGGGGGGTGATGATTATGCCGGCTATGTACGGACGCGGCTGGTCAGCCCACAGGTACGGGCTAGGATGTTGTCTGGAGAGGGGTCGAGCTTTGCCCGTTATGTTGGTCGGAGTCGGCCTTTGGTTGACATGCCCCTTCGCTCGAGTAGCGTGAGAGTGATGAGGGGTGGCCGGGAGGTGGAGCTTAGCTTAGAGCCGACTGATGCAGATCTTGTTGAGGAGACATTCATTCCTCCGCCCGACGCTGGGGTACGGCTTTGTGCTTTATATCAGTCATGTTCGCACACACTTATTTCTTTCTGCCTTGTAATCCTTGCATTGGTTTCCCTCTCAGGTGACTCGGGAGGCATATATCCGTTCAGCTCGGCGGGAGAACGTGTTGATGCGCTTACTGAGGGAGGCATACCATTCATGTACTTGTCAGAGGGACGACGTTGCGTCACCCCAGCGTCGGGAACGGTCTCCGAATGGTGCGGGCTCTTCTCATATTGGTGGTCGAGCGGTCCGGGGACGGAGTTCGGGTGCCGGTAGCTCTCGGGCTTTAGCGCGGCGTGGAGATACCACGAAGGAAGATTCTAACTAGGCGGGGCCCATCTTTCCATCTTTATTTCCTACACTGTTAGCTAGTAGAGAGCAGAGGGATATGTATGTACAGAACAAATGTATAAAATGCATGTATGTATATTATGCTTTAAAATGCAGTTTTATTTTGGGAGCCTACTTGTGCAAACTAGTTATTTTACAAATGTCCCTAATTTTATACAATGCATGAGCCATAGAAGGGGGCAGGTACGTAGTTGCATGGATCCGTCACGGAGTGGGAAGAAACAAGCTGGATTTCTGCATGGAGCAAAGTTGGCCGCATGGCCATGGCGAGGCATAGAGCAATGTTGGCCGCCTGGCCATGGCAAGATCCGGAGCAAAGTTGGCCGCGTGGCCTAGGACGAAGTTGGCCGCCCGGCCAAGGGCAATATCGGCCGCGGGGCCAGGGGCAATGTTGGCCGCGTGGCCACATCCTGCGCCGCCTCCGGTTTTTCTTTTCCTGGCAAGAGTGGGAGCCTGTGCCCTATTTAATGAACCCTTTGCAGCCACAAAAACGTACTAGCAACTTTTTGAGCAGTTTTTTGAGTTCCTTTTAGCCAATTTTTCTTGCTCTTTGCCATGGATCAAGAGGCTAGGATCACAAGCCTTGAGAAAAAAGTCTTTATAACCTCTTTGGAGAAGTGGGTTGCCAAACTTCCTGGTTCGAGTCGTAGGAAACTTGATGAACGGTATGGGATAAAGTGTCTTTGGTCACTTTTGCACATGAACTCCAATACCCACCTCTTGCAAGCTTGTGGTAAATTTTGGAATGATACCCTCCATGTCTTCAACTTTTCATTCAACGAGATAACACCCACTTATGAAGATATCGCAGCATTATGTGGCTACGAAGGGAAGGGTAAAGTTGCCTTGCCTTTTGACTTCGTTTGCTTGAGGGACAAGTTGGTGACTTTTGGCGTACCCGCGGATGACTTTGATAGGTATGCTAGGGGCGGTTATGTCGACCTTTCTTGGATGCCACAACACTTCATGCATGCAGACGTGACATCTAACCGCTCCTTGGACCATCTTGCACTGTGCTTGTTTAGCTCTATCCTTTTCCCTTCTGAGGTGGGATTTGCCAGTGAAGGATGTTTGGGTATGGTGAACTTGGCTCGTTTGGGTTATGATATTGTACCGGCAATTCTTGGGGAGATGCTCTGTGGGATTCCCCATCTCGCGGCTTATGGTGGGATGCCTTGTGGTAGTGATAGGCTTTTGACCCTGTGGTTGCAAGAGCGGCTTCGAGTGAATAAACCGGCGGCTTCTCTGAAGGTGGCCCCATGGATGCACCGCATTAGAGGCATGGTGGATCGGTTTGAGGGCATGACTCTCAAAGGTTGGGAAAAGTATTTGGCGGAAATGGTGACTGACGACATTCAGTGGGTGGTGCCCCATTGGCACATTCACTCTGTGAGGGAGAAACAAGTGGGACTTCACATGATCAAAGTTCCGACCCTTTCTGGAACTACTTTTTACTATCCCTCTAGAGTGCTTCGTCAGTATGGTTTGGTGCAGACCATCCCGGAGGGTTGGGACGAGGAGAGAGATGATTTTCCCTTCGGGGTACTTCAGTTGGATGATAGTGCCTCAGTCCTTCTTTCTCAGATGTGGGGCGAGGCCGGCTTTAGTCGTAGGACCTTCCTCACACGCTCTAGCAACACCTTCCTGCCACGCGAGTATTTGGATTGGTATATAGGGAGACTTGGGCATGCGGAGCAGACTCTAGAGATCCTAAGGGGCACTATTTTGGGATCCTGTGCTCCAAGTTCTTCATTGAGGATTAAGGAGGCTGAGGCTTATGAGAGGAGGATGAGTAAGAGCGTGGCTAACGGAGGTGGAGAAGAAGTGGGGGCGTCAAAGAAGAGGAAGGGCGAAGAGGCTCCTAATGGCAAGGCTAAAGGTGTTAACGAGTTCGAAAGAAGATTTTGTGAGAATCCTAGCAAGAAGAAAGTTCGCCGTGGGCAAAGCAAGAAGAAAGAGACCGAGGGCACAAATGGCACTAAGGAGTAATCCCGAGCGTCTCTCCATGGTCGTTGCAGACACATTAGTTTAATTTAGTTTACTTTTGTTTTAGTTTCAATTTCAGAATAGGTTATTTATTCAAAAAGTATGTCAAGCTTAGACTCATCAAATAAGTGTTAACATGCAATGACTATGGAAATAAAAGTTTTTGCTTTCAGAAAAATACAACTTCTATCTCTATTGCTTTGACAAGATTTGGATGTTTATTCGTTTTTTAGACCGCACCTTTTGAAAGGCTGCCTACGTTCCCCTTTTACAAATAGGACTAAGGGGCTCAGGTCACCGTAGTTCACTCCAGTCAGACTAGAATGATTTTAAAGAAAGGGAAGATAGGGAGGGGGAATGCTCTAACTTTTGCCTAGACCGCCCTTATGGGTTTTCGATCTAGCGAGCTTTGTACGCACCCTTATTTTGCATAGACCGCCCTTTGCGGGTTTTCAGTCCATCGGGCTTCTTTTTGCGTAGTAATTTTTTTTTTTTTTTTTTTTTTTTTTTTAGAGAGGGGAGTCTAGTCATAGTAGCGTCCGAGTTTGCTGATGTTGACTGTTTCCTTAGGCGGGCTGCCATCCAAATCTGTCATTCTGTCAGTCTTGTGGTGCACCTCGAGCTTTGGTCATTGCGTCGACGCGTTGCTTCAAATCCTCTATTTCTCTTGAGATGTCTTGACTCGTTTCTGCAGCCAGGTGCGAGAGTATCTCTGGGCCGTTCCTCACATAGGGCTCGATTTCGTAGCAGCCGAGGAGTTCTAAGTTTCCGCTTTCTCCATAGAACCAAAATCCTCTTACGTCGGTGAGCATATTTTCGTCCATCAAGCCTTGGATTCTCCTTTGTAGAGAGACGCAGTCGTTGGTGTCGTGGCCTTCGTCTTGGTGGTAAGAGCAACTTTTGGTAGGTTCAAATGGTTGAAGGGGTGGTAATTCGGAGAGGAGTGAATGTTCTTCTAGAGGCTGCATCTTGCCCATTTGTCTTAGTTGGTCGAACAATCTTGCGAAAGGGGTCCCTATTCTTGTGTAGCGGGGGACCGAGAGGGGGTATTTTTCCAAAAATCTTTGCATTTTTTCACTGATTTCCTTTTCCTGGTGCGAGGGCCACGATTCTGTCATTGGTGTTGGGGTCTGAAGTTCATTCCCATGTGCCGGGTGCAGGATTGGGGTATTCACGAGGTACTCCTTGAGGCAGCATAATGCGAACTCACATCTCGAACTCCATTCTTGGTCGCGGGCCCTTTCTATTTCTCTGAGTGTCGGTTCCCCCACTGTTGTGAAATGGTTGAGGTATTGCAGTAACTTGATGAGTTCTTCCTTTTCGGCTTTGTTCCGAGGAGATTGCGTTCTTAACACGGCTCGAACTCGCCGACTGATGGTCCTCCCCGAGGTTGCGGAGGGGGTCGTTTCTTAGTCCTCTTCGATTGTCTCGACCTGGTTATAGCCGGCAAACCCATCAACGAATGACTTGGCCTCATAATGGGCGGTCGTGTCCGCCAACATGTCGATATTTGGCAGGGGGAAGTCATCCTTCGGCGTAGCTTTGTTAAGATCCCGAAAATCCACACACACTCTGATTTTACCGTTGGATTTCTTGACAGTCACCAGATTTGATAACCAAGTTGGGTACTCGATCACCCTGATAAAACCCACACGGAGTAGCTTCTCAATCTCCTCCTTCACTTGCAAAGACCATTCCGGCTTAATGCGGCGCAGCTTCTGCTTGACTGGCTTAGTGTCTGGTGCTGTCGGGATTCTGTGCTCTACGATCGAGTTGTCGAGCCCCGGCATGTCCTTATAAGACCATGCAAACACATCCACATATTCTCTGAGTAGCTCAACCAGTGCTTCCCTTTCGGCTCCGCTGAAGAAGCTTCCGATCTGCGTTTCCTTAGGCTCGGCTTCGGTTCCCAAATTCACGCATGTTAACACCTCATCGGCAGCTTGGGCTCGAGATTCTTTTTGATTAATAACCTGTTCTGAGATATCTTTAATGTATTCGTCATTTAATGGGTCTGTGTCTGCCTCTTCTAATGAATCATGATTAACTAAGTGTATATCATTAGTTTGATTATTAGCCAGTTTATCAGTTAAAAGAGTGACTATGGAGGGATACTCGGAAAGGTCAAGGGTTTCATTCATGGCAAAAGGGAAAATAGCGTTTGCAACAAGATCATAGTCTTCAGACGTAAGGTCGTCAGACTTAGAGGAAGACTCAAATTCAAAATGTAAAACACTAGACTCTGGGGACGTGGATTTTGGGTGAGTGACAGGAGATGCTGCAGGAGCGGCGACAGGAGAAGGAGTAAGCCCCAGTGTTCCCATCATAAATTCCAGAGTAGCTACAGGTCCCCCAATGATGCACCAATTCTTGAGCTTGTCCCCCATGGGTACCACCAATGTCCTTGGGTCCACCTTATCTTCAGAATCGTCCCCGATGACGGCAACCATGTCTTCATGCAGCCCCAGATTACCCAGATGTTGAAGCAGATGTTGGCCATCCCACGTCTCAGTCAAACTTGGAGTTTCTGCGGCTTCTATTGCTGGCTTGTCAAGGGTTGTGGCTTCAAGTTGATCTGCCAAGTCTTCTGCAACCTTGGTGGAGTACTCATGCCTGATGGTTCTAACTCTGCCCGTGGCTTTGTCATATTCCGTGTAAGTCAGCTTCATGTTGGACCGATCGAATTCCGCATCTCTGAAAATCTCGAACCCTTTCTGCAATTTCCCGGTGTGGTCAATCCATGGCTCGGCGAACTCAAAACACGAAAACTCCTCACCTTCCCTGACAAAGTAGCTATTCAGGGACAGGCGGTATGGCCGCATTTCAGGCTTTTTGTAGGGAAGCTTCATCTTTTTAAGCAATTCTATCCTTTGTTGCTCCATCTTGTCTTCAAGAGTAAGGGTGTATCCTAGACCGAACAACCCTCGATGATTAATCTCTTCAACCAATTCCATGGGGCCTTGCAAGTTCTTACCTAGCCCCAGCCCCGGTATAAAACCCATGTTACGCAGTATCTTGACAACAGGTGCCACTTTGTCCGTTGTTTTGGTGAGATCGATGGTGCAGATCTGTGCTTGAGCGACTATTTCGAAGCCATTAAAGAGTCGGCTCTCTTCCCCATGCTGAATCTGTAAGACAGGAACGCCCTTGGTGTCCGTCCCTTGGGCAGTTACGAGATCACTGTAGATGATGGTCACTTCATTACCGGATTGAAACTTCACACACTGGTGCAGGGAAGATGGGACCGCGCCCGACTGATGTAACCATGGCCGGCCGAGGAGGAGTGAGAAGGTTGCGGGGATGTCGATGACGTGGAAATCGGTTGGCAGGATCTTTGTTTCGATGGTAATGGGCAAGGTGACTTCGCCTATCACGGCGCGGCATGTGGAGTCATAAGCTTTGATGGTTTGCTTGGATGGGCGTAAATCAACACCGTGAACGCCAACCACATCCATCATCCTTGAAGGCAGGATATTAATAGCAGAACCATTGTCAATGAATACACGGGGAATTTTCTTGCCATTTACTTCGACAGTGATGTACAAAGGCTCATTATGATCAACTCCGAACACTGGCTTGTCTAGCTCCGAGAAAGTGATGATGTTTCCATAGTGGATATTACCAATCATGTGGGTGACGTCTTCCGGGGTAATAGTGGATGGTACCATAGTGGCGGCGAGGTTTTGCTCGAGCATGAGGCGATGGGCTAGGGAGGAGGTGAGTAGGGACCATAGTGAAATATGGGCTTGGGTTTGTTTGAGTTGAGTGAGGATAGGGTCTTCTTTGTCTAGGTCGGCTTGCTCGGGTTCCTTCCCAAAGACTTTCTTTGCACCCTTTGGGTCGGATTGGTACACTTGACCGGATCTTGTAAGGAGACAAACTTCCGCACGTAGCTCCTCCAAAGACAATGGCGAGTCATGACAAGGGGGCGAAACTTCGGTCTTCTCGGCCTCCTCGAAGATTTCGGCCCAAGAAAGAGGTTGAGAGGGCTTGGGATTCTCCTCCTCTAGAGATTCGACTTCACTTACTAGTTCTTCTAAAGACAACAAGTAGCAAGAAGATTCTTTATTATTAGTCATTGAAATATAACCCATCTCATCACAGTCCGCCACAACAGGCTCGGCCGGATCAGTGATCTCACTAAGTTCTACCATGAGTACATTGCTAGCTACATAATCTCTAGGGTCTTCGATGACTCCCTTGTGGATGAGCTCTTGCACGGCCTTCTTGAGTTCAAAGCATTCTTCGGTAGTGTGACCGGTGCACTTGTGGTAGTGGCAAAACTTCGACAAATCGCAACCAAGACGGGGGAGATGTCCTTCTAATGGTTCGAGTATTTCTAATGTCACCAATGCCATGAAGATATCCACCATCGTGAGCCCTATCTTGTCAAAAGCGTCCATGAGCTCTAGGATACTAATCTCGCATGTTTGCACCATATTCACCCCACCCCCATTGTTAGGAAGAGGGTTATTCACCACATTAGGACCCTTCGGCTTCTCAATCTTCTTGTCATTGATCAACCCTTGTACTACACGCTTCAATTGAATACAACCATCCGTTGTGTGCCCGATGTGCTTGTGATACTTGCAGAACTTGGAGGCGTCCAAATCACTTCTTGGGTAGGCAGGTTGGTAATTCTCTAACGGCTTGATGAGACCTCTCTTGACTAACACGTCAAAGACTTTCCCCATAGGCATTCTAAAATCGTCAAAGTGCTCCCTCTCTCTTTGCGGCGGAGCCCCATTCCTTGTTACGGCTTGAACATCTAACGGGACCTCTTTCTGGACCATATTCACTTGGCCGACGGCCTCCTTTCCACCCCTAGGAGGCGCAGGCGCAGTAGGAGCCTTGTAGCGGAAGGAGTTGTTGTTGTTGGTCTTTGGACTTTCCTTTGGCGGCACAATCCCAGTGAACCCTGCTTCGTACCTTACTCCGGCGTCAACCATTTCCCGCAAATCAGGGAAGTAACCATTACCTATAGCTGCTTTCATCTCCGGTAGCAAGCACTTGTAGAAAATCTGTTTCTGTTCCTTCGCCTTTGGTGGGTATTGGACCTCACACAACCGATGGTTCCACCTCTTGTAAAAATCATAAATAGCCTCGCCGGGCTTTTGCATAGTGTTCTCAAGATCCGTTCGATTCACATGCCAATCCAAGTTAGCCTGATACTTCTCACAGAAAATAGCGCTGATCTGATCCCACGTTTGCCTCTCGCTTGGTTCTAGCCCCAAGAACCAACGCAGAGCTATACCATCAAAAGTGCTATGAAATACGCGAGCCATTTGTTCGTTGGTGCAGTCACGAGCCCTCATGGCCAACACATAACTATCCAAATGAGTCTTAGGACACGAGTCACCATGAAACATTGCCACCTTAGGCATCTTGAAATCCTTGGGGAGAGCCCCTACTTGGCTAGGGTTGATTGTCTTGGTAGTCGGTGCACTTTGCTTATCTACGGTCTCAATCAACTTTCGCATTTGCTCTTGCATGGCCATAACCACAGGGTGATTGGAGATGTCGGGGATAGTTTCTGACAGAGTGACGGGAGGAGTAGTGGAAGCAGTAGCAGCGGCCATCCCAATACTCAGAGGCAACGAGGGTGCGGGTAGTTTGCTAGCGGAGAGGTAGCCGCCAAGCAGTTCAGGGGAAGGTTCATAGACGGCCTTGTTCTTGCTCATGGTAGTGAAACCTTGTTGGGTGTAGAGAGAAGGAGGTGGAACATTGCGGTAGCTTGGGAATGGGAAGGCAGTAGCATTGGTGTTGGGGGGACAGTTGGTATTGACCTCTTCATCCTCGACATAAATGAAATTCTCTCCATCGGGCACCAGTTTAGTTCCCTTTTGTTGAATGTGACCCTTCAACTGTTGGTTCTGGTCTTCCAGCATCTTGTTGCTTTCCTCGAGATTCTTGATCTTTGCTTCGAGACCGGCGAGGAAGTTCTGGAGGCTTGGGGGAATACCACTGAGAGTAGCCTCGGTGTTGAGCTCGGCGGCACTGGCAGGAGGAGCAGAGGCTGAAGCTGAAGCAGGAGTTGACATTGCTGATGACGAGACTGAGAACGTGGACGGAGTAGAAGCTTCACGTTGTAGTCGACCACCCGAACGGATCCAAACTTGCTTTACTGAAAGGTTGAAGGGCAATGGAGATTTAGGAGAGGGGGCAGGCTCATGCAAAGTATATTTTAATTTACAAAAACATACACTATTTACATCCTAATTGGTTGGAAGGGGTACCCCTTTTTCGCAACTAGTTAGGAGACTACGATCAGTGGAGGCCATCATTACGTCTATAGACCCCTCGTTTTTCACCTGCATTGCACACCCCCAAACGGACAATTTGGGCGAGGGTCCTATAGGGCAAGCGGCTTCCACCAACCATCGGATCCTACGACTAACCCTTCCTTAAAGGCATTTAACGTGACGTCTATGTTACATCCTACGCAAGTTAATGATGAGCGGAGATCTTGACAATAAACACTCATCTCACCATGGCACGTCCCTTATAGGGAAATCACTTTTTTGTGCACTTTCTCTCAAAGATCTCGATTCATCATTGACTTGGGGATGACTCGACATGGACAGCACGTTAATTGACTATTAAGAAAAAGCTAGCCAAACCAACCGGTCAAAACCTAGGTGTGTTACCTATACTAGTGTGGGTTGACACGGGTTAGGTAAAAGGTTCCCACCGCTCGCGGAACGTACACGGTGAGTGGAGTAGACGAGTGACTCGAAAAGAGGGCGACAGTAGCGCACAAATTCCTGCACATCGAATACTCCGGGTAATGGGGACCTGTGCAGTGCTGACACGGACTAGTGGTAGTGTGTGGCAAGAAACTAATTCTTTTTAAGGAGAAAATAGAGAAGTTTTTGATGTTAGGATGATGCAATGCAATGAGAGAGAGAGAGAGAGAGAGAGAGAGAGAGAGAATAATGTACAAGGGAGCATAGCAGAGTTTTGTTTGACCCTAAAACTAAAGCGATGATAACAAGGGTACATGGTACAAGGTACAAGGTACAAGTATTAACATGGCGGAGTGCGCGGGTGCATGTGTAAACATGGCAGGTGTGTGCATGTGTAAACATGGCAGGTGTGTGCATGTGTTAAACCTGGCAAGTGTGAGCATGTGTAAACATGGCAAGGTGTGTGCATGTGTAAACATGGAAAGTGTGTGTAGGGTGCATGTGTAAACATGGCAGGTGTGTGCATGTGTAAACATGGCAAGTGTGTGCATGTGTAAACATGGCAAGTGTATGTAGGGTGCATGTGTAAACATGGCAGGTGTGTGCATGTGTAAACATGGCAAGTGTGTGTAGGGTGCATGTGTAAACATGGCAGGTGTGTGCATGTGTGAACATGGCAAAGTATAAGGTGCATGTGAGAACATGGCAAAGTGTAAGGTGCATGTGAGAACATGGCAAACATCATGATGTGAACGAAAGTTAGACCCACTAAGTTTGAAAAAGTTTCAAAGCAGTCCCCAGCAGAGTCGCCACTGTGAATACCCCTTTCCGATGAAGCGACGCATGGGAAGTATCTTGTGATTATTTTTATTTACAAAGGGAATATTCTTAACGACATTAAAATTATGAGATTCGCCACCCCGTTTTAATTAAAGCCAAAACATTGAAAAAAGCATTTTTAATGGGTTCGGGGGTCAAATTACAACATGAGAAGAATATTGAACGTTATCACTCCTATTGCCCGAATTTATCGGTCTTTCTATCATGATGAATGTGTTAGTAGTGTGTTAGTGATTTAGACCGGATCCGAAGATTGCCTACGTTCCTCTCAATGTGAGAAGCTCAGGTCAGCGTAGTTCGCAGAGAATTTAGAATAGGCAGAAGAATCGGGATCATGCATAATGAGCGGGGAATTACCTAAAGATTAGGGTTTAGAAGTAGTTCCTAGATCATCCTCGGGTTGATGAACCCTCGATCATCATCGGCTATGAAATAACATGTAATTATGAAGATCGCAACCCTAAATATAGCATAAATAAGGTTTTAATCTATGAACACGAAGAACATGCGAAGAACATATATGAACATGCAAAGCTCATGAAGAAACTATGAATAAACATGCAAGAACATGAATATTAAAGATCTACATTAGAAATAATGCAAGAACGTGAAGAAATAAGTTAGAAAACTTACCTATGTTGGCAAGAAATAAACCTTGATCTTCTTGGAGGTTTGAATGCTAATTAGAGAGCAAAATTGTGTTTAAGAACTCTCAAATTCGGATCTAGAGCTCTCAAAATCGGACCCTTAAACCAATAGCATGGAGTTGGTTTATATAGTAAACTGAGGGGAAGATCTGATGGTCCAGATCATCCGGCGCAAGGTTGGCCGCCTGGCCATTGTTGAAGCCGGTTACAAGAGTGGCCGCGTGGCCAAGATCAACGCGGAGAAATGTTGGCCGCGTGGCCAAGGCTGCCGGCTGACTTGATTCTTAAGCTAGGGTTTCTGCATGGTTTTAAGGAAACCATTTATTACCTAATTTGATAGATTTTGCCATAAATGAGATATTTTGGGAATCCGGGACAAGTCTTTGCAAGGTTTCTAATTCCTATAAAGTCCTTGTATTTTTGGGAAAGTCCTAATAAACTCATTTTCAGGTCGGGTACTAACAATTACACATTGTCCTTTCATTCCTTACTTATTTTATTTCCGTTGCACATTTATTTTATTTATTATTTCTCAACAGCTATCCTCAAACAGTTAACTGTCAAAGTTTTAATTAATCTGTTCATTTAGTTAAACAGGGCCTTTCAGTATCTACATGACCATAGAAGCAATAAGAGCCATCTGAGTACATAGTAAGGACACACACACACACACACACACATAGAAGCAATAAGAACATAAAGTTTCCTTGAAATGATAATGTTGGGTAGAATTTAGAAACTGCACATGGGAAATGAAGTGCTGTAGTTAATGCATTGCTTTCAATTATCATTCATATAGAAGAGTCATGTAGCACTATACTCCCTTCGTCCTTCTTTAACTTACAAAAAATGAGATGGGCACATTAATTAAATAAAAAGTGAAAAAGGTGATGTGTTGTGAGTGTAGATAGTTGGGTGGGAAAGAGAAAGTAGGATGAAGAATAGTTAGTGGATAGTTGTTGTGAGTATGACAAGTGGGTCCCACCATTTTAAAAATATTAAAACATTTCCATTTTAGGATTTTGTAAGTTTTAATGGGACAACCAAATAGGTAATTTTTGTAGATTAAAGAGGGACGGAGGAAGTATGGAAGATTGACTGCACAACTGATGGAGAAAATCTCCCTCTAATTAAATTACCTAGCAAGTGTACTAGTTACCGGTGTAGTAGTATGCACAAGCAAGGGGTCGAATCCACAGAGACTTGAAGGATGAACACGAATGCAATTAAAACAGAAAAGTAAATAAAGGGGTTTTGATTTGATTATTTATAACTACTAAAACTATAATTAAAATTAAACTAAGAAAATAAATAAAAGCAAGATTAACGAATAGATTCACGAATTGAGTTCACAAATACTTTCACTCTATGCTATGCTTCAAAATAATAAGATCAATCTCTTTCTTGGGTTCGTTCATGTTAGTAAGAATTGGGACGGTTCGATCGCCGGATTGCAATCCTATCATTTCCTTTATATTAATACTTTCCGCTAGGTCTATACAACATGCAAGAAATTCATGAAGCACTCAAGAACACATGAACCTAAATCCTTTTCACTTCCGCTAGGTCCTCAATTGAATTTAATCATCAAAACAATGGTCAACGTATAATCACCCACGCTAGTGCAGCAATAAATACCCAATAATTCTAAAGCCAATTTATATCTTAACATATAATTGAAACTAAAGAATTTAGCAAGAAGAATATTTTAATGAACAAGAATTAAATCGAATGGAAGAATTAAATTTATAGCATAGAGATCCATTATTTGTTAGTACCAATCCATGAATCTAAGAACATAGCTACTCATAAAATCAAGAACAAGAAATAAATTAAAGAACATCAAAACCTGGATTAAATTGATGAATCCTTGTTAGCAACCTTGAATCTTTGAATCAAAACATGAATAAAATAATGTGTATGGAGTATTATATTTATAATAGGGCTAAGGAGGTGTAAAAATAGGAAAAACCCTAGGATTCCTTGTTGAAAAAGGATAAATAAAGTTGATGGCCGGAATTTCCCCAGGAGCCCCTGGGATTTTTGTCATTCTTGAAAATCCCTCCAAAAATTCACCAAAGGTTCTCCAAAAAATTCCATAAAAGTCCTTGAAATTTTGGAAATTACAGAAAAGCTCACAATATTTTTGGAAATTCCCCAAAGTCCCTGGAAAATTCCCCTAAGGTCCCTAGAAAATTCCCCTAAGGTCCCTGGACATGTGGGCGCTTGCCCTATAGCAAGCGGGCGCTTATCTGGGTTTTGGATACTGTTTTTTCTGCCCAAATAGCAGGCGGGCGCCTGGTATAGAGAAGGCGGGCGCCTGGTCTTGTTCTGCTATTCTACTTTTGTCGTGCAAACTTCCAGAGGCAATAACTTCTTCATACGAACTCCGATTTAGACGTGTAAACTATGTTGGAAAGCTTTTTTCGAGTATATCCAATGGACTTGATTACTCAGAGGTCAGATCTCTTTATCTTTATGTTCTGGTCCGTTCTTTATCCTTCCTTTTCGCGCTTTAACGTACATGAATCCATACATTCTTTCGCTCCTTCCCTATACTCATATAAACTCCAAAATCCATCAAAACACCCAAGATTGAGCATATAATAAGTCATAGAAGTATATGATTTGGATGGGTAAAAACACATCCATCAACAACTTATTACCAGAACAATATAATGTCATTTCTAATTAAATTTTGTCACAGCTTCACAAGTGATCAAAAGGGAATTGAAACGCAATAATTAGCAGCAATATGCAAACTATCTATCTAGACTGAAAGTTGCTCACTCCGTTCCAAAATGATCAATGTCTAATTATGTTGTTGATCAATAAAAAAATATGAACATTCATTTTGCGATGGAGGTAGTAACATGCATCTCATACGGATAAGATTAAGGCCGAGAATGTTACATCCTCCGTCCCAGAAAAATAGTCGCACTCTCTGTTTAAGTTTGTTCAGATCTCTACTTTTATTACCAGGACAATGTAATGCCATTTTCTTATACTTCATTTGCGTACCAAAAAGAAAAAAGAAAAAGGGGAAGCTAAGACACCATATACATGTGCAAACAAATCCCGTATAATGTTTGTTCATTAGAATTCTAACTATTTATAAAAGCTCTACTTCCTAGCCTTAAGGGAATAAAAAAAAAACAAATCTAGCAACCCATTATTAAACATGGATACTGTTGGGGAATTGGGGGATCTCCGAATCCACTAGCCCATACTAGCAGTCATCAATATGGAGAAAATAATCAACACATGATAATAATATGAAAGAACATAGACACCGTGATTTGTTAACCCGGTTCACCACCCCACTGTGGCTACATCCGGAGGCACCAAGCCAGGATATCACTATAATAATATATGAAGGATTACAACTTAGCACATGCACTCACATAGATCTAGCATGGCTACTCTCCATGAACAATCTCTCATACATATTATCTCACCTCCCCAAGAACACACAAACAACACGGTCATGGCCGGGTTGTAGGATTGCCCCCATGGTCTCCTAGGCCCCTGGCCCCCTCCTAGATACTATTTTGTGGCTCTCTTTGATATCCTAACTTTCTCCTATCAATCACACTTGTTTATGGATGAAATAATGCTTATATAGGTGTACAAGGAAACCCTAAGTCGTTTGGAAGAGATTGCATCAAAATAGGAAACAAAAAACAGAAAATTCAGTTTCTGCCTCGCGGAGTGGGCGGGCGCCCAGAACAAAAGTGGGCGAGCGCCCAAACCATCAGAATGTTTCTCTCCGTTGTTATCTTTGCTCGGAGACCACTTAGCCCTCTGTAGCTGCTTGTTTCCTCCTCCTTGAACTCCTCTTGACCTCTACCAACTCCCCATGACTTAGACTCCATCTCCCCTTTGCTTCCTCATAGTTTAGGACTCCAATCCCAAGAATCTCCCACCTAGGGACTAAACCCATAAGCATAGAAAACGTCCCCGTCAAGCTCCCACCACGAAGATGACCTCCTTTGAATATTGTAACACCGTGCACTAAGCTTCTCCATTGTGTTGATGATAAGGCTCCATGCTCCATCATTACACCATGTTGAGCCTCCACGCTCCTCCACCATGAGCCTCCATATCCAAATAATAAGGCAAGTTGAAACCAAGCGATGCTTCAACCTCTCCGTGTTAGATCCTTCTTGCCTCCCCAAATTAACTTCTACCTTGATTTATTTGCAAGACTAACTTCGCCTTCTCCCTCCTAGATCCACTCCCCTTGTAATGCTCCCCATGAAACTCGGACACACCTTGCTTCTTGCATTGTATTCTTGTGGTCTTTTCTTGCACTCTGTTAGGGCCACTTGACTCCCACCGCATTGCAACTTTTGAGTCACTCTCCCCCTAACATGCCATTCATTGATGTCTCTCCGTTTTACACCAATAGGCCGGTCTTCACGCCTCTTGCTCCCACCTGGAATGAAATTGATGTTTTCGGTAGAGTACAACATCCTCCTAACCCCCATCCGTCGTTTGCGAGAAGTCCTCCTCTTCTCATGTGGTCCAACCGGCTTATACCACTCACCTTTTGCATCGTCGGTTGCTTACGCAAGTGCATGATGCAATCCTCCTTTCTTTCATATTTTTCTTCAATCACCTTGACTGCCCCAATATTTCTTAAACACCTCCGATCCATCTTGATCTCTGCATCTCCAAATCCCACCTCAAATTTCTGCAGATCTCATAAGAAATAAATGAACTATTCGGACTGTCTGATCTTCACACGATCGTTGACCTATTTGGCACGTGTCTTGCTTCAACCATAAACCCTAGAAGCTCTCAGATCCCTGCACGTCTTCTATACGAAGAATCTTCACTGCATAAAATCTGCACGTGCGCTGCACCAAGTCCGCACGTGCATTGCACGAATTCTGCACGTGCACTGCACGAAAATCTGTTGTCTCTTTTCTTCACCTTGGATCTCCCGAATCTCAAACCAAAGCTCTGATACCAGTTGTTAGGGAATTGGGGGATCACCGCATCCACTAGCCCATACTAGCAGTCATCAACATGGAGAAAATAATTCAACACATGAATAATAATATGAAAGAACAAGAACACCATGATTTGTTAACCCGGTTCACCACCCCACTGTGGCTACATCCGGAGGCACCAAGCCAGGATATTACTATAATAATATATGAAGGATTACAACTTTAGCACATGCACTCACATAGATCTAGCATGGCTACTCTCCATGAACAATCTCTCATACATATTATCTCACCTCCTCAAGAACACACAAACAACACGGTCATGGCCGGGTTGTAGGATCGCCCCCCATGGCTCTCCTAGGCTCCCGGCCCCCTCCTAGACACTATTTTGTGGCTCCCTTTGATATCCTAACTTTCTCCTATCAAGCACACTTGTTTATGGACGAAATAATGCTTATATAGGTGTACAAGGAAACCCTAAGTCGTTTGGAATAGATTGCATCAAAATAGGAAACAAAAAACAGAAAATTCAGTTTCTGCCCGGCGGAGTGGGCGGGCGTCCAGAACAAAAGTGGGCGAGTGCCCAAACCATCAAAATGTTCCTCTCCGTTTTTGTCTTTGGTCGGAGACCACTTAGTCCCCCATAGCTGCTTGTTTCCTCCTCCTTGAACTCCTCTTGACCTTTACCAACTCCCCATGACTTAGACTCTTTCTCCCCTTTGCTTCCTCGTAGTTTAGGACTCCAATCCCAATAGATACCATCTTCAGTTTAATCCATTGCATAGGGCTCCAAAGCCCCTCACTTCACGCTATCTCCATTGCACTTATGTTCTTGACCCCGCTCTCTGTCATGCTAATATGAAAAGTCTACTTACTAGATTTTGCATGTTATAAGCCCCCTAAAAGTCACATGTGCACTAGAGAATTAACCCTAGAAAAAATCCGGCTTTCTGGACATTGTTCTGAAGAGACACTGGGCTTGACGAAGAAAATGCTAGAACGATCAGGGATTGGCGACTCTACCTACATGGCTGAGGCCTTATTAAGAGATCCACGGAATGCATGCATGGAAGACTCAAGAAGGGAAGCGGAGTGTAGATACCCTGGGAAAGCCCCCTGCTGGGCTAGAGCGGTGAATTGTCCTAGGATGTCTAATTGTGTTTTAGAGTCGCCACCCACGTTTTTGAGGAACGTAAGAAAACCTAATGTTTATGAGCCTAAGTTTGATTTACGAAAACAGAGATTCTTTGGGATGAGGGGTTCGGGGGTTATGTTACGAAATGGGAAGTACTTAAACACCCATTTCGCCCGAGCAAAGTCGGTCTTGTTTGTTCATAAGTCACTTTTTAAGATAAATGTGTTCTTCCTATTAAAATGATGATATAAAGGGGTTTTAGAGTTTGAAATGTAGGGAGATGACTCCTAGGCCAATTCAATGTAATGAAAGGACCGTTGGTGTCATGTCCCAAATGGTTTTGGGTGATTGCACATTTGATTGAAGAAGAAGAAGAAGAAGAAGAAGAAGAAGAAGAAGATAGAGGAGAAATGTTTAAGACCTTTACCTATAGTATCCTTCAAAAAGAATCTCTTGTGAAGCCTTGAAGAAGAGATTGAATACTTTGTTGAAGAATTCCAAAGAAAAGCCTATGAAAGAAGTGAGTAAAAAGGTTTTGAAAGTAATGATGTTCAAGGTCCTCCTCCAATGATGGATTGGAGGGTTTTTTAAAGTTGAAAAGTGACTGTTTTTGGAGCCAAACGGAGTCTCCAAGAAATCTTTCCCGGGCAAAATCATGTATAATGAGCAAGGGAGAGATTCTTGGGCAGAATCTGTAACTGACATGCCCCAGAAGCGCACTCCCACCTAGGCGGCGGAAGGCGCGCGCGTCTGGCCTCAAGGGGCGGAGGCGCGCGACTCTGAAAGGCAAAGTCTGACAGAATGGACTAGAAAGTTAGAACTGTTATTCAGTTTAGTCCCTGGACTTAACGGAGCCCATCTAGAACTTAACCAAAGTAACAGAAACTAACAGAAAACACTTAAAAGAGGGAGAAACACAAAATCAAGTGTGCAATCGGGGTGAGCGGTCCAAGGTGGGGTGTCTACAGAGACCCTCGGCGGCGTGGATTGCGAGGTAAACGCGCCGACGAAAGACAGACATCCGCCTAGGACATCACCAAGAAAAGGAAAAGACTCGATAAAAGCAGGAATTTGAAATTGCGGAGGATAGAGGTGTGCTCCCTGTGTGAGCGGCTTTGAGAGATAAAGGTGCGCTCCCTGTGTGAGCGGCTTTGCCAATAGCGGGATCCGTTTGCTGAGAGCGGGATCCATTTGCTGGAAGCGGGACCTGTTTGCTGATAGCGAGATCCGTTTGCTGGAAGCGGGACCTGTTTGCTGAGAGCGAGATCCGTTTGCTGGAAGCGGGATCCGTTTGCTGAGAGCGAGATCCGTTTGCTGGAAGCGGGACCTGTTTGCTGAGAGCGAGATCCGTTTGCTGGAAGCGGGATCCGTTTGCTGAGAGCGAGATCCATTTGCTGGAAGTGGATCCGTTTGCTGAGAGCGAGATCTGTTTGCTGGAAGCGGGACCTGTTTGCTGATAGCGAGATCCGTTTGCTGGAAGCGGGACATGTTTGCTGATAGCGAGATCCGTTTGCTGGAAGCGAGACCTGTTTGCTGATAGCGAGATCCGTTTGCTAGAATGTGGGACCCGGAGGACCGTTTGCTGAAGTGCGGGACCCGGAGGGCCGTCTGCTGAAATGCGGGACCCGGAGAACCGTTTGCTGAAGTGCGGGACCCGGAGGGCCGTGTGATGAAGTGCGGGACCCAGAGGACCGTTTGCTAAAGTGCGGGACCTGGAGGACCGTTTGCTGAAGTGCGGGACCCGGAGGACCGTTTGCTTTGGTGCGGGACTCAGAGGACCGTTTGCTTTGGTGCGGGACCCGGAGGGCCGTCTGCTGAAGTGCGGGACCCGGAGGACCGTTTGCTGAAGTGCGGGACTCGGAGGACCGTTTGCTGAAGTGCGGGACCCAGAGGACCGTTTGCTTTGGTGCGGGACCCAGAGGACCGTTTACTTTGAATGGATTTAGATCTTGTTTGATGATGAAGCAGTGGTTCCGTGGATCATCCCAGACCAAGTTGTTGTCGTGAGTCGTACTTTGATGTTTGACTGTTTGACTTTGACTTTTGATGGGGTGCGGGCACAGTTGACTGTGGTATGCTTTGTGCTGGGGATGAATTGTAAAAACTGATCTTTTGAGAAAAATGGAAGACACCCTACTTTGAGTGTGAGTTTCTATCCTATTTCAGTTTTTAGACCTGCCTTAAGGGCGGACCAAATTAATGTGTGCCCTTCCGAGTGCTTGCCGCCGTTGTTTTGAGCTTCTCTTGTCGGTGGGATTGATCTTTTCTGTAGATAGAAGGCGTTTGAACGTGCCTGGGCTTCCTTCTTGAACTGACAAGGGCTATTTCTGGAGCCTTCTTATGCCTGGGACGCGGGCTCTTCCTCTATCGGACACGGGACGCGCGCGCCTTGTATACCGGTGTCGGGAGGCGCGCGCCTCTGGGAGGCGAAATTCAGGGCCTGATATTTGCTGGCCAAAAGATCCTCCAACAGCTATAATATCAGCTTCTGGTCGACAATTCGATTCCAACAGCCATTTTCTATCATTTTTGAACACCATTGTATTACCCAATCTTGCTTATAACCTTCTTTCCTATGGCCTCCAACCTTTTTAGTCTTGATGCTGAGGTTGTCAAGAGTTACGAGAAGGATTTGTCGACCTTCGTGTATTCTTTTAAGACCCATCCCAAAAATGCCTTCATCAAAGACTTCGGGTTTCGAATTCTCTTTACTTTGCAGACATTGAAGCCGGATTGGGACTTGTTGAAGGCTGTTGCAGCCTTTTGGGATTGTGATGCCATACATTTAACTTTTCGGCTAATGAAATGGTGCCGTTCGTTGATGATTTTGGGGCCATTTTGGGTATGCCTTTGGCCGGTCGGATTGCCGTCCCCAAGTATTACCGCGGTGTTGTTGATTCTTGGGTTGACATTCTTAATCTCCCTGTCGGAGAAGTGAAGAAGATGATGCACGGGACCGTTGTTGACATAACTGAGCTTCCGATGTTTTTCAGTTTGCATTCGGAAGATGTCGCGGTTCAATCCTTTAAGAGAAATGCCATGGCTGTCTGCCTTTTCAGCGAGGTTTTGTTTGTCACTCCTCTGGGTACTGCGGATGCGCAGTTGGCTGAGATAGTGTTGCAGGCGAAAGGACAACGATTTAGCATAATCCCGCTCATTGTAGGAGAGACCTTGCATGGTTTGGACGAATTGCACCGTACGGGCGAGATGCGACGGGGAAGCCCCTTGCTTTTGACCATATGGCTTCGGGAGCATTTCAGGCCTTATGCGGCGGATGGCGACCTTTCCCCTTTTGCTGTTCATAGGCGTCGGTTGCTGATTAGAGATTTGACCGAAGAGGGTTGGAGGAGATTTTTTGCTTCTCGCCTTACAGCTGACATTGAATGGTGTCCTTGGGGTCTTCGCCCTTTTGTGGAGTGGACCTTCGGTTTTCAGCATGTGGTTTTACCCGGATTGAGGGACTCTTCATTTTATCAGTCAGAACGGGTTTTGAGACAGTTCGGTCGTCAGCAAATAATTTCTTTTCCGAGGAATGGGGTACTTCGTCCAGTTTCTTACATGGGTCCGGACTTCTCGAATGAGCTTCAGTCGGCTTGGGGAGATGATCGTGACCGTTGGGTTTCTGCTCCATTGCACCGGGGCAGCATTTTTCTTCCCGAGAGTTACTTGGATCATTTGCTTGGTACCGTCTACCGTGGCATTACTTGGGTAGATGCTCTTCGGGCTGAGTTGCTAGAAAGAGATTTTGATCCCAGCGGTGCTTTGAGGTACAAGGAAGCTGCTGCTGATGTGAACAACATTCTGACCGACCCTTTCGGTACCCCTTTGGATGACTTTTATGCTCGGAGGCGCTCTGTTGCGCAGAAGATATCGGTCCGTATCAGTGTCCCTAGGCCCCCCAAGAAGAGTAGGATTGATGGTAGTTCGGGTGGTCCTTCAAAGGCCAAGAGAAAATTAGATTTTTCCTAGTACCCCCGAGAGATTGAAATTAGAATAGACCACTTGTTAGGATTTTGATGTTTTAATGTCTTTTATTAGCTCAACATTTTCATTGTAATGATAAGAATGATTTAGTGAATGAATAAAAATTGCATCTCGTTAATTTGAAATGATTTGGGTATTTGTTTATGTTTTAGACCACACCCGAAGGTTGCCTACGTTCCTCCAGTGTAGAGGCTCAGGTCTCCGTAGTTCAAACAAACGAAGACCATTTTTTTTTGTGCACCCTGTTTTTTGCCTAGACCACCCTTGCGGGTTTTCAATATAGCGGGCTTCTTTTTTGCATGTGCTCTAATTTTTGCCTAGGCCGCCCTTGCGGGTTTTCAACCTAGCGAGCTTTTTTTTTTTTTTTTTTTTTTTTTTAATGGTCTTCGTTTATTTATTAGACGTCAAACCTCTTCATTTTGTCGAGGTTGACTTCCTTTGGCAGCTGATCTCCGTCTAAATCCACAAGTCGGACTGCACCGCCGCTTAGTATCTTCTTGACTATGTACGGACCAATCCATCGGGGTCCCCATTTTCCAAGGGGTTCATGGCATTAGGAGGGTGTTGTCTTAGGACCAAATCTACCACGCTGATGTTTCGGGGCTTCACCTTTTTGTTGAAAGCCCTAGCCATTCTTTGTTGATAGGCCCTCGTACGTTCGATCTCTCTTAGCCTTCTTTCGTCGAGTAGGGCTAGCTGTTCATATCGACTTTGCATCTAATCGACTTCATTGACTTGGTTCTCGAGTAGGACCCGCAGGGACGGAACTTCAAGCTCTATCGGTAGCACAGCTTCGGAACCATATACCAATGCATAAGGAGTTTCTCCAGTCACTGTCCGTATTGACGTGCGGTAGCCCCATAATGCTAGAGGTAACTTTTCGGGCCAATCCCTTCCAGTGGAGGCCATTTTCTTCACAATGGTCTCGATTGTCTTATTGGCTGCCTCGACCGCGCCGTTTGCTTGAGAGCGGTATGGAGAGGACTTGTGCTTAGTAATCTTGTATTCTACCAGGAGTGTGTCCATCTCTTTCTCGAAGTGAGAGCCATTGTCTGAGATGATCTCATGAGGAACGCCGTATCGGCACATGATGTGGGTTTTCACGAATTCGGCCACTTTCTTGGCGTTGAGAACTCGGTAAGCCTGTGCTTCGACCCATTTTGTAAAATAGTCCACGGCTACTAGGACGAAAGATTGTCCATTGCTGCCAGTAGGGTGAACTTTGCCGATGATGTCTATGCCCCAACAAGAGAAAGGCCAAGGCGTGGTCATATTGTAAAGCTGTGAGGGTGGAGCGTGCTGTAGATTGGCATGGAATTGGCATTTGGCACACCTCTTGACTTTCTCGATGCAATCCCTTTCCATGGTACTCCAATAATAACCCATGCGGAGTATTTTCTTGGCCAACATAAACCCGTTCATGTGAGGCCCACATTCACCTTCGTGGATCTCGTGCATTATTTCTTGAGCTTCGGTCTCATTTGCACATAGGAGATTGATCCCCTCGTGATGCCTTTTGTAGACTCTGTCCCCAATCAGTACATATCGGGAGGCTAGTCTTTGCAATGCCATTTGAGACTTCTTATTGCTGTTCTCGGGATAAGTACCATCCTTGAGGAAATTCATGATATCTGCGTACCACGGGGAGTTTGTTTGGACCTCGTTGATCTCGATACTCATGCAGTATGCCAGACTGTTTTGTCGGGAAATTTTGTAGGGCTTCACCATTTTACCCTCAGGCATTTCGACCAGTGAAGCGATGGTGGCTAGTGCATCAGCAAAACGGTTCTTGTCCCTTGGCAGGTAATTGAAGGTGATTTCTTGAAATTGTTCAACCAACTCCTCGAGATGTTGACCATACCGTTGCAGGGTCGAGTCTTGAATCTTCCATTTTCCAGATGTCTGATTGATGATGAGCAAGGAATCACCGAATACTTCTAAACTTGTGACATTTCTCTCGAGGGCTGCTTCGAGCCCCGCTATGCAAGCTTCGTACTCAACTGTGTTGTTAGTGGCTTCAAATTCGAGGTGGATGGCGATTGGAGTATACATGTCCTTTGGATCAACAAGTAACATCCCTATGCCATATCCATGCTTATTGGCTGCGCCATCGAAAAAAAGTTGCCACTTGTTTTCTTCTATTGTAGCCCAAATTAAATGCTCATCGGGGAACTGTACATCTTCCCCCTTCACTTCGTCACACGGAAATTCAGCAAGCTGATCACTGAACACTTTCCCCCTGATGGATTTGAGTGTGACGTAAGTGATATCGTAGCCGGCGAGCATGAAATACCATTTGGCTATTCTTGTTGACATGAAAGGCTTTTCGAAGATGTAGCGGAGCGGGTCCACTTTTGCTACTAACTTTATTTAGAAGGCTTCCATGTAATGCTTGAGCTTTTGAGTAACCCAAACTAATGCAGCACAAGACTTCTCTAAGACAGAGTAGTTCTTTTCAGCTCCTTGAAACCGTCGGCTGAAAAAGTAGATAGCATTCTCTTTTGTGGAGTCTCGTTGTTCTTGTGCTAACATATCCCCTAGGGCTTCATCATTGACAGTGAGATAGAGCAAGAGAGGCTTCTCTTCGTGTGGTGGAACCAAAACTGGAGGGCATGTCAAGTAATGCTTCACTTGGTCGAAGGCTTCTTGGCACGCATCGGTCCATTCTAGAGCCACATTCTTTTTGAGTAGCTTGAAGATTGGCTCACACATGGATGTGAGTTGGTGCACAAACCGACTGATGTATTGAAGTCTGCCCATGAAACCTTTGATTTCTTTTTGCGTCCTTGGGGGAGGCATGTCAATGATTGCCTTGATCTTGGAGGGATCGGCTTCAATTCCTCTTTCAGTGACCATGTAACCAAGAACCTTTCCTCTGATGACCCCAAAAGTGCACTTTGCGGGATTGAGCCTCATCTTGTGTTGTCGAAGCCTTTCAAAGAATTTGCGAAGATCGATCAAATGTTGACCATCGGTTCCCTTCGAATGGATGATCATGTCGTCTACATAGACCTCGATCTCTTTATGAATCATATCATGGAATAGATCTGTAAGAGCCTTCTGGTAGGTAGCCCCAGCATTCCTTAGTCCGAACGGCATGACTGTGTAGCAGAAAGTTCCCCACGGAGTTGTGAAAGCTGTCTTGTGTTGATCTTCTTCAGACATGAGGATCTGATTGTAACCGGAAAAACCATCCACAAATGAGCGGACTTCATAGTTGGCAGTTGAATCGACGAGCATGTCGATGTTTGGTAGTGGAAAATCATCTTTCGGGGAAGCTTTCTTCAAATCCCGGAAGTCCACACAAACTCGAACCTTGCCGTTTGCCTTTCTGACTGTCACAATGTTGGCTAGCCAAGTCGGATACTCAATGACTTTGATGAAACCCACACTGAGGAGCTTTTCAATCTCTTCTTTGACTTGTAGAGACCATTCTGGCATGATCTTTCTGAGCTTCTGCTTTACTGGCTTGGCGTCCTCTCTGATCGGAATTCTGTGCTCCGTGACCTTTCTGTCCAAACCCGGCATGTCCTTGTACGACCACGCGAATACATCTACAAATTCTCTGAGCAGTGCAGTCAATTTGTCTTTGTCTTCCCCTTGAAGAAGCTGCCAATCTTCGTTTTCTTTCGGCTCTTCGTCGGTACCCAGATTAACAACATGCAATTCCTCATCAGCCCCTGGACCATTTTCACCACGACAATGAACCTGTTGAGCTAGTTCATTTAGGTATGTTATGTTTTCGCGGTCTATTTCATCATAATTTGAATCGTTATTAACTTGTTCATTAAGTTCGTTATTAGTTAATTCATCATTTATAATGTTTGCAATCTCGGGGTACTCAGAAATATCGAATTTTTCATTAGCAAAGAAAGGAAACACACGCTCGGCTATTGCCTCCATATCCTCTTGGGTGAGGGTATTAGAAACACTCTCGGACTCGAAAGTAAGTGTGAGCCGCTCTTCCTTTATTTCTGTACGGGGTATGCAACCCATTTCTCAGACCAAGAAATCTTCGGACACTAAGGGCCCCTTCGTTGAATACCAGTTGTTGATTGGCTCGGAGCTTGGCGGGATCTCACTGATGGTTTCCTTTCTGACAACGGTGTCGTAGATGGCGTTGACTTGACAATCGTCCATAATGGCAAATTCTTCAAACTTGGAGGCTAGATCGGATAATCCTTCCCCCACGGTAATCTCTACCTCGGACTCTATAGTCACTTTCTTGCCCCACCACTCTCGGGGTGACATTGGAGTAGGCTCCCTTTTTTGTGTCGGTATTTCACAATCAGTGAAGATCTCGAGACCGGGCTTTCTGACGCCTTTGTCGTTAACCCACGGTTCGGGAAAGATCATGTACGGGACATCTTCCCCTTGGCGAACAAAGTAACCGTTTAGTGTGTGGCGGTAGGGTTTCAAGTCAGGGATTTCATATCGTCGACCTTCTTTGCGAGCTTGGGTCCTTTGATTCTTGACTGCTTGCTCGTACTCCAGGTCATCCTTGGTAGGCTCGTATCCCAGACCAAACTTGTTCTTGACAAAAGGAACTACCACGGGGTGCAATATCCCTTGTTGATGCTTCCCCAGGCCAAGACCGGGAAAGTGATTCATGTTCCTCATCATGCGGAGGACTTTAGGATTGCCGAGGGCCCATTGTCTGTTTCCCCCCTTCTTTGTCAATGGTGTTGACGCCGGAGAGAGTGGCATCTTCTATCCCGTGTTGGACTTGGTGGACGGGTTGTGTAGATACCCCGGGGGAACCACGGCTTGGCTAGAGCGCGTGAATTAACCTAGGATGTCTAATTGTGTTTTAGAGTCGCCACCCACGTTTTTGAGGAACGTAAGAAAACCTAATGTTTATGAGCCTAAGTTTGATTTACGAAAACAGAGATTCTTTAGGATGAGGGGTTCGGGGGTTAGGTTACGAAATGGGAAGTACTTAAACACCCATTTCGCCCGAGCAAAGTCGGTCTTGTTTGTTCATAATTCACTTTCTAAGATAAATGTGTTCTTCCTATTAAAATGATGATAAAAAGGGGTTTTAGAGTTTGAAATGTAGGGAGATGACTCCTAGGCCAATTAATGTAATGAAAGGACCGTTGGTGTCATGTCCCAAATGGTTTTGGGTGATTGCACATTTGATTGAAGAAGAAGAAGAAGAAGAAGAAGAGAGGAAGAGAAGTGCTTAAAACATTTACCTATAGTATTATTCGAAAAGAGAACCTCTTGTCAAGCATTGAAGAAGAGGTTGAGTACTTTTGTTGAAGAAATCCCAAAGGAAAGGTCTAGGCAAAGAGTGAGTAAAAGGTCTAAAATGATGATTTTTCCCAGTCCCCCTCCAATGATGGATTGAAGGGGTTTTTATAGTTGAAAAGTGATGTTTTTGGTGCCAAAACGGAGTCAGAAAGATCAGTTTCCCGGGCAAAATCATGTATAATGAGCAAGGGAGAGATTCTTGGGCAGAATCTGTAACTGACACGCCCCAGAAGCGCGCGCATCCCACCTAGGCGGCAGAAGGCGCGCGCGTCTGGCCTCAAGGGGCGGAGGCGCGCGACTCTGAAAGGCAAAATCTGACAAAATGGACTAGAAAGTTAGAACTGTTATTCAGTTTAGTCCCTGAACTTAACGGGGCCCGTCTAGAACTTAACCAAAGTAACAGAAACTAACAAGAAACACTTAGAAGAGGGAGAAACACAAAATCAAGTGTGCAATCGGGGTAAGCGGTCCAAGGCGGGGTGTCTACAGAGCCCCTCGTCGGCGTGGATTGCGAAGCAAATGCGCCGACGAAAGACAGACATCCGCCTAGGACATTACCAAGAAAAGGAAAAGACTCGATAAAAGCAAGAATTTGAAAATGCGGAGGATAGAGGTGCGCTCCCCGTGTGAGCGGCTTTGAGAGATAAGGGTGCGCTCCCTGTGTGAGCGACTTTGCCAATAGCGGGATCCGTTTGCTGGGAGCGGGATGTGTTTGCTGGGAGCAGGATCTGTTCGTTGAGGGCGAGATCCATTTGCTGGAGGCGGGACTTGTTTGCTGAGAGCGAGATCCGTTTGATGGAGGCGGGACCTGTTTGCTGAGAGCGAGATTCGTTTGCTGGAGTGTGGGACCCGGAGGACCGTCTGCTGAAGTGCGGGACCTGGAGGACCGTTTGCTGAAGTGCGGGACCCGGAGGACCGTCTGCTGAAGTGCGGGACCCGGAGGACCGTCTGCTGAAGTGCAGGACCCGGAGGGCCGTCTGCTGAAGTGCGGGACCCGGAGGTCCGTTTGCTGAAGTGCGGGACCTGGAGGGCCGTTTGCTTTGAAATGCGGGACCCGGAGGACCGTTTTCTTTGAAATGCGGGACCTGGAGGACCGTTTGCTTTGAAATGCGGGACCCGGCAAACCGTTTGCTGAAGTGGGGACCCGGAGGACGTTTGCTGAAGTGCGGGACCCTGGAGGACCGTTTGCTCTGGATGGATATGGATTTTGTTTGATGAATAAGCAGCGATTCCGGGGATCGTCCCAGACCAAGTTGTTGTCGTGAGTCGTTCTTTGACTGTTTGATTTTGACTTTTGACGGGGTGCGGGCACAGTTGCCTGCGGAATGCTTTGTGCTGGGGATGAATTGTAAAAACTGATTTTTGAGAATAATGAAAGACACCCTACTTTGAGTGTGAGTTTCTATCCTATTTCAGTTTTAGACCTGCCTTAAGGGCGGACCAAATTAATGTGTGCCCTTCTGAGTGCTTGCTGCCGTCGTTTTGAGCTTCTCTTGTTGGTGGGATTGATCTCTTCTGTAGATAGAAGGCGTTTGAACGTGTCTGGGCTTCCTTCTTGAACTGACAAAGGCTGTTTCTGGAGCATCTTCCATCTGGGACGCGGGCGCTTCCTCTCTTTGATACGGGACGCGCGCGTCTTGTATACCGGTGTCGGGAGGCGCGCGCCTCTGGGGGGCGAAATTCAAGGCCTGATATTTGCTGGCCAAAAGATCCCCCAACAGCTATAATATCAGCTTCTGGTCGACAAATTCAATTCCAACAGCCTTTTTCTACCATTTTGAACACCATTTTATTACCCAATCTTGCTTATAACCTTCTTTCCCATGGCCTCCAACCTTTTTAGTCTTGATGCCGAGGTTGTCAAGAGTTACGAGAAGGATTTGTCGACCTTCGTGTATTCTTTTAACACCCATCCCAAAAATGCCTTCATCAAAGACTTCGGGCTTCGAATTCTCTTTACTTTGCGGACGTTGAAGCCGGATTGGGACTTGTTGAAGGCTGCTACAGCCTTTTGGAATTGTGAGAGCCATACATTCAACTTTTCGGCTAATGAGATGGTGCCGACCGTTGATGATTTTGGGGCTATTTTGGGTATGCCTTTGGCTGGTCGGATTGCCGTCCCCAAGTATTACCGCGGTGTTGTTGATTCTTGGGTTGACATTCTGAATCTCCCTGTCAGAGAAGTGAAGAAGATGATGCACGTGACCGTTGTTGACATAACTGAGCTTCCGATGTTCTTCAGTTTGCATTGGAAGATGTCGCGGTTCAGTCCTTTAAGAGAAATGCCATGGCTGTCTGCCTTTTCAGTGAGGTTTTGTTTGTCACTCCTCTGGGTACTGCGGATGCGCAGTTGGCTGAAATTGTGTTGCAGGCGAAAGGACAGCGATTTAGCATAATTCCTCTCATCGTAGGAGAGACCTTGCATGGTTTGGACGAGTTGCACCGTACGGGCGAGATGCGACGAGGAAGCCCCTTGCTTTTGACCATATGGCTTCGGGAGCACTTCAGGATTTATGCGGCAGACGGCGACCTTTCTCCTTTTGCTGTTCATAGGCGACGGTTGCTGATTAGAGATTTGACCGAAGAGGGTTGGAGGAGATTTTTTGCTTCTCGTCTCACAGCTGATGTTGAGTGGTGTCCTTGGGGTCTTCGCCCTTTTGTGGAGTGGACCTTTGGTTTTCAGCATGTGGTTTTACCCGGATTGAGGGACTCTTCGTTTTATCAGCCAGAACGGGTTTTGAGACAGTTTGATCGCCAGCAAATAATTCCTTTTTCGAGGAATGGGGTGCTTCGTCCAGTTTCTTACATGGGTCCGGACTTCTCGAATGAGCTTCAGTTGGCTTGGGGAGATGATCGTGACCGTTGGGTTTCCGCTCCATTGCACCGGGGCAGCATTTTTCTTCCCGAGAGTTACTTGGATCATTTACTTGGTACCGTCTACCGTGGCATTACTTGGGTAGATGCTCTTCGGGCGGAGTTGCTAGGAAGGGATTCTGAGCCCAGCAGTGCTTTGAGGTACAAGGAAGCTGCTGCTGATTCTAACAACATTCTGACCAACCCTTTCGGTACTCCCTTGGATGACTTTTATGCTCGGAGGCGCTCGATTGCGCAGAAGATATCGGTCCGCATCAGTGTCCCTAGGCCTCCCAAGAAGAGTATGATTGATGGTCGTTCGGGTGGTCCTTCAAAGGTCAAGAGAAAATTGGATTTTTCCTAGTACCCCCGAGAGATTGCAATTAAAATAGACCACTTGTTAGGATTTAATGTTTTAAGTCTTTTAATAGACCAACATTTTCATTGTAATGATAAGAATGATTTAGTGAACGAATAAAAATTGCATCTTGTTAATTTGGAAATGATTTGGGTATTTGTTTATGTTTTAGACCGCACCCGAAGGTTGCCTACGTTCCTCCAGTGTAGAGGCTCAGGTCTCCGTAGTTCAAACAAACGAAGACCATTTTTTTTTTTTTTTGTGTGTGCACCCTGTTTTTTGCCTAGACCACCCTTTTGGGTTTTCAATCTAGCGGGCTTCTTTTTGTGCACGTGCTCTAATTTTTGCCTAGGCCTCCCTTGCGGGTTTTCAACCAAGCGAGCTTTTTTTTTTTTTTTTTTTTTTTGTTATGGTCTTCGTTTATTAGACGTAAAACCTCTTTAATTTGTCGAGGTTGACTTCCTTTGGCAGCTGATCTCCGTATAAATCCACGAGTCGGAATGCACCGCCGCTTAGTATCTTCTTGACTACGTACGGACCAATCCATCGGGGTCCCCATTTCCCAAGGGGGTTCATGGCATTAGGAGGGTGTTGTCTTAGGACCAAATCTCCCACACTGATGTTTCGGGGCTTCACCTTTTTGTTGAAAGCCCTAGCCATTCTTTGTTGATATGCTCTCGTACGTTCAATCGCTCTTAGCCTTTTCTCGTCGAGTAGGGCTAGCTGTTCATATCGACTTTGCATCCAATCGACTTCATTGACTTGGTTCTCGAGGAGGACTCGCAGGGACGGAACTTCGAGCTCTATTGCTAGTACAGCTTCGGAACCATATACTAGTGCATAAGGAGTTTCTCCAGTTGCTGTCCGTATTGACGTGCGGTAGCCCCATAATGCTAGAGGTAACTTTTCGGGCCAATCCCTTCCAGTGGAGGCCATTTTCTTCACAATGGTCTCGATTGTCTTATTAGCTGCCTCGACCGCGCCGTTTGCTTGAGGGCGGTATAGAGATGACTTGTGTTTAGTAATCTTGTATTCTACCAGGAGTACGTCCATCTCTTTCTCGAAGTGAGACCCGTTGTCTGAGATGATCTCATGAGGAACGCCGTATCGGCACATGATGTGGGTTTTCACGAATTCGGCCACTTTCTTGGCGTTGAGAACTCGGTAAGCCTGTGCTTCGACCCATTTTGTAAAATAGTCCATGGCTACCAGGACGAAAGATTGTCCATTGCTTCCAGTAGGGTGAACTTTGCCGATGATGTCTATGCCCCAACAAGAGAAAGGCCAAGGCGTGGTCATGTTGTAAAGCTGTGAGGGTGGAGCGTGCTGTAGATTGGCATGGAATTGGCATTTGGCGCACCTCTTGACTTTCTCGATGCAGTCCCTTTCCATGGTACTCCAATAATAACCTATGCGGAGTATCTTCTTGGCTAACATAAACCAGTTCATGTGAGGCCCACATTCACCTTCGTGGATCTCATGCATTATTTCTTGAGCTTCGGTCTCATTTGCACATAGGAGATTGACCCCCTCGTGGTGTCTTTTGTAGACTCGGTCCCTAATCAGTACATATCGGGAGGCTAGTCTTTGCAATGCCATTTGAGACTTCTTATTGCTGTTCTCGGGATAAGTACCATCCTTGAGGAAATTCATGATATCTGCATACCACGAGGAGTTTGTTTGGTCCTCGTTGATCTCAATACTCATGCAGTATGCCGGAATGTTTTGTCGGGAAATTTTGAAGGGCTTCACCATTTTACCCTCAGGAATTTCGACCAGTGAAGCGATGGTGGCTAGTGCATCAGCAAAACGGTTCTTGTCCCTTGGCAGGTAATTGAAGGTGATTTCTTGAAATTGTTCAACCAATTCCTCGAGATGTTGACCATACCGTTGCAGGGTTGAGTCTTGAATCTTCCATTTTCTGGATGTCTGATTGATGATGAGCAAGGAATCACCGAATACTTCTAAACTTGTGACATTTCTTTCGAGGGCTGCTTCGAGCCCCGCTATGCAAGCTTCGTACTCAGCGGTGTTGTTAGTGGCTTCAAATTCGAGGCGGATGGCAATTGGAGTATACATGTCCTTTGGATCAACAAGTAACATCCCTATGCCATATCCATGCTTATTGGCTGCGCCATCGAAAAAAAGTTGCCACTTATTTTCCTCTGTTCTATCGCAAATTTAATGCTCGTCGGGGAACCGTACATCTTCCCCCTTTACTTCATCACACGGAAATTCAGCAAGCTGATCACTGAACACCTTTCCCCTGATGGATTTGAGTGTGACGTAAGTGATATCGTAGCCGGCGAGCATGAAATACCATTTGGCTATTCTTGTTGACATGAAAGGCTTCTCGAAGATGTAGCGGAGCGGGTCCACTTTTGCTACCAACTTGATTGGGAAGGCCTCCATGTAATGCTTGAGCTTTTGAGTAACCCAAACCAATAGAGAGGCTTCTCTTCGTGTGGTGGAACCAAAACTGGAGGGCATGTCAAGTAATGCTTCACTTGGTCGAAAGCTTCTTGGCACGCATCGGTCCATTCTAGAGCCATGTTCTTTTTGAGTAGCTTGAAGATTGGCTCACACATAGAAGTGAGTTGGTGCACAAACCGGCTGATGTATTGAAGTCTTCCCATGAAACCTTTGATTTCTTTCTGCGTCTTTGGGGGAGGCATGTCAATGATTGCCTTGATCTTGGAGGGATCGGCTTCAATTCCTCTTTCAGTGACCATGTAACCAAGAACCTTTCCTCTGATGACCCCAAAAGTGCACTTTACGGGATTGAGTATCATCTTGTGTTGTCGAAGCCTTTCAAAGAATTTGCGAAGATCGATCAAATGTTGACCATCGGTCCCCTTTGAATGGATGATCATGTCGTCTACATATACCTCGATCTCTTTATGAATCATATCGTGGAATAGATCCGTAATAGCCCTCTAGTAGGTAGCCCCAGCGTTCCTTAATTCGAACGGCATGACTATGTAGCAGAAGGTCCCCCACGGGGTTGTGAAAGCTGTCTTGTGTTGATCCTCTTTGGACATGAGAATCTGATTGTAACCAGCAAAACCGTCCACAAATGATCGGACTTCATAGTTGGCAGTTGAATCGACGAGCATGTCGATGTTTGGTAGTGGAAAATCATCTTTCGGGGAAGCTTTGTTCAAATCCCGGAAGTCCACACAAACTCGAACCTTGCCGTTTGCCTTTCTGACTATCACAATATTGGCTAGCCAAGTAGAATACTCAATGACTTTGATGAAACCCACACTGAGGAGCTTTTCAATCTCTTCTTTGACTTGTAGAGACCATTCTGGCTTAATTTTTCTGAGCTTCTGCTTTACTAGCTTGGCGTCCTCTCTGATCGGAATTCTGTGCTCTGCGACCTTTCTGTCCAAACCCGGCATGTCTTTGTATGACCATGCGAATACATCCACAAATTCTCTGAGCAGTGCAGTCAATCTGTCTTTGTCTTCCCCCTTGAAGAAGCTGCCAATCTTCGTTTCTTTCGGCTCTTCGTCGGTACCCAGATTAACAGCATGCAATTCCTCATCAGCCCCTGGACCATTTTCACTACGACAACGAACCTGTTGAGCTAGTTCATTTAGGTATGTTATGTTTTCGTGGTCTATTTCATCATACTTTGAATCGTTATTAACTTGTTCATTAAGTTCGTTATTAGTTAATTCATCATTTATGATGTTTGCAATCTCGGGGTACTCAGAAATATCAAATTTTGCATTAGTAAAGAAAGGAAACACACGCTCGACTATGGCCTCCATATCCTCTTGGGTGAGGGCATTAGAAACACTCTCGGACTTGAAAGTAAGTGTGAGCCGCTCTTCGTTTGTTGATGTGTGGGGTATGCCACCCATTTCTCAGACCAAGAAATCCTCAGATACTAAGGGCCCCTTCGTTGAATACCAGTTGTTGATTGGCTCGGAGCTTGGCTGAATCTCGCTAATAGATGGGCTCTCCATTTCTGTGTTGTCGGAGATGGCGTTAACTTGACAATCATCCATGATGGCAAATTCTTCGAACATGGAGGCTAGATCGGATAATTCTTCCCCCACGGTAACCTCTACCTCAGACTCTATAGTCACTTTCTTTCCCCACCACTCTCGGGGTGACATCGGAGTAGGCTCCCTTTCTTGCATCGGGAATTCATAATCAGTGAAGACTCGAGACCGGACTTTCTGACGCCCTTGTCGTTAACCCACAGTTCGGGAAAGATCATGTACGGGACATCTTCCCCTTGGCGAACAAAATAACCGTTTAGTGTGTTGCGGTACGGCCTCAAGTTGGGGATTTCATATCGTCGACCTTCTTTACGAGCTTGGGTCCTTTGATTCTTGACTGCTTGCTCGTACTTCAAGTCATCCTTGGTAGGCTCGTATCCCAGACCAAACTTGTTCTTGACAAAAGGAACTTCCACGGGGTGTAATATCCCTTGTTGATGTCTCCCTAGACCAAGACCGGGAAACTGATTCATGTTCCTCATCATGCGGAGGAGTTTAGGATTGCTGGGGACCCACTGTCTGTTTCCCCCTTATTTGTCAATGGTGTTGACGCCGGAGAGAGTGGCATCTTCTATCCCGTGTTGGTCTTGGTGAACGGGTTGTCCCCCACTTCTGTGGATGGTGACATTCTCGGCCATGATAGTGACTATCTCGTCCCCATTTCTGATTTTGACACACTGATGGAGAGTGGAAGGTACCGCATTGGAACTGTGGATCCAAGGTCGGCCCAGAAGTAGGTTGAATGAAGCAGGGATATCAAGTACTTGGAATGGGACGGACATGATCATGCTTCCAAATTCGATATCAACTTCTATCATTCCCATGACTGTACGGGCAGTGCTGTCGTACCCTCTAATGACTTGTGCGGAGGGTTGTAAATCGGAGTTTTTGAGCCCCAGTATGCCCATGACTCAGCTAGGCATTAAGTTGAGTGCAGAGCCACCGTCTACTAGAACCCTTGAGATGGGTCTCCCCCTTGCCCTTACTTTGAGGTAGATGGCTTCATTGTGTTCGGACCCAAATGGCGGGAGGTCCATGTCGGCAAAAGTGATGACATTGTCGAAGTGAATGTGACCTATCATTGCTGTGAGGTTCTCAGGAGTCGTGTCGGGAGAGACTGATGTGTCATCCAAGTTCTTAATGACGAGGTATCAGTGTTTCTTTGATGATGCAATAAGGTCCCAGATGGATATGTTGGCTTGCGTCTTCTTGAGCTGTGTTAACAAAGGATCTTCGGGTATGTCGCGTGCTTGCGATCTTTGAGAAAAGGTGCTGGTTGCTGCAGTATTGAGAGGGATTCCGCTTGTTGTTACTCGGCCGCTGCGAGTGAGCACGTTTACGGTCCCTTGTAGCTTCTTCTTCCTATTCTCTAAGACTTCCCTCATAATCTCATCATAAGTCACAACATAACAAGAATTATCAAGTTTATTCATATCATCGGAGCCCTCATTCACAATTGGGATCGAATGAGTGGTTCCTTCAAACTCTCCTACCTCTATTACATTGATACCACCCTCATTAGGGATTATGAATTCCCTTTTGTCTATAGGTCTTGGATGGTGTTGCGGATGGAGAAGCAATCCTCGGTGAGGTGGCCGGTGCATTGATGGTAGTCACACCATTTGTGGTGAGCATGATTGGCACGGAGCGGTTATGGTTGCTTGTACCCTTGAAGAGGGGTGATTTGTCCCTTGGCCTTTAGATCTTCATAGGCCTCGGTGATGGTAATGCCGTTGAGAGGAGTATAGACGCGGTCGTTTTGGAACCGCTTGCCTTGTGGTGGGGGAACCTTCTTGTAATTCCCCTTGTCAGTAGTAACGGCATTGACAGAAGCCTCTTTGTTTGAATTAGAGGCGGCCTTATAACGGTAAGTAGGAGTGGCTTTCTTAATCTCCTTGAGCAAGTCATCCATGCGTACCCCCGCCTCATACATTTAGGAGAAGTCGGAGTAGCAAGACCCACTTAGGTGGGTGCGGAGATCAATCTTGAGACACTTGAGAAAATGTCCATTTGCTCTTTTGTGTTTGGCCTCTCAACAATTTCAGAGAGCTTGTCATTCCATCTCCTTGTGAAGTCAATGAAGGACTCGTTGTCTCTTTGAGTGGTATTCTCGAGCTCTTTCCTTATAGGCCGGTGAGTGGTGTTGCCTTGATATTGATTTTTGAAGGCAAGCATAGCGGCATCCCAATCAAGACGGACAGTGAGCGGGAGAGTTGCATACCAATCCTTGGCCGCCCCCTCGAGGGTGAGAGGAAAGCATTGAGCCATAACTTTTGGGGAGACCTTCTTCGGAACCATAGCCCAAATGTAAGTCTCGATGTGAGCCATCGGGCATGAGTTTCCTTAAACTTGCTAATGTCGGGCATCTTGAATTTGTCGGGAAGAGCGGCCATCGTGCTCATGAGGATGGATGACTGATAAAGGCTTGTGTTGGAGCCTTTTCCCATGTTGAGGCCGTCAAATTTCTGATCAATGTAGGCCATGATGGAATCGACCATTTTGGGGTCGTTGTTGTCAGTGCTTGGTTCCCCTACTTTTTTGGTGCGGGCACTGACATATGGGCTTTTAAACAAACCCTTGGTCCACTCGGATTCCTCGTTGTCATTAACCTCCTTGTTCTTGGACAGTTTGAGGAGCTTGGCTTTCAGTTGGTCAACCTCGGCCTCGTGGGCCTCCCTTTGACTGTCGACATGAGCTTGCCACAAGGCTTCTTTGGTTTGAGTCTCGTTGTTGAGAGTGGTGATTTGTTGTTGGAGTGTTTGAACCATGGCAGAAAGCTGTTCGAGAGTCATGGCGTTGTTGGTGTTGGAGTCGCCGGCCATTGATGATGTAGAAGCTGTTGGAGTGATCGGTTCACGGACAAGCCTGTTGGATGAATCTCTGTAGATGCGGAGAGTACTAATCGGACCTATAATTGGAGAAGTAGCCCTTGTCAGTCTCGGTTCACACTTTCGGTCCATGAAGAGGTTGAGAACACACAGTTGGGCACACGACTCGAACCACATAAGAAAAAGACTCTTTTTTTTTTATATAAGTCGGAGGGAGCGGGTCCCTTTTGGGGTTTCTAAGAAAATAATGGAATCGTCACACTAGTATATAGACCATCTCGCGCTCCCATATACTCATCAGATTCCATCACGTTTGTGAATCCTACATGCGTCGGGATTAAACTAAATTAATGTAGTAAAGCATACATGCGGGGACGGATTTTTATTTTCGTCCAAAATAACCACTTTTGGGGACGGATTTTTATTGCGTCCGTTTCAACAAGTTGGCATGTATGATTTGAAGACATTAGTTTAGGGAAATATCGGTACATGGAAACCGACTTGAGTCACGGAGTGTTAGACCCTAACTAGAATTGTGTGGTTTGTGCTCGACTTGAATATGAGGCTCAAAGGTCACCCCCGGCATGTAGTCATGAACTACGCCACAGGCTGAGGTTTACCGCTTCGAAAGAGTCAAGGTCGAGTGGAGCTTGAAACTTTATAGGACGGGCCTCGACAGGTTTGGGGTTGGACTTGTGCGACTCTATAGTGAGCAGTTCATAGGAGTAATGTGCACGTAGTGTGAGGTCTATCACGTGACAAAATTTTATTTATTATTTTTTTTTTTGAAAAGAAAAGATAAGAACACATAAACACATAAATTACAACTCCCGAATCACCCGTGTGACCGGTAAATAAAACATAAAAATAAACAGTCCAAAGGTTCAATTCTGTTCTGATGCAGGCAACTGTGCCCACACCCCACTGTTCTGTTCAGTCACTGAAACCTGTTCTTGCCCTGGAAATTGGCCAAGAAGCGCGCGCCTCGGGCTATTATTGTGGGAAGCGAGCGCCTGGCGCATAGAAACTGGGAGGCGCCCGCTTCTGGGCTCACCTGTCAGATTATCAGAAACTTATGGACTCAGGGGATTGCACTGGTCCTGATTGTGTGATGGAACCCCTGCAATGTTTGTTAGCACGAAATAAAAGGAAGAATATGAAGAACACATGGAAGGCGGGCGATTCTGGAATTTGACTCGGGACACACGCGCTTTGGACCATGAAGGTCCGAGGCGCGCGCTTCCCATGTCAATTTCCAGAATGCCCAGAAAAGTGAATTATGAACAGAAACACAAGTTTAACCCTCAAGCAGTCCCCAGCAGAGTCGCCACTGTAGATACCCCGGGGGAACCACGGCTTGGCTAGAGCGCGTGAATTAACCTAGGATGTCTAATTGTGTTTGAGAGTCGCCACCCACGTTTTTTAGGAACGTAAGAAAACCTAATGTTTATGAGCCTAAGTTTGATTTACGAAAACATAGATTCTTTTGGATGAGGGGTTCGGGGGTTAGGTTACGAAATGGGAAGTACTTAAACACCCATTTCGCCTGAGCAAAGTCGGTCTTGTTTGTTCATAATTCACTTTCTAAGATAAATGTGTTCTTCCTATTGAAATGATGATAAAAAGGGGTTTTAGAGTTTGAAATGTAGGGAGATGACTCCTAGGCCAATTCAATGTAATGAAAGGACCATTGGTGTCATGTCCCAAATGGTTTTGGGGGATTGCACATTTGATTGAAGAAGAAGAAGAAGAAGAAGAAGAAGAAGAAGAAGAAGAGAGGAAGAGAAGTGCTTAAAACATTTACCTATAGTATTCTTCGAAAAGAGAACCTCTTGTCAAGCCTTGAAGAAGAGGTTGAGTACTTTTGTTGAAGAAATCCCAAAGGAAAGGTCTAGGCAAATAGTGAGTAAAAGGTCTAAAATGATGATTTTTCCCAGTCCCCCTCCAATGATGGATTGGAGGGGTTTTTATAGTTGAAAAGTGATGTTTTTGGTGCCAAAACGGAGTCACAAAGATCAGTTTCCCAGGCAAAATCATGTATAATGAGCAAGGGAGAGATTCTTGGGCAGAATCTGTAACTGACACGCCCCAGAAGCGCGCGCATCCCACCTAGGCGGAGGAAGGCGCGCGCGTCTGGCCTCAAGGGGCGGAGGCGCGCGACTCTGAAAGGCAAAATCTGACAGAATGGACTAGAAATTTAGAATTGTTATTCAGTTTAGTCCCTGGAGTTAACGGGGCCCGTCTAGAACTTAACCAAAGTAACAGAAACTAACAAGAAACACTTAGAAGAGGGAGAAACACAAAATCAAGTGTGCAATCGGGGTAAGCGGTCCAAGGCGGGGTGTCTACAGGTTGTCCCCCATTTCTGTGGACGGTGACATTCTCGGCCATGATAGTGACTATCTCGTCCCCATTTCTGATCTTGACACACTGATGGAGAGTGGAAGGTACCGGATTGGAACTGTGGATCCAAGGTCGGCCCAGAAGTAGGTTGAATGAAGCAGGGACGTCAAGTACTTGGAATGGGACGGAGATGATCATGCTTCCAAATTCGATATCAACCTCTATCATTCCCATGACCGTACGGGCAGTGCTATCGTACCCTCTAATGACTTGTGCGGAGGGTTGTAAATCAGAGTTTTTGAGCCCCAGTATGCCCATGACTCGGCTAGGCATTAAGTTGAGTGCAGAACCATCATCTACTAGAACTCTTGAGATGGGTCTCCCCCTTGCCCTTACTTTGAGGTAGATGGCTTCATTGTGTTCGGACCCAAATGGCGGGAGGTCCATGTCGGCAAAAGCGATGACATTGCCGAAGTGAATGTGACCTATCATTGCCGTGAGGTCCTCGGGAGTCGTGTCGGGAGAGACTGATGTGTCATCCAGGTTCTTGATGACGAGGTCTCGGTGTCTCTTTGATGATGCAATAAGGTCCTAGATGGATATGTTGGCTTGCGTCTTCTTGAGCTGTGTTAATGAAGGATCTTCGGGTATGTCGCGTGCTTGCGATCTTTGAGAAGAGGTGCTGGTTGCTGCAGTATTGGGAGGGATTGTGCTCGTTGTTACTCAGCCGCTGCGAGTGAGCACGTTCACGGTCCCTTGTAGCTTCTTCTTCCGATTCTCTAAGACTTCCCTCATAATCTCATTATAAGTCACAACATAACAAGAATTATCAAGTTTATTTATATCATCGGAGCCCTCATTCACAATTGGGATCGAATGAGTGGTTCCTTCAAATTCTCCTACCTCTATTACATTGACACCACCCTCATTAGGGATTATGAATTCCTTCTTGTCTATGAGGTCTTGGATGGTGTTGCGGATGGAGAAGCAATCCTCGGTGAGGTGGCCGGTGCATTGATGATAGTCGCACCATTTGTGGTGAGCATGATTGGCACGGAGCGGTTGTGGTTGCTTGTACCCTTGAAGAGGGGTGATTTGTCCCTTGGCCTTTAGAGCTTCATAGGCCTCGGTGATGGTCAGGCCGTTGAGAGGAGTGTAGACGCGGTCGTTTTTGAACCGCTTGCCTTGTGGTGGGGGAACCTTCTTGTAATTCCCCTTGTCAGTAGTAACGGCATTGACAGAAGCCTCTTTGTTTGAATTAGAGGCGGCCTTATAACGGTAAGTAGGAGTGGCTTTCTTAATCTCCTTGAGCAAGTCATCCATGCGTACCCCCGCCTCATACATTTAGGAGAAGTCGGAGTAGCAAGACCCACTTAGGTGGGTGCGGAGATCAATCTTGAGACACTTGAGGAAAATGTCCATTTGTTCTTTTGTGTTTGGCCTCTCAACAATTTCAGAGAGCTTGTCATTCCATCTCCTTGTGAAGTCAATGAAGGACTCGTTGTCTCTTTGAGTGGTATTCTCGAGCTCTTTCCTTGTAGGCCGGTGAGTGGTGTTGCCTTGATATTGATTTTTGAAGGCAAGCATAGCGGCATCCTAATCAAGATGGACAGTGAGCAGGAGAGTTGCATACCAATCCTTGGCCGCCCCCTCGAGGGTGAGAGGAAAGCATTGAGCCATAACTTTTTGGGAGACCTTCCGCGGAACCATAGCCCAAATGTAAGTCTCGATGTGAGCCATCGGGCATGAGTTGCCCTTAAACTTACTAATGTCGGGCATCTTGAATTTGTCGGGAAGAGCGGCCATCGTGCTCATGAGGATGGATGACTGATAAAGGCTTGTGTTGGAGCCTTTTCCCATGTTGAGGCCGTCAAATTTCTGATCAATGTAGGCCATGATGGAATCGACCATTTTGGGGTCGTTGTTGTCGGTGCTTGGTTCCCCTACTTTTTTGGTGCGGGCACTGACATATGGGCTTTTAAACAAACCCTTGGTCCACTCGGATTCCTCGTTGTCATTAACCCCCTTGTTCTTGGACAGTTTGAGGAGCTTGGCTTTCAGTTGGTCAACCTCGGCCTCGTGGGCCTCCCTTTGACTGTCGACATGAGCTTGCCACAAGGCTTCTTTGGTTTGAGTCTCGTTGTTGAGAGTGGTGACTTGTTGTTGGAGTGTTTGAACCATGGCAGAAAGTTGTTCGAGAGTCATGGCGTTGTTGGTGTTGGAGTCGCCGGCCATTGATGATGTAGAAGCTGTTGGAGTGATCGGTTCACGGACAAGCCTGTTGGATGAATCTCTGTAGATGCGGAGAGTACCAATCGGACCTATAATTGGAGAAGTAGCCCTTGTCAGTCTCGGTTCACACTTTCGGTCCATGAAGAGGTTGAGAACACACAGTTGGGCACACGACTCGAACCACATAAGAAAAAAAAGACTCTTTTTTTTTTTTTTTTTTTATAAGTCGGAGGGAATGGGTCCCTTTTGGGGTTTCTAAGAAGGTAATGGAATCGTCACACTAGTATATAGACCATCTCGCGCTCCCATATACTCATCGGATTCCATCGCGTTTGTGAATCCTACATGTATCGGGATTAAGCTAAATTAATGTAATAAAGCATACATGCGGGGACGGATTTTTATTTTCGTCCAAAATAACCACTTTTGGGGACGGATTTTTATTGCGTCCGTTTCAACAAGTTGGCATGTATGATTTGAAGACATTAGTTTAGGGAAATCTCGGTACATGGAAACCGACTTGAGTCACGGAGTGTTAGACCCTAACTAGAATTGTGTGGTTTGTGCTCGGCTTGAATATGAGGCTTAAAGGTCACCCCCGGCATGTAGTCATGAACTACGCCACGGGCTGAGGTTTACCGCTTTGGAAGAGCCAAGCTCGATTGGAGCTTGAAACTTTCTAGGACGGGCCTCGACGGGTTTGGGGTTGGACTTGTGCGACTCGATAGTGAGCAGTTGATAAGAATTGTGCGCGTAGTGTGAGGTCTAACAAGTGACAATTTTTTTTTTTTAGGAAATAAAAAAAACAAATAAGCACGTATTTACAACTTTCGAATCACCCGTGTGACCGATAAAAATGAAACAGAAAATAAAAAGCAATTATGTGCAGGCCCGGTGCCCACACACTGTCAAGACTGTCCATTCTGTTCACTGCTCTGTTCTGCAAAGTTTCCCAGACGCGTGCGCTTTATGCTGTGAGGATGGGAGGCGCGCGCCATAGACACTAGAGGGCAGAGGCGCCCGCTTCTGGCAGTACCTGCAAATTCATGGGTTCAAGGGACTGCCTTGACCCTAAATAAAAACACTTTTCCCCTGCAGAAACTGTTAGCACAATAACATGAAATTTGAAGGACGAGATGGAAGGTGGGCAATTCTGGTAATAAGGGTCGGACGCGCGCGCTTTAGGCCAAGAAGGCCAGAGGCGCGCGCTTCCTACCCTTTTTACCATAATGCCCAGAATATAAAATAAAAGAACACCAACAATGAAAAACGCAAGTTTAACCCTCTACGTCCCCAGCGGAGTCGCCACTGTAGATACCCCGAGAAAGCTCCCCGCTGGGCTAGAGCAGTGAATTGTCCTAGGATGTCTAATTGTGTTTTAGAGTCGCCACCCACGTTTTTGAGGAACGTTAGAAAACCTAATGTTTATGAGCCTAAGTTTGATTTACGAAAACAGAGATTCTTTGGGATGAGGGGTTCGGGGGTTAGGTTACGAAATGGGAAGTACTTAAACACCCATTTCGCCCGAGCAAAGTCGGTCTTGTTTATTCATAAGTCACTTTTTAAGATAAATGTGTTCTTCCTATTAAAATGATGATAAAAAGGGGTTTTAGAGTTTGAAATGTAGGGAGATGACTCCTAGGCCAATTCAATGTAATGAAAGGACCGTTGGTGTCATGTCCCAAATGGTTTTGGGTGAATGCACATTTGATTGAAGAAGAAGAAGATAGAGGAGAAATGTTTAAAAAGAATCTCTTGTGAAGCCTTGAAGAAGAGATTGAATACTTTGTTGAAGAAGTCCCAAGAAAAGTCTATGAAAGAAGTGAGTAAAAAGGTTTTGAAAGTAATGATGTTAAAGGTCCTCCTCCAATGATGGATTGGAGGGTTTTTTATAGTTGAAAAGTGACTGTTTTTGGAGCCAAACGGAGTCTCCAAGAAATCTTTCCCGGGCAAAATCATGTATAATGAGCAAGGGAGAGATTCTTGGGCAGAATCTGTAACTGACACGCCCCAGAAGCGCGCGCATCCCACCTAGGCGGCGGAAGGCGCGCGCGTCTGGCCTCAAGGGGCGGAGGTGCGCGACTCTGAAAGGCAAAATCTGACAGAATGGACTAGAAAGTTAGAACTTTTATTCAGTTTAGTCCCTGGACTTAACGGAGCACGTCTAGAACTTAACCAAAGTAACAGAAACTAACAGAAAACACTTAAAAGAGGGAGAAACACAAAATCAAGTGTCCAATCGGGGTGAGCGGTCCAAGGCGGGGTGTCTACACGGAGATGGAAATATTTGGGTCAATAGATATGCTCCTGAGAAAGACTGGTATAGTACCGAAGGACATAGGAATAATTGTTGTTAATTGTTGTATTTTTAGCATGGTGTAGACACCCCGCCTTGGACCTCTCACTTCGATTGCATACAAAGTATTTTTATTTAACTCATTTTCGTTAATTTCTGTAACTTCGGTTAAGTTCCTAACTGATTCCATTAGTTTTGGACTAAACTGCATAACAGAGTTAACTTTTAGGGTCATTCTGTCATTCTGTCCTTTTCTGCCGCGGGCGCTTCCGGAACTGTTAACGGGCTGCGCGCGCGTCTCGCCCCAAAAGCGGGACTCGCGCGCTTCCCATTTTGTCAGTAACGGATTGCACCTTATTTCCCTCCCTTTTCTTATTTGCAACATCTCTTTCTTGATCACAAAAGACTTCTTTTCTCATCCACATTCATCCCCCCTAGTTTTATAACCTCCAATCCCATTATTCTAGCCATCTCTTTAAAACAAAATAATTCATTTTTATTTTATTTGATTTTCTTTTATTTCTTTCTTTCATTTATTATTTTATTTATCTTATTTTCTATTGGTCAATTCCATCTCACATGGATTGACCAATTTCCCCCCAACCTTTCCCTCTCTTTTTTACCTATAAAAACCATCATCTTCTACCTTAGAAAGGGACTCTTTTTACACTCTTTGGACCTTAATCTCACATTTTCACTACACCTACACTATACACAATTCTCTACACAAATTCTCCAATAAGAGTTTCTATACAACAAATTGTTCTACAACAATTTCATTACAACAACAACACTTTCAAGTCAAGGTTCCAAGTCCTCTTTCTCAAGGTACAACTCCATTTTCTTCCTTTGTTTTCTTCTTCTTGATGTATGCAATCCCCATTAATGGGACATGACCAACATGACTACTTCACATATTGAAGTTAGTTAAGGTTATCTCCCTACATTTTAATCTTAACTTTAATTCACCATGTTAATTTCTGTTCATCTCTTAATGTAATTATTTAACATTACTTGTTACATGTAATCTTTATCATTAAATAAATAAAACAATTCTATTTTATTTCCCCTTTATTTCCCCTTTTCTTCTCATCACAATTGTTAGCACATTTCTATTTAATTAATTGAAGGACATGTAAATATTAGAACACCAATAGTAGCAAGACCCACGTAAGCGGGGCAGAGTGGGTGTTTAAGTACTTCTCACTCCGTCACCTAACCCCCGAACCCTTCTCTCCCGAATCTCTGGTTTTGTACATAAATTAGGCTATTTCTAGGTTTTTCTTATGTTCCTTTGAAAACATAGGTGGCGACTCTAAACAATCTAAAACAAGTTAGACATCCTAGGATAATTCACCGCTCTAGCCAAGTTGTGGTTTCCCGTGTTGGGTTTCGTAGTAGCATGCGCAGCGGAATTTAGCATTTATAATTTTGAAACCCAAAGCCATGGATCCGTTCATATGATTAAATCAAATACAACATAAGAATAAAGGAATAAACTAACCCTTGATGGCTATCAAATTCTCTTGGTCTTTGGTGGAGGTTTGAAGACTTGATCACGATCACAAAGCTTGAACACGAACTTTGAAGATGATGACTTTCACCCTCTAGCGGTATCCACACTTCGAACGAATATCAAAGGAGCTTCTTTGATCTTGGTTGCTAGACCAAATTGTGAAACACTTTTTCACAATCAAAAGAACTATATGGAATTTATTTTGTGTATTATTTTGTTCCTCAACCAAGAATGTCTTGGAACAAAATAAACCCTCTCTCAAACTCTTTGAGACTCACAAAATTATTAGCCTTGAGTGCTGGCCGAATTTGGTCTTTTATACACAAGTATGACCTATTCCAAATAGGAAACTTGTGTCAAAATCCGTCCAAAATTCGTTTCCTAATCAAATTAGGAATCTGCCTCCCGACAGTACTGTGCGGCCGCCCAGAATGCACTGTGCGGTCGCACAACTATCTGAAGCAAAACTGGTACAAAAATGAGATAATTGTGCGGCCGCCCAGTCCATTATGTGCGGTCGCCCACTTCCCAGAATGTCCAGAATTTCCAAAATTCCAATGTAGTCCTTTTTAAAGATTCGTTCTATTGTGCGTGACCCTCTAGGATTATACTAAGTTGGCAATGGGTTCAAACATGAAACCAGAAGATATGATTAGGTTCTAGCAAGCCGTCATATCTACCCAATTAGTATAACTAGATACAAGTTCGCATTCCTCTTAGAATATGTCATAATCCTTTTGTCCACGATATCATTGAACACAAGTCATGGTCAAAGAGTCAACTTGTTTTGTTCAATACTTTCTCGATTCCGAATATGTTGATAATCCAAATGACATTGATCCAATCAATTCATTTGAGTCCGGCTGAACATTTCATCAACATCATTCCTACGAGAGGCCCAAGCTTGACATCTCTCCGAGGAGGGACAAATCCATTTAGCTTATTATTCTTCCCTACGTGAATCCGATTATGCCAATCATACCCTTTATAACTTCCCGGTTAAAGGTAGCGTTTGAATATGTCAAACATAATGTTCATCAAGTGGAAGACTATAATAACTTCATGTCTAAGGATTCAAATGACATAACTAATATGAGATATATGTATGACATAGACCATGACATAAATCTCATAAAGCGGGTCATGTCCAGTACCTTGTTCCAAACAAGTACCCATAAATCTAACATGATCATCCCATGATCATTTAGCCTTTATACTAGTGCTTAACAAGTACTAGGGACGGAGATTATTATAAGTAAACATGAACAACAATAATAATCAAAACATATCTTTATTGATATGAAATAAATGATAACAATTACAACGTTTATTAAACTTGCCTAGGGCACCACTACCAACAATCTCCCACTTGCCCTAGGCCCGATCTCCCATGTATCTAATACCCATGGACCTAACATGACCATCATGTTTAGCTTGTGGAAGTCCCTTTGTTAGCGGGTCCGCAACATTGTCATCAGTAGGTACTCTGCATATATTTACGTCTCCCCTATCAACGATCTCTCGAATGATATGAAAACGCCTGAGTATGTGTTTGGATTTTTGATGTGCTCTTGGTTCCTTTGCTTGAGCAATAGCACCATTATTATCACAATAAAGGTCTATTGGATTAGCAATACTAGGGACCACTTCAAGTTCAGTTATGAACTTCTTAATCCAAACAGCTTCCTTTGCAGCATCCGATGCAGCAATATACTCAGCTTCTGTTGTAGAATCAGCGGTTGTACTTTGCTTGGAACTCTTCCAGCTTACAGCTCCACCATTTAACATAAACACAAAACCCGATTGCGATCGACTATCGTCTTTGTCAGTTTGGAAGCTTGCATCCGTGTAAGCATTTACAACGAGATCATCTTCCATTCTTCCATAGACCAAAAACGAGTCTTTAGTTCTTCTCAAGTACTTAAGAATCGCTTTTACAGCTATCCAGTGATTTTCGCCAGGGTCGGATTGGTATCTACTTGTCATGCTCAAAGCATAAGACACATCCGGCCTAGTACAAATCATGGCATACATGATGGACCCAATTGCCGAAGCATATGGAACATCATTAATTTTCTCACGCTCATCTTTTGTCGTAGGACATTGAGTCTTGCTTAGAGAAACTCCATGTAACACGGGCAAGGTGCCTCTCTTAGAATTTTCCATACGGAATCTTCTAATGACCTTGTCAATGTATGTACTTTGGCTTAAACTAAGTAGCCTCCTTGATCTATCTCTATAGATCTTAATGCCAAGAATATATGCGGCTTCACCCATATCTTTCATTGCGAAGCACTTTCCTAACCAAGTCTTCACAGACTGAAGTGTAGGAATGTCGTTTCCAATGAGCAATATGTCATCCACGTATAAAATAAGGAATAGCACTATGCTCCCACTAATCTTCTTGTATACACAAGGCTCATCTTCGTTCTTGATGAAACCAAACTCTTTGACCGATTCATCAAAACGGAGATTCCAACTCCTTGAAGCTTGCTTCAATCCATAGATGATCTTTGCAATGCATACCTTAGAATCTTGTTCAAAACCTCTTATGGTTGTGTCATATACACATCCTCTTGGAGTTTTCCATTCAGGAAAGCGGTTTTGACGTCCATCTGCCATATTTCATAGTCATGATATGCGGTAATGGCAAGCAAAATTCTTATAGACTTGATCATTGCTACGGGTGAAAAGGTCTCATCATAGTCAATACCATGAACTTGCCTATAACCCTTCGCTACAAGCCTAGCTTTGTAAGTATGCACCTTCCCATCCATATCAGTCTTCTTCTTGAAGACCCATTTGCATCCTATGGTTTTTACACCTTCGGGCGCATCAATCAAATTCCCAACTTGATTGTCTTGCATGGATTGCAATTCGGATTCCATGGCTCCAAGCCACTTGTCCGAATCAGGAGAAGACATCGCCTCTTGGTAGGTTGACGGTTCATCATTCTCAATGATTTCTACCTCATTACTATCCGTTACGAGAAATCCATATCTCTCGGGCTCGGATCGTAACCTACTAGATCTGCGAGATGCTTGTGTATTTTGAACAGGTTCCACAACTCCTTGTGGTTCTTGTTCTTGTTCCACTATTGGTTCAATGTTATTTTCTGGGTCTCGAATTTCTTCAAGATTTATTTTACTCCCACTGATTTCTTTGAGAGAGAAACTCTTTCTCTAGAAAGACACCAGTTCGGGCAACAACATCTCAGTCTTTGATTTAGTTCCATTAGGATATAAGATCAACTTGACTCATCATTGATCGAACCATGTCTAACAAAGTCCGATTTCTCCTCTCAGACACACCATTCCATTGTGGTGTTCCGGGCGGAGTCAATTGTGAAACTATTCCACAATTCTTTAGATGATCGTCAAATTCTTGACTTAAGTATTCACCACCTCGATCTGATCGAAGTGCCTTTATACTTTTGCCAAGTTGTTTTTCTACTTCATTTTGAAATATTCTAAATATCTCAAATGCTTCACTTTTATGTTTCATTAGGTAAACATACCCAAATCTACTATAATCATCAGTGAAGGTTATGAAGTACTGAAATCCTCCCCTAGCATTGCTACTTAATGGTCCGCATACATCGGAATGTATCAACCCCAATAAGTCGCTTGCCCTTTCACCCAACTTGGTAAAAGGTGTCTTAGTCATTTTTCCAAGAAGACACGACTCACAAGTATCATATGACTCTAAGTCACATGAACCCAAAAGTCCGTCCCCATGGAGTTTTGAGATACGCTTCTCATTAATATGACCAAGACGGCAATGCCACAAATAAGTATGATTTACATCATTAGGTTTAGATTTCTTATTTACATGATAGACATTATTTTCATTCTTGACATCCAAGATATAAAGGCCATTAAATGAATTAGCAATACCATAAAGCACATCATTTAAATAAATAGAAAATTTCTTATTCTCAATAAGAAACTTAAAACCTTCATTATCCAAACAAGAAATTGAAATAATATTTCTGCTTAAATCCGGAACATAATAACAATTGTTCAAATAAAGAATTAATCCGGAAGGTAAAGTGACTTCATAAGTCCCTACGGCTAATGCAGCAACTCTTGCTCCATTCCCCACGCGTAGATCTACTTCACCTTCTTTAAGCAGTCTCCTATTCTTTAGTCCCTGCACATTTAGACAAATGTGAGAACCACATCTGGTATCCAATACCCAAGAATCAGTGGTAGAAAGGAGAATATCTATCATATAGATACCTGAAGTCGACGCAGCCTTGCTGCTCTTCTTCTTCTTTTGCTCTTCCAAGAAAGCCTTGCAATTACGTTTCCAATGACCAATTTCTTGACAATGGAAACAGATTGCATCCTTTTGTGAATCGGGTTTTGCCTCAGAAGCCTTGGCAACCTTTGCCTTGCTTATCTTGGGTTTGACAACTTTTGCCTTACCCTTGCCTTTGGCACCAGGCTTCTTCCCATCATGAACCAAGAGCACGGGAGAACCTTTCTCCATAATTTTCATCTCTACAGTTTTGAGCATCCTATGCAACTCAGAGAGATTCTTATCCATTCCATGCATGTTATAATTCATTACAAACTGATTATAACTTTTAGGCAATGAATTAAGAATGAGATCCGTGGCTAGCTCCAATGGGATTGGATAGCCAAGTTTCTCAAGGTGCTCTACATAACCTTTCATTTTAAGAAAGTGAGGACTCACTTGTTGCCCTTCATTCATTTTACTAGTAGTGAATGCAACAATGGTCTTGTACCTCTCTTGCCTAGCTTGATCTTGAAACATGGTTCTCAACTCCACGCCTATCTCATAGGCTTCCAAATGTTCCAAACTTTGTTGGAGTTTTGAACACATAGCAGCAAGCATGAGACAACTTACATCTCTAGAATCATTACGATGTTTCTTGTAATTGTCTCTTTCTACCCTAGGGTCAGTAGGCGGTGGTTCAGCGGGGAGAGGCCCGTCGAGAATGTACAACTTATCTTCTTGCCCGATTCGACGGAAGTTGGTACAAGCTTATCTCGATCTTGTAAGAACGATTCTTATGCTACGGATCCAATCCATAAAGTTGGTACCATTCTCTTCGAGCTTATCCTTCTCAAGGATCGATCGCAACGACATTGATTGAGTGTTATTAGTCATTATCTACAAATATGCAAAAATTTCCAAATTTAATAAGTACCGATTTTCATTAAAGAGATAAATAATGTATTTTTCAAACAAAATACTCCCACTAAATTATATAACCTTCATATACATCCAATGTATAATATAATTTAAATGGGTTAAGATCCAACTTTAATTTAACTTCAAGTCCGCTAAGGCGGATTACACAAAATCAAATTAATTAGGTAGACAACTCTTGTCAATCATATCTCATATGACTCTTAGTTCCTTTTATGAGATTCTTTAAGAAATCAAATTTCAAAAAGCATGTTAAACCTCATCTTTGCCTAGGCCCAAAACTGTTTTGACGCCCAATTAAGTCTAACCATTTTAACCGCACAGTTAATGTGTCCCGCTAGGGCGTGCCCACACTATCTATCTTGCTCATACATAAACAAATTTAATGCATCTCGCTAGGGCGAATCTACATTAAAATCACTCATGTACTAACAAGTGTTTTAATCATGGCATGGCAATAAAAGACTTAAAACTTTCTTTGAAGGTTCATCACATATAGCATATAACACATTTATGAGCACATAATATAAACATGTTACACATCAAGTTTAGCCACTAAATTAATCCCATTAATTTAAGCATGATATTTATGTGTCATTAGTTTCTCTATAATTATGAGGATGAGACTATTTCAACTTTGGTTATTATCTCCAAATCAAGACAACAAGAAGCGCGGTCGAACTAAGCCATTAGGCAACCACAATCCCGCACTAATTCAAGAAACCAAGAAAGTAGTCCATGTGGCCGAAACTAAGCAATAGATGGTCTCGATGAACGTAGTCCAATTGCATTCACAATTCCACATGGATCTCCAATCATTGAATCAAGAACTTTGTTTCTCAATTTTAGCAATTATGAACTCTTCATAATTCTAATTTCGTTTTATCTTTGAAACTTTGATTGCGATCAATTTTGGGAAACACAATCTCGATGAACGCAGATTAGCTATCCAAAACTTGAACCAATCTAGGAATCACAACACTAAAACAAATAGGAAAATCAAACCCCAAAATCCACACACAAACCAAATACCCAAAACCCATTCCAGATCAACAAGTCTGGACTGGTTCTGTTACTGGTTTTGTCGAATTTATCGAAAATTCCAAATTCTGATTTCAACCAAAAATCAGACAATCTGATCCTTATGCGCGACCGCGCAAAACTCACTGTGCGGTCGCCCAAACATGTGCGGTCGCCCAAGTGATTTTGTGCGGTCGTCCAAGATGATCAGAATGTACAGAATTTTGAAGTTCGAAAATTTTGTCTCAAAATCGTTTTTCCCCGATTATTAAAACTTTAATCCAATCAAAAATTAATAATCAACAATTCTGAATCCACCATAATTTATTTATTGCGATTGAATCGTGCGATTAAAGTTTACAAAACGATAAACCACATAAAATCACAAAACACATAAACAACATATATTCCAATATTCAAATCATGCAAGGCACATAAACAATTTATATACACATAACATGATCCAAGTATTGAATTAATCAACATGAACGGGGCTCTGATACCACTGTTGGGTTTCGTAGTAGCATGCGCAGCGGAATTTAGCATTTATAATTTTGAAACCCAAAGCCATGGATCCGTTCATATGATTAAATCAAATACAACATAAGAATAAAGGAATAAACTAACCCTTGATGGCTATCAAATTCTCTTGGTCTTTGGTGGAGGTTTGAAGACTTGATCACGATCACAAAGCTTGAACACGAACTTTGAAGATGATGATTTTCACCTCTAGCGGTATCCACACTTCGAACGAATATCAAAGGAGCTTCTTTGATCTTGGTTGCTAGACCAAATTGTGAAACACTTTTTCACAATCAAAAGAACTATATGGAATTTATTTTGTGTATTATTTTGTTCCTCAACCAAGAATGTCTTGGAACAAAATAAACCCTCTCTCAAACTCTTTGAGACTCACAAAATCATTAGCCTTGAGTGCTGGCCGAATTTGGTCTTTTATACACAAGTATGACCTATTCCAAATAGGAAACTTGTGTCAAAATCCGTCCAAAATTCGTTTCCTAATCAAATTAGGAATCTGCCTCCCGACAGTACTGTGCGGCCGCCCAGAATGCACTGTGCGGTCGCACAACTATCTGAAGCAAAACTGGTACAAAAATGAGATGGCCGCCCAGTCCATTATGTGCGGTCGCCCACTTCCCAGAATGTCCAGAATTTCCAAAATTCCAATGTAGTCCTTTTTAAAGATTCGTTCTATTGTGTGTGACCCTCTAGGATTATACTAAGTTGGCAATGGGTTCAAACATGAAACCATAAGATATGATTAGGTTCTAGCAAGCCGTCATATCTACCCAATTAGTATAACTAGATACAAGTTCGCATTCCTCTTAGAATATGTCATAATCCTTTTGTCCACGATATCATTGAACACAAGTCATGGTCAAAGAGTCAACTTGTTTTGTTCAATACTTTCTCGATTCCGATCAAGATCAACATCATTCCATCCACCAAAGGAGGACGAAGCTACACGACGAAGCAACAATTCCATCCCGAAGAATGGAGAATTCACAAGAACTACAGTGACCTGAGCCTCTACACTGGAGGAACGTAGGCAACCTGCGGGTCCGGTCTCATGCAAGAAAGAAGATATGTTTAGTCCTAGCGCGTTATGGTGATCGGCCTTCATCTCGAACTTGTCAAGACATCTTTGTACCATTCATTTGCCAATGAATTAATCACCAAAAAGATTGAACAACTTTCTTAGATTTAGGAATCATTTCGCATTCCTTGTCGAGTCTAAGGACTTCTATTCTTTCTGCATACTCCCAATTTCTTGCAATCAAATTGGGGCTTTCCTTCTCTTCTCTCTTAATGACTTACTTGCCTTCGTGAGTCATTCAATTCAATGAAAAAAAAAAATACATGTCAATACTAGGGACACTTCCCTAGTCGAGTCAATGTCACTCATCATTAGTGACAAAAGGTCTCCACCGCAAAATCACATGTCTTATCTCCTCAGCTAGAGTCAATGCACACTTCCTCATCAATTGAGTCAAAAAAAAAAATGATGAAGACGCAAAAGAGATGCCCGCTAGATTGAAAACCCGAAAGGGCGGTCTAGGAAAAAAACAGGGTGCGTCATAAAAAAAAATGAGAGAGTGAAAGAGAGAAGGGAAAGAGAAATGGAGATCCCCGGCCTCTAAAGAAGACAAGTTCTACATTGAATCTCCTCAGCAAGTCAATTCCCCACCGAGTCAACTTTGGGATTCCAAAAGGCTCGACAAGATATAGCACCATCAAAGGTTGTCTTGGGTTATCGGCATCACTCTCCAGCAGTGTGCATTCTTGGGTTCATGAAAAGAAGGCCCGTGGTAACCAAGACCCATCCGAGAACAAGCCCATCATAAAAGGGCACAAGGTGGCACAAATAATCCCTAGCTAGTCAATTGGCTTGGGCAGCAAATAGCAACAACATGTGTCTCAGTTTTCAAGGCTTCTTCAAGTATGTGCTTCTAAAAGTACGCCGAAAGGCTCCCGAGAAATGGAGTAGCTCTTGCCATATCCTCTCATGTTTATTCCCTCACACGAGGACGAGTCACTCTTGCTTTGCTCAATAAATGGTGACGCCCTAGGGGCTATGTGACTCAAGAATAAGGGATTCTTTTGCTTCATTTGGCAATCAATACGCCCTAGGGGCTATGCTCAAGAAAGATGTGTGAGACTATCCTCAAAGTCCCTCAAAAGGGATGTCAAAAAGCCCTCTTGTCATGTGTGCCCGTGCTCGTTTCCCCAATCAAGGGTGGACCTTTCTCGCAATCAATGATGGCACTCTAGGGGCTACGGTCAAGTCTTAAAGGCTCCCTCGGCAAAGAGCAATTAACTCCTGAGCAGTATCCCCAGCCAAGTCATGTGCAACATTGGAAGCTTCCTCAATTCGGCACCGAAGGTCTCAACGGGCTTCGCAATCTACAATCTTTTGGGCTATGGCATTACAGTAATTCAATCAAAGGGCAGTATTAGGGCTTCGCGACCGACAGTCTTTTGGGCAACAATACTCGAGCAAGTGCAATGTGGAGTAGTCTTATGGCTCCATGAGAACAATCAAGATTCAAGGGTCTCTCAACACTTCAAGTCAAAGGCCTCTTGGTTTTAAATGAAGACTCCGATGTTATGAATGAAGTTGATGATTTTTGTTAGAACTCACATCGATATTTTGAAGGAAGTCTTAGAGAAAAGGAAAAAGATTCAATATGCTAAGCTCTAATCAAAACAGGGTTATAGCGGGAAATGCCACGGCCAATCCCAATGTTTCTGCAATTCAGCACCCCCTTCTCCAAGATCAAAAGCACAAGGTGAAGCTCAGATAAAGTTGGGCCACAACACTAGTTGCATCCGAAGATCCGTCATTAGTTCAACTCAAGAAGCGTCAAGCAAGCATACTCATTTGGGACTTTATCACACCAAGACCTTATCCTCCGCGACTTCGACGGCACCGCAAGACATTACTGCATCTTTTGACATAAGCCCTCAGCCATTTGGGTATCGACCACAATGAGGCCATTCATCTCCCCAGTAAGAGCAAGAAGGAGATCTCTATGAAAAATTCTACCAAACGGTACATCCACTCTCAATGCCGAACCGATCACAAGATAATTTGGGGCTTTATACTGAAAGGTCTTCACGGCTCACCATCTCCAAGCCCGCAAGCAACAAGTACATGACATTTGGGGCTTTGCAATCTCTCGAAGCTTGGCATCAACGATCTCCTCTTGGGGCTTGCTCACTACAACAACAAAGGGAGATTTACTCGAATGGGCCAAGAGCTGATTTATCTTGGAGCTATACAAGTCCCTCAAAATTTGGCATCAAAGGCATTCTAGGGGCTTTACAATCAGCAACCCCTCATCTCGGCATCAAAAGCCTTTTGAAGCCCCATAATCGACAAATCTCTTGGGGCTAGACATCAATCTTCGTTGGGCACACCGGCGACAACAGAATTCAAGAGAGGCATTCCGGACTTCGATCGCACATGACTTGATCTTGGGTTGGCTTTACAAACACACAATGGCTAAAATGGTTCACCCACGAACTAAAAATCCTTTTCTCGCATGTGTACATATTCTTTTCCTTCTAAAAAAAAAAAAAAAAAGATTTTCTCTTTCTCTTTTTCTTTTTCTTTTTCGTTACTTGCGTATAAGTATGTGCTCCATAGCTTCTTCCCCAGCGTTCTTCGTCATCCTTGAACTACGCTGGTCTGATTCTCTTAAAGGGATACATAGGCAGCCTTTTGGTACGACCAACCCATCATCCAGAGTACCATCTCGCCAACCCAACATCAAGGGCATTCTCTCATCAACATCTAAAGAATGGACATTCTCCATCAAAGCATCCTCCGCGGACATCAGGAATCCATCTCCACTCAAGCGACAATGGTAAGTGAAGGTATGAATACATCCAATGCTTTCCTCAAAATCACAGCGCACACAAGATCACTCTCTACATTCTTACTTCTCTCTCATTGCAAGGGTGTTCCAAAATCTCATCACACCACGAGCACAATTTCTCTCTTCATTTCACACTTCATGCATTTTCTTGCACTAGCACATATACCTGCAAAGCACAGAACAGGTACCACCGCGAAGTCAAACAGCATCTGCAACTCGAGGCATTTCATCCCCAGCAGAAAATGGTCCACAGTCAACCATGCCCGCATCCCCGCAAAAGTCAACTGCAACGCCAAACAGCACACGGCTTGAAAGCAGCAATTCGTCAACAAAGGTTCACTACCGGCCTCGAAGGTTCACTAACGGCCTCATCAACGGATTTTACTAACGGATTCGACAACAAAGGTTCACTAACGGCCTCATCAACGGATTTCACTAACGGATTCGTCAACAAAGGTTCACTAACGGCCTCGAAGGTTCACTAACGGCCTCATCAACGGATTTCACTAACGGATTTGTCAACAAAGGTTCACTAACGGCCTCGAAGGTTCACTAACGGCCTCATCAACGGATTTCACTAACGGATTCGTCAAAGGTTCACTAACGGCCTCATCAACGGATTTCACTAACGGATTCGTCAAAGGTTCACTAACGGCCTCAAGGTTCACTAACGGCCTCATTCAAAGGTTCACTAACGACCTCTTCAAAGGTTCACTAACGGCCTCCTTAAAGGTTCACTAACGACCTCATTCAAAGGTTCACTAACGGCCTCATCAACGGATTTCACTAACGGATTCGTCAAAGGTTCACTAACGGCCTCATCAAACGGATTCACCAACGGATTCATCAACAAAGGTTCACTAACGGCTCTTCAAAGGTTCACTAACGGCTTCCTCAAAGGTTCACTAACGGCCTCTTCAAAGGTTCACTAACGGCCTCAAGGTTCACTAACGGCCTCCTCAAAGGTTCACTAACGGCCTCATTCAAAGGTTCACTAACGGCCTCATTCAAGGGTTCACCAACGGCCTCGAAGGTTCACTAACGGCCTCCTCAAAGGTTCACTAACGGCCTCAAGGTTCACTAACGGCCTCCTCAAAGGTTCACTAACGGCCTCATTCAAGGGTTCACTAACGGCCTCCTCAAAGGTTCACTAACGGCCTCATTCAAGGGTTCACCAACGGCCTCCTCAAAGGTTCACTAACGGCTTCATTCAAAGGTTCACTAACGGCCTCACTCAACGGATTCAGCCGGCAGGTTTACCAACGGATCATGCCACCCCCCTCTATCAACAAAAGACGCTCACACAGGGAGCGCACCCTTATCTCTAGCAATTTCAAATTACTGCTTTCATCGAGTCTTTGCTTTCTTTTCTTTCTTTTTCTTTGTCGATGTCCTCAGCGGGTGTTTTTACTTTCGTCGACGCGTTCTGCTTTGCAATCCACGTCGCCGAGGGGCTTTGTAGGTGTGAATACGTGTGTTTGAATTTGGGAATATTCATAGCAACATTAAAATTATGAGAGTCGCCACGCCGTTTTAGTTATAGCCAAAACATTGAGAAAAAGCATGTTTAATGGGTTCGGGGGTCAAATTACAACAAGAGAAGAATATTGGACGTTATCACTCCTATTGCCCGAATGATCGGTCTTTCTATCATGATGAATGTGTTAGTAGTGTGTTAGTGTTTGAGACCGGATCCGAAGATTGCCTACGTTCCTCTCAATGTGAGAAGCTCAGGTCAGCGTAGTTCGAGAAGAATTTAGAATAGGCAGAAGAATCGGGATCATGCATAATGAGGGGGAATTACCTAAAGTTTAGGGTTTAGAAGTAGTTCCTAGATCATCCTCGGGTTGATGAACCCTAGATCATCATCGGCTATGAAATAACATGTAATTATGAAGATCGCCACCCTAAATATGGCATAAATAAGGGTTTAATCTAGAATATAAATGAATATGCGAAGAACATATTATGAACATATGAATGTCATGAAGAAAATATGAATAAAGATGTTAGGAACATGAATATTATAAAGAACACATGAATAAACATATTAAGAATATGAATATTATGGATCTAAACTAATAATATGACAAGAACATGAATAAAAAGTTAGAAAACTTACCTTTGTTGGCAAGAAATAACCTTGGATCTTCTTGGGATTCTTGAGAGTGTCTTTGGAGGCTTGAATGACTTGATTTGGGAGCAAAATCGTCACTTGTGAGCTCTAAATTCGGATCCCTCTAAACCAATAGAATGAGATTGGTTTATATAGTAAACTGAGGGGAAGATCTGATGGTCCAGATCATCCGGGGCGGATGTGGCCGCGTGGCCAATATTGAGGGCGGTGGCGAAAGTGGCCGCGTGGCCAATATTGAGGGCGGCGGCGAAAGTGGCCGCGTGGCCATCGTTGCGCGCTGACTTGAAATTCAAGCTAGGGTTTTACTGTTCATACAAGGCAACCCTAAATGTCCATATTTAATGTTTTCTAAAACATTGAGCTATTTTTGGGAATCCGGGACAAGTCTTTGTAAGGTTTCTAATTCCCATAAAGTCCTTGTATATTTGGGAAAGCCCTAATAAACTCATTTTCAGATCGGGTACTAACAGTAGCCCCTCGGCGACGCTTCTTGCAAGGCAATGTGGGGTCGACGATAAAAGAAGGATCCGTCTGAAACATGAGTTTCAAAACAGAGGAAAGGTAAGGGAACGGCTGGACCTTGACAGGCGACCTACGTATCCGCGGGGGAATCAAGCCAAACGTAGTTCAAATCTGATGGGGAAATTGGGAAGGACTGTCCTCTGATGGGGAACAACGTTTTCTGCTGGGGAAAATGTACTTGCTGGGGATGAGAGATGACCGCGTCGGTCGGGTGGCTGGACCTTTTCAGGTTTCCTACGTATCCTCCGAGGAATCAAGCCAAACGTAGTTCAGATCCATTGGGGAAAGACGAGACATCGAACTTCTACTGTGGATAATAAACCTACGGATACTATCTTGTATGAAGAACGAACATTCGTAAACAATGAAGTTATTTGGGAAAAATGAAGACTACGTTGTCTAAATAATCCCAAGATGGAATGGTAAACGCAATCAGGATCGCCAGGGCTCCTGCCGATTGCGCTAAAGTAATAGATGTTGGATTTCTCGCAAACAGAAACGCCGAGGCTTCTGCCAATTACGATCGATCAAGGATACGTATGTTATAGAGGCGCCGTAGTCTCTACAATCATGCAAATCCTAATAATAGATGCTGGATCGCTCGCAAACAGAAAACGCCGAGGCTTCTGCCAATCACAAGCGATCAAGGATACGTATGTCATAGAGGCGCCGAAGTCTCTACAATCATACGAATCCTAATAATAGGTACTGGATCTCTCGCAAACAGAAACGCCGAGGCTTCTGCCAATCACGATTGATCAAGGATACGTATGTCATAGAGGCGCCGAAGTCTCTACAATCATACGAACCCTAATAATAGATGCTGGACCTCTCGCAAACAGAAACGCCGAGGCTTCTGCCAATCACGATTGATCAAGGATACGTATGTCATAGAGGCGCCGAAGTCTCTACAATCATACGAACCCTAATAATAGATGCTGGACCTCTCGCAAACAGAAACGCCGAGGCTTCTGCCAATCGCGATCGATCTAGGATGCGTATGTCATAGAGGCGCCGAAGTCTCTACAACCATACGAATCCTAAGCAAAATAGGAAATGCTGGATGCTGGATCTCTCGCAAACAGAAACGCCGAGGCTTCTGCCAATCGCGATCGATCTAGGATGCGTATGTCATAGAGGCGCCGAAGTCTCTACAACCATACGAATCCTAAGCAAATATGCTAAAATAATAGATGCTGGATCTCTCGCAAACAGAAACGCCGAGGCTTCTGCCAATCGCGATCGATCTAGGATGCGTATGTCATAGAGGCGCCGAAGTCTCTACAACCATACGAATCCTAAGCAAATATGCTAAAATAATAGATGCTGGATCTCTCGCAAACAGAAACGCTGAGGCTTCTGCCAATCGCGATCGATCTAGGATGCGTATGTCATAGAGGCGCCGAAGTCTCTACAACCATACGAATCCTAAGCAAATATTCGGTGAAGAATGGAAATTTTAAGAGGCTTCCCGTACCCAAAGATAACGAACATCAGTCAAAATAGCGCTAAGGGCACCTAAAATGAATCAAAGGGGAATGTACTAGGGGTAAAACTAAAATTTTGCATGTGGAGGCAAAGATGATGGATTGTTATGAAGTCGCAAACGGGATGAACTCTCGGGGAGTCACAAAGGTGATAGACTCTCGGGGAGTCACAAGGGTGACGGACTCTCGGGGAGTCACAAAGGTGATAGACTCTCGGGGAGTCACAAGGGACTCTTTGGTGAGTCACAAGGGCAAATGACCTTTAGGGAGACGCGAAGGAGATGGACTCTCGGGGAGTTGCTAATATGGGAAACATGATCTGGGTTCCGCTTATCCTAATTTAGGAGGGGATGAGGCTACGAGCCATTGAGACCAAGGTGTTAGGTAAGGGACATTTTTCTTGGTTGCCTAGAGGTAGGACCTAAGGCTTTTTTAAGGAAAGGGAATAAGGAAGATGGTGATCTCCTAATCTTGAGAAAGGGATGCCAAAGATGTCACGGCTTCTTGGGCTTTAGATTATGTCTTGGAGATAATGTGGGTTTCCTAGGCTTACGGGCTAGGGATAGGAGTTTATTTAAGCATGAGGAGAGTATTCTATCCTAGGCTTAGTGTTAGGGCTTGGAAAGGTTGAGGTTTGGGAACTTCCTAGATGTTAGGGTTTCGGACAAGGGTTTGGAAACTGGTGTTTAAGGACCATGACTCTCCTAGGTTTGGGACTAGGGTTTAGGAATTTCCTAGGTCTAGGAGGCTAGGGCTTGGGGTTGTGGTAGGCTCAGAGGTTGCGAAGGCATTGGCTTTTAGACATAAGGCTGGGAGTTGGAAAGGTTGTGACTTCCTAGGCTTGAGACCATGGACCGTTGGGAAGAGGGATTGCTTTTGTGGAAGGTCCACTAAGCTTGATGTTAGGGTTCACCATTTTCCGGGATTGGTGACTATGGCTTGGAAATGTTCGTGGTAACCTAGGCTTTAGGCTAGATTTTAAGGCTAAGGACTGTAAACTTCCTATATTTTTAGACTAAGGTGAAGGAGTTTCCTAGGTCTAGGACTGGGGTTTGAAGGGAATGTTGAATCCTAGGCTTGATGATAGAGTTTAAAGAGGATAATTTCTACCTAGGCTTGAGGCTAGGGTTTTAGAAAGAATGCGACTACCTAGACTTGAGGCTAGGGTTTAGAGCGAATGCGGCTTCCTAGGCCTGAGGCTAGGGTTGATTAAGTTTTGGACAGGGCATTGTATCCTAGGTTTTGGGTTAGGGTTCAATAAGACGGGGGATTAAGATTGTAAATTTCCTATATTTTGAGACTAAGGTGAAGGAATTTCCTAGGTCTAGGACTAGGGTTTGAAGGGAATGTTGAATCCTAGGCTCGATGATAGAGTTTAGTGAGGATATAGTCTCCTAGGCCCTGCGGCTAGGGTTTAGAAAGAGTGCGACTACCTAGGCTTGAGGCTATGGTTTGGAGCGAATGCGAGTACCTAGGCCCTGCGGCTAGGGTTTAGAGCGGATGCGACTACCTAGGCTCGAGGCTAGGGTTTAGAGCGAATGCGAGTACTTAGGCCCTGCGGCTAGGGTTTAGAGCGGATGCGACTACCTAGGCTCGAGGCTAGGGTTCAGAGCGAATGCGGCTTCCTAGGCTGGAGGCTAGGGTTGATTGAGTTTTGGACAGGGCATTATATCCTATGTTTTGGACTATGGTTCAATAAAACGGAGAATTGAGATTGTAAATTTCCTAGGTTTCGAGACTAGGGTTTCGGGAATTTGGAAATGATGTTGCATACGGGGCTTTGGAAATTCCCTAGAATTTGGGCTAGGGTTAAAGGGAATGTTGTGGTTTCCTAGGCTTAAGGCTAGGGTTTAGACAGGATATGTGACTACCTAGGATCAAGGCTAGGGTTTAGGAAGGGTGTAGCTACCTAGGATCAAGGCTAGGGTTTAAGAAGGATGTAACTTCCTAGGCTTTAGGCTAGGGTTTGAAAGGATGTAATTACCTAGGCTTGAGGCTAGGGTTCAGAGAGAATGATATGACTACCTAGGCTCGAGGCTAGGGTTTAGAGAATGTGTTTACCTAGGTTTAAGGCTAGGGTTTGGAGACCGAAAGCATTTGAAGGTTTGTCTAAGAGTGTTGCGGTTTGGGGAAAATGAGCTTGATACCTCGTGGCTGGATAGGCTCGATAGATTAGACCTAGGCTAGAGTGCTAGGGTTTAGCTAGGGTAAGACTCAGACATGTGTTTAGGAGACCGGGGCCTAATGGAATGGTAGGCATGAGATCTAGGAGATCGAAGGCTAGGCAGGGTAGCGTTGGGACATAAGGCTTTCAAGCGGGTAAGCCCTTTGTCCTAGAGAAACCGCGTTATGGGTTAGGATCAAGCAGGCTTGAAGTCGGCCAAGGAGCAACGGATTGGGACCAGTTAAGGGTGTAAGGCAGACATGGCGGGTTTGGGTCCAAAGGTGTGCTAGGTGCGAACCATGTGCGGGAGATGGTCTGGATATGTGACCACGTTGGCGCTTTAGGTAAAGGGATTGAGTGTCCAAGACTTTGCTCGAGTACAATAGGTGCCTAAGTTGGATTGGGTATGCTTAGGACCGAAGTTTGTCTTAGAGGTCATTGCGCGTGACCAAACTCATTAGGCGATTGTGAAGGTAGGCTAGGGATGGGACCCAAAGGTGTTAAGCGCACGAGTTTTGACCGGACGGGTTTTGATATCTTTATGGCATGTCATGGTATGCGGAAGATCCTATGCGTTCGAGCATGTTTGAGGTTTGGACTCGTGGGGGAAGAAAGGTTTGAGATCCATGGAGTTCAAGGGTGGACCTCGTAGGTGGCGAGGTTTGGACTCGGCTCGGATTAAGTAGGTTAGAGACCTAAAGGGTTGAAGGTCAGACTAGGAAGTCTTTTGAAGCTAGGGAATGACACTAGGTTGGTACTTGGTAGGTTTAAGAGTGGTAGGGCCATGGCTTGGATATGACGGGAGTCGGGAGACATAGATGCGTCGCTTTTAATTGGACCAAGTAGGCTTGGGAATTAAAGAGTTCCAAGGGTGGAGATGTAAGGTGAGAGACCTAGAGGGTAGAAAGTCTTGTGACCTAAAGGTTTAGGGGTTGAGGCCTAAGGTATGGACCAGACATATCATGGACTTCAAGGAAAGTTTGGTAGACTCGAATGGTCTTGGGATCTAAGGGATCGCTCAACAGGTTAGACTGAGTAGACCTAAAAGGTTGGAACGAGGAGGATAAGAGAGCTATTGCTTAGACAAGGTAAGGATGAGTATGTGTTGGTAGGTTTGAGATCTAGGAGATCGGGTAGGCTCGGGACCGGTAGGTTCGGGACCTATGGGTCACCCTAAGGATTTGGCTTTGGTTAACTGGTTTAAGGTCTGAAGTTTTGGGTAGAACCGGTTTGAGGCCGGAGGGGTCAGGCTACGAACTTGCGAAAGGTCGAGCTAAGAGGTTATGATGTAACGTAGGTAAGATTCACCGGGTAGGTTTGGGACCTAGGTAAGACTGATCGGGTAGGCTCGGGACCTAGAGAGTTTAGGGTGTAACTTAGGCAAGACTGACCGGGTAGGCTTGGGACCTAAGGTTTTGAACCAGGTAGGTTGGGACCTAAGGGTATCCTATTATGTAGGAAATAGGGTGAAGGACTGAGTCAACTCAAGAATCACGAAGATGGGTCTCAGATGGATCGAGGATGTTTTTACAATTTTGTGGAGACCGAGCGTGCGGGTTTATAAACAAAGTGTCGGGGAGGAGAAAACTTTATGAAAGTGTTATGATCTTATACAGATGCCTTATAATTAATTATGATTCTAATCAATCCAAATAGGTCGTTGCGTGCCGAGTTTGACGATGAGGGGTGCCCTTCTTCTAAGTGTATCCTTGTTGACGCCTCGGTATTCTCTGGGAAACCACATAGTCGACCCATTCCGTTGGGGATTATCTAATTTGGTGAGCGGGTACCCTCCCTCCTTTGAGAAACTCTACGTCAAGCTTGATGATGAGGGATGCCCTTCTTCTAAGTATGTGCTTGATGAAGCCCCGGCATTCTTTGAGAAACCTTATGGTCGGTCCTTTATTGTTAGGGAAGCCCCAGTTGCGTAGAGCGGGGTATCCTCCCTCCTTTGAGAAATCCTACGTCGAGCTTGATGATGAGGAGTCCTCTTCTTCTAAGTATGTGCTTGATGAAGCCCCGGCATTCTTTGAGAAACCTTATGGTCGGTCCTTTATTGTTAGGGAAGCCCCAGTTGCGTAGAACGGGGTATCCTACCTCTTTTAAGACGCACCCTTTTTTCTGCCTAGACCGCCCTTGCGGGTTTTCAATCTAGCGGGCATCTCTTTTGCGTCAATTTTTTTTTTTTTTTTGAAATCATTCAGTCGACTCAAAAAGGAAAAAAGAATTGTTTGAAAACATGCGGGGGCATTTTGGGGAGAGTAAGAGAGAGAGAGAGAAATAGTACTCACATTTTGACTCTTTGAGCAACTGAGGGTATATATGTACAAAAGGGAGGAAGCCCCTGCTTTGACAGAAAGTAAGTGTTTAGCTCTTTCCTAGATTGTAGAACGGAAGACTTGTCGAGACATTTGAAAATTTTTTTATTCAAGATTCTCATTTGATTGCTCGAGAATGGACCTCGTTGATTAGTTAATGAGTTATGGTTAATTGGTAAACAAGTAGCCTCAAATTAATAAATGTTTTGATCAATTGTGAGTGAAGAAGTCAGGAGTAGAAATATGGGGGAAGAGAGAAGAGAAGGAAAATTGGCTACGAGGTGGGTTATGTATATTTTGGACCGAACCCTAAGGTTGCCTACGTTCTCCTCAATGTGAGAAGCTCAGGTCCGCGTAGTTCGGGGGGGGGGGGCGGATGATGATGAAGTTGGGGTTTGAGTATGAGGTTAATTTGTCGCGATAGGTTACTCCGTTGTAGCTTGTTGCTTTGGATTGCTTCATTGCAGCTCATTGCGGTGGATTGCTCCATTGTAGTTGTCATGGCTGCTGCTACCGCGTTAATCTTTTTTGTAGGGAAAGAAAGAAAAATAGAACATTTGAAGTGAAAATAAAATAAGACTTTTACTTTTCTATGGTGATAGCCCCTTCTATTTTTCTTTATTTTTTATTTTATCTCTTTGTGCACACCCTTTTTGCCTAGGCCGCCCTTTCGGGTTTTCAACCTAGCGGGCTTCTTTTTTTGCAATGCTCTAACTTTTGCCTAGGTCGCCTTTTTGGGTTTCAACCTAGCGAGCCATATTTTTTTTTTTTTTTTTTATATATTTGTACATGACACATTGGGCAAGACAAGCCCCTAGTTTGCTTTCGCCTCTCTTGATTGCGAGGTAGCTTCCTTATAGTTTAAGCGGCCTTTTGCTGGCGGCGGGCATCCTAGCCCCTTGATTTTCACCGGTAGAGCTCCATTGGATTATCACGTGCACCAATTAATGGCATGAATGACTTCGTGCACTTGTCTTACATTTGCGATGGAATACGGACAGCCCCAGTGTAACGGCATGTAGTACTCATGAAGGGAACAAACCAACCCTTTAAATTGTGGCAGCATGGATGTCTATTTGATGATGAGCAACCGCAATCCATTTCTTTGTCACGACCTTATAAAAAGGGGTCTAATGGTGGGATGAGAGGCGTATGAGGATAGTGTATGGGAGAAGGTGTATATAGAGAGTGTACATGAAGTGTGTACAAGGGGTGAGTGTATAGAGAGAGTGTATAGGGGTAGAATGTAGAGAGAAGGGAAAGTGATTCGTTCATCCAATTGATCGAAGCATTTGTTATTTTGAGATTAATCGTTTACTTAGTTATGTGAATGGTTTATGGGTCCATTTACCTTTTAATGAGTCGTCATTAATGAGTAAGATTAAGATTAATTCATCATATAAAGATATAGCAATCAATCGAAAATGGTGAATAAGACAATTTTCATGAAATTGATATATGCAAGCTTATGTCTCAAATCTAGAGAGAAAAGAAAAGAAATAAAGACCTTTTTATTGGAACTAAAAGATTTAAACTGACTAGTCCGGGGTGGACTTTTACTTAAAGAAACAAAAATCGTCCAAGGTGGACTTTTGACTAAGGACACTCTAGAACCTACGAAGACTGAATGACCCTTTTCTTTTCTTTTATTTAAAGGAGGTAGCCCCAATTTCCTCTTTTGCCCATGCCCATGTATTCCGTTGGCGGGTGATGGCTCCGCTGTCAATGAGGCTTTGAATCTTTCTCCTCAATTGAACGCAATCTTCGGTGTCATGCCCAATGTACTGGTGGTATTGGCAGTGTTTGGAGGGATCCAAGCATTGCTTCACCCTACTTGGTTCATAGTTGATCAAAGGAGACAACTTGCCGGCTTGAACTAGACTTTTGAAGAGTTTGGCTAACGGCATACCTAAGTCGTCGAATTCGCGCTCGTCCTTCCTTTCACGAACTGTCTTTGAGGGTGATTTAGGTACCGGAACCCCTTGTTGATGAGTAGTCATAGGAGGCATCCCGACGGGGACAGTCTGTGGCGGCCCGTATATTTGAGGAGCGTACGGGTGTTGACATTGAGCAAGAGGGAGAACTCGACTGAGATAATCATAACGCCACGAATGTCAGACAAATGGCGCCTCTCGATATCTCTTAGGGTCTTATGCATCTCCTTCTGAAAGTGTGTTGCTTGCTCGTTGAGAATGGCCTTAAAGTGGATTGTTTGTTCATCGAGGATAGCTTCGAAGTGGGATGCTTGCTTACTGAGAGCAGTACCGGTGTAGAGGATTGTCTCGGGATCTTGGGTAGCAGCTTCAGTTGCAACTTCGATGTTCCTTGCAGCCGACATGATGCAGAACTCTATGTCATGAAAGAATTAGATTCGTATTTAATGATAAGGCATCGTTATAAGAATCATTTTTTGGAAAAGAGTCGGTCTCCACATTTTTGAAATGCATTTTGGTAAAAAATTGAAAGTTTGACCGGGCCGAAGTTGCCTACGTTCCCTTTATCATGAGGGAGAGGTCCCACACAATAAGAGGCTCAGGTCGCCGTAGTTCGAATCAAGTTAGACTTTTAAAAAGAGGTGAGAGATGACCATAGGGGTCAAAAAGAGGGAGATGACTCGGTCTGTAGTCAAGCATGGGTGAGGAAGACCTATAGGAATCGGGTAAGGTTTGACCTAAATTTGACCTAAGGTTTGACCTAATGTTTGAGACAAGAAATGGTTCAAGCTAGGATGCGACGATAATGGTGGGTTGACCTAGATGGGTAAAGGATAGGTCGACCTAAATGAGAAGGGTTGGATTGACTTATATGGTGAATGAATCAAGATAGCGGGTTGTAGCGGTTCGCCTATGGGATGATCTAAGCGGGATAGACATGGTTTGACCCAAGCGGGTCTAAGGTTGACCTATTCGGGTTGGTGGACTAAGGAAGGTTGGATATTGACCTAGATGGATCCAAGATAGGTAAGTCGACCTAAGCGGGTCACGGGTTGACCTTGACGGGTCAAAGGTGAAGGGGTAGTTTTAACCTAAGACGGACAAGTTGGACCTAAACGGGTTGACCTAGGTTGGTCTGGACGACGGTGGGTCAAATAATGACCTAGGTGGGTCAAGATGACGGTTCGACCTAAGGGGGTTAGGACCAAAGGTAATTGGGTTCACCTATGGAATCAAAGATTGACCTAAGAGGTCAATAGCGGATAAGGTTGACCTAGGGGTCAAAGGTTGACTTAAGAAGTCAAAAGGTGATTGGGTTGACTTAGGGAGTCAAAGATTGACCTCAAAGGTCAAAGGTGGATAAGGTTGACCTAAGTGGTCAACGGTTGACCTAAGAGATCGAGGGGTGATAAAGTTGACCTAAGGGGTCCAAGGTTTGACCTATGGGGTCAAAGGCAGATGAGAATGACCTATGGGGTCAAAGGTTGGCCTACGAGGTCAAAGGCGGATGAGGTTGACCTAAGGGGTCAAAGGTTGACCTAAGAGGTCGAGGGGTGACCTAAGAGGTCGAAGGTGATAAGGTTGACCTAGGGGGTCAAAGGTTGACTTAAACGGATAAGATTGACCTAGGGGGTCAAAGGTTTGGCCTAAGAGGTCAAAGGGTGGTAAGGTTGACCTAGGAGGTCAAAGGTTGACCTAGGGGGTCAAAGGTTGACCTAAGAGGTCAAAGGTAGATAAGGTTGACCTTGGAGGTCAAAGGTTGGGAAGGTTGACCTAGGTGGTCAAAGGTTGACCTAGGAGGTCAAAGGTAGGTAAGGTTGACCTAGGAGGTCAAGGGTTGACCTAAGAGGTCAGAGGCGGATAAAGTTGACCTAGGCGGTCAAGGGTTAACCTACGAGGTCGAGGGGTGACCTAAGAGGCTGAGGGTGATAAGGTTGACCTAGGAGGTCAAGGGTAGACCTAAGAGGTCAAAGGCGGATAAAGTTGACCTAGGCGGTCAAGGGTAGACCTAAGAGGTCAAAGGCGGATGAGGTTGACCTAGGCGGTCAAGGGTAGACCTAAGAGGTCAAAGGTGGATGAGGTTGACCTAGGCGGTCAAGGGTTAACCTAAAAGGTCAAAAGCGGATGAGGTTGACCTAGGCAGTCAAGGGTTGACCTAAGAGGTCAAAGGTGGATGAGGTTGACCTAAGGGATCAAAGGCGGATGAGAATGACCTATGGGGTCAAGGGTTGAAAAGGTTGACCTAGGCGGTCAAGGTTGACCTAGGAGGTCAAAGGTTGACCTTGGCAGTCAAATGTTGATAAGGTTGACTTTGGGGGTCAAAGGTTGAGAAGGTTGACCTAGGCGGTCAAAGGTTGAGAAGGTTGACCTAGGCGGTCAAAGGTTGATAAGGTTGACCTAGGGGTCAAAGGTTGAGAAGGTTGACCTAGGCGGTCGAAGGTGAAGGGTAGACCCAAATGGATCGCAATGATGGCCTAACGGATGAGCGATGGACCTTAGAGGTCGCCTAGATGCAATGCACATTTTATTTTGCGAAAAGTTTTTGCATTTTTTACATCCTAAATGGGTGGTCCGAGGAGTGTCCTAATCTCTATGTGTGGGTTGACACGGGTTAGGTAAAAGGTTCCCACCGCTCGCGGAACGTACACGGTGAGTGGAGTAGACGAGTGACTCGAAAAGAGGGCGGCAGTAGCGCACAAATTCCTGCACATCGAATACTCCGGGTAATGGGGACCTGTGCAGTGCTGACACGGACTAGTTGTAGTGTGTGGTAAAAACTAATTCTTTTTTAGGGAGAAAGGAGAGAAGTTTTTAATGTTAGGATGATGCCAATGCAATGCATGAGAAGGAAAATAATGTACAAGGGAGCATAGCAGAGTTTTGTTTGACCCTAATACTAAGGCGAGAATAACAAAGGTACATGGTACAAGGTACAAGGTACGAGTATTAACATGGCGGAGTGCGCGGGTGCATGTGTAAACATGGCTTAACTGTAGGGGGCACGTGAAAACATGGCAAGTGTGCATGTGTAAACATGGCAGGTGTGTGCATGTGTAAACATGGCAGGTGTGTGCATGTGTAACATGGCAGGTGTGTGCATGTGTAGACATGGCATGTGTGTGTATGTGTAAACATGGCAGGTGTGTGCATGTGTAAACATGGCAAGTGTGCATGTGTAAACATGGCAGGTGTGTGCATGCGTAAACATGGCAGGTGTGTGCATGCGTAAACATGGCAAGTGTGTGCATGTATAAACATGGCAAGTGTGTGTGAGGTGCACGTGTAAACATGGCAAGTGTGTGCATGTGTAAAATGGTAAGTGTGTGCATGTGTAAACATGGCAAGTGTGTGCATGTGTAAACATGGCAAGCATCATGATGTAAACGAAAGTTAGACCCACTAAGTTTGAAAAAGTTTCAAAACAGTCCCCAGCAGAGTCGCCACTGTGAATACGTGTGTTTGAATTTGGGAATATTCATAGCAACATTAAAATTATGAGAGTCGCCACGCCGTTTTAGTTATAGCCAAAACATTGAGAAAAAGCATGTTTAATGGGTTCGGGGGTCAAATTACAACAAGAGAAGAATATTGGACGTTATCACTCCTATTGCCCGAATGATCGGTCTTTCTATCATGATGAATGTGTTAGTAGTGTGTTAGTGTTTGAGACCGATCCGAAGATTGCCTACGTTCCTCTCAATGTGAGAAGCTCAGGTCAGCGTAGTTCGAGAAGAATTTAGAATAGGCAGAAGAATCGGGATCATGCATAATGAGGGGGAATTACCTAAAGTTTAGGGTTTAGAAGTAGTTCCTAGATCATCCTCGGGTTGATGAACCCTAGATCATCATCGGCTATGAAATAACATGTAATTATGAAGATCGCCACCCTAAATATGGCATAAATAAGGTTTTAATCTAGAATATGATGAATATGCGAAGAACATATTATGAACATATGAATGTCATGAAGAAAATATGAATAAAGATGTTAGGAACATGAATATTATAAAGAACACATGAATAAACATATTAAGAATATGAATATTATGGATCTAAACTAATAATATGACAAGAACATGAATAAAAAGTTAGAAAAACTTACCTTTGTTGGCAAGAAATAACCTTGGATCTTCTTGGGATTCTTGAGAGTGTCTTTGGAGGGCTTGAATGACTTGATTTGGGAGCAAATCGACACTTGTGAGCTCTAAATTCGGATCCCTCTAAACCAATAGCATGAGATTGGTTTATATAGTAAACTGAGGGGAAGATCTGATGGTCCAGATCATCCGGGGCGGATGTGGCCGCGTGGCCAATATTGAGGGCGGCGGCGAAAGTGGCCGCGTGGCCATCGTTGCGCGCTGACTTGAAATTCAAGCTAGGGTTTTACTATTCATACAAGGCAACCCTAAATGTCCATATTTAATGTTTTCTAAAACATTGAGCTATTTTTGGGAATCCGGGACAAGTCTTTGCAAGGTTTCTAATTCCCATAAAGTCCTTGTATATTTGGGAAAGCCCTAATAAACTCATTTTCAGATCGGGTACTAACAGTAGGCACCCCGCCTTGGACCTCTCACTTCGATTGCATACAAAGTATTTTTATTTAACTCATTTTCGTTAATTTCTGTTACTTCGGTAAGTTCTAACTGATTCCATTAGTTTTGGACTAAACTGCATAACAGAGTTAACTTTTAGGGTCATTCTGTCATTCTGTCCTTTTCTGCCGCGGACGCTTCCGGAACTGTTAACAGGCTGCGCGCGCGTCTCGCCCCAAAATCGGGACTCGCGCGCTTCCCATTTTGGCAGTAACGGATTGCACCTTATTTCCCTCCATTTTCTTATTTGCAACATCTCTTTCTTGATCACAAAAGACTTCTTTTCTCATCCACATTCATCCCCCCTAGTTTATAACCTCCAATCCCATTATTCTAGCCATCTCTTTAAAAATAAATAATTCATTTTTATTTTATTTGATTTTCTTTTATTTCTTTCATTTATTATTTTATTTATCTTATTTTCTATTGGTCAATTCCATCTCACATGGATTGACCAATTTCCCTCCAACCTTTCCCTCTCTTTTTTACCTATAAAAAACCATCATCTTCTACCTTAGAAAGGGACTCTTTTTTACACTCTTTGGACCTTAATCTCACATTTTCACTACACCTACACTATACACAATTCTCTACACAAATTCTCCAACAAGAGTTTCTATACAACAAATTGTTCTACAACAATTTCATTACAACAACAACACTTTCAAGTCAAGGTTCCAAGTCATCTTTCTCAAGGTACAACTCTATTTTCTTCCTTTGTTTTCTTCTTCTTGATGTATGCAATCCCCATTAATGGGACATGACCAACATGACTACTTCACATATTGAAGTTAGTTAAGGTTATCTCCCTACATTTTAATCTTACTTTAATTCACCATGTTAATTTCTCTTCATCTCTTAAGTAATTCTTTAACATTACTTGTTACATGTAATCTTTATCATTAAAATAATAAAACAATTCTATTTTATTTCCCCTTTTCTTCTCATCACAATTGTTAGCACGTTTCTATTTAATTAATTGAAGGACATGTAAATATTAGAACACCAATAGTAGCAAGACCCGCGTAAGCGGGGCGGAGTGGGTGTTTAAGTACTTCCCACTCCGTCACCTAACCCCCGAACCCTTCTCTCCCGAATCTCTGGTTTTGTACATAAATTAGGCTATTTCTAGGTTTTTCTTATGTTCCTTTAAAAACATAGGTGGCGACTCTAAACAATCTAAAACAAGTTAGATATTCTAGGATAATTCACCGCTCTAGCCAAGTTGTGGTTTCCCGGGGTATCTACACATGGTGCCATCTCTTTCTAGCATGATAGTGAATCACTACAATCTTAGAAAAAATATTGTGACCTACAATCTTTCTGGGATGGGATGCAGTGCAGGTCTCATTGCTATTGGCCTTACCAAACAGCTCCTCCAGGTCAACTTAGCCATCATAGAAAATACATTTTCCTACATTATCCTATATTTTAAAGTATATACTCACTCCGTTCCAAAACAAAAGTCTCTCTCTTACTTGTTAATGGTTTTGAGGATGTGATTTAGTTGTTTATTTGTTGCTTGTACCATAATAAATTACACTAAGATTGTTTTCTTATTAACAAATGCGGTTTTTATTTGGGAACAGACTAAAAATAAAAGTGTGACATTTATTTTGGGACAGAGTGAGTATATTTTAATTCATGTAATATTTAGTGCGGATAGTCACTTGATTATATATGACAGGTGCACAAAAACTCGTATGCACTTGTGGTGAGTACAGAGATCATTAGTGAAAACTTCTACAAGGGAAACCTATTTTCTCACACCGGCCTTCTGACAAAAACCTATCAAAGTATCAGCTATTTCACACAGTCCATACTCACACTGCAAACTTTGACATCTCATATAACTCTATTTTCCTCGAAGAAGTTGAATCGGGTCATTTGGGTGTCAATACAACGAAAAACCTTTTGGTTGCAGTGATCAAAGCAATAGAATCGAACTTAACCATTCTTGGCTTTTTAATCTTCCCCCTATCTCAGAAAATCTATTTTCTCACAAATCAAATCTCAAGAAAACTGCTTTTTCCAAAGACCAAGACTTACGTTCGTGACTTTAACAAGTCTGTTGATCACTTCTTTCCACATATTAGTGGAAAACCGGTTCTTGATGAGTTACAAAGGAGCTTGGGTTTTTCTGACGAAAATATGGAAGCTGCTAGGATGGCACTATATAGGTTTGGGAACACTTCAAGTAGTTCAATATGGTATGAACTGGCTTATGCAGAGGCTAAGGGGAGGATCAAGATGGGTGATAATGTGTGGCAGATCGCATTTGGGTCGGGCTTCAAGTGTAGCAGTGCAATATGGAAAGCAACTAGGGATGTCAAGTATGATGAAACTAATCTATGGAGTGAGGAAATTGAGATGTTCATGGTAAACTTTGAGAACAATGGATCGATGCCTTTCTTTCTTGAACAACCTAAATAACTTACTTGTAGTTAAATAGTAACAATCATATGTTGTAAGATAAGTACTAGAAGCAGTCCAGGACAAAAAGTAGACTGAAAATAAAGTATCGTAACATTCAGGATTCAAGTTTGAAGGCCATTGATGCTGCCAAAAACGTACCGGATTAGCCTTCGTCTAGCGGTTTGGATAAATCCAGCAATGAGAACTTCCCCGTTCGGATCTGCGCACAATAAGCAAATGTAAACTACGCCGGGGATTTACCGGCGAAGGCCCTCCGGCGTGAGAATAAGAATTCGGGTCGTGTATGAAGAGAAATCAATTGACTAGTATAGAGCCAAAGAGTTCATTACCCGTTTCCTGTGCAGACGACCTGTTTATATAGGCGTGGGTGAATGAGTCCTGACTTGTTAAGTAAGCCAGAATGCATGTATTGACCTAAGACTCGTACTCCTTGGAGATAGACTCCTGATAAGGATGATGATATCACAGTTATCTTGTAGAAGAGATATCCTTGTTTAGATAAGGATTCATAGTGTTAGAGTTGTAATATGACTCTGTAAATGGACTCCCTATCATAATGGGAGGTTTCTGATATAACTCGGCCCGTCATCTAGCTAGGCTCGTCCTAGAGGCCGACTAGGGATTAGGCTTCTTGAATTCGGCCTAGGCATGAGCTGTCGGCTCGGCCTGATTGACGTCGACCCATAGGCATGGGCTTCTTGTGAATGGGCCTCTTGGTATAGGCCTTTTAGGTGTGTGGGCCCAGAGAGTATGGGTTTCATTTAACCAAGTCGGTTTATGTCGCTCAGTGGCCCCCGAGTTTCTATCTCGGCGATCCGAGTAGGAACTGGACTGCGCTGATTACAACATTTATTGTTGATTTGACATTCAGCTGCCAAATCCTTATTCCTTTAGATTTGATAACCTCATATTGATTTATTTCAGGTGAAATCATTATTCGCCTCGGAAAACGAAACCCTTCATTAATTGCTCTTCCATTATGACTGAAGTAAATCCCCCACCCCCTCCTATTCCGGGGATATAAAAGGTCCGCCCCTTGGTATTTTGCTCTTCAAAATCTTTTCTTCCTTTTCTCTTCAAGATCCTTCAAGAAAATAAATGGCTCTGAAAATATCTTATGATGATGCATTCCCAGAAGAGGTAGATTCAGATGCAGAGAACCAAACTGATGATTTGAATTCATCAAGTGGCAGTGATTTCGGATTTCCCTCGAATAAACGCTCATCCTTCCCACCGGAGGAGTCGCCGTCCAATAGTAATGATGAGTTTTTAGAACCAGATCCTATCTTTGGCGAGAAGGAGTTCTCCGATGATGGTGATAGTGGCGAAGGTGATGGTGAAGACAATGATGAAGAATCGGATGAGGATGATGATGAAGGCGCCAATAATGATATTGATGCTGATGATCAAGGATATGACGGAGATCAAGAATGGGGGGGGAGATGATGAAGGCCAAAATCAAGATTGTGATCTTTCTTGAATCTCTTAGCTAGTATGACCAATCAGTTTCTCTTTTGATTTTGTATAGGTTAGGCCCCAGACCTGTTGTGGGGGTCTTTTGTTTGTCTATATTAGTAATGGAACATCTTCTATGGTTTTCATCATTGTCTGGGATCCGTTTACTTAGCTTTGCATTTTTAACTTGGCTTGCACCCAATCATGAACGTGTGTATCGATTGACCTCGGCACGACTCAAGTTTCATCTTTATCTCGACCTAGGCATCTACTGTTTTATCGAGATGTTGGTCATGCGTTGTGCCGTAAGTTTCGAGCTCTCAGTCTTCGGTCTGTGATTTTCTTTAATACTTGTCTCGTCATTCACTTCTTATTGCCTCTTGACCCTCCAACTCGTCATGTCGATGGGTCTCTAGGTCGGCGCTTTTGTACTCAATAACTTGTCACCAATTTTGATGGTTAAGTTACCACAAAGCTTCCCCTTTGACTGTTCATTGTCAGGCGGCGCGTGTGATTGATTGAAAAGACACCCCCTATTAATGAGGGGTAATGATAAGGCTTAGTGGGGAATGTGCCAACCCGTGGATCTCTGGGCATGCTCGGGTCAGATTTGGGTATAACCCAGTTGACCCGAAATATAAATTCAAATTCCCTCTTTCATTTTACCTTTTCGAATTTTCACCAAGAGTGGTGCACTCACCGTCGGCGAGTCTTTGAGAAAATCGATTTCTGCTGCAAGTCTCCCCAATCCATTCCGATCATCTTTATTAGCGCCGTCAGCTGACCCTTTTTCTCCGATTACATTTTCGACCAAGGTACTGTTCCGATCTCTTTTACCCTTTCTGCCTTTTTCCGCCATTGTTAGGGTTTTTAGAATCATAAAGCCTCAATCTTTTATCTTTTTGCACTTAGATTCTGGGCGAACTGTAGCTATAGGATAGCCTTCCTTCTTCCTGTTATGTCGGGTACCCCTAATTTTAATCCCGACGCCATGTACGGCTTCTATGAGCGAAATAATAGGATATATATATTGTCGGAGGGGATATGGAAAATGTTGTCTTTAATGGCGATTGGTGACCTGTTGTTTTTGAATAAAACCCCCAGAGACGATGTGAGGTATCCAACCGGTCTGTTTGCCCCGAGAGCTCTTAGTGGTAGTGCAGATGGCATAGTTCTCCTCAATACCTTTGATTCCATTGTTCAACACATTTTTCTTCATTATGTTAAGGATAAATCGGTTTTCCGATCTCGTTTTGAGAGTGCCACCTCCTCGGCCCCAGTAGTCGATTCAGGTGGGGAATATGGCCTTATCTAGGCTTCTCGATAATTCTAACCTCTCTGGTTCTTCTACAGGTATGGCTGGGGAGAGTACGTCTGGAAGGATAGTGGACCGCTTTGATGACAGAGTCACCAGACCAAGACGTGGTGTTGGAGCCGAGAAGGCAAATAAGAATAAGGGTAAATCAGGTCCTATTGTAGATAAACATCCCAAATCGGGGGACGAGATGATTGAAGTTCTTTATTCTCGATATGGCATAGACCATGAGGAGTATCGTCTATATTATAGTAGGGCTGTCCCCCTGGATACCGATGAGAAAGTTCATGACTTTTACTATGACCAGGCGGTTGTTTCCTTCTTTTACAAACAGTTTCAGCTAGGTTTAAGACTCCCTCTCGACCCATTTATTAATGAGTTCTTGGAGTCTTGGGAACTTATGCCGGCTCATATTGGTGCAAATGCCGTCAGATACCTGGTTAGCTTCATTGTCTTGTGCCGCAGTCTCAACTTTGAGCCATGTATGTCTGTTTTTGACCATTTCTTTAACGTGAGCTATAATAAAGCGACGAGGACTCTGACCATAAAATCTGACCCATCCAAACCCAAGATCATCTTCCCCATTTCTGGGACTGTTAGTAAGGTGTCGGGGTGGAATACTCACGTAATTAGGGTCGAGTCTTGTTGGGTTTCGATCAAACATGCGCAGCGGAATTAAGCATTTAAAATTTTGAAACCCAAAGCCATGGATCCGTTCATATGATTAAATCAAATACAACATAAGAATAAAGGAATAAACTAACCCTTGATGACTATCAAATTCTCTTGGTCTTTGGTGGAGGTTTGAAGACTTGATCACGATCACAAAGCTTGAACACGAACTTTGAAGATGATGATTTTCACCCTCTAGCGGTATCCACACTTCGAACGAATATCAAAGGAGCTTCTTTGATCTTGGTTGCTAGACCAAATTGTGAAACACTTTTTCACAATCAAAAGAACTATATGGAATTTATTTTGTGTATTATTTTGTTCCTCAACCAAGAATGTCTTGGAACAAAATAAACCCTCTCTCAAACTCTTTGAGACTCACAAAATCATTGGCCTTGAGTGCTGGCCGAATTTTGGTCTTTTATACACAAGTATGACCTATTCCAAATAGGAAACTTGTGTCAAAATCCGTCCAAAATTCGTTTCCTAATCAAATTAGGAATCTGGCACCCGACAGCGCTGTGCGGTCGCACAACTTTCTGAAACAAAACTGGTACAAAACTGAACTAAGTGTGCGGCCGCCCAGTCCAAACTGTGCGGTCGCCCACTTCTCAGAATGTCCAGAATTTCCAAAATTCCAGTATTGTCCTTTTAAAGATTCGTTCTATTATGTGTGACCCTCTAGGATTATACTAAGTTGGCAATGGGTTCAAACATGAAACCATAAGATATGATTAGGTTCTAGCAAACCGTCATACCTACCCAAATAGTATAACTAGATACAAGTTCGCATTCCTTTAGAATATGTCACAATCCCTTTGTCCACGATGTCATTGAATACAAGTCATGGTCAAACAGTCAACTTGTTTTGTTCAATACTTTCTCGATTCCGAATATGTTGATAATTCAAATGCTATTGATCCAATCAATCCATTTGAGTCCGGCCGAACATTTCATCAACATCATTCCTTCGAGGGGCCCAAGCTTGACATCTCTCCGTGGAGGGACAAATCCATTTAGCTTATTATTCTTCCCAACGGGAATCCGATTATGCCAATCATACCCTTTATAACTTCCCGGTTAAAGGTAGCGTTTGAATATGTCAAACATAATGTTCATCAAGTGGAAGACTATAATAACTTCATGTCTAAGGACTCAAATGACATAACTAATATGAGATATATGTACGACATAGACCATGACATAAATCTCATACAGCGGGTCATGTCCAGTACCTTGTTCCAAACAAGTACCCATAAATCTAACATGATCATCTCATGATCATTTAGCCTTTATACTAGTGCTTAATAAGTACTAGGGACGGGGATTATTATAGGTAAACATGAACAACAATAATAATCAAAACATCTCTTTATTGATATGAAATAAATGATAACAATTACAACGTTTATTAAACGTGCCTAGGGCACCACTACCAACAATCTCCCACTTGCCCTAGGTCCAATCTCCCATGTATCTAATACCCATGGACCTAACATGACCATCATGTTTAGCTTGTGGAAGTCCCTTTGTTAGCGGGTCCGCAACATTGTCATCAGTAGGTACTCTGCATATATTTACGTCTCCCCTATCAACGATTTCTCGAATGATATGAAAACGCCTAAGTATGTGTTTGGATTTCTGATGTGCTCTTGGTTCCTTTGCTTGAGCAATAGCACCATTATTATCACAATAAAGGTCTATTGGATTAGCAATACTAGGAACCATTTCAAGTTCAGTTATGAACTTCTTAATCCAAACAGCTTCCTTTGCAGCATCCGATGCAGCAATATACTCAGCTTCTGTTGTAGAATCAGTGGTTGTACTTTGCTTGGAACTCTTCCAGCTTACAGCTCCACCATTTAACATAAACACAAATCCCGATTGCGATCGGCTATCATCTTTGTCGGTTTGGAAGCTTGCATCCGTGTAAGCATTTACAACGAGATCATCTTCCATTCCTCCATAGACCAAAAACGAGTCTTTAGTTCTTCTCAAGTACTTAAGAATCGTTTTTACAGCTATCCAGTGATTTTCGCCAGGGTCGGATTGGTATCTACTTGTCATGCTCAAAGCATAAGACACATCCGGCCTAGTACAAATCATGGCATACATGATGGACCCAATTGCCGAAGCATATGGAACATCATTCATTTTCTCACGCTCATCTTTTGTCTTAGGACATTGAGTCTTGCTTAGAGAAACTCCATGTAACACGGGCAAGGTGCCTCTCTTAGAATTTTCCATACGGAATCTTCTAATGACCTTGTCAATGTATGTACTTTGGCTTAAACCAAGTAGCCTCCTTGATCTATCTCTATAGATCTTAATGCCAAGTATATATGCGGCTTCACTCATATCTTTCATTGCGAAGCACTTTCCTAACCAAGTCTTCACAGACTGAAGTGTAGGAATGTCGTTTCCAATGAGCAATATGTCATCCACGTATAAAATAAGGAATAGCACTATGCTCCCACTAATCTTCTTGTATACACAAGGCTCATCTTCGTTTTTGATGAAACCAAACTCTTTGACCGATTCATCAAAACGGAGATTCCAACTCCTTGAAGCTTGCTTCAATCCATAGATGGATCTTTGCAATTTGCATACCTTAGAATTTTGTTCAAAACCTTATGGTTGTGTCATATACACATCCTCTTGGAGTTTTCCATTCAGGAAAGCGGTTTTGACGTCCATCTGCCATATTTCATAGTCATGATATGCGGCAATGGCAAGCAAAATTCTTATAGACTTGATCATTGCTACGGGTGAAAAGGTCTCATCATAGTCAATACCATGAACTTGCCTATAACCCTTCGCTACAAGCCTAGCTTTGTAAGTATGCACCTTCCCATCCATGTCAGTCTTCTTCTTGAAGACCCATTTGCATCCTATGGTTTTTACACCTTCGGGCGCATCAATCAAATTCCAAACTTGATTGTCTTGCATGGATTGCAATTCGGATTCCATGGCTCCAAGCCACTTGTCCGAATCAGGAGAAGACATCGCCTCTTGGTAGGTTGACGGTTCATCATTTTCAATGATTTCTACCTCATTACTATCCGTTACAAGAAATCCATATCTCTCGGGCTCGGATCGTAACCTACTAGATCTGCGAGATGCTTGTATATTTTGAACAGGTTCCATAACTCCTTGTGGTTCTTGTTCTTGTTCCACTATTGGTTCAATGTTATTTTCTGGGTCTCGAATTTCTTCAAGATTTATATTACTCCCACTGATTTCTTTGGAGAGAAACTCTTTCTCTAGAAAGACACCAGTTCGGGCAACAAACACTTTGTTGTCCTCTCGGTTGTAAAAGTAATATCCTTTAGTTTCCTTAGGATATCCCACGAAAATACATTTATCAGATTTGTGTGCTAGTTTGTCAGAGATAAGTCTCTTGACATAAACTTCGCAACCCCAAATCCTCATGAAAGATAAACTAGGTTTCTTTCCACTCCACATCTCATATGGAGTCTTTTGAACCGATTTAGTTGGAACACGATTTAGTGTGAAAGCAGCGGTTTCTAGAGCGTAACCCCAAAAGGATATTGGAAGATCAACTTGACTCATCATTGATCGAACCATGTCTAACAAAGTCCGATTTCTCCTCTCAGACACACCATTCCATTGTGGTGTTCCGGGCGGAGTCAATTGTGAAACTATTCCACAATTCTTTAGATGATCATCAAATTCTTGACTTAAGTACTCACCACCTCGATCTGATCGAAGTGCCTTTATACTTTTGCCAAGTTGTTTTTCTACTTCATTTTGAAATATTCTAAATATCTCAAATGCTTCACTTTTATGTTTCATTAGGTAAACATACCCAAATCTACTATAATCATCAGTGAATGTTATGAAGTATTGAAATCCTCCCCTAGCATTGCTACTTAATGGTCCGCATACATCGGAATGTATCAACCCCAATAAGTCGCTTGCCCTTTCACCCAACTTGGTAAAAGGTGCCTTAGTCATTTTTCCAAGAAGACACGACTCACAAGTATCATATGACTCTAAGTCACATGAATCCAAAAGTCCGTCCCCATGGAGTTTTTGAGATACGCTTCTCATTAATATGACCAAGACGGCAATGCCACAAATAAGTATGATTTACATCATTAGGTTTAGATTTCTTATTTACATGATAGACATTATTTTCATTCTTGACATCCAAGATATAAAGGCCATTAAATGAATTAGCAATACCATAAAGCACATCATTTAAATAAATAGAAATTTCTTATTCTCAATAAGAAACTTAAAACCTTCATTATCCAAACAAGAAATTGAAATAATATTTCTGCTTAAATCCGGAACATAATAACAATTGTTCAAAACAAGAATTAATCCGGAAGGTGAAGTGACTTCATAAGTCCCTACGGCTAATGCAGCAACTCTTGCTCCATTTCCCACACGTAGATCTACTTCACCTTCTTTAAGCAAGCTCCTATTCTTTAATCCCTGCACATTTAGACAAATGTGAGAACCACATCCGGTATCCAATACCCAAGAATCAGTGGTAGAAAGGAGAATATCTATCATATAGATACCTGAAGTCGACGCAGCCTTGCTGCTTTTCTTCTTCTTTTGCTCTTCCAAGAAAGCCTTGCAATTACGTTTCCAATGACCAATTTCTTGACAATGGAAACAGATTGCATCCTTTTGTGAATCAGGTTTTGCCTCAGAAGCCTTGGCAACCTTTGCCTTGCTTATCTTGGGTTTGACAACTTTTGCCTTACCCTTTCCTTTGGCACTAGCCTTCTTCCCATCATGAACCAAGAGCACGGGAGAACCTTTCTCCACAATTTTCATCTCTGCAGTTTTGAGCATCCCATGCAACTCAGAGAGATTCTTATCCATTCCATGCATGTTATAATTCATCACAAACTGATTATAACTTTTAGGCAATGAATTAAGAATGAGATCCGTGGCTAGCTCCAATGGGATTGGATAGCCAAGTTTCTCAAGGTGCTCTACATAACCTTTCATTTTAAGAAAGTGAGGACTCACTTGTTGCCCTTCATTCATTTTACTAGTAGTGAATGCAACAATGGTCTTGTACCTCTCTTGCCTAGCTTGCTCTTGAAACATAGTTCTCAACTCCACGCCTATCTCATAGGCTTCCAAATGTTCCAAACTTTGTTGGAGTTTTGAACACATAGCGGCAAGCATGAGACAACTTACATCTCTAGAATCATTACGATGTTTCTTGTAATTGTCTCTTTCTACCCTAGGGGCAGTAGGCGGTGGTTCAGCGGGGAGAGGCCCATCGAGAATGTACAACTTATCTTCTTGCCTAAGAACGATTCTTATGCTACGGATCCAATCCATAAAGTTTGTACCATTCTCTTCGAGCTTATCCTTCTCAAGGATCGATCGCAATGACATTGATTGAGTGTTATTAGTCATTATCTACAAATATGCAAAATTTCCAAAATTTAATAAGTACCGATTTTCATTAAAGAGATAAATAATGTATTTTTCAAACAAAATACTCCCACTAAATTATATAACCTTCATATACATCCAATGTATAGTATAATTTAAATGGGTTGAGATCCCGCTTTAATCTAATTTTGAGTACGCTTTGGCGCACCGCTCAAAATTAAATCAATTAGGTAGACAACTCTTGTCAATCATATCTCATATGACTCTCAGTTCTTTTCATGAGATTCTTTAAGAAATCCAATTTCAAAAAGCATGTTAAATCTCATCTTTGCCTTAAGCCCAAAACTGTTTTGACGCTTAATTAAGTCCAACCATTTTAAACGCATAGGAAACTCTTATTCACTCATCTTGCTCAAACATGAATAAAATCAATGCACCTCGCTTTGGCGAGCCCACATAAAATTACCCATGTATAAACAAGTGTTTTAATCATGGCATGGCAAAATGACTTAAAACTTTCTTTGAAGGTTCATCACATATAGCATATAACACATTTATGAGCACATAATATAAACATGTTATACATCAAGTTTAGCCACTAAATTAATCTCCATTAATTTAAGCATGGTATTTATGTGTCATTAGTTTCTCTATAATTATGAGGATGAGACTATTTCAACTTTGGTTATTATCTCCAAATCAAGACAACAAGAAGTGCGGTCGAACTAAGCCATCAGGCAACCACAATCCCGCACTAATTCAAGAAACCAAGAAAGTAGTCCATGTGGCCGAAACTAAGCAATAGATGGTCTCGATGAACGTAGGCCAATTGCATTCACAATTCCACATGGATCTCCAATCATTGAATCAAGAACTTTGTTTCTCAATTTTAGCAATTATGAACTCTTCATAATTCTAACTTCGTTTTATCTTTGAAACTTTGATTGCGATCAATTTTGGGAAACACAATCTCGATGAACGCAGATTAGCCATCCAAACATTGAACCAATCTTAGAATCACAAGACTAAAACAAATAGGAAAATCAAACCCAAGATCCACACACAAACCAACTACCCAAAACCCATTCCAGATCAGCAGGTCTGGATTGGTTCTGTTACTGGTTTTGTTGAATCTTTCGAAAAATTCCAGATTCTGGTTTTCAACCAAAATCAGACCTTCTGATCACCTTGTGCGGCCGCCCAAAATTCTTTGTGCGGTTGCCCAAAAACTGTGCGGCCGCCCAAGGAGTTTTGTGCGGTCGCCCAGTGCCATCAGAATGTGCAGAATTTTTAAGTTCGAAAATTTTGTCTCAAAATCGTTTTTCCCCGATTATTAAAACTTTGATCCAATCAAAAATTAATAATCAACAATTCTGAATCCACCATAATTTATTTATTGCGATTGAATCGTGCGATTAAAGTTGTAAAACAATAAACCACATAAAATCACATAACACATAAACATCACATATCCCAATATTCATATCATGCAAGGCACATAAACAATTTATATACATAACATGATCACGGTATTGAAATAATCAACATGAACGGGGCTCTGATACCACTGTTGGGTTTCGATCAAACATGCGCAGCGGAATTAAGCATTTAAAATTTTGAAACCCAAAGCCATGGATCCGTTCATATGATTAAATCAAATACAACATAAGAATAAAGGAATAAACTAACCCTTGATGACTATCAAATTCTCTTGGTCTTTGGTGGAGGTTTGAAGACTTGATCACGATCACAAAGCTTGAACACGAACTTTGAAGATGATGATTTTCACCCTCTAGCGGTATCCACACTTCGAACGAATATCAAAGGAGCTTCTTTGATCTTGGTTGCTAGACCAAATTGTGAAACACTTTTTCACAATCAAAAGAACTATATGGAATTTATTTTGTGTATTATTTTGTTCCTCAACCAAGAATGTCTTGGAACAAAATAAACCCTCTCTCAAACTCTTTGAGACTCACAAAATCATTGGCCTTGAGTGCTGGCCGAATTTTGGTCTTTTATACACAAGTATGACCTATTCCAAATAGGAAACTTGTGTCAAAATCCGTCCAAAATTCGTTTCCTAATCAAATTAGGAATCTGCCACCCGACAGCGCTGTGCGGCCGCCCAAAAGCCTCTGTGCGGTCGCACAACTTTCTGAAACAAAACTGGTACAAAACTGAACTAAGTGTGCGGCCGCCCAGTCCAAACTGTGCGGTCGCCCACTTCTCAGAATGTCCAGAATTTCCAAAATTCCAATATTGTCCTTTTAAAGATTCGTTCTATTGTGTGTGACCCTCTAGGATTATACTAAGTTGGCAATGGGTTCAAACATGAAACCATAAGATATGATTAGGTTCTAGCAAACCGTCATACCTACCCAAATAGTATAACTAGATACAAGTTCGCATTCCTTTAGAATATGTCACAATCCCTTTGTCCACGATGTCATTGAATACAAGTCATGGTCAAACAGTCAACTTGTTTTGTTCAATACTTTCTCGATTCCGAATATGTTGATAATTCAAATGCTATTGATCCAATCAATCCATTTGAGTCCGGCCGAACATTTCATCAACATCATTCCTTCGAGGGGCCCAAGCTTGACATCTCTCCGTGGAGGGACAAATCCATTTAGCTTATTATTCTTCCCAACGGGAATCCGATTATGCCAATCATACCCTTTATAACTTCCCGGTTAAAGGTAGCGTTTGAATATGTCAAACATAATGTTCATCAAGTGGAAGACTATAATAACTTCATGTCTAAGGATTCAAATGACATAACTAATATGAGATATATGTACGACATAGACCATGACATAAATCTCATACAGCGGGTCATGTCCAGTACCTTGTTCCAAACAAGTACCCATAAATCTAACATGATCATCTCATGATCATTTAGCCTTTATACTAGTGCTTAATAAGTACTAGGGACGGGGATTATTATAGGTAAACATGAACAACAATAATAATCAAAACATCTCTTTATTGATATGAAATAAATGATAACAATTACAACGTTTATTAAACGTGCCTAGGGCACCACTACCAACAAGTCTTGTTTTGGTTGGGAGTTCGCTGTTCCCAATTATGCACCGTGTCGCCCTCAAGACGTCCACAAACCTGAATGGAGTGATAAGTTGATTATGAAACTTGAGGAATTTGCAAATCTGGGTACACTGGATTGGAGCGGGTTAGGAAGGATCCACATTATTATGTTCAGGCTGGGTTGATGAAGGGTCCTATTAACGGTATCGTCCCCAAAGTCAACGTTCTGAGGGGGAATAGGTTCCTAGATTGGATTGTTCACCCAAATTTTGTTTCCTTCATGAGTGTGTGCGTTACCAAGAGCAGAATAACGTCTGTCTTAAAACTGAAGACACCATAGGCTGTAATTCTTGAACCTTATACTTTCCCTTCCTGATTTTTACCGTTCCGTCTCGATATGATATTTGTCTTTTGTGCAGTTTTGACTATGGAGAAAATAAACGAGATTGAGATGGAGGAAGTCGATCTTGTTGAGGCGGCTAGGCTAAAGAAGCAAAGGTCTAGAGCCGCCGCCTTGGAAAACAATCATGACGATATGGACGCAAGGCTGGCTTTACTTCAGAACAAGGAAGATTCCGCGGTTCCAATGTCAGACCGATTTGTAGAGGAGGTTAGAGATGGTACCGAGGTGGTGGCCCCCGAGACCGAAGAAGCCACTCCTGACAGCCAGACCCAAAGCCAAGACCAGGGCCAGGGTACTCATGTTATGATCGAGGTGGATCAAGGAGATGTCCGTCAAAGACAGAAAATATCTAGGGAGGAAACCAGGGAGGTCCGTGCCCCCTCTTCAAAAAAGGCGACTTCATCCACTCATGATTCCGCCTCTGGCTCAATCTTGCCTGATGATGAGGTTAAGCGCTGGGTGGAGAAATTTAGTGGGGTCCCCATTTTTTCAGGGTTGGAAGTGTCGGTCTGCTCGGGTCTTGCTTTGAAGAAGGGAGGTCCAGTGATCCAACGGGCCATAAATGCTGACACTATCAGTCAGCTGGTTGCCGAGAGGCCCACTTCCCAATAAATGTTGAACCGCAAAGGCTTGCTTCTCAGCAAGGTAATGCTTCTGGATATCTCAGCTTCTTTCTGTTTCTCTTCTCACTTGCTCATTTCTTCTTTCTTCTTTGTAGCTCACCTCCCTTGCCCAAAACGACTATACTATGTATTGGCAAGCTTATGAATCTCTAAAGGAGACTGAAGCCGAGGTGGCGAGGCTCAAAGGTTTTGTTGACGGTCTTAACGATAAGGTGATTGTCTTGGAGAAAGAAAAAGCTTTGTTTGATGCATCACGACGTCAATCCCAGGAAGAGGCAATAAAGCTGAAGGAGTCTCTATTAGCCTCGAAAACTGAGGTTGAGGAAAAGAGGAAACGTGCCAAGACATTGGCGGGAGAAAAGGCCACAGTTGAGGAGAAGCTTGCTCTGTTGGAAGACCAGTATGCTCGTTTGGAGGAGAGCGTGATGGACAGGGAGAAAGCTACCGTTGAAGCTTACAAAAGGGGACCCCAGTTTAGGGCAGATCTGAGTGATAGAGTCGGCACGGTTTATAACGACGCTTGGTCCAATTTGACTCGTCTTCTGTACATTGATCCAGAAGTCAGTGTACCGTTGGAGAAGTGTACTCGTCTCTTTCATCAGGATGCATATAGTGTTGAAGCTAGGGCAGCTCATCCTCTGGTTCCGTTTTCTGAGGGCACTCTTAGGGTTATCAAGGCCCAAGACCGTAAGAAAAACAGGCCTGTCTGGGACCCACCTGCGCTGGAGCCTGGTAACTTTGAGGAGCTCCGTGAGAAGGCTGGGAATGAGGGCGACGCCGGTATGGATTAGGTTATCTGTTCATGACTTTGTAATTGTTGGTTTGAAAAGCTGAGGGGCTGTTCTAATACAATTTACTTTTGTGTTGGTGGGCCGATTTGGCCTAAGCAATTTGCTTTATTCAGTATTTGTATGCCTGGACCCAGTGTAGTCTGGGGGGCGTAAACACTTATTTTATTTTTGTTGGTTTAGAGTATTTGTATGCCTTGGTCCAGTGTCAACTAGGGGCATAAACACTTGTCATTTGTAGGGATTTACCTACCTCAGTTTGAGGTGTTAGTTAACACTTGTTCTCCCGTTCATTTGTTCATGCTATTTTATCTCGGCTTGAGATGTCTTAACAATGTCTGAAATGATGAGATATGTCAGCCGGTTTAGGCTATGTTTATAGGCCGTGGTCGTTCACCGTTATGGGCCGAAACGAGTGTTAAGTGCTCGGTTTTGTTAAATTTGAAAGAAGTAGTTGTCATAACTAGGCTCAAACCGTGATGGGAGTCAGATGTAATGATCTTAACCCGGTTTTGAGTGAACTAGTTGTCAGAACTAGGTTCAAACTGTCAGGAGTCAAGATGTCTTAGCTCTCAACTCAGAAAACGACCCTACAGGTCATATTTGCCGTGGTCGTGCTAGTTGAAGCTAGGATTTAAGGGAAGTCAGTCGTATTAGCCCTAGAATCCAAATGGCAGTCCCGGCATTGTCCGGTAATGCTTACACCGTGCTTGGTGTATATGTGATGCGAAATCAACAATGTAATAAACGTAAACTTTATTGATGAAATCAGACTATGACTTTTTAAGCTACCAAAGGCTTAAAACTAAAAACCAAAAATCTAATCTAAAAAGAAATGAAAGATAGATATTGTGCCTAGGTATTATTGGTAGTATTTTCTAAAGTGCTCCGAGTGCCATGGGTGCTTCAGCTCTTTTTCTTTCGGAGTTTTGAGCATGTAGGTCCCCTCTCTGATAACGTGAGTGACAATGTAGGGACCTCCCAATTTGGGGAGAGCTTATTTTGTTGACCCTTTAAGTGTGTCGACTCGATCTTTCTGAGTACCCAGTCACCAATTTCAAAAACTCTCTTCTTTACTTTGCTGTCATGGTAGGCCTTGGTTCTTTGCTTATAGTTAAGCATTCTGAGCTGAGCAATCAGACTTTTTGCTTTAACTAGGTCTAGGTCTGTAAGGATCCCGCCCCGTGACAAGGTCAACATGTCTCCAAATCCGGGATGGTTCCAAACACAATGGCACAATTTAACGGAGTCGCCACACTTTGTTAATTTTAAACCCAACAAAATGAAAAAAGGTTAGAGACAAAAGGTTCAGAGGTCAGGTTACGGCTTGGGAAGAGTTTTACGTCACCCAAGCCGCCTCGGTCAAAACCGAGTCTCCCTTGTTAATTAACAAAAGTGCATGTGTGTGTGTGTGTTTTAACGGAAAATCTCTGTTTTTAACTGTTTATCAATTTTAACTGAACAATAAGGTTTTATTTGCACAAGAAACAACAGAACAGGGGGCAAAAGGGTCATTTTCCCTCCAACCCAAACCATCCGTACGGATGGGATGATCTTCCCTGGGATTTTTATAGTTTATCAAGAAACAATCCAGTTCCAGGCGAAAACAGAGCATTCTGCCTGAACTGGACTAAACTGTTTTATTTTCCAGCTTTCATTCCAACATATAAAACCTTGAATTACTTCATTCCTATGCTCAATGATCATCAAAAGGACCCCAAAACATGAATTTGGGTATGATTAAAGGCAATCATGGGAGAAAATTGGAAAAGGTGGTGAACATGGCCAAATGAGACAAAATGACCATTTGATGATTAAAGATGGAAACTTTATCATCAAGATGAAATTTCTATACATTATTAACCTCTTAGGGACCAAATTATTGCATAAAGATTCAATCTTTATGACCCAAAATGGGATCTCAAAGCTAAATCAAAAGGGTAAGATGATAAACACTAAGGTTTTATCATCCTACATGATTATCATTGCCAAATCAAGACAAAATCAACATAAAGATTTGGAATTTCACCACAAGAGTGGATCCTTAAACCAAATACAACCTTGGGATAACATTACTTGACATAAAGATTTGATCTTTATGACCCCAAAGGGGATTTTGAAGCTAGATCAATGTTTGGATGAGAAAGATTGAAACTTTATCATCCAAATGACCATCCTTGCTACCAATGAACAACATAATCAACCAAAACATGTGCCTTTTTTCATTAAAATAGATCATTAATTTGTTATAAGTAAGAAATTCAACAAACCATGATCATCCTTAGGTTAGAACCACTTTCACACAAAGTGTGAAGGGCACCTTGAATCATCCATGGTTTGGACCATAATGTATAACATATATATATATATATATATATATATATATATATATATATATATATATAGTGCTTGAAGGACAAGACTTGCAATAAGATTAAGATTAAAGTGCTTGAAGGACAAGACTTGCAATAAGATCAAGATTAAAGTGCTTGAAGGACAAGACTTGCAATGAAGTTAAGTTGCTAGAATGGACAAGACTTTCAAGAATTAAGAGATGGATAACAATAATATGAACAAACAAAAGAGATAAGATGAAGAGAAGGATGGGGGAGAAGGTGGCTTCACCTATGTTTAGTTAGGCCAATCTTCCTTTCTCTTTCACTCTCTAAACACTCTCTGGAGCAATTTTAGCAGAGTAACACTAAAAATAATCGTTTCTCCCCCCCTGAAATGATCAGCAAGGGGTTCAATTTATAGGGGCTGATAGTGCCCAAAGTAGCCGTACGGCTCATGTTGGCGACCTTCTGGATTTTTCAATCTATTAATTCCAGAACAGTCCCTGTGTCCATATTTTGTCTTAGTGAGGTCTTGGCCTATCAGTTTATCCCTGAATGGTGCCTAGAATTCCTCTAAGTTGGTCAAATTCAGATTAGGGTGCTTACAGAGCCCCTCGGCAATGTCGCTTTTGAAGAAAGCGGGGTTGTCGATAAAACAAGCATCCCAATCTGATGGGAGGACGGCATAGCCGATTTGTTCTATGGCTGGACCTAGAGGTATAGGATTCCTACGTATCCCTATTCGAGGGAATCAAGCCTATCGTAGTTCGAAAGAGGGGTGAGAGATTTTAAGGCTACTCAAACCTATGGGCGACCGCCGAGGTCGGGTGGAGAACTTAGCGTCTCGAGCCTAAGGGCGACCCTAAAAGTTCGGGTGGAGAACTTAGCGTCTCAAGCCTAAGGGCGACCGTAAAAGGTGGGGTAGAGAACTTAGCGTCTCGAGCCTAAGGACGACCGTAAAAGGTCTGGTGGAGAACTTAGCGTCTCGAGCCTAAGGGCGACCGTAAAAGGCCGGGTGGAGAACTTAGCATCTCAAGCCTAAGGGTTTGGTCAACACTAACTATGAGATGGTTGACTAACAAGGATGGTCTTACGTCATTTTGGACTGCCGGTTCTTTTCATACAAGTCTGGACTTACGAAGGACTGCCGGGACATGGTCAACTTGACTCCATGGGAGAGGGTTGACTAAATTGCTGGACTTACGAAGGACTGCCGGTTCGTGGTCAACTTGGCTCTATGGGAGAGGGTTGACTAAATGGCTGGACTTACGAAGGACTGCCGGTTTATGGTCAACTTGGCTCTATGGGAGAGGGTTGACTAAATGGATGGACTTACGAAGGACTGTCGGTTCATGGTCAACTTGGCTCTATGGGAGAGGGTTGACTAAATGGCTGGACTTACGAAGGACTGCCGGTTCATGGTCAACTTGGCTCTATGGGAGAGGGTTGACTAAATGGCTAGACTTACGAAGGACTGCCGGTTCATGGTCAACTTGGCTCTTTGGGAGAGGGTTGACTAAATGGCTGGACTTACGAAGGACTGCCGGTTCATGGTCAACTTGACTCTATAGGAGAGGGTTGACTAAATGGTCGGACTTACAAAGGAATGGCGGTTCATGGTCAACTTGACTCTATGGGAGAGGGTTGACTAAATGGTCGGACTTACGAAATAATTCCGGCTCATGGTCAACTTGACTCTATGGGAGAGGGTTGACTAAATGGTTGGACTTACGAAGGACTTACGGTTCGTGGTCAACTTGACTCTATGGGAGAGGGTTGACTAAAAGGTTGGACTTACGAAGGACTGCCGGTTCATGGTCAACTTGACTCTATGGGAGAGGGTTGACTAAATGGTTGGACTTACGAAGAACTGCCGGGATAACAACGGATTTGACTTTCACTCGATCAATCCTAAAGGTTTGGTCAACACTAACTACGAGATGGTTGACTAACAAGGATGGTCTTACGTCATTTTGGACTGCTGGGAGACAAGGGTCTCAACCTATAATGACTATTCTGAGTCAAGGTTTGACTTGGGTCAACTCCATCTTTGGGGAGTTTGATAGGAAAACTGGTCTTACGTCCGACTAAGGACCGCCGGGGACAAGGATCTCAACCTATTATGACTATTCTGAGTCAAGGTTTGACTTGGGTCAACTCCATCTTTGGGGAGTTTGACGGGAAAACTGGTCTTACGTCCGACTAAGGACCGCCGGGGATAAGGGTCTCAACCTATAATGACTATTCTGAGTCAAGGTTTGACTTGGGTCAACTCTACTCCATGGGACAGTTGACACATTTTCTTGACACCGGAGAAGAGCCTAGGGGTAACCGTTAAGACACATTGTGGACGAAAGAGTCCAAAACTTTGGGAAAATCATTTTGAGAGGAGATCAAAAGAATTTTGCTTGAAACATGGTCTTTGATAAATGATGCCAAAAGGGCAAATTTCGGAAATGCTTATTCCTTAAGTCAAATCTTTTAACAAAGCATTTTAGTCAAATTTTTGATTTTAACTTAACCGTGAGGTTTGTTATGCATAAAGCCTTTGGAGCTTTGTCCATTTCTTAGGAGCAATCGGGTATAGAGAACCCTTTTTTCATTGATATTAGGGTAGCCCCATGTCTTTCTCGCTGTCGATGTTGGAGGTAGCCCCATGTCCTTATTGGTGTCGGTGGCGGCATAGCCCCATGTCCTCGTTGTCATCGTTGTCGGGGTAGCTCCATGTCTTTGTGGAAGTAGCCCCATATCTTTGTGGCGGTAGCCCCATGTCTTTGTGGAGGTAGCCCCATGCCCTTGTGGTCGTTGGTGTGGAGGTACCCCCAATGTCGTCCTTTGACCTTTGATGCTGGCGTAGACCCAATATCATCTTTTGACCTTTGGCGTTGGCGTAGACCCAACATGACCTTTGAAGTGAGGTTAGGAACCCATCCCTTTTTCATGACGCACACTTTCTTTTGCCTAGGCCGCCCTTTCGGGTTTTCAACCTAGTGGCATCTCTTTTACGTCTTTTATGGCACACCCTGTTTTTTGTCTAGGCCGCCCTTGCGGGTTTTCAACCTAGCGGGCTACTTTTTTGGTGCCTTTCTCTTTTTCCTCTCTCTTTTTTTATGAATGATCCAGCCGACTCGATAGAACAGGGACTTTAAAGTATTATATTTTTTTTATGGAGGAAACATGCAAGGGCATTTTATTTGGGAGAGAGTCCCTTTGTTTTGGTGAGCTCTTTGAGCAATTTATCATGAAATGGAAGGAAGCCCTTGCTTGACAGAATACAAGTGTTTAGCTCTTTCCTAAGATGTAGAGAAGAAGACTTGTCAAGACATTTGAAATTTGCCTTAGTTAATATCATCAAATGATTGCTTGAACGGACCATGTCTGTCATTAAGTCAAGATTATAGCAAGCAATTAGCCTTAACATGTATAAATGTTGTGATCAATTAGGATTAAGATTCGATCAATGGCAAGATCAAAAGGTGTTTATGGGGAATTGGTCCTTGTCTGGTAAATTGGTCATTGATGGGACCAAGGGGGAGAGGTTTGTCTACTTTGGGAAAGCCATGGTTTGACCGTTCTTTCTCATGCTGTGACCGGACCCGAAGGTTGCCTACGTTCCCCTCAGTTTGAGGATCTCAGGTCGCCGTAGTTCGGCCTTGGGCCGTCTTTGGCTGAAATTGGCTTTCTTCTCACGTTGTCTCGGAGGACGTTGTTGATCCTTTGATGTAGATCCTTCCACTTTGTGGTGAACTCTTTGGGCCTTTTGGGACGAGCTCTCGAGGCAAAATTCCTCTTTGCATATGCTCATTTCCTTTCCCTCTTATCCCCTTTTTTTTTTTTTTGGAGGAGGTAAACATTAGCCCCAGCTCGCTTTCTCGGGCATCGGCTCCTTTGTAGCCCCTTGGTGACGTGCCTGTTACTTTGGGCTGACTTTGAAGATTTCGGGAAGCCCTATGCTTGGCCGCACACGTGTGAGCACTGTCAAATCTCGGTGGTCGAGCAACAACGTCCTCGCCTTTTCACTGTCTCGGGATGCCTTTGAGGTGCGTCAATATTTGTCTCGGGAAGTGTGAATACGTGTACATGAATTTGAGATATTCATTGCAACATTAAAATTATGAGAGTCGCCACGCCGTTTTAATTAAATCCAAAACATTGAAAAAGGCATTTTTAGTGGGTTCGGGGGTCAAATTACAACAAGAGAAGAATATTCACGTTATCACTCCTATTGCCCGAATTGATCGGTCTTTCTCTCATGATGTGGTGTATGTCGTGTGTTAGTGATTGAGACCGGATCCGAAGATTGCCTACGTTCCTCTCAATGTGAAAAGCTCAGGTCAGCGTAGTTCGAGAAGAATTTAGAATAGGCAGAAGAATCGGGATCATGCATAATGAGGGGGGAATTACCTAAATATTAGGGTTTAGAAGTAGTTCCTAGATCATCCTTGGGTTGATGAACCCTAGATCATCATTGGCTATGAAATAACATGTTAACATGAAGATCGTAACCCTAAATATAGCATAAATAAGGTTTTAACCTAAGAATATGATGAACATGCGAAGAACATATTATGAACATATGAATGTCATGAAGAAAATATGAATAAAGATGTTAGGAACATGAATATTATGAAGAACACATGAATAAACATATTAAGAATATGAATATTATGGATCTAAATTAATAATATGGCAAGAACATGAAGAAAAAGTTAGAAAACTTACCTTTGTTGGCAAGAAATAACCTTGGATCTTCTTGGGATTCTTGAGAGTGTTTTTGGAGGCTTGAATGACTTGATTTGGGAGCAAAATCGTCCCTTAAGAGCTCTCAAATTCGGATCCCCCAATTATGAGGCAAGGGAGGTATTTAAATAGGAAACTGATGGAGAGATCTGACGGTCCAGATCATCCGGGGCGGATGTGGCCGCGTGGCCAAGATGGAGGGCGGCGGCGATGTTGGCCGCGTGGCCAAGGTTGGAGCTTGGGCGAATGTGGCCGCGTGGCCATCATTCCTGGCTGACTTAATTATTAAGCTAGGGTTTTGCATGTTTTATGGAAACCCTATTTTGGCCATCTTTAAGGTGTTCTAGAACAATGAGGTATATTTTGGGAATCCGGGACAAGTCTTTGCAAGGTTTGTAATAAACTCATTTTCTGATCGGGTACTAACAGTAGCCCCTCGGCGACGCTTCTTGCAAGGCAATGGAGGGTCGACGATAAAAATAGGAACCGCTCTGAAACATGAGTTTCAAAACAGGCGGAAAGGTAAGGGAACGGCTGAACCTTGGCATGCGACCTACGTATCCACGGAGGAATCAAGCCGAACGTTGTTCAAATCTGATGGGGAAATTGAGAATGATTGTCCTCTGATGGGATCAATGCCTTCCGCTTAGGGAGAAATTGTGACTTGCTGGGGATGAGAGATGACCATGTCGGTCGGGTGGCTGAACCTTTTCAGGTTTCCTACGTATCCTCGGAGGAATCAAGCCGGTCGTAGTTCAGAGCTATTGGGGAAAGACGAGACATCGAACTTCTGCCGCGAATAACAAACCTACGGATACTATCTTGTATGAAGAACGAACATTCGTAAGCAATGAAAATAAACACTACGATGTCTAAATAATCCCAAGATGGAATGGTAAACGCAATCAGGATCGCTCGGGTTCCTGCCGATCGCGCTAAAGTAATAGATGCTGGATCTCTCGCAATTAGAAACGCCAGGGTTTCTGCCAATCACGATTGATCTAAGGTGCGTATGACATAGAGGCGCTGAAGTCTCTGTAATCATACGAATCCTAAGCAAATGTTTGGAAATTTTAAACGCAATCAGAAACGCCCGGGTTTCTACCGATCGCGTTAAAATAATTGATGCTTGATCTCTCGTAATTAGAAACTCCCGGGTCTCTGCCAATCACGATCGATCTAGGATGCGTATGACATAGAGGCGCCCAAGTCTCTGTAATCATACGAATCCTAAGCAAATGTTTGGAAATTTTAAACGCAATCAGAAACGCCCGGGTTTCTGCCGATCGCGTTAAAATAATAGATGCTGGATTTCTCGTAATTAGAAACGCCCGGGTCTCTGCCAATCACGATCGATCTAGGATGCGTATGACATAGAGGCGCCGAAGTCTCTGCAATCATACGAATCCTAAGCAAATATTTGGTGAAGAATGGAAATTTTAAGGGGCTTTCCGTTCCCAAAGGTAACGAATATCAGTCAAAATAGTGCTAAGGGCACCTAAAATGAATCAAAGGGGAATGTACTAGGGGTAAAACTGAAATTTTGCATGTGGAGGCAAAGATGATGGATTGTTATGAAGTCGCAAACGGGATGAACTCTCGGGGAGTCACAATGGTGATAGACTCTTGGGGAGTCACAAAGGTGATAGACTCTCGGGGAGTCACAAAGGACTCTTTGGTGAGTCACAAGGGCAAAGGACCTTTAGGGAGACGCGAAGGAGATGGACTCTCGGGGAGTTGCTAATATGGGAAACATGATCTGGGTTCCGCTTATCCTAATTTAGGAGGGAATGAGGCTACGAGCCATTGAGACCAAGGTGTTAGGTAAGGGACATTTTTCTTGGTTGCCTAGAGGTAGGCCCTAAGGCTTTTTAAGGAAAGGGAATAAGGAAGATGGTGATCTCCTAATCTTGAGATAGGGATGCCAAAGATGTCACGGCTTCTTGGGATTTAGATTATGTCTTGGAGATAATGTGGGTTTCCTAGGCTTACGGGCTAGGGATTGGAGTTCATTTAAGCATGAGGAGAGTATTCTATCCTAGGCTTAGTGCTAGGGCTTGGAGAGGTTGAGGTTTGGGAACTTCCTAGATGTTAGGGTTTCGAACAAGGGTTTGGAAACTGGTGTTTAAGGACCATGACTCTCCTAGGGTTGGGACTAGGGTTTAGGAATTTACTAGGTCGAGGAGGCTAGGGCTTGGAGTTGTGGTAGGCTCAGAGGTTGCAAAGGCGTTGGCTTTTAGACATAAGGCTGGGAGTTGGAAAGGTTGTGACTTCCTAGGCTTGAGACCATGGACCGTTGGGAAGAGGGATTGCTTTTGTGGAAGGTCCACTAAGCTTGATGTTAGGGTTCACCATTTTCTGGGATTGGTGACTATGGCTTGGAAATGTTCGTGGTAACCTAGGCTTTAGGCTAGGTTTTAAGGCGAAGGACTGTAAACTTCCTATATTTTGAGACTAAGGTGAAGGAATTTCCTAGGTCTAGGACTAGGGTTTGAAGGGAATGTTGAATCCTAGGCTCGATGATAGAGTTTAGTGAGGATATAGTCTCCTAGGCCCTGCGGCTAGGGTTTAGAAAGAGTGCGACTACCTAGGCTTGAGGATAGGGTTTGGAGCGAATGCGACTACCTAGGCTCGAGGATAGGGTTTAGAGCGAATACGACTACCTAGGCTCGAGGCTAGGGTTTAGAGCGAATGCGGCTTCCTAGGCCTGAGGCTATGGTTGATTAAGTTTTGGACAGGGCATTGTATCCTAGGTTTTGGGTTAGGGTTCAATAAGACGGGGGATTGAGATTGTAAATTTCCTAGGTTTCAAGACTAGGGTTTCGGGAATTTGGAAATGATGTTGCATGCGGGGCTTTGGAAATTCCCTGGAACTTGGGCTAGGGTTAAAGAGGATGTTGCGGTTTCCTAGGCTTAAGGATATGTGACTACCTAGGCTTGAGGCTAGGGTTTGGGGAGGACGCGACTTCCTAGGTTTGAGGCTAGGGTTTGGAAAGAATGTCGACTACCTAGGCTTGAGGCTAGGGTTTGGAGGATGTGGCTACCTAGGATCGAGGCTAGGGTTTAAGAAGGATGTAACTTCCTAGGCTTTAGGCTAGGGTTTGGAAGTATGTAATTACCTAGGCTTGGGGATAGGATTTGGAGAGAATGCGACTACCTAGGCTTGAGGCTAGGGTTTGGAGGGAATGTGACTACCTAGGCTTGAGGCTAGGGTTTGGCAAGATGTGATTACCTAGGCTTGAGGCCAGGGTTTGGGAAGATGTGATTACCTAGGTTTAAGGCTAGGCTTCGGATAGAAGGTAACTACCTAGGCTTGAGGCTAGGGTTGAGAGAGAAGGCGATTACCTAGGTTTGGGACTAGGGTTTAGAGGGAATGCGATTACCTAGGTTTAAGGCTAGGCTTTGAATAGAAGGTGACTACCTAGGCTTGAGGCTAGGGTTTGGAGAGAATGTGACTACCTAGGCTTAAGGCTAGGGTTTGGAGACAGAAAGCATTTGATGGTTTGTCTTGGTTTAGACCAAACAAGTTTGAGGTCTAAGAGTGTTGCGGTTTGGGGCAGGTGAGCTTGATACCTCATGGCTGGATAGGCTCGATAGGTTAGACCTAGGCTAGAGTGCTAGGGTTTAGCCAGGGTAAGACTCAGACATGTGTTAAGGAGACCGGGGCCTAATGGAATGGTAGGCATGAGATCTAGGAGATCGAAGGCTAGGCAGGGTAGCGTTGGGACATAAGGCTTTCAAGCGGGTAAGTCTTTTGTCCTAGAGAAACCGCGTTATGGATTAGGACCAAGCAGGCTTGAGGTCGGCCAAGGAGCAACGGATTGGGATTGGATGATCCTAGTACCTAATACGCATGTCGGGCTTGGATCCTAGAGTGTTTGAAAGTTTATGCTAGGTGCGAACCATAGGTGCGGGAAATGGTTTTGGATATATGTAGATACCCCGGGGGAACCACGGCTTGGCTAGAGCGGTGAATTATCCTAGGATGTCTAACTTGTTTTAGAGTCGCCACCTATGTTTTGAGGAACATAAGAAAAACCTATTGATTGTAGCCTAAGTTTGATTACGAAAACAGAGATTCTTTGTTTTGAGGTTCGGGGGTTAGATTACGAGATGGGAAGTACCGAAACACCCATCTCGCCCAACTAAAGTTGGTCTTGCTTGATCAAAATCTACATGAATAATAACGTTCTTCTTCTTCTTCTTTAAGTCATGAAAAGGGGGTTTAAAATAGAGTTTGGAATGTAGGAGATAACTCCTTAACCAACCTCAATGAGATGAGGTGATCATTAGAGTTATGTCCCAAAATGATTTGGGTGATTGCACATTTGATTAGAGTAAAAGAGAGAGAGGAGATGAAGTAGAAAAGAAAGGAAAAGATAGACTTTTACCTACAATTTGAAGAACTTCAAATATTGCTTGAAGAAATCCTTGGAGAACCTTTAGAAAGTGATTTTGGTATAGTTTTTGTAAGTTCAATCTTCGGTCCTTGAAAATGGAGGTAAAGGGAGGTTTTTATAGGTGAAAGAGGGGTGTTTTTGGTGCCAAAACTCAGTCACCAAGAAATCCTTCCCGGGCAAAATCCTGTAAATTGAGCAAGGGAGGGAATCCTGGCCAGAAATCTGTAACTGACGCCCAGAGGCGCGCGCTTCCTGCTTTGGTGGCGGGAGGCGCGCGCGCCTGGCTCCTAGTGTCGGAGGCGCGCGACTCAGAGAAGGCAATTTTGACAGAATGGACTAGAAAGTCAGCCCTGTCATTCAGTTTAGTCCCTGGACTTAACGAAGTCAGTCAGGAACTTAATGGAAGTGACAGAAACTAACGAGAAACACTTAAAATGGGGAGAAACACAAAATCAAATGTACAATCGGGGTGAGCGGTCCAAGGCGGGGTGTCTACAATATATGACCATGTTGGTGCTTTAGGTAAAGGGATTGAGTGTCCAAGAATTTGCTTGAGTACAATAGGTACCTAAGTTGGATTGGGTATGCTTAGGTCCTAAGTTTGTCTCAAAGGTCATTGCGCGTGACCAAGCTCGTTCGGCGATTGCGAAGGTGGGTTTGGTATGGGACCAAAGGTGTTAAGCGCACGATTTTTGACTGGACGGGTTTTGATATCTTTATGGCATATCACGGTACGCGGGAGGTCCTATGCGTTCGAGCACGTTTGAGGTTTGGACTCGTGGGGAAGAAAGGTTTGAGATCCATGGAGTTCAAGGGTGGACCTTGTAGGTGGCGAGGTTTGGACTCGGCTCGGATTAAGTAGGTTAGAGACCTAAGGGGTTGAAGGTCAGACTAGGAAGTCTTTTGAAGCTAAGGAGTGACACTAGGTTTAAGAGTGGCAGGGCCATGGTTTGGGTATGATGGTAGGCGTAGATGGCATTGTTTTGGTTGGACCGAGCAGGCTTGGGAACTAAAGAGTTCTAAGGGTCGACATCTAAGGTTATAGACCTAGAGGGTAGACATTTTTGTGATCTAAAGGGTTTAGGAGTTGAGACCTAAAGTGTGGATCGGATATGCTAGAGACCTACAAGGTAGGCGCTTGGTAGACTTGAATGGACTTGGGATCTAAGGGATCGTTCAATAGGTTAGACTGGGTAGACCTAAGAGGTTGGACCTAAGAGGATAAGGGAGCATAGTCTGGACAAGGTAAGGATGAATATATATTGGTAGGTTTGGGATCTAAGAGATCAGGTAGACTCGAGACCAGTAGGTTCGGGACCTAATGGGTCATTCTAAGGATTTGGATTCGGTAGACTGGTTTAAGGCTTGAGGTTTTGGATAAGACTGGTTTGAAGCTTTAGGAGTCCCGCTACTAACTTATGGAGGGTCGAGCTAAGGGGTTATGGTGTAACCTATGTAAGACTGACCGGGTAGGTGCGGGAACTAAGGTTTTGAATCAAGTCAGATTGGGACGTAGAGAGTTGAGGGTTTAGGCCTAGGGTTTCCCTAAAGTGTAGGAGATAGGGTAAAGGACCGAGTCAACTCAAGAATCACACAACGGGGGTCTTGGAGGACAACAGGGGTCCGTCCAAAGACTTAACGAAATCACATAATGGAGGTCTTGGAGGACAACGGGGGTCCGTCCAAAGACTTAACGAAATCCCATAACAGAGGTCTTGGAGGACAACGGGGGTCCGTCCAAAGACTTAACAAAATCACATAACGGAGGTCTTGGAGGACAACGGGGGTCCGTCCAAAGACTTAACGAAATCACATAGCGGAGGTCTTGGAGGACAACGGGGGTCCATCCAAAGACTTAACGAAATCACATAACGGAGGTCTTGGAGGACAACGGGGGTCCGTCCAACGACTTAACGAAATCACATAGCGGAGGTTTTGGAGGACAACGGGGGTCCGTCCAAAGACTTAACGAAATCACATAACGGAGGTCTTGGAGGACAACGGGGGTCCGTCCAAAGACGTAACAAAGTGACATTTATTAACGCAAGAATGTGTCGAAGACAAGAAACAAAGAACGGAACAAGCTCATGCCACGTGCAATTATTTATTCGTTCAACTTTACTTAAAACACATTTTTATTCCTAAATGGTTGGAAAAGATTCCTCTTCTTTTTCGCAACTATTCTATATCCTGGATCAGTGGAGGCCATCACTACGCCTATAGACCCCCATTTTTCACCTGCCTTGCACACTCCCAAGGATGGACTGTCCCGGGCAAGGGTCCTATAGGGCAAGCGGCTTCCATCGGCCGAAATTAACGAACCTAGTGTCTAGTGCATCGCAAGATTCCCAATGCGTGAGCCATTCCAATCATGATTAAGCCCCGGTTAAGGTCGAGATTCGTCTTAGGGACTTAAGGGACTTCTGGCATAACCTCATCTTTGATGAGGGCTCTCGAACCTTATCCTTGGGATTAAGGATGATTAGTATGGACCATTCATTAGGGCTTGACAACACGGTGTCACCCTATCCTTAATACAAGACTTAGGTTAATTACGGTCAACATTAAGTCAAGGATCGGGTCAAAATTGACCATGGTCACACTTGCTTTCACAAGGAGTCATGACCCGGGCACTAACTTGGCCATGATTAACCTTAGACACGCATTAAGGATGTGGCAACGTGAGCTAGACCAAAAACCAACCGAAGTCATGGTATTTGTGTGTCACGGAAATGTGTGGTTGACTCGGCTCGGAAGGGGAGGTGGAATGGACCCGTGCGCGCTCGAAGGGAACAAGAGCACCAATCGAGCTGCATCTGGCATCCATCCCGGGTTTAAAGGGTATTTGGAACGTTCAAGGTCAAGTGCGCGTTGTGTGAATTCATTCTATATTCCCTTTTGAGTCAAAATAGAAATTTTCAATCCGTTTTTCAATATTATGAACAAGACATGAGCAAGATATGAACAAATATGGACAAGCATGGAATAAGCAATTTATACAAGCAATCAATCAAAGAATATGAACAAGTGAGGACCAAAACTTTGTACATGTAACAATTGTGCACAACCAAGGATTTTTGAAAGCCAAACATTTTTACAAGAAGAGAAATTCATTTGAAAGCCATTTATACAAATCAAGTTGTGCACAACAAAAAAGAGGGTTTTGAAAACAAAGAAATTTTTCAAGAAGGGTTATGCACAATGAGGCTTTGAAAACCTATTTTATTTTCCCAAAAGATTGTGCATAACCAAGCTTTAAGAACCAAGCTTTGGCCAAAGAAAAGGAGGTAATGTGCGCAAATAAGACTGTAAATTTGGAACCTGGACAAGCAGAAGCAAAGGGGGTGTTCAGAGTGTTGCTTCCTGCACAAAATGGTTAAATTGCAACATTCTGACCCCTACCCAAAGTAGTCGTATGGCTTAAGACCAGAGGGTTGAGATTTTTTCCAGTTTTTCCACCTTCTGATCACCAAGCCCCAGTTTATTGCATTTCCAGAACAGATCCACCCAAAAAAGTTCAAACATAAACATGAAACACACAAAAGCATGCACAAGGCCAACTAACGGGGGCGGGAGTTTGACCCACACAAAAGTGTCCTCAAAGCTTCTAAAAAGAAGTTTGCAAACACTTTAATCCCCAGCGGAGTCGCCACTGTAAGGATCCTGCCCCATGACAAGGTCAACACGTGTCCAAATCCGGGATGGTTCCAAACACAATGGCACAATTTAACGGAGTCGCCACACTTTGTTAATTTTAAACCCAACAAAATGAAAAAAGGTTAGAGACAAAAGGTTCGGAGGTCAGGTTACGGCTTGGGAAGAGTTTTACGTCACCCAAGCCGCCTCGGTCAAAACCGAGTCTCCCTTGTTAATTAACAAAAGTGCATGTGTGTGTCTGTATTTTAACGGAAAATCTCTGTTTTTAACTGTTTATCAATTTTAACTGAACAAGAAGGTTTTATTTGCACAAGAAACAACAGAACAGGGGGAAAAAGGGTCATTTTCCCTCCGACCCAAACCATCCATACGGATGGGATGATTTTCCCTGGGATTTTTACAGTTTATCAAGAAAACAGTCCAGTTCCAGGCAAAAACAGAGCATTCTGCCTGAACTGGACTAAACTGTTTTATTTTCCAGCTTTCATTCCAACATATAAAACCTTGAATTACTTCATTCCTATGATCAATGATCATCAAAAGGACCCCAAAACATGAATTTAGGCATGATTAAAGGCAATCATGGGAGAAAATTGGAAAAGGTGGTGAACATGGCCAAATGAGACAAAATGACCATTTGATGATTAAAGATGGAAACTTTATCATCAAGATGACATTTTTATACATTATTAACCTCTTAGGGACCAAATTATTGCATAAAGATTCAATCTTTATGACCCAAAATGGGATCTCAAAGCTAAATCAAAAGGGTAAGATGATAAACACTAAGGTTTTATCATCCTACATGATTATCATTGCCAAATCAAGACAAAATCAACATAAAGATTTGGACTTTCACCACAAGAGTGGATCCTTAAGCCAAATACAACCTTGGGACAACATTACTTGACATACAGATTTGATCTTTATGACCCCAAAGGGGATTTTGAAGCTAGATCAATGTTTGGATGATAAAGATTGAAACTTTATCATCCAAATGACCATCCTTGCTACCAATGAACAACATAATCAACCAAAACATGTGCCTTTTTTCATTAAAATAGATCATTAATTTGTTATAAGTAAGAAATTCAACAAACCATGATCATCCTTAGGTTAGAACCACTTTCACACAAAGTGTGAAGGGCACCTTGAATCATCCATGGTTTGGACCATAATGTATAACAATATATATATATATATATATATATATAGTGCTTGAAGGACAAGACTTGCAATAAGATTAAGATTAAAGTTCTTGAAGGACAAGACTTGCAATAAGATCAAGATTAAAGTGCTTGAAGGACAAGACTTGCAATGAAATTAAGTTGCTTGAATGGACAAGACTTGCAAGAATTAAGAGATGAACAACAATAATATGAACAAACAAAAGAGATAAGATGAAGAGAAGGATGGGGGAGAAGGTGGCTTCACCTATGTTTAGTTAGGCCAATCTTCTTTTCTCTTTCACTCTCTAAACACTATCTGGAGCAATTTTAGTAGAGTAACACTAACAATAATCGTTTCCCCCCTGGAATGATCAGCAAGGGTTCAATTTATAGGGGCTGATAGTGCCAAAAGTAGCCGTACGGCTCATGTTGGCGACCTTCTGGATTTTTCAATATTTTAATTCCAGAACAGTCCCTGTGTCCATATTTTGTCTTAGTGAGGTCTTGGCCTATCAGTTTATCCCTGAATGGTGCCTAAAATTCCTCTAAATTGGTCAAATTCAAATTGGGGTACTTACAAGGTCCAGTAGTCGATTGTATTCGTTAACGACCTCGTCGTAATTTGTTACTCTGAAGGTAGGTAAGGCCATCTCGACTGGCCCCATAGCCTCAGATCCATAGGTTAGTGCAAAAGGAGTCTCCCCAGTCGGCCCCCAAGTGGTTGTAGAGACTGCCCATAGGGCTAGGGGGAGATCGTCCAACCACTTTCCTTGGCTTCCTTTCAGACTCTTGGTCAGGGCTTTTAGTATTAACTTGTTTGCCGCTTCGGCTTGCCCATTACCTTGAGGATGACTAACTGATGAATTCTTGTGCTTGACTCCTAGTCTGTTTAATTCTTCAGTAAAAGCATCAGAAAACTGGAGCCCGTTGTCGGTTACAATGGAGTGTGGGACGCCGAACCGACACCATATGTAGTCATGGATGAAGTTGATGGCGTTCTCTTCTGTAATTTTTGCCAAGGGCTTAGCTTCCACCCACTTGGTGAAGTGGTCGACTGCCGCAATTACGAACTTGTTGCTTCCTTTGGCCAAGGGAAATGGCCCAATGATGTCGACCCTCTACATATCGAACGGCCATGTCGGTATAATTAGACTTTGTTCTACCGGTGGCACTCTAGGTAGGTCAGAGAAGCGTTGGCATTTGTCACATTTTTTCACGTAGGCATGGGCATCTTCTCTCAGGTTTGGCCAATATTAACCGAGTGTAATCACCTTGTCAGCGAGGGTTCTGGGCCCCGGGTGTCCTCTGCAAACTCCCTCATGTACCTTGGCTAGAAGCTTCTCGGTGTCCTTGGGGGAGACACATCTTAGGAGGGACCTGGAGAACGATCTACGGTACAAGATATCGTTCCATACTATATATCTGACCGTCTTCCTTTTTATCATTTTGGCAGCCAACTCATCATCAGGAAGTTTTCCCTTCTCGATGTAGTCCTTGTAGTCTTTAATCCACGTTCTTTATTCGTCATCAAGAATCAGGATCTCTAGCCTTTCGTAAGAAAGTTGGTCGTCGTAGAAGACCGAGGGATTGGTTTCTTCTGATGTGGCCATCTTGGAAAACAAGTCGGCCTCTTGGTTATGCTCTCGCCCTACTTGCCTTATTTCCCAGAACTCCAAGTTCTTAGTCAGACTCAGGACGAGATCTCTATACTTAGTCAGCATGTGGTTCTCGGTATTATATTCCCCTTTTACTTGGTTCACCACGAGTTGGGAATCACTGTAGGCCACCAGTTTGCTTGTACTGAAGAACTTTGCCCTTTATATCCCCAAGATCAAGGCCTCATATTCTGCTTGGTTGTTTGAAGTTGGGAATTTGAACCTGATGAAGTCACGGGCCATATGTTCGTCGCCTGGACTTGTTAAGTACACTCCGGCTCCACTTCTTTCTCAAGTTGTTGACCCGTCTATGTATAAAACCCAACAATCATTTGGCAGCTCGTCTAAAGGTTCTCTATCTATGAGGAACTTCCTCTTCCTAGTTGTCGGCGTGTGTTCACTTAAGAACGCGGTCTCGACTAGAAAGTCCACTAGAGGCTGCGCCAATAATGGTCTTCCTCAGCTTGTAGGTTATGTCGAACTCGGTCAATTCAATGGACCAGTTGAGTAGTCTACCCGAGCTATCCATCTTGTGAAGAATCTTCCTGAGCGGTGCGTCGATGTAAACCGTGATGGGATGAGCGGAGAAGTATGCGCGCAGATTTCTAGCCGCTATTACCAAGGTGTATACTATTTTCTCAGCATTAAAGTATCTGCTCTCGGTATCTGACAAGGCTTTACTTACATAATAGACCGTCTTCTGAACCCCATTATCTTCTCGTACCAGCACAGCCGCCACAGCTCTGTCTGTTGCTGTGAGGAATACAGAGAGTGTTTCTCCCATAATTGGACTGCTGAGTAGTGGAGGTGAGCCCAAGTAACCTTTCAAAATTGTTGAATGATGCTGAGCACTCTGGGGTCCATGCGAAATCCTTAGTTCCCCTCAAAGCTTTAAAGAATGGGAGTGACTTTTCTGCCGACTTGGCGATAAACCTTCCCAGGGCGGCTACTCTTCCGTTCAGCCTTTGAACTTCCTTCACACATGTCGGCTCTTTCATGTCGATAAGAGCCTGGATCTTTTCCGGATTTGCTTCTATGCCTCGCTGCGATACCATGAAGACAAGGAACTTACCTACCGTGACCCGGAATACACATTTACTGGGATTGAGCTTCATGTCGTTGGCCTTCAGGTTCTCTATAGTCTCCGTCAGATTAGGGATGTGACTTCCTGACTTGGTCTTGATTACCATGTCATCAATATAGGCTTCCATGTTCCTACCTATTTGGGATTTGAACACCTTGTTCACCATCCTCTGATAAGTTGCTCCGGCATTCTTGAGGCCGAACGACATCATTACATAACAGTAGATACCTCCTGCTGCTTGAAAGGCGGTTTTTTCAATGTTGTCTTCGGCCATCTTGACTTGATAGTAGCCTGAATAGGCATCAAGGAAACTTAGAGTTTAGTGTCCAGCAATTGAATCGACTAGCTTATCGATTCTGGGAAGTAGATAGCTATCTTTTGGTCAAGCCTTGTTTAGGTCGGTGAAGTCTATGCACATCCTCCATTTTCCATTCTGCTTCTTAACCATGACGACATGAGCTAGCCACTCAGGGTATGTCGCTTCTCTGATGATCCCATCTTTCAGCAACTTATCCACCTCGATCTCGATTACCTTTTTTTTTTTTATCTATGGAGAAGACCCTTCGTCTCTTCTTGACTGGTTTGAAAAAGCTGTCCACCTCCAGTTTGTGAAGAGCAATGGCTTCCTTAACTCCAACCATGTATTCAACCCTCTATGCGAACACGTCTAGGTTGTTTTTTAGCAGGTTGATAAGCTCTTCTCTTTCTTCCGGGGGGAGTTGTTTTCCAATTCGTACCTTCTATTCTGGGTAGTCGGGGTTGATAATGACCTCGTCTAACTGGTCAACTGGTTTCAGCTCGGGACCGCCCCTGAAGTACAAAGTTTCCACGATGATCTGTTTTACTTTCTCCTGTCTTTGCCTTCTAGGCTCAAATTCTCCATATCTAGGAGTCTATCTATCTCGGAGTCCATGTGGTTGGGTATTATGGGCCCCGAGCTTGGGATGAGGGCGAGGGTTGATCTACTCGGCTCGTCCGAAGCTGTGTTTATGGAGATACATCCAAATCCATCCAACCCATATGTTACCTCGGTCTCGGTCACAGTATTGTCTTCGTCTAGTATCACCTATTCCTCAGGCATGTCTACTGTTATTACACCGATGGGAGCTGACGTTGTGATCGTGGTCGACTAGGATATGGTGATGTTCCTTTCAGGAGTGTCAATCTCCATCTTGGTTTTTGCTTTTCTGGACTTCATTACGTGTTCTAAAAAGTGTTTAGAGGCACCGGGGACACAGCTTATGCCTACTAGGGTTGGGAACTTCACCCTTTGGTGAGGGAGGGAGGCAACCATTCCTAACTTTCCTTGGCTAGGGGAGCCCAAGATGGCATGATAATCACTGGACAGGTCTATTACTATGAATGTGACCATGGCCGAGGCCCTATATGGGTATTCACCGACTTCCAGCAGTAAGTCCACGGTTTCCTTTGCTTCGGTCTTGTGATTCGTGAACCCTTCCAATCTGCCATTATATGGTGTCAGCATGCTATCCGGAAGCTCCATCTCTTGAAGGTCTTGTAATAAAGCACGTCCTTGGCGGCCTCTGAGTCAATTAGGAGCCTATCTGACTCATAGTTGTATATTCTACCCGTGATGACTAGCGTCTGCTCTCTCATCGCCCTGTTCCCGGCTAGCTCATTGGGAGAGAAGCTGATCACTTCCTCCCCTTTGTGAATCCAAGGGGGATATGGTAGACTTTGCTTAGCTCGTAGATCTGTTATTTGAGCTTGGTGTTTGAAGGGATTTCCTCCCTTAGACGCTTGTTATCTTTCTTTGCTATGAATTCGTTAAGTTTCCCCTGATCGTCCCATCTATGCAATATTTTCTTTAGGGCATAGCAATTGTCTGTCTCATGCCCATTATCCCTGTGGTAGGCACAATATTTTCTCGTGTCTCTAGGGAATTTTGGGTTGTCTTTGAGGGATTTTGGATTAGGAAGATTCACTACGTTCATTATCTCAGAGATCGTCTTTGTGAGGGGGTAACAACCTCAGTCGGTCTCGTTCTATTCTTCCCTCAGTTTCCACCTCCATTGGTGCCTTGGGCCGAGTCAGAAGGAGGCGGCTTGCTCTCTCGTCCTCGTTCTCGATATCGGTCTCCAGACATCAAAAGCTTCTTCTCTTCTGCAGTGGCCGTTACATAAGCCACATGATATAGTTTGAACTTCGTTAGAGGATCTCTCACCGACAACTCATAGGTGAGATCGTCTGATCTCTGCCCATTGGTGAAGCACATTATAATCTCCCAGTCGGTGAGTCGATCTTCAATCGAGTCAGCCAGGTTTCTGAATCTGTTATAGAAACTTATAGTCGACTCGTTTTTCCCTTGAACTATGTTCGCTAGGTCTGACAACCTTTTCTTTCTTGCCCCTGCTGTGGCGAAATATTCCAAATATCTCGACTTTAATTTAGAGAAAGAATCAATGATTCCTTTATCCAGATCCATGAACCAAGACCTGGCTGCCCCGGTCAACACACTAGCCAAGGCCTTGCAGAGTAGGTCATCCTGGTTGGACACTAGTGCCATCATAGCCTCAAAGGATTGGAGGTGATCCAAAGCATCTGAGTTGCCAGAGTTTTTGTCCAGGTGAGGTAACTTCAATTTAGGATTAGGCGGAGAATCCTTGATCCACTGTGCAAATGGACGCATTGCGTCATAATCAGTCCTGGGCTTTCTCTGCCCCTGGTTCATTTCTATGTTATCCAGCCTCTTCTGTAGGTCCATTATAAGCCTTTCGCTTATTCCCGAGTTGCGATGAGAACTCCTAGGCCTCTTTCTTTCTTGATCTCGGCCTCTTCCAGCGACTCGGCTTATTTTCGGATCTTCTAGAGGTCGTCTCGGTGGAGTACAGCGAGGTGGTGCCTGCCTTGGTGGGGCTTGGCGTTGATCTTCCCATCGCCGCCTTTCTCCTAGAAATCTTACATCTGGTGATTCTGCCTCTTCTTCTCTCCTCTGGTTTATTTGATCTCTTAGATCTCTTCCTCCATTATTAACCGAGCCGATTCGGCCTTCTAGTCGGCTTGGTGGAGCAGCTCGGTTTCTGGGAGGTGCATCACGTGGTTCCCGATGACGTCTGTCATCAGTACGCGGGTTTCCCCTATGATTGCTCCTTTTTCCATCTCCCAGAGATCCTCTCGTACCAGAGGGCTGCTAAGGAATGATCAGGGTCGAATTCTAGAAAAGCCCTTTGAGCGTCGGCTAGCTGTTGGAGGGTCGAAAGGTTTCTGCAGTAATGCCCTTCAATCAATTGGCGCCGGCCTAGAGGGGCCAGCCTCGATATTTTGAGGGCGTGAAGTCGTTCGCCTCTTTGTCCATATTGTTGAGTAATCTCGGGCGGAGGCCCTCTAGAGCGTGTGTGCATGCCAGCTCCTTGAGGTGGAGGCGGGAGCCCTTGATTCAAAACGACGTTATTTGCCACGTTAGGTGGTGGCGGATTGAGATTAGCATCTGGAGTAACGCTACCCTCCTGACCGTCGGCGCGAATTTCAGACATGAGGAAATTACGGTTATCCGGACAAACAGTTCTCTGATCAGACGTTTCCCGACAATGGAACCAAACTGATGCTGCCAAAAACGTACCGGATCAGTCTTCGTCTAGCGGTTCGGATAAATCCAGCAATGAGAACTTCCTCGTTCGGATCTGCGCACAATAAGCAAACGTAAACTACGCCGGGGCTTCACCGGCGACGGCCCTCCGGCGTGAGAATAAGAATTCGGGTTGTGTATGAAGAGAAATCAATTGACTAGTCTAGAGCCAAAGAGTTCATTACCCGTTTCCTATGCAGAGGACATGTTTATATAGGCGTGGGTGAATGAGTCCTAACTTGTCAAGTAAGACAGAATGCCCGTATTGACCTAGGACTCGTACTCCTTAGAGATAGACTCCTGATAAGGATGATGATATCACAGTTATCTTGTAGAAGAGATATCCTTGTTTAGATAAGGATTCATAGTGTTAGAGTTGTAATATGGCTCTGTAAATGGACTCCCTGTCATAATGGGAGGTTTCTGATATAACTCGGCCCGTCATCTATCTAGGCTCATCCTAGAGGCCGACTAGGGATTAGGCTTCTCGAACTCGGCCTAGGCATGAGCTGTCGGCTCGGCCTGATTGACGTCGACCCATAGGCATGGGCTTCTTGTGAATGGGCCTCTCGGTATAGGCCTTTTAGGTGTGTGGACCCAGAGAGTATGGGTTTTATTTAACCAAGTCGGTTTATGTCGCTCAGCCCTGTCTATGCTTAATGAACAAATATGTTAAAGCTAGGCAGATTTGGGTTAGCTGTGTGATAAAGGGAGAGTTAAGAATAAAGTGCAGCGGATATAATTAAAGAATAATAACGAAAATAAAAAGTGTTAAGCGTGTGTAAGTGTTAAGACAAGGAGAGTACACGGCATTTTCAAGTGGTTCAGAGGAATACCGTTCTCTTACGTTTACCCCCGTTGTATTCAATAGTGAGATCAATTCACTATAACCTTCTTTCAAAGAGTTACAAGAATCAATAAGACAAGTACTTAGAACCCCCTCTTCTTAATTAACACTTAAATTAAGGCTGCTTCTTCAAAGCAAATAAAAAGAAAAAGAAAAGTAATCACAAGTGTAAAAATCTGATATGAACAAGTTGTTGGTGTAAGAGATTGGTGCTGGAAATGGTTGCTTAGCATGCAAAGGTTGTAAGGGGCGTAAGGTTGGTCAAAAAAAGTTACTAAACAACATGCCAGTAAGCTCCTTTATATAGGGGAGAAAATATAGCCGTTTGAGGCTTGGGGGACAAAGGTTTAAATGAGGAGAGATGCTTTGACTAAATTGTCAAAGTTTGACTGACAAGTTGTCAGACACGTGATATTTATCCCTAACTAATACGTTCAAACTAGTATAAGGGAAATTTGGTGGATAAGACAAATAGAGATTCTTTTGTAGATGAGACCCTATGACTTAGTCTAACGATTACTCTATAAATTGGGTCTCTACAAGAACCAATTTATAACGCACGTAATATCCCATATACAACTCTAGACCGAGAAATATTATCTCTGGCAACCATCAAGTGCCTGAGATTTGAGAGTGTAACATATATTCAATATCCATCTAGTGATATTGAATCGGACGAGAAGAATGTGGTGATTGAAGGATCAAAACTATCGTGGTTCGTAGCACAAGCAGAAATCTTCTGCACTACGAGCACGGTTCAAAAGGTTGATCTTGAGCACATAAACTTTTTGAGGTTTAAACACCGTTTATTAGAGGCTAAAGATGTTTAATTTGATGTATTCATAATGTCTGAGGTATAGACGAGTTTTTAACTAACGAGTACGTGCTAAGTTGGTAGATGTTATTTGATATAGCACTCCTACCTTTTTATACTTTTCTCATCTGATCGCACGCCGCACTTCCTGTATGAAAAGATGAGTATTTAACGAGTCTTAATAATGTATATGGCATATGCCCATTGTTAAGCCAAACTCGAGGGTTTAGTTTATAAACCGCAAGTACACGGTATTGTTATAATATAGATGAAGGAAAATGCGGGTCGATCCTACGAGGACAATGTTGCTTTATAAAAATACTTGCTTTTATGTTAAAAATAATGAAATAAAATGATTGGGGGAATTGGTTTTGTCAATACTAGAAATAATCCAAACGTTACTCTAATGTAGATTAAACTTATGATGAAAATATTCTCATGGATGGATTCAAACAACATGCAATCAAGTATGTAAATCATGTTTTTATGAAATAAATTTGCATATCATAATTCAAAGATGATACATTAAGCCGGTACTACTTCTCACGATCAAGCAAGTAGTACTTGTATTTTAAACTAATACGGCCTATCGCTCGAGGGTTCCGTATATTAGTTAAAATCCATTAAGTTCTTATAAAATCCACGTATTTTCCTTTAAAGGAACATCCTTAGGCTATTAATCTACTCTTGTGATTAATAAAACCTAGTTTACTTCATATGGTTCTGCTAGTCAAGATTCACGGCTAAGTACTTCTCTTGATTAATTAAGATTCATATTGAAATATGGACGTCATCATATTTTTTGGCGTTAGTAAACAATATGAAGAAAATTGATTATAAAATGGTAGGAAAGAATTAGACATGATTTAACAAAGATGACTACATGATCGTTGAAGTTCCGTCCCCTAGAAATAGAAAACTACTCACTAGCCTTTGCTATCATAACAACCAATGAACAAGATATAAGCATAGAAATATAAAGATTAGGGAAGAAAGAAACTTAATCTTGCAATGGTGAGAGAAACAAGGGCTGAAAATAAGCCTCCAAGAACTTGTATTACTCCGATCTTCAAAACACAAGAATAATAAGAACAATGGATGGTTCTTAGGATTTAATGATGTTTTTGGAATGTAAAGTATACTAAAAGTATGCTACAATAATTCCTCCGTAAGTAAAAATGCTTCAAATGTCTTCTTATATAGGCCTTGGGCCAAGAGTTGCACCATTTCCCGAATGTCTCTTTGAAAATATGCCTTTTGAAAATCTGAAAAATTTGCTGTAACAGGCTTGGATCGGCCGCTCCATATTGCATGCATGGCCACTCCAATTGGCCATGTCTTCTATTTTTCTTGGCCACTCTGAATCTGACAAAAGCTTCCACAATTTGTTCCTTAGAGAGTGGCCACTCCAAATTGCATGCATGGTCGCTCTCTTGCTGTAATGAGGTGTTTTTCCATTTTAACACCTTCAAGTGCTCCTTAGTGATCCGTCCTTCTGCCAAGTCATATCCCATGCTATTTTTACTCCAAAAATGTACTTAAAACCTGTTCAAAACAACATTCTACCACCAAGCATCAAATTCGCAAAACAAATATAAAATAAACCAAATTAATATAGTTACAACTAAAGCAAGACATAATGTATATAAATTTTAGACCCTAAATGACTATAAAATAGTCATTTATCATCCATTTGACCGAGTGGGAGATGTTAGACACATGCTATTTATCCCTTACTAATACTCCCTCTGTCCCTGAGTAAGAGTCCTAACTTCCATTTGCACGGAGATTAAAGAAATGGTGGAAGTATAGTAAGTGTTGTGAGTGTAAAAGTAAAGTAGGAGAGAGAATGTGTGGGAGAGAATAGTAAGTTGATTGGTGTTGTGAGTACTAAAATAAAGTAGGAGAGAGAATGAGTGGGATGAATAGTAAAGATTCTTTACCATTTTAGGAAAGGGACTCTTACTCTGGGACGTACCAAAATAGAAAGTAGAACTCTTACTCTGGGACGAAGGGAGTACGTTCAAATTGGGATAAGGGAGATTTGGTGGATAAGCCAAATATAGACTCTTATGTGAATGAGACTCTATGACTTAGTCTAACATTTACTCCATAAATTGGGTCTCTACGGGAACCAATTTATAACTCACGTAATATCTCATATACAACTCTAGACCGAGAAATATTATCTCTGACAACCATCAAGTGCCTGGGATTTGAGAGTGAACATATATTCAATATCCATCTAATGATATTGAATCGGACGAGAAGAGCGTGGTGATTGCCGGATCAAAACGATCGTGGTTCGTAGCACAAGAAGAAATCTTATGCACAACGGGCTTCAGATTTAATCCATAAGGTAATCCAATAACTCATAGAGAACATATGTGTTTTCCATCAGGTTTTAAATGGCCTGTTTCTTGTTAGTGCTGAGATGTTTGTACGACTTGATTTATGTCCTCTTGATGGTTGAGTAATCATTCAAGCATTTAGAGTGTCCTTTTTGCAAATTGAAGGAGTGGTGGCTTAGCTGTCTAGCTTAAGAGGTATCTTAACTGCCTGATCTTGGGTGTCTCAGCTGTTTGAGCTATATGAATATCTTGAATGTCTGTTCTGACACTTGGTTTGAGGGAATGTTGGTTAAGGGTTGATAAGGCTTGAGTGGATGGTTGAATTGCCTAAGACTTGTGGAACAAGTCTTTTGGATTTGCAGTTTGCCTTAGCTGTCTGATCTTGATGTCTTGGCTGCTTGGATTGAGGTCTTTGAATGCTTTGAGTTTGTGAAGGAAGAGTTGTTGGAATGAGTTGTTTTTATTATTTCTTTGTCAAAACTCTTGTATAATTATGGTTAAGTGGAGTTAAGCATAGTTGGGGTCTAAGAAAGTTCATGTTATATTTGCAGAGTTACAAATTTATATTAGTGTAGTCTAGAATTTAAATTAATCTGATTTGGGTTTCTCTAATTAAATGTTTTCCTTGTTTATCTTTGAATTTACTATTCATGTGAGATAGAGACACTATTAAAACTGCTGAAAAGATCATTTTCTCCCATAACCTCATGCTAGACAACAAGCTTTTAACTTGTCTGTTGTGCTTTATACTAGTCATTAGCATAGTAGATTGTTGTTATGATCTGTTCTTATAAAGTTTTCCATTTTTTTGTTAACTTGATTGGTGTTCGACCTATAATTTATTAAAAAATAATTATTCTCGCTCACGAAATTCATAATTTTGTATCTCGCTTTTGTGATGCATCATCATAAACTCTTTGTCGCTTTCTTTCTGAACAACAAATAAGCACATTTGTCAACCAAGCCAGCAATTTTTTATATAAGTTTATCTAGTTTAGTTAAGTAGCTGAACTAACAAGTACGCGCACATCCTCTCTCCCCATTTTCCTAACTAGAATTAACCTAACTCTTCCCCTCCCTTTAATCAACATCATCTATAAATACTTTTTATAACCATAGAAAAAAATCTCATCTCATTTCAAGCAGTCCCCTCCCATAAACCAATGGCATCTTCTAACCAACTCTTCGTACTATCTTTGATTATGGCAATATCACTATCAAGTATCCATGTTTGCTTTGCGACTCGAAATCTCTTGCAAACAATACCAACACTGCCTAAAATTCCGACACTGCCAACAGGAGTCTCTTTGCCACCATTGCCTACTCTTCCAACCTTCCCTTCGATCCCAAAATTGGCTTTCCCTCCTTTGCCCGCTACTACGCTTCCTAAAATCCCCACAATTCCTTCCATTCCAACTATTCCAACAACTGCCATTCCCTCATTTCCTTTCTTCTCACCACCTCCGTCCAAATAAATCATTCCCTCAAATTACAAGTTATTCTAGTTGGTTTGGTTATTGTTGTTGTTCCTACCTCATTCTGCGTTTGTTGTACTTTTGGTTTATTGTGTGTTGTCTGTTTGCTTATGTTTTCGGCCAAATGCGATTGTACTTGCAGTTCGTACTAGCTTATTTGACGTAACCGGTTATTTTCATATATGAGTGTATGATGTATTATGTACTCTTTCTATTTGTGATTGGCGCTTCAATATAACTCAAGTCTTACTATCTTACTAAAAGTTGTGCATTAGAATAGTCTTATACTTAAGAAGGTCCCTTCAACTGTCATAGCTAGATTAATAACTGTCCACCTGTACGTTTCATGAGAGTTAAGCCACTTGTTTTTTTTTGGGTCTATTTCTTGATTATGATTTATAATTTTTCTAATATGATGAGACGGTGAGATTCTAAGATCATTCATCTATTTGTAATCATAATAAAGATGAGTTTTTATTCTCAACTGAACATAGATAAGAATCAAAGACATACCACCAGAAGTCATTAGAAACTTAGGTCGGACGATAATGCAGAATGAGATCTTCAATTTATTCTTAATTTTCAACTCCTTAGCATATTTTAGGTACAACAAAATGTAAATACATGCAGTCATTTAAATATAGCCAGTGGAACTAAAACTGTACACGTAAATGATGTATCTCCGTCCACTTTCGACCTATTATAGATCCTGTACAAATTAATTGTACGGGAAGACTAAATTACTTAAGCCCTTATGTTATTTGGCTAAAATTATTAAACTGAGATTGAACGACATAAACCGACCAAGATGTTGGGCCTTGACATATGCAGGCCTAAGCCCACGAATTAAGGACCAAGACTCATCCCGGCCAGACACATAATAATAATTCAAGTTTAATGAGCCAAATACGATCCGATCGCGAACATATACTTTACATGTCAACGAGCTTATTGAGCCGAGTTCGAGCTTGAGCTCTAACGAGTCGATCTCGAACAAAGCCCGTCGAACAAACGAGCCGACTCGATAACAAAACGAGATTAAAAAGTCCGTTGAGCTCGAGCTCGAGTTCTCCTCGACCAACTCGAACTCGAGCTTTTACGAGCTGAGCCTGAACCGAGCTTATGCTAGCTCGGTTTGTTAACAGACCTCTACTAGAGATCTTGAGTTTAAGACCTCCGCTAGCTAGAATTGAATTACGTAGTTTAGGTGTTAAAAAATAATAATTTATGATTGGTAAGAGAACCTCTTATTATATATTTTCAGTCAATCACGAATTATAAACATATATATTCATCGTTCTTAAGTAAATACCTAAATTTTTTTACTTTGAAGTTTGAAGGACAAATGAGAAACTAAAGTTGGAATTAAAGTATTTCTTTTATTAATATTATCTACTTTTTTGTCTCACTATAATTTACAATGTTAAAGAAAAAATTATCAAATTTCATCACATTTTGACCAAGAATTTGCAGAAAACTTGATTATCTTTTAAGAAAAACTAAAAACTATTAGCAAGTAGATTATTAATGGTGCATCAATAACAATTTTTTATTTTTTTAGGATGGTTATTTGTTTTGTAAGCTTGTAGTTAAAGTAAAATTAAGTTGATTTTTTTGTACGTTGATTTTCTAGATTAATGTTAGACGAAAGGAGTATGTAATTAAAACCACTCAGTAGTATTACCATATCGAAGGACAAGATAATTATCGTCATGACATTTTATAAACTATTACCATATAATCTATACGTCATGTCTTATTTGAAATAGGATTTTTGATCTCAACACGGGGATTAAGTAATAATAATCTTTTATTGTAAAAAGTGGTTTGAAAAGTAGGTATTGTGCTGCTAAAAAAAATAGGTGTTGTGAGTATGAAAGATAGAAAAAGTGGGTAGAAAATAACAAATGAAAAGTTATTGTGAATATGACAAGTGGGTCCCATCAATGAAAAATGGATAAAACCTTTTTATTTTGAGATATTCTATTTCGGATGAGACACCCAAAATTGCGAAGCGTCATATTTCGGATGGGACGGAAGGATCACTTTTTTGAATAATTTTATAAAAAGAATTTCAAATTTAGTTACAATATACTCCCTCCATTCCGAAATAGAAATAGTTTGATCTTTAACCTAAGAGTAGGGAAAAATAATTATCCTTATAAAATTCTAAAAATTGTTGGTTGCTATATTTTTAATAGAGTACAACAATTTTTAACATTTTATTGAGATGATTATTTTTTATTTAATGTTTAAGTAAAAGCTCAATCAAATTAACAATAAATTAGATAGACTATAATTACGAGACAAAAGAGTAATTAATTTCAATAAATTATTGATTACAGTTCATTCAACCTAAAAAAAAAAGAAACTGAAACTCACATTATCAAGAGAAGAAACTACTATTAAGCAATTTATTTCTAGACAATAAATTTATTTGCTTATTTCTCGTTTTGTTCTTAAGGAAATCAAGTAATTTATTCAACAAAGACTCCCTTTACTTGTTTAAATCGCTGAGTAACAAGTACCAAACTCAAAATACCTAATCAAGCATTACAAAAAACAAACAAAAAATGCTTGAAATCAACACAATAAGCGAACAAAATAGACTGAGAATCAAGCGAAAAAACTTGAAATCAACACATACCTCCATCACGCCTCTCTTATTCTTCAATACAGATCTCTTTGTTGTGGGCTTCGCTACTGATTTCATCCTCATTCTGCTTTAAATCAAACGGTAGTTTGCTTCAAATCGAGCGAAATTAACGAACGAACGACGATAATCAAAAATCGCTTCAAAATCGAGAGGAATTGACGACTGAACGACGAAATTAAGATGGTAGTTTTCACCGGTTAGGTTAGAGAGAGAGAGAGAGAGGAAGAGAGAAAGAAGAAAAGGTAAAGTTGTTTTTGAATGATACGTTGCATTGTAAAGAGAATATAACCTACTCACAAAAAGATGCGTGATATTGTTTGTGAACCGGTTCCTAAAGAAGCCAGCTTAAATACCCAGTTCCAAAACAGGTATTTTTTAACATTAGTTTCCCCCAAAATTTTGTGAAAAAATAGGTGTTGTGAGTATGAAAAAGAGAAAAAGTGGGTAGGGAATAACAAATAAAAAGTTATTGTAAGTATGACAAGTGAGTCCCATCAATGAAAAAGTGATGAAAACTTTTTATTTTGAGATATTCTATTTCGGATGGGACACCCAAAGTTGCAAAACGTCCTATTTCGGATGGGACGGAGGGAGCACTGTTTTTGAATAATTTTATAAAAAGAATTTCAAATTTAGTTACAATATAGTCCCTCCATTCCAAAATAGTTTGATCTTTAACCTAAGAGTAGGGAAAAATAATTATCCTAATAAAATTCTAAAACTTGTTGGTGGCTATATTTTTAATAGGGTATACAACATTTTTTAACATTTTATTGAGATGATTATTTTTATTTAATGTTTAAGTAAAAGCTCAATCAAATTAACAATAAATTAGATAGACTATAATTACGAGACAAAAGTGTAATTAATTTCAATAAATTATTGATTACAGTTCATTCAACCTAAAAAAAAAAGAAACTGAAACTCACATTATCAAGATGAAACTACTATTAAGCAATTTTTTTCTAGACAATAAATTTATTTGCTTATTTCTCGTTTTGTTCTTAAGGAAATCAAGTAATTTATTACCTTAATAATTGTTTTCCTTTATAGGAACGCTCGTAGGATATGAATCATGACAGCAAAAATTATGGGATAGATTATTCCATTCACAATTAAACTATAATTGCAACGTTATAAAGTGTGTAATTATGGCAACAATTACAATATCATAGTAATAAGGTATCCGTTTATAGCTTAATTATCGCTCCAATTCATTTTCTGTGCCCAACTTTGAGCTTATAAATACCTCATTTTCTCCATTCTCTTTCTCCATCAAAATACTTCACAAATCAAATCAATGGCTTCTTTCACCCATTTTCTTGCTCTTTCTTTGTTCATCGCAATCTCCCTTGAAGTAAGTTTTGCTGCTAGAAATCCCTTCCCATTGTTGCCACCTTTCCCGACAGTTCCTACACTGCCTTTGCCGCCTATCTTCCCTTTCCCGACACTCCCTCCGTTGCCTAATGTCCCTAACTTCCCTTTCCCGACACTTCCACCGTTGCCTGGTGTCCCTAACTTCCCTTTGCCGACATTTCCACCTTTGCCTAATCCAACACTGCCATTATTCCCACCTCTTCTCCCCCTTCCACCTTTGCCTAATGCTGTCAAGAATTGAATTGTTTAATTCTATCCCGTCCATTATGATTTCCATCACTCCATCCAGCAGATTTTTATTGTCTCGTCTTTAATTCGTATGTAGGACGAAGAAACGTAGAAGATGAATCCTTTTTTGATAGTGCTTAATTGGAGTTTAATAAACATCGGCATTGCTCCAAGCCTCCAATTAGCTTGCTTTGTTAAGATTATGGCCTTTTATTTTCTAATGTCATGTAATTTACTTTTCAGTATTGTAGTTTTTATGTTGCTGTGCATGCTCAAGCCAAACTTGATTTATGCATTGTGCCATATTAATGAATTATCTTAATCTTTGGAAACACATGTATTTTTTTTTTCTAATTTCGCATGTGAGTTTTTTTTTTTTTTTTTGCTTGAGATAATTACTCTTGATTTCTGATGCTAACATAGCTTCAGACAGATATATTTCAAAATGGCACAATTGATGAAACCAGATTTGAATTACACTCGATAATTAAAAATAATTAAATTCAATGGATCATATGTAAAGTTGCAGTACTAGAATAAAAAATAAATTAATTCCATGGATCATGGGACATGGATTTATTAATCGGGCACAGTCAAAGCTAAATATGTACATTCATTCACCAAATATAACCTTTGGACCCAATTTAATAGTGGTACAAATGGCCCAAATGCCTCGGATGATAATATAAAATGGGCTATATAATTAATTTCGAAAACAAAAACAATGTGCTGTACAATTAATTTTTTAATTTGACATAATTAATTTACTAGATTACGGACTATTTTTTATTTAAGTTAGTTTCTAGTGAGAATATATTATTAGGTTTATTTTCACTATACGTTTTTAAATTCTTTGAACATCCTGTAAATTTGAGGCCTTAGGCCAACTTTTTTTTTAATCGTATCTTTTATTTGACGTGTGTTTTAGATAAAAAAAAAATCAAATAACATAAAGGCATACCTAATACAAAACTAGTACAATGAGAATAAGTACTTTCAAATAAATATTATTATATATTTCTTCAAACAAAAAAAAAACTAAATATACTTGGAAGATACTCCCTCCATCACATACCACAACAATTGTTACTAAATTGAAAATACGAGTATTAAAGAGCATTAGTATAATATTGATAGTGTAATAGAGTTGTGAGTATAAAAAGTGGATTAGAAGTGGAGTAGGAATTGTGAATAAGATAAATTTATGAATATGACAGGTGAGTCTTATTTATTATAAATGTATTATAAGTTGCATTTTTGATAGTAACATTTGTTATGAGACAGCGGGAGTATAGTTAACATGTCAATAAAGAATAGAAGGAATAAATAATAATAAAAAAATGAAATAAATTACTAAAGAGGATAAGAAATAACATGACCAAAATTAATTATTTGGTGTCGGCTAACTTGAATCATCATATGGAATGTCAATTGAAGGAATAAATAATAATAAAAAATAAATGAAATGAATTACTAAAACAGTAAGAAATAACAGGACCAAAATTAATTACCTTTATGTTGTTGCTGAATTAAAATCATATTCAACTTTGTTTCCTTGTTACATTAGTGGTTATTGCGTAACTTGAAATATGATTTTCTCAAGGACACTTATTATGCCCTTGACGGATGTAGTGGACTAGTCATTTTAAATACTCACTCCATACCAAAATCACAAAATTTTGGGGGAAACTAGTTTCCCCCAAACCGGTTCACAAACAATTTCACGCAGCTTTTTGTGACCGGTTATATTCTCCTTCCAATGCAACGCATCATTCAAAAACAACTTTACCTTTTCTTCTTTCTCTCTTCCTCTCTCTCTCTCTAACCTTATCGGTGAAAACTACCGGCGTAATTTTGTCGTTCGGTTGTCAATTTCTCTCGATTTGTTTTTGATTGTCGTTGTTCGTTCGTTAATTTCACTCGATTTGAAGCAAACTACCGTTTGATTTAAAGCAGAGTGAGGATGAAATCAGTAGCGAAGCCCACAACAAAGAGATCTGTATTGAAGAATAAGATGGGCGTGATGGAGGTATGTGTTGATTTCAAGTTCTTTCACTTGATTCTCAGTCTATTTTGTTCGCTTATTGTGTTGATTTCAAGCATTTTTTGTTCGGTTTTATGTTATGCTTGATTAAGTATTTTGAGTTTGGTACTTGTTACTCAGTGATTTAAACAAGTAAAGGGAGTCTTTGTTGAACAAAGTTGAAGACTTTCCGGCAATCAAACATGATCACATTGACAAGGTTGTTGGGAGCAAAGACAACGAGGAGAAGAAGAGGAAGAAAGCTGGTAGTTCGAATGCAACATATGTCAGCAAACTAGGTCTAGAAAGGGTGTTAGTCAGTGAAATTGTAACTTGTTGTTTTGAAATCCAAACTTGTTGTTTTAAGTTATTAACTTGATGTTTTTTATGTCTAAACATGTGTATTAGGTTGTATTAAAAGCTCATGTTCAAACTCCTTATTTCAAAATAAATTGCATAGTTATTATAATATCAAGTTTATCTGTTAAAACACGAAGTTACACTACTAAAATACCAAGTATAGATCTGATACATACATCATAACTTGATTAACCACCAGGCTGCACTAATAAAACACTAAGTTACTGTACTAAACTATCAAGTTACAATAGTAAAACACCAAGTTACTATATTAAAACAAAACCAAGTTATATTATAAGTTGACGTTCAAAATGCTTATTTCAATAAAAATTGCATGGTTATTATAATATCAAATTTGTTTATTAAAACACAAAGTTACACTACTAAAATACCAAGTATAGATCTGATACAACATACTTGATTAATCACCAGGCTGCACTAATAAAACACCAAGTTACTGTATTAAAACATAAAGTTACAATACTAAAACACCAAGTTACTATACTAAAACAAAACCAAGTTATTCTATAAGTTGATGTCCAAAATGCTTATTTCAATAGAAAATACATGGTTATTATAACATCAAGTTTGTATGTTAAAAAACCAAGTTACATTGCGAAAATACCAAGTATAGACCTGATACAACATAACTTGATATCCACCAGGCTACACTAATGAAACAAAAAGTTACTGTACTAAAATATCACGTTACAATACCAAAACACCAAGTTACTATACTAAAACAACAAGTTACACCAAATCAATTCTATTTCAATTTGAGCAGTTTGAACATCTCCATTTCAATTTGAGCAGCAAACGACTATAGGATTCAAATTAAGTGTAGATTTTGTGTTTTTTGAGCCAAATGAAGATATCCATCTCTTTAAATTGATCTTCAATGTCTTTTTCAATCCCACTCTCCTCTTCTGATTCAATGACATTGTTATCTACCATCTCCATCTCCATCATCTATAAGAAGAAGATCAATTTCAATTAGATCAAATAGCTCATTTGAATATCAATTTTAATTTCAATTAGATCAAATTGATGAACAAAATGTTTAGATTCAAACCAGATCAATCATTTTTTAAGCTTCCATCTGCAACTGCAATGGAGAGGGAGAGAGAGGCGCGCGCACACACACACACACACACACACACACACACAGATGGAGGAAGGAGGAAACGGGGCTGAGAAGATGATGTGTGTGCGCTAATGTGTGTTTGGTAGGTTTTATACCATAGTTTTAATAAGTTGAACCCTGTTATATTAAACCGGTTCATTAAAAACCGATTTCTCCTACTTTCCCTCAAAACAGGACTTTTTATAATGTTTGGGGGAAACTAGTTTCCCCCCAAACCAACTCTTCCAAAATATCTTCTATTTAACTATTTAAACTTTTCAATTTGACTATTCAAATTTTGTAAGAATATAAACACTTATTTCACTAATCATATTGTGTTTATGCACTTTTTAAGCCCAAATTATAAAAATGAGTAGATTATTTTCAGACAATAAAAAATGGCAAATAAAAAGGTCATTATGGGACAAGGGGAGTATTTAAACAACCACTTCATATGCAATCGCTTTTCTATTCTTTCTCCATGTGTCTAGAATCAAATCTTTGATAGAGATCCACCTGATCCGGACTCTTCTTTACCTACTTATATAAAATCCTTGTAAATCTATCTTATTATTTGATTGTAATTCTTTCCTTAGATATGATTACTTGTAAACCAAGTTAGGTTAGTCTTAGCATTGTATAAATACCAAATCATATCAATAATACAATCACACTTCCAATATCTTTCTTCTATATTGTATACTGAGCATCTCGATCCTAATTTTTATCCTCTCTCCGACCTCTCTACCCTACCATGGCTGCCTTGAATTGTTTAATCCTCCCTAACTCAACCAAACTCGATACTCCTCTCATTGTAGTCTCTCTCTCATGTTCTAAAACTTATGCCCACCAACTACATATCTTGGAAAATCCAAATCGAAGCCACCCTTCTTGGCCTCGATCTATACAAGTTCATCAACGGAACTCACCTTGCTCATTCTTGATATCTTGCTGTCACCACACCCGTCACCTCCACAACCACTACCGCCGATTCTTCTCATGCAAGACCCGGATCTAATGCCTCAGCCTCAACACCTCCTACCAAAAACCCTAATCCGACGTATACCATATGATTTTGCCACGATAAACTTATCTTAAGAGCTCTTGCTGGCACTTTATCGGCACCTCTTGTCCCTCTCATATCTCTCTGTCCAACCGCCTATCAGCAATGGAAAACCCTTGCAAAAATATATGCAAACCCATCCGAATGCCACCTCAAATAACTCTAAGACACTCTTCCTAACATAACCAAGGGAACCCGCTCTATCTCAGATTATATGCAGGAAATCAAAACCTGCTCTGATCAACTTGTATCCCTTTATCGTCCACTTGATCCGAATGACATTGTTGATCGCATCCTAGACTAACTTCATGACCCCGATTATGACTCATATATGTTGTCCAAAACTGTGAGACCCCTATTACCTTCAATAAGTTACATGAAAAACTTATCAACAAAGAGCTATCTCTCAAACAAAAAACCACCACCACTTACGCCTTCCTCTCCTTAGTCCATTATGCAGCGAAAAATCCTAGCCGCAAGTACTCCCCTCGGTCACCCTCTTCCTCAGCCGGAATACTACCTACCCCCACCTCAAACAATTAGTCCTACTCTCCTCGGCGAATTCTCCCTAGAAGGGTAAATGTCAATGGTGCCATACCCCTGGTCACTTTGTGTCCTAGTACTCCATATTATGTAGTCAAATTCCTCATGCTATCACCTCAAAACCTAACCCCTACCTTTCATTCTTCTCCATATATTTCACCCTTCCCGACCCCTCGGCCTCTGACTAAACCATACTCCAACCCTCGACCTGTTGCCTATGCCGCCTCCATAAACCCTTTGCCACCTTCTTCATGGTTCATAGACAGTGTTGCAATGCACCATGTTACAAGTGATCTTTTAAACCTTGCTCTCCACTCCCCTTATAATAGTACTGAGGAACTTCTTATTGGTGAGGGCTCCGGTTTGCAAATCTCAAATATTGGTTCTACTTTTCTCTTTACTCCTAAATCTACTTTTACTTTAAATAATGTTCTTCATGTTCCATCTCTCTCTCAAAATACTATTTATATTTCCTAATTTTTTCGTTATAATAACTCCTTTTGTAACTTTCTCACCAACTTCTTATGCTGTGAAGGACCTTCAAATGGGAAACATCCTTCTTCAAGGTAAAACTAAATTTGGCGTCTATGAATGACATCCAACTCGCTCCGCTGTTCACTCCATCAACTTGTCTTTCGTTCACAATTGGCATCATAGATAAGGACATCCCTCACCACCTATTTTACGCTTTCTTGGTTCTAGATTTGATTTAAATATTCCAAGTGCTATTTCTTTTCATTGTACCTCTTGCTATTGAAACAAGAGTCATAAATTACATTTTTCAATTAATATCATACATTTGTTTTGTCCACTTGATGTTGTCTATATTGATGTTTTGACATCCCATCTTCTTTCTTTCAATGCTTACAAGTACTAGATCATATTTGTAGACCACTTTTCCAAGTATGTTTGGTTCTACCCATTAAAACACATATATGATGCTACCTATGTTTTCTCTTCAAACTCTTTGTTGAAAAATACTTCAATCAATCAATCAAAACAATTTGCAGATAAGGGCGGCGAATATATTGGTCTACAACCCCTTCTAAAATCTCATTGCATTCAACATCTTACCTCTCAACCTCACACTCCTTACACAATAGCTATGCTAAAACGCCACCATCGCCATATTGTTGAAACCAGTCTCTTCTCACTCATTCCTCCATGCCTCGCAAATATTGTTCTTTAGCCTTTTCCCCTACTCTAAAATTTGAATCTACCTACTACTCCCTTCACAAATAAATTCTAAATTATCTCAAAGTTCAATGTTTTTGGGGCCTCTGCTACCCTTGGCTTTGTAAACTCGATCCTTGCTCCACTCCTTGTGTCTTTATTTGGTACTCCACCACCCAGAGTTCTAATCCTCGGTTTCACTCTCCCATGAAGTATCTTGGTCTTGATTGTCACTTTGTTCGAGAGAATGTTTAGAATCATAGTCTATGGGTTTCTTTTATCTCCAACAAAGATCAATTGCCGGATCTCCTCAGTAAACCTCTCGGTCGGACCTCATTTCAAAACTTTTTGTCCAAGATTAGCCTTCTCAATCGGTCGTCCACCTTGTGGGGGCGTGATAGAGATCCACTATTTCTGTACACTTCTTTACCTACTTATATAGGATCCTTGTATATACTCCCTCCGTCCCACCCGACTTAGGATTCTTGGTCAAACAATTTATACTTTGACCAAATATTTGAAGAAATATAATGATGCTAATAAAAATTTAAAACTTGTTATTGTATCACGAGTAATAATTGAAAGGTCCCGGTTTTCATTAAAACACTGTTAAGGCCAAAATGATAGAGAAATATGCGCAGCGGAATAGATATTTTCTTAAGCCTTATAGTTGTTGTCTAACATATATATTCCTAATTTCATTGTCAAATTTTATCTTGTCTATGTGATCAAGCAATAATAATTAAAGCAAGAAATAACATAATTGAAATGAAAATTAAAGTGCAAGACAAGAAATAAAAAGAGACAAGAGGCGAGAATTTTTAAAGTGGTTCGGAGGCAAAACCCATCTCCTACATCCACCCCCACTGTCCCTGACAAGTGAGATCAATTCACTATAATATTCTCTTCTACAAGAGTTACAAGAATTGATAAGGCAAGTTCCTCGAACCCCCTCTACTTAATTGACTCATCAATTAAGGTTGCTTCTTCCAAAGAGAAAAAGAAAATAAAAATAACAATTGTGAATATCAATGTAGTTCTTCCTTGAATTGACACTAGGGTTGTCGGATGGAAGCGATTCTTTGGCTCGTCGGTGTTCCCCCTTTATAGTTGCAAGGTTAGATTTGGTTTATTGGGAGGGTAAAAAGGGTGAGGGGTTGAGTGTGAAGGGTTAAAGGGTAATGTAGCAATTGGTGTATGTTTCTCACTAGGGGAGGTTGGGATATAGTGATGCAAGCACACTAGTGGATAAATGGTGAAGGGTGTTGTATCTCAATATTTGTGTGTGCAAACGGTTTTTGTTGCACACACTGAGACAATAAAAGGGAAGGTATTTGGTGTGGGAGACACACGGTAAATGGGTAAGGGAAAGGTGGTGCAAGCACACATGAAATGTGGTGCTAAAGGTTTAAAGGGTTGGGTTGTTGGGGTATAAACCTTAGTGTGTGCAATTGGTGTTTATTGCACACACTAGGTGAAAGCATAGTAAAAGGGAGAGTGGAAATGGTGCTGGAAAACACACTGGAAATAGGATGGTTTGGGTTTAATATATAGGGGAGGAGAAGAAGTAGCGTTGGAATGTTAATCCAAGTTGAGTCAATGGTCTTTGGTCTTCAAAATTAATGCCTTGTTTTGTGGATGGATGCCTTCATTTATTGGGAAGGAATTCTTTCTTCTTCAACTTCAACGACCATGTTTGTCTACTGGACAACACAATAATAAAACATTGCTGGTGGAAATTGAATTCACATGAGAATTTGCACTTGACCACCTTACCCCATTTAAGCTCTATTGATGTGTTTTGCGTATATCTTCTCACTAAAAGTTTCGATGCAAAATCCAATTGCATATTCTTGTTCGTCTTTAAATCACCTATCTAATGTGTCCAATATTGAATATTTTACGGCCTCGATAGGTAGTGAAAATCACAGTTGAAAAGGTAAGGGAACTTGGAGGTGTCTTTGTGTAACTTCTGTAACTTTCTCTCTTGACATTTTAGACCACTTAACTTTAACCCATTAGTTAAATGATCGATCTTCACCAAAACAATTAAGTTAGGACCTAATAATTTCCCCCTTTTTGGTGAAAGATTTGTCATTTCAGACACTTAATGGCTTGTTTCAAAACTCCATAAGCAAAAAGAGATGACAAAAATTTGCTCTTAAAAAATCTTAGCAGATTTTTTGGCCAACTTCAAGGATTTTTTTGTACTTTCTCAAAAGGTTCTAGGGTGTGTGGGCAAAATTTTTGGAAGGTTCTATGAGTGAGATTTAAGTGAGAAAAGACGGCTCGGGATTTCAGGTTCTGAAGAGGGAGATATTGCGATTTGGTGAGAGGTGTTTGACATGGGTCTGCTGTCAGGAATTTTGGCTCTGGTGCCTACTTCAAATAGGTGTTGTTTTTCACTCATAATGAATCAGAATTTGAAGTAGATCTTTTTGGAAAGCCCTATGTGTCTAGTTTACACACGAAAAATCGGTTTACGGCTTCGTATGGAGAGAGAGTGAGATATTGTGTTTTTCGTGGAAGGTGTCAAACCAGATTTTGGGTCAGCTGTCAAGGTTTTTGGGGTTAGCTGTCAAGAGTTTCGGGGTTGCTTTCTTATGGTGGGTTAGCTGACTGAATTTCAGTGTTTGGGGGGTTTTCAAGGGTGTTCTTTTCAAGGGTTTGGTGTCAAGGGTTTTGCTGTCGAAGAGGTTGGGTCTTAGCTGTCAAGAGCATAAGTTTTAGCTGTCCAAGACGTTGGGGTTAGCTGTCCAGAACAGAAACTTCAACCATAATCTGTTATTGACTCACAAGGTTTTAGGCTTTGATATTGTACTTTCTGGAAATGTCTATGAGTCAACTTTTCTCACAAAAAATCGGATTACAATTTCATTGAACGAAGAGAGAGAAATTGCATTTTTGGTAAAGGGTGTCAAAGCTGAAATTCAGATTTCCAGCAACTTGTTTTCATTCGAAAAAGGGTATTTTGGGTTGGATTGTTGGTGCAACGGGGGCTATGACACGTCCTTCAGAGGTTCTTTCTGTTGGAATTTAATATGCAACGATCAGATTAATAGGGCAATCACGTAAGCATATAACAATATCAGATTAAGCCAAAAACAGAAACGTACCCACAAGAACAGGATCCAGGAAAGACAGAAACAAAAGAGAGTTAGAAAAACTTATCAGTTTAGATCGAGTCGCCTACAACAGACTCTCCTAAGAGAAACTATTGCCCCCTACTGGTGCGGCTGAGGGTTGCGGCAAATTCCTCCGAGGATGAAATGATCTCAGGAACGTACCAGAAAATCTTCGCACGAACAGGTACCGAACCACTTGCGTTTGCTGTCCCACTTCGCCGGAATCTTACTTCTCAGATCAACCACAGATTACGAACTTTTAGAGAGAGAACAGTTTATCAGCAATTTAATTGCGTGTGTAAAACTGATGCAGGGATCGTATATTTATACTGGTATATAGTCGGTTTAGGTATTCCAGGAGGACTCCAAAAACCTACCCGATTTACAGTGACTTATTCCTGAAGGAAAAGAAACTGCACTGTTAGAGTCCAGTTAGGAAACTAACTGACCTAACATTTTTGTCAGGGACCATTCTGCAAATATTGGAAACTTCAAATAAACTTTGTCCAAAAAGATACGCCCACGAACCGAACCATTCGCCCAAACGCCCTTAGCCCGTGCCCGTGCCCGAGCCCGAGCCCGGCCCGGCCCGACCGAGCGAGCGAGCGAGCGCGCGTGTGGGGAATAGTTCAAGTCCACTTCACATGTAACTTGAACATGAGACTATGATATGCCAAGTAATTTATGGCACATCAACTACCCATTCCAATTCCATGTGGGATGGCCCAAAAGCCTTTTATACTTCCAAGGAAAGGGAAGGTTTGCCTTTCCTTTCCCATGTGGGATGGCAACCAACCCATCTCATCCTTGGAAGCCAAAAAGTCTCTTTCAAAAGCTCATCTTTGAAGTCTTAGAACTATGGATTTAATCCATCATTTGGCTTTCACCAAAACACCAATATTGTTCATGGTATAACATACTACAAGTATAAACATTGACCAAGGTCAAAGTCAACGGGACCCACCAATGGGACCCACTCAAAGTTGACTATTTCAAGCCAAATTTCCAACAATCCCCCACAAATCCATGGTGATAAGACTAGTAGAGATTATCCATGTCGTGCTTTCAATAGATGGTGTCTCCCGACTTGAACCCCTACCTAAGCTAGTCAACGCAAACCCCCACAGGACCAGATGAACGGGTGTCTTAAATCTGATTCCTTTGAGTGTAGGAGCCTTTGTTGGTAGCAACACGACAAAGGCTATGACAGTAGCCTCTATCATTATGTTTGACGCGTATAAGCCATACGTCCTTACCCTCTATCATAAGTGCTTTTGAGGAATAACCCATTTCCTCTAATTGCGGCTAACAATAACACTTATTTAGTTGGGCATCTCCAAAGATGTACTGCTACCATCTTTTCTAAAAGACTTGATCCCATTCAAAGCCTAAAGCTTTTACTATACTTGCAGTAATGAACACCTTTTAGGCTATTCAGGGGACAGACACAGACATGTAACATGTCAATCTGTTTTAGGTGTTCCAATCCACCCTACGGCTTGTTACTACTACATTGAACCTTCTTTGTGGGATCTCCACTCAGATAGGTTGGGTTCCTACCGCATGTGAATCAGATGGGGTTCAGTCCCATCCCCAACCTGGATTTTTGAACTAAGACTACATCGAGTCCCTTAGTTAAAGGATCAGCTGTGTTATCCTTGGTACCAACATAATCTACAGCTATCACCTTTCGAGACACAAGATCCCTTAAAGATTTCAATCTTATTTGGATGTGTCTCCTAGTTTTGCAGTTGAACTTGACACTTTTAAGTTTCTCAATTGTGGCAGTATTGTCACAATGTACAGAGATCATAGGAATAGGCTTGCTGACTACAGGCAACTCAGACATAAGTCCTTGAAGCCATTCGACCTCCAATCCAGTAGTGTCAAGAGCAACTAGCTCGGCTTCGAAGGTAGACCAAGATAACAGGGTTTGTTTTGTAGACCTCCAGGCAACTGCAGCTCCGCCTAAGGTAAAAACATACCCAGTACAGCCATAACTCCCAGAGTTAGTGGCAATCCAGCTAGCATCACTGTACCCTTCGAGTACAGCAAGAAATCTCCCATAATGCAGCCCAAGGGAAATGGTTCCCTTCAAGTACCGAAGTACTCTACCTAGAGCTTCCCAATGAGCTCTATTCGGACACTTAGTGTATCTAGCTAACCTCGTAACTACGTAGGATATATCCGGTCGAGTACAGTTAGCAAGATACATTAAGCTCCCAATTATCTGAGAATATTTCAACTGAGCCACGGGTACTTCATTCTCATTCTTAGCAAGTGCCAAAGAAGGACTAAATGGAGTATTGACGATTTTACCATCCTTATAACCAAACTTCTCAACTACACTCTGAGTATAATGAGATTGTGAGATGGTTATGCCTTTAGTTTACCAAGTCAACTTAAGGCCAAGAATCACGTCAGCTACTCCCATATCCTTCATTTCAAACTTACTTTTCAAGAATGATTTAGTTTCATCGATTATTCTCATATTATTTCCAAATAACAGAATGTCATCAACATATAGGCACAAGACAATACAACTATCACCTTTACTCATAGAATAGACACACTTGTCAAATTCATTAGTAATAAAGCCAAATGATGAGACGATTTTATCAAACTTCTCATGCCATTGCTTTGGGGCTTGTTTCAATCCGTAAAGGGATTTAACAAGTTTGCAGACCTTCCTTTCATTGCCAGATGCTATAAATCCTTCAGGCTGATCCATATAGATCTCCTCCTCAAGATCGCCATGAAGAAAGGAGGTCTTCACATCCATTTGATGGATATGGAGATCATATACAGAAGCCAATGCTATAAGCATACGGATTGTAGTCATCCTAGCACCTGGTGAATAGGTATCGAAATAGTCTATTCCCTCCATCTGCTTAAACCCTTTAGCAACTAATCTAGCCTTAATCTTATCAACGGTTCCATCAGGTTTCAGTTTCCTCTTAAAAACCCACTTGCATCCAATTGCTTTGCAACCAGGAGGAAGTTCAACTAATTCCCATGTCCCATTTGAGACAATAGAATCAATTTCACTTTTAACGGCATCCTTCCATTGCTTAGCATCAGGAGATGCCATCGCTTCTTTGAAGGTATTAGGGTCACCCTCGATATTGTAAGTGATATAATCACTTCCAAAATCCTTGGTAATCCTAGCCCGTTTACTCCTTCTTGGTTCATCCTCATCATCAGATAAAGAACCAATTGGATCTGCCCCCACATTTGTCATCTCTTCCACTTGAGATGGAATTGAATTAGACGTGGTATTTGACTCTTTGGGGAGTCCGGTTTTCATGGGAAACACATCTTCAAAAAATGTTGCATCACGTAACTCAACAATTGAGTTAACATCTATGCCAGAAATTTCAGATTTGATAATCAGAAATCGCAATGCATAACTTGTTTCAGAATATCCTATAAAGATAGCATCAACAGTTTTAGGACCAAGCTTCTTTCTCTTGTGTTCAAGGACAAGTACCTTTGCAAGGCACCCCCACACTTTCAAGTATTTCAAGTTGGTCTTTCTACCTCTCCAAAGTTCAAACGGACTTTCATTTCTATGTTTAGGAGGAACTCTATTCAGAATATGGCAAGCCGTATTCAAAGCTTCTCCCCACATATACTTAGGTAGTCCAGAACTTATAAGTAGGCTGTTAATCATATCTTTAAAGGTTCTATTCTTACGTTCAGCAACACCATTAGATTGAGGTGTGTAAGGGGGATTCTCTTCATGTACTATGCCATTTTCTTGGCAATAATGCATAAACGGATTAGACTCATATTCGACACCTCTATCTGATCTTAACCGTTTAAGTTTCTTACCAGTTTGTTTTTCAGCTTCATTTTTAAATATAATAAATTTTTCAAGTGCTTCGTCTTTTCCATTCAACAAGTAGACATAACAATATCTACTACAGTCATCAATAAAAGTAATAAAGTATTTCTTCTTATCTTTGGTCAACAAGCCATTAAATTCGCAAATGTCGGTGTGAACTAAATCAAGTATTTCAGAATCTCGATTAACTGAATGAAAATGCCTTTTAACAGATTTAGCTTCAACACAAATATGACATTTAGAATTTTTATCAATAGCATGCTTGGGAACAATATCCAAATTCATCATCTTTTTAACAGATTTAAAATTAATGTGTCCCAAACGACCATGCCAAATATTTTAAGATTCAATGGAATAAGAAACCGGATAATCAATAAAACTATCATTAATAAAATGAGTACCAAAACTACTCTCAACTCTAACTTTAAACAAACCATCCGAAGCATAACCTTTTCCTATAAAACTACCAGAATCCAAAATAATAACCTTATTACACTTAAATGAAAACTCAAATCCTTCTCTAACTAATCAAGAACCACTAATGATATTACGACGAATGTCAGGAACATGATGCACATGTTGCAAGGTCAGAATGCGCCCATTAGGAAACTTCAGGTCCACGCGTCCAGTTCCAAGGACCTTTGCAGCACTAGAATTCCCCATCGTCACTGATCTACCACGTTCAGGCTGCTAAGACACAAATAGCAATTTATCAGCACAAACGTGCACATTTGCCCCAGTATCTACCAACCACTCGTTGGGTTCATAAACAGTAAAGATTTCAGGATTAGAAGTTACATACTCGGTAATCTCACTGGTAATAGCATCAACTTCAGGCTGAAGTGTATCATCAACAGGATCATCATCAGATGGTCCAATGACCACGTTCGCCTGAGCTTGATCAGCAGAACCTTGCGCCACTTTTCCTTTCTTAGGACAGTCCCTAGAAAAGTGTCCAACTGTTCCACAATTCCAGCAAGTTTTGTTCGCTTTTGGCTTTTTCTGGATGTTCTTCTTAGGTTTCAGCTTATCATTATTATTATCCTTAGAGCTAATTTTCTCGAATTTCCTTTTGTTCTTATTTGCAGTTATCACATTGGCTTTAGCCTCCACAGGCATACTAACACCGTTACTACGGTGCACTTCCTGGATCGATATTGGATTCATCAAATCATTGAGTGTCAAGCTTCCTGTACGGTGCTTGAGAGTCATACCAAATTCCTCCCAAGATCGAGGAAACTTCTCAATGATTGACATAACTACGAACTTCTCAGGAAGTTCCATAGCCCCATCCTTGAGTGATTGCAATATGATCTGGAACTCATGCACTTGATCAGTAACAGATTTCCTATCATCCATATGATACTTAAGGAACTTAGACACATAGTACTTTTCAACACCAACATCGTCAGTGTTATACTTTGTGTTAAGCGTTTCCCACATCGATGCATCAGTGAGGGGAGCAGAACAATAAACATCGAAGAGCACATTTCATTGACACTGCCAGCCCTTGAAGTTCTTACCACCGAACTTCTCTGGCAGATCAGAAGTGTCAACAAGGGACTTGAATGGAGCGTTAGCAGCAGACATGATTAATAACAAGTAGTCTCTCTTAGACTATTCGAATTTAATATGCAACGATCAGATTAATAGGGAAATCACGTAAGCATATAACAATATCAGATTAAGCCAAAAACAGAAACGTACCCACAAGAACAGGATCCAGGAAAGACAGAAACAAAAGAGAGTTAGAAAAACTTATCAGTTTAGATCGAGTCGCCTACAACAGACTCTCCTAAGAGAAACTATTGCCCCCTACTGGTGTGGCTGAGGGTTGCGGCAAATTCCTCCGAGGATGAAACGATCTCAGGAACGTACCAGAAAATCTTCGCACGAACAGGTACCGAACCACTTGCGACTGCTATCCCACTTCGCCGGAATCTTACTTCTCAGATCAACCACTTGCGACTGCTATCCCACTTCGCCGGAATCTTACTTCTCAGATCAACGACAGATTAGAACTTTTAGAGAGAGAACAGTTTATCAGCAATTTAATTGCGTGTGTAAAACTGATGTAGGGATCGTATATTTATACTGGTATATAGTCGGTTTAGGTATTCTAGGAGGACTCCAAAAACCTACCCGATTTACAGTGACTTATTCCTGAAGGAAAAGAAACTGCACTGTTAGAGTCCAGTTAGGAAACTAACTGACCTAACAGTTTCGTCAGGGACCATTCTGCAAATATTGGAAACTTCAAATAAATTTTGTCCAAAAAGATACGCCCACGAACCAAATCATTCGCCCAAACACCCTTAGCCCATGCCCGTGCCCGAGCCCGAGCCCGAGCCCGGCCCGGCCGAGCGAGTGAGCGCGCGTGTGGGGAATGGTTCAAGTCCACCTCACATGTAACTTGAACATGAGACTATGATATGACAAGTAATTTATGGCACATCAACTACCCATTCCAATTCCATGTGGGATGGCCCAAAAGCCTTTTATACTTCCAAGGAAAGGGAAGGTTTGCCTTTCCTTTCCCATGTGGGATGGCAACCAACCCATCTCATCCTTGGAAGCCAAAAAGTCTCTTTCAAAAGCTCATCTTTGAAGTCTTAGAACTATGGATTTAATCCATCATTTGGCTTTCACCAAAACACCAATATTGTTCATGGTATAACATACTACAAGTATAAACATTGACCAAGATCAAAGTCAATGGGACCCACCAATGGGACCCACTCAAAGTTGACCATTTCAAGCCAAATTTCCAACACTTTCTTCCCACTAAAATGGTGACATGGGTTTTTGAAGAAAATAGGTCAAAACAAATCCTTAGAAAAGGCTCGGTTCCCCCTCAAATTTGTTCTTGGTGCCGTATGTTCTTCTTGCATCCAAGTTTGCTTCGACTTTGATTGAGATTCATGATTCCACTAGTCCGTCGAGCATCCAATTTCATTCTCCTAAAATCACAAATGAGAAGAAGTAAATGATTCTTTATAATCAAATAAATAAATTTAAGCACAAGGGGAATTCCAAATTCTGGTAATTCAAAGCCAAACATAAGCAGTCGGTGGGCATGAGGGGCTGCACCAAAAAAGGTGCCAACGAGTTTGCCGGTCAGTGCCATCGAGCCCAAGGAAGGTGATTAATCTTCCCCCTAGCAACTACCCTAGGAGTCTCTAACTCGTGACCTCGCTTCGTCTTATCAAAATTAAGGAAACTTGGGATATGATCCAAGATGATCAAATAGGGTGTTCAAGCACAAAATATGTTAGACATGTAAGCATGGATCTTCACGAGATGTTAAGCTCGAAGACACTGAAGTCTCTAAGAACCATGCTCTTATACCAATTGAAAGGTCCCGGTTTTCATTAAAACACTGTTAAGGCCAAAATGATAGAGAAATATGCGCAGCGGAATAGATATTTTCTTAAGCCTTATAGTTGTTGTCTAACATATATATTCCTAATTTCATTGTCAAATTTTATCTTGTCTATGTGATCAAGCAATAATAATTAAAGCAAGAAATAACATAATTGAAATGAAAATTAAAGTGCAAGACAAGAAATAAAAAGAGACAAGAGGTGAGAATTTTTAAAGTGGTTCAGAGGCAAAACCCATCTCCTACATCCACCCCCACTGTCCCTGACAAGTGAGATCAATTCACTATAATATTCTCTTCTACAAGAGTTACAAGAATTGATAAGGCAAGTTCCTCGAACCCCCTCTACTTAATTGACTCATCAATTAAGGTTGCTTCTTCCAAAGAGAAAAAGAAAATAAAAATAACAATTGTGAATATCAATGTAGTTCTTCCTTGAATTGACACTAGGGTTGTCGGATGGAAGCGATTCTTTGGCTCGTCGGTGTTCCCCCTTTATAGTTGCAAGGTTAGATTTGGTTTATTGGGAGGGTAAAAAGGGTGAGGGGTTGAGTGTGAAGGGTTAAAGGGTAATGTAGCAATTGGTGTATATTTCTCACTAGGGGAGGTTGGGATATAGTGATGCAAGCACACTAGTGGATAAATGGTGAAGGGTGTTGTATCTCAATATTTGTGTGTGCAAACGGTTTTTGTTGCACACACTGAGACAATAAAAGGGAAGGTATTTGGTGTGGGAGACACACGGTAAATGGGTAAGGGAAAGGTGGTGCAAGCACACATGAAATGTGGTGCTAAAGGTTTAAAGGGTTGGGTTGTTGGGGTATAAACCTTAGTGTGTGCAATTGGTGTTTATTGCACACACTAGGTGAAAGCATAGTAAAAGGGAGAGTGGAAATGGTGCTGGAAAACACACTGGAAATAGGATGGTTTGGGTTTAATAGATAGGGGAGGAGAAGAAGTAGCGTTGGAATGTTAATCCAAGTTGAGTCAATGGTCTTTGGTCTTCAAAATTAATGCCTTGTTTTGTGGATGGATGCCTTCATTTATTGGGAAGGAATTCTTTCTTCTTCAACTTCAACGACCATGTTTGTCTACTGGACAACACAATAATAAAACATTGCTGGTGGAAATTGAATTCACATGAGAATTTGCACTTGACCACCTTACCCCATTTAAGCTCTATTGATGTGTTTTGCGTATATCTTCTCACTAAAAGTTTCGATGCAAAATCCAATTGCATACTCTTGTTCGTCTTTAAATCACCTATCTAATGAGTCCAATATTGAATATTTTACGGCCTCGATAGGTAGTGAAAATCACAGTTGAAAAGGTAAGGGAACTTGGAGGCGTCTTTGTGTAACTTCTGTAACTTTCTCTCTTGACATTTTAGACCACTTAACTTTAACCCGTTAGTTAAATGATCGATCTTCACCAAAACAATAAGTTAGGACCTAACAATAATAAACTAAATAACTATTTTTAGATTTTCATTAAGATAATTATTTTTGTTCAAATTTTTGGTCAAAGTATAAATTGTTTGACCAAGAATCCTATGTCGGGCGGGATAGAGTGTGTATCTCTTATTATTTGATTGTATTTCTTTACTTAGATATCTTTACTTGTACACCGCGTTAGGTTAGTCTTTGCATTGTATAAATACCAAAGCATATCAATAATACCATCACTTCCTCCATTATCTTTCTTCTGTAATTTTTTTTATCACCGACCGTCTCTTCTCTTCCTGTAGTCATCTTGTTCCCCTCCCATCAATTGGTCATCTCCTGCCTCTCCCACCCCAATTGTCTCCTCTGTTTACCTTCTCTATAAAAGGACTAGTGCTTATTGACAACAAGACAATATTGCGACAATTAAGGTGTGCTGAGGTTGGTTGCCGTAAATCGGAAATAATTAAATTGAGAACTAAGAAATGATGTGTAGAATGTGTGAGAAAGCATTAGAAAGACAAACAAACAAATTAAAGTGGTTTTGAGTATAGAAACTTCTCCTACGTCCACCTTCACTCATTTTCAACAAGTGAATTCAACACTTCAATGTAATACTTCTTCAAATTAGTTAGAAGAATTGCATAAAAAAAATCCTTCAGAATTGATCGTGCAATATGTGTGATCAATAAAGCCGGATCCACGGATGGATATCTGGGCGTCTTTGTTAGCTTGAAAAGGATGAACAAACGTTAACTCAGCCGGGGCTTCACCGACGAAGGCCCTCCGGCGTGAGAATCAGTTAGTCTGTTCTGAGAGTGAATAAACTGGGAAGAAGGAAAGAGTAGGGCTAGAGAGCTTAACCTTCCCAAATGAGGTTGAGGTCCTTATTTATACCCAGTATATCTGCATTGTCACCTAGATTTTGTACCTTGAATGTAGGGATTTGGGATTATCCAGATGAGTGACTCACCACATCCGTACTAGGGCAACACTTCTAGAAGTCGTCAGTGGGCCTAGGCGATGGGTTGGGCCAGGCCTACAATTCCCATGATCATGGTAGGAATGATCCTAAGTCCCGGCTCGTCTGACCGAACAAATGCAGGATGAAGTCCGACCTGCGAGTTGGGTGTACCCGCATGCACGGACGAGGGGCCCTTTAGAGTAATAGTTGCTTCCAGCTAATCAGCTCGGCAAGACGAGCGGAGATCATTTGCGAGGGATGGTATGACGAGTCCTATTAGTCCTGGGTCGGTTCCTCGTGGCTCCTCCTTCCTAGCTCGGTGTAATACACCGAGCTGAGTAAAGGTACACAATGGGCCAGCCCGTCCAGGTTGGGCCGGGTTGGACCGAATTGCGAGATCCAGGTTGGGCCGGGTTGGACCGATCTGCGAGCCCGTATCTTCAAGTCGGGTCGTTCTTTTCAAGAATTTTCTTTCCTTAATCGGTTTAGTCCTAATTAAGAATCCACGTTCCAAACCATAAAAGTAAAAATCTCACATAGTGAGTTTAAAGTATCGATACATTAACTTGCATTTATGAATAGCTAGTGAAACCTGTACAAACCTTAGTTTAAGGTTTGTTAACACATGTTGGGGTTTGAAAGAAGTCATGTGGTTTGGATCAAGTATTGTAAATTTGTATATTGAAGGGAAAACTTGGTTTTGCTTTTATAGGCTAGAAAAGGTGTATTCGTTGTGCTTTCGACGGTTTGAAAAATCTTGGAAATGTGAATTTATCTTCTATGTCTAGGTTGTAGGTCTCCATGACAATATGAGTTGCGGCAGTGTCTCTTTGACTATTGGCTAGGATGAGGTCGACATGGTTCGAGAAGGTCTGCTATCATGACTTTGCTAGACAGTTTAGGATAAAAGGTTGAGATCTCTTTATCTGAAGATCCATCTTGATTTGTTGTTTTTGATTTTATCCTTTGTATGTCATGTTATTGATCCATGGGATAGCTTGATTTATGATGTGAATATATTCTATGTCAAAACCTTTATTAAATATACTTAGGCTCTATAACTCCAGCTGGTCATTCCTCTCCCTCTACTTGTCTCCTACCATGTATTGTCGACCTCCCTCAATCTCTTCGGAAAATAATAGCTCGGTTCACTTAAATATGAGATTGTTAGAAGCTCATGAAAGGGTGTGGGTTAACATTTGGTTTCTATGGCTCTCTATTTCTCTTTCCCTCTTGTGCTATGGTTTTATTTACACATAAAAATATGTGGGAGCATGGTGCAATAAGTTAAGTAAATACATGTACGCTTGTGAAATATGGTTCAGTTTAACATGACGAAACTACAGAAGCAATAGAAACTATATATAATCCTTGCTTAGAAGACCTTATTTTTCATAACCAAGAATAACGTATAAGTCAAGTCTTGTGATGACATATTTCATTTAATTTCTTCCAAAAAAAAAAAAAAAGACATATTTCATTTAATCTACTTGTTTAGTAAACAAGGCCTTTCAAGGTGTTCTACTTGAAGTGTTTATAATCAAGACCTGTAAAGTCATTTAATCAACTTGTTTAGTAAACAGAAGTAAAATGCATGTATGCTTTGGAAGTAGACGGGCGACCATTTTCGTTAGGTTTCAGATTATGATTTGGTTCTTGAATTTCCAAAATTTACTACAAACTGTTTGTAGAAATTCAATCTGGGACTAAGTTCTATGTATTCGGATGGCAAGTTTTGAACCGTGTTTCCTGGTATACGATCTCCGTTAGAATTCTAGAATATGTAGAAATTCCATATATTTTAGAATCCTGAATCGTTCAGAATAGCTGAAATCCTATAGAGATTTAATCCTGAATTTGGATTTGACTAGTGTTCTTCTCAATGGCAGTCAAATGACTTGTTTCTGATAGAACACTAGTATTCCAAGATTGTAGGAAATAATCCTACTAGATTTCCAGAATCCGTCCCCATTAATTGTTGCATATTTAATCAATTATTTTTCTTCTGTTAATTAATATGATTAGTTAACATTTTAAACATTCATAAATTATATGATGTGTTAAATGAATATATGTTGCATGTCTCTATGTGATTAAACCTTCTTAAAGCTTAAGTTATGTGTCAATCCATAATTAAAACACTTGTAATTACACAGATAGTTTTATGTAGGCTACGACAAAGAGAGGTGCATTAATTATATCTTTGTTTGAGAAAGATGGGTAAACAGTGATTCCTATATGTTTAAAATGGTTTGACTTAATTGGGCTATCAATATAGTTTTGGGCTCAAGGCACAAAATAAGATTAAAACATGTTGTGACATGTGATGTCTAATCACATAAAAGATCTAAGAGTCACATATATGATGTGGTTGATAAGGTGTTATCTACGTATATATATATATATATATATATATATACATATATATATACATATATATACATATATATATATATATATACATATATATACATATATAGATATATATACATATATATATATATACATATATATATACATATATATACATATATGTATATATATATGTATATATATATATATAGGTAGGTGCTCAAATGAGAACCTAAATTTTGTGAGAACCATGAGAACCAATAACCACCATTGGATTAAAATTGTTGAATGGTTGAGATTAAGACACAATAAGAAGGAGAAGCAATGGCATTTTCGAAATTAATCTAAACAATGAGGTAAAAAATAGAGCTAGACATAACGTCATATATGAACCATCTCTTTAAAGGCATGCCACATCATCACAAATAATTTTCCTCAAATTTCAAAATAAAATATCACAATATCTATAAGTCAAAAAAAATAAAAATCGAAAACACTGATTTTTTTGTCTCGACGAGACGATTCAAACTACATCCCTGAAAATAGGGTTTTGAAACAAAATATTAAATAACAATGAAATTTTAAAAATACACTTAGATACAATAGCCAAACACTTATTGTATCCAACAGCAAACACCTATTGTATCCAACAGTAATGTTGACACATTGCTATTAGATACAATAGCTAAATAGCTATTGTATCCAATACAATGTTTATAACAATTCAGTTAGATACAATAGGCAAACACCTATTGTATCCAACATCAATATTGACACATTGATATTAGATACAATAGCTAAATAGCTATTGTGTCTAACAGCAATGTTCATACACATTGCTATTGATACACTAGCTACTTCCCTGTTGTACGCAATACAATGTTCATAACAATTCAGTTAGATACAATAGGCAAACACCTATTGTATCCAACAATAATGTTGACACATTGCTGTTAGATACAATAGCTAAATAGCTATTTATATCCAGCAGCAATGTTTATACACATTGTTATTGGATACACTAGCTACTCCCCTGTTGTATGCAATGCAATGTTCACAACAATACAGTTAGATACAATAGCCAAACACATATTGTATCCAATACAATGTTCATAACAATTCAGTTAGATGCAATAGGCAAACACCTATTGTATCCAACAGGCAATAGCAATGTTGACATATTGCTGTTAGATACAATAGCTATTTGTATCCAACCGCAATGTTCATAACAATTCAGTTAGATACAATAGGCAAACACCTATTGTATCCAACAGCAATGTTGACACATTGCTGTTAGATACAATAGCTAAGTAGCCATTTGTATCTAATACAATTTTCATAACAATTCAGTTAGATACAATACGCAAACACCTATTGTATCCAATAGCAATGTTGACACATTGTTGTTAGATACAATAGCTAAATAGCTATTTGTATCCAACAGCAATGTTCATACATATTGTTATTGGATACACTAGCTACTCCCCTGTTGTATGCAATGCAATGTTCATAACAATACAGTTAGATACAATAACCAAACACCTATTGTATCCAACAGCAATGCTGACACATTGCTATTAGATACAATAGCTAAATAGCTATTGTATCCAATACAATTCATAACAATTTAGTTAGATACAATAGACAAACACCTATTGTATCCAACAACAATGTTGACACATTGCTATTAGATACAATAGCTAAATAGCCATTTGTATCCAATACAATGTTCATTACAATTCAGTTAGATATAATAGGCAAACACATATTGTATCTAAGCGTATTTTAAAAATTAGTTGTTGTTCAATATTATTTTTTCAAAACCCTATCTTCATGGATATAGTTTGATTCGTCTCGTCGAGACAAAAAGATCAGTGTTCTCAGATTATTTTTTCGATTTACGGTTAATGAGATATTTAATTTTGAAAATTTTGGAAAATTTTGGGTGATGACGTGGCAAATTCTGGAACACACATAGTATTTTGCCCTTCCCTTTGTCTGTCAACCTAATTACAAGAATGCCACCGAATTTTTAAACTAAAAAGGTAATCTAAACCCTTGATTTGTGTCTAATCCAATGGCTATCCTTGGTTCTCATGGTTCTCATAAGAGCATGACCATATATATATATATATATATACTCCCTCCGTCCCGTCTGAATTAGGACAAATTTCCATTTTGGGTGTCCTACCCCAAAATGGAAAGGTTGTATTTCTTTTATATTTGGCCAACCCCACCCAACTTACCCTAATCATTTTTATTTAAAACTAATCCAATTAACTTATCCTAATTAACAACTCTTGATGGGCTGGCCCACTTGAAGGAACCTGTTCTACTTATACACTTTAAACAGGTAGATGTTAGTTCACAAGAGGTCGACTATCTTGGCAGAGTAGGTCGACTGTCTTGAGGTGTAGTGTGTGTGTGTTGAGTTATGCAGCGGAATAATAATGAAATAAATAGAAGAAATAAATGAGTAAATGAAGGGTGATAAGTGTGTGAATAAGTGTGAGTAAATGAGACACAAACACAACGATGTAACGTGGTTCAGAGTATAGCAACTCTCCTACATCCACGCTTCACTGTCCTCAACAGTGAAGAAGCAATCCACTATAATACTTCGTCAAGAAATTACAATCAATTGCAAGAAAATTCCCTCAAAATTTTCCAACCTAATTAGCCTCACTAATTAAGCTTAGTACTTGTTGCAAAGTACAGAAAAAGAAAAAGAAAAAGGTTTCACAAATGTGAGGGTTTAGTGATCTCTAAGATGCCTCTTAAGTAGCTATGTGAGATCTATGTTTTGCTTTAACTATTTTAGCACAGATTTATAAATATCAAGTGTGCTTTAACAATTGAGTTTGCTTAAAAGCTTTAGTCAAGTTGTATGAAATATTGCCAAGACAGAGACATGGAGCTTTAGTAATGTTGAGATCCTTTTATAGGTCTTCAGTATGTAACCGTTTGAGTTCCAACGGTCTTGAACTTCTTGGAAATGCATATGTCAGTCATTAATCTTTGACTGGAATAAAGTTTGTGAACAGTGTTATGTCAGGTTTGACTTGGACTGGGAGATGAGTTGGCAAGGAGTAAGGTCTGCTATCTTTGAAGGTCTGTTATCTCGACAAGAGAAGATAGTGGACCTGGGATGGCTTGATGATTTCCAGTATACTTTTTGATAATCCATATTAAGTTCTTAATTATTTGTCAAAACTCTTAGTTAAGAAACTAGGGTTCTAAAAATTTCCCCCTTTTTGGGAAATAATTAAGAATAGAAGAAAATCATAATCTGTAAATAGAACTCAAAACATAACACTTATTAGATCACAAGAGAAATGCAATGGTTTTAAGTTTACATCCCAAAATAAATAAAATATAGTTTAAAGAATAACAAAAAGTTTTGAGATGAATGACTTAGTAAAATAGGGCTTCAATACTGTCATCACTATGGTAGTCTGGTTCAGGTTGTGCTTCTCCAAGGTCTACTGCAGTTAGGTATCTCTCTCTTTCAAGATTCAGCAGTTGGAGTTGCTTTTTGTTGTGCCTGAAGTAATACTGCTTGTTGTTCCAAGTGAGACTCATCCTATCATCATACTGAATGCCATGGTTGATCAGTTGGCTCTTCTTTAGTAAAGGCTCCTTCTTTCCCAAATTTCTTGAAACTAAAGGGGCAGGACCAAGTAGTAGGTGTCTTGTTGAAGATTGTCCTCTTAATGGTGGTTGATCCTGGGTAAAGATTTCTTGAGGCTGAGTGAACTCTCTAAAATTTCTGGATGAGTACTGGCTTCAGTCTGATCAATTTCCCTGCCAGCAAGAGTTTCTTGAACCAACTTTGTCAAATCCTGTCTTAGTCCTTCATTTGAGCTCTCACATAATTCCCAACTGCATTGATGTCTTCATGAGTAGCAGCAGGAAATGTGGATGGATATGCAGGCACAATTGGATCAGGTATGAGAGGGCAAGAGTATTGATGAAAGGGCTCTTGAACTGAAGGTTCATTAGGGAAGATAGTGGAGCTGGGAAGAATTCCACCAAATAGCCTTTTGATAGTACAGAAACCAAACAATTTTTCACAAACTAGCTTCCAATATATCACTTTGATAAGGTAAAAGTATTTGGTCAAAACTACTCCAGATTTCATATGGAGGCCTTCATTGAGCTTGGGAGACAACCATTGAGAGAAGAATTTTTCCCATTGAGCCATTTTTCCTCTATTAAGGCTTAAGGGAACAAGAGGGGTCAGATCATGGCAAGAAATTAAATCAACAAGATCTATGTCTAAAAATATTTTCAAGCCTCCCTCAAGAATATGAAAAAGTTGCTTTACCCATAAGAGAAGGTATTGAATGGCCAACTATGACTGTTGAACAATACTTTGGAAAATTGGAAGCATATGAACTTGAAGGGACTGTCAAACTACCCACCATTGCATCATCCTTAGCCAATGCTCACACCATGGCTCTTGCTGTACAAGAAGCTCCTAAAGCTTACTCACAGCAGGATATTGACTCCCTAATCTGCAATGCTATTCAGAAAGTCAACCTGTCCCAAAAACCAGAAGTCAAACCTATAACTCAAGAAGATATTCCTAGCTTGATCACCATAGCTGTTAAAAACGCTATGAGACATCAAAAAAGGATGTTTGACAAAAGAAACTCAGCATCCTCCTCTAACCAAGTCCAAACTGAGAAGAAAGATGTCACATGTTATAACTGTGAAAAGTTAGGTCACTACTCTCAAGAGTGCCCTGAACCAAAGAAATCAAGAAACTTTTCAACTCAGAAGAAGCTTTCATATTCTAAAGACATTATACACAGTTCTAGGTGTAATTTCTTCAACTGTGCTAAAGCCAAACAAGTTGAAAAGAAGGAACAGGTTATGATAGTAGACCTGTCAAAATTCAGTGATGAAGAAAGTGACTCCTCAGACTCAGATAATGAGATGGAAGCCATGATATGTCTCATGGCAAATGATGAAGATGACTCAGAAAATGAAGAGGAACTTGAAGCTCTTGTAGCTGCAGAAGAACAAAGAGAGGTAAATGATTTTAATTCTCTTGACCTTGAAGGTCTTAAAAATTTGGCTTGTACTTTGTTTATTTTGAGAAAGAAAGAAGAAACTAGCCTTAGGGTCTTAATAACGGAAAACAATTTTCTAAGGACCTAAACAGTCTTAAAACCAAAAATGCCCTCCTTGAAACACAAAACCTCTCCCTTCAAAACTAAAACAAGCATCAAGAAGATGAGATAGTAGACCTTCATGCTAATGTCTTCAATGCAAGAAACAATCACCTTCACATCAGCAGTCAACTGAAAGAGCTCAACCTCATAATAGAGGCCCTAAATGATGAAAACCAATCATTCAAAACAAAAATTGAGTCTTGGAACAAGTCAAGTTCAGCAATGTCACATTTCCTTTATACACAAAGGCATCCTTTTGACAAAACTGAACTAGGTGCAAATAACCCAGCAAGCTCTCTAGCAGTCATTTTCAGCTGGGCTTTTGAGTAGGTCCAATACTGACTGGAGATAGCTGAGCTAAGGATTTCTTGGGGAAACTCAAGATGTCAAAAGAAAGACCAAGAGGGAGAATGGATGGGATAGAGAGGTCCACTAGATGAGAAATGAACCAAGGGGAAGGTGTATAGTACAGATGAATGTAATTGGTTGAAAAGAAGGGGTCAGTTGAGGGATTATATGGACCAGGAGTGATGATTTCAAAAGAAGAATTTGTATGAATGTGAGGATCATCAACTCTGGAAGAGCGAGTGGAGGAAGAAGAGTGACCAGTAGGAAGAGCTTTGTTCAGACCAAGTTTCTTCCAAGTGACATCAAATTCAAACTTTTCTTCAAGTTCATGGAATTTGGCAATCTTACCCATATCAGACAGGGCAGAGTAGGCTTCTTTATCAAAAGGATTTTCCTCAACTAAGATTGCTTTTCCCTTTCCAGATGTGACAGGAAGGGAGGGAGAAGGTTGAGCAGGCCTCTCAATGGTTAATTGGGTGGAAGGAATAGATTTTGGAGAACTGAGAAGAGATTGGGCAAGGTCAACTATCATGGCCACAGTTCTACCCAGGTCAACTGTCTGTTCCTGAACATCTTCAAGATTGTCATTCCCCATTTCTCTTTCAACTAAAGGCTCAATTCTATCAAGAATAACACTCCCCCTATCAGTTTCAACAGATACCTCCTCAAATTGTGATAAGAGACTAGGAGTTGGCATAAATGAAGAAGATAAAGGACCTGCTGGTATAGGAATTTGAGCTGGGGGAGAGGAGGCCTTTTTTCTTTGAGACTCAGTTAGAGTTTTAAGGGCTTCAATAGCTTCTTGGGCTCCTGAACTGAGGGTTTCAGTGGATGAACTGTGATGTGCAGGATCAAAGTAAAAGGGTTTAGGAGGTGAATGAGAAGGAGATTGAGAATGGGGTGGTGATTCTTCTTCAGGGATAATCATTCTTCTTCTCTTACTCAGAGGTCTGACTGAGACTAGGGGAACCTCATCTAATTCAATGGGTTCATTGTCCTTTTGTAGTCTCTTGGATTTTCTGGTGGGTTGGACTTTGGATTTTTCTGGAATGGGTTAGGGTGAGTGTTTAGGTTTGCTTTGGATCTTTTGTACACAAAGGCAATTTTAGTGGAGGGAGAAGGAGTTTTGATGGTGCTAGGACCAGAAGTAGAGGGTGGAGGTTCTTTAAGAAGTAAGGGTGGAGTGATTTTGGCTAAAGGTTCATGCACAGTAGGGTCATCATCTAGGTCCACTATCTTGGGTCCTTTGTCTTTCCTACCCTTTCCCTTAAATCTTTGGGCCATTTCAGCTAGGGTTTCTCTTTCAATATCACTTCCAGAGATTGATGAGACATGAGAAGGTGAATTTTCATCTTGATGGTAAGGATCTGGTTGATCTTTAATAGGTTCTTGTACCCTACCCTGTTATTTGTATGAGAAGGTATGAATGCTAAATACCTTATATCTGTGATGGGTTGCTTGCCTATCATAGGGGGAAGGTACTCTAACTCTCATTGTTCTCCCAATTTGAAGAAAAATCCCACTCATGAACCTATATAATCCTGGATTGTTGAGGATTTGGTTTTGATTTTAAGGGGATGATGGCGAGACCTAAGTCTAAAATTAGACAATAACACAAAGCTCCAATTTGTGGTATGAACTGTATGCAATAGACACAACAATTGTTTCCACTCAGTAGGGCTCATGACATGGTGAGATGAGGTCTTTCCACACAAACCTTTCATAACTACATCAGCTAGAGTAGAAAATTGGGGAGATAGGAACTTTTTATAGACCAGTTTATCAGTATGATAAGCAAGCCATCCCTCTATATTAGCAGTTTGAGATGAGTAATTGATGTTGGAATCCCAAATGTTTGTTATCATGTAGGGTTTATTCACAGTGCCATAAGTGGCAGCAACATCACTAGGGGATATAGTGTAGGAGGTTCCTTGGAGAGTAAATTGAATGTTGTATTGCTCTGTCCAAACTCCATTATCGTAGATGTGGGAGCAGAGCAGAGGAAGAATTGGATGCTTGGCCTCCATGAATGTCTTCAGTTTAGCATTTGTGAGAAGCTCTCAAATCCATCCACCGGCTGGATTATGGCAAAAGGATTTTTTTTTAATGCGATAGCCATGGGTGGATGTGGAATTCATTTTTCTAGGGTTGGAAAGGAAGAAACAGAGTATATAACGGTCACTTTTTGTTTGAATGGAGAAGAAGGGTTTAGAAGGATGATTGGTTAAGTGAAACAGTGGCTTTTAAAGGGTTGGGTAAAAATGGTAGAAAGGTGAAAAGACAGGCCCTTTAAAGGAAATTTATAAGTGATGTGGACAAGCAGGTGACTCATCACAATTGTAACTGTTGAAACAGTAACTATCTTCTATTTGTGTTTACGCAGAGGTCATAGCGTGAACGGAGCAAACATTCTTTAATCCCTTAATAAATATTGACATGGTTAAGTCCAATATTCAACTATAATCCAGTATAGACAGGCGGCTCGATTTAATTAACATATCAAATCAACCTTACTGGAATGCATCTTTTGAGGTCTACTATCATCATTGCATCTACAACATACATTCTCGAGATAAATTAAATGATGTAAAATTTCTATAAGAAACATTGTTGGTGAATTATACATCACAACACCAAATATTCAGATACAGATAGCTCAAAGCAAGATAGTAAACCTTGCTTCTTCATATTTCTTCATAAAAGAATGGGTAGACTTACAAATCTCTTTAGCCCAAGCAAGATGTCTGATCTTGTGAAGAAGTTAAAGTTCAAAGAGAAGGAGGAAGAGAAGGTAGATGAAAAATTCTTATGAGAATATAAGGAATATCAGGCACAAGAGGCCTTGGTTAGTGAGCAGGAGGTAGACCAACTTCTTCCAAATGATCCAATGAAAAAGGTAGAGTTGATGGAGAGATCAATAAAGAAGGAGATGTGGCTACATGCCAGAGATGAGTTTGTTAAGGAGGAGAGAAAGAAGCTGAAAAAGGGAGTGGTTGATGAGAAATGGAGTGACATAGGCAAAGGAAAAGCCAAAATGTCAGAGATTGAGGAAGATAAAGGACCTAATAAGTCCTTGTTTGAGATTTTAAAGTTAGAGAGGAAGTCAGATTTGGTGATTGGTAAGAAAGGGGAGAGAGGGGAAGGCCAAGGGGACAATTATGATGGCAGTTCTTACACCAAGAACAGTTCATTTTCCCTTCTATCAAGCAAGTACATTGCTTGCTGCAGTCCATTAAGAATAGGGGAGTGTAGACACCCCGCCTCGGACCGCTCACCCTGATTGCACACTTGGTTTTGTGTTTCTCCCTCTTCTAAGTGTTTTCTGTTAGTTTTTGTTACTTTGGTTAAGTTCCAGACAGACTCCGTTAAGTCACGGGACTAAACTGAATAACAGTTCTAACTTTCTAGTCCATTCTATCAAAAATTGCTTCTCAGAGTCGCGCGCCTCCGCCCCTTGAGGCCAGACGCGCGCGCCTTCCGCTGCCTAGGTAGGATGCGCGCGCTTCTGGGGCGTGTCAGTTACAGATTCTGCCAAGAATCTCTCCCTTGCTCAATATACATGATTTTGCCCAGGAAAGATTTCTTGAAGACTCCGTTTGGCTCCAAAAAAAGTCACTTTTCAACTATAAAAACCCCTCCAATCCATCATTGGAGGAGGACCTTGAAATTCATCACTTTAGACTTTTTACTCACTCTTTGCCTAGACCTTTCCTTTGGGATTTCTTCAACAAAAGTACTCAACCTCTTCTTCAAGGCTTTACAAGAGGTTCTCTTTTGAAGGATACTATAGGTAAATGTCTTAAGCACTTATCTTCTTCTTCTTCTTCTTCTTCTTCTTCTTCTTCAATCAAATGTGCAATCACTCAAAACCATTTGGGACATGACACCAATGGTCCTTTCACTACATTGAATTGGCCTAGGAGTCATCTCCCTACATTTTAACTCTAAAACCCCTTTTCATCATCATTTTAATAGGAAGAACACATTTATCTTTAAAAGTGAATTATGAACAAACAAGACCGACTTTGCTCGGGTGAAATGGGTGTTTAAGTACTTCCCATTTCGTAGCCTAACCCCCGAACCCCTCATCCCAAAGAATCTCTGTTTTCGTAAATCAAACTTAGGCTCATAAACATTAGGTTTTCTTACGTTCCTCAAAAAAGTGGGTGGAGACTCTAAAATCAATTAGACATCCTAGGTAACTCACTCCCTCTAGCCTAAATCCGTGGTGTCCCCCCGGGGTATCTACAGGGTGAAGGAAGATGGAAGCTTCAGGTCAGATGAGGCATATGTCTTTAGTGAAAGCCATAATTCTTCTAGCACTTTTAGCTTCTCATCACCTTTAGATAGTTTGCCTAAACCTCAAGAAGTAAGGAATTGGTAGCCTAGGACTGTGTGGCCTTCATCAAATCAGTCTGCCCGTGGAGTTGAGTCATGGAGATAGGATAGTAGACTCTTATTAGAGAGAACTGATGAGTCTGGTCAGCCATTTGTTGGGACATCTTAAGGAGGAGTGAAGGAGGATATGGAGACATCAGCAGAGTGTTCTTTTGTTGTTGGAGAATGGAGGTTAGAAGAGTAGTTTCTGAGAAAGTGAAGATAGTGGACCTGTGGAGAGGTCGGCTATCTTGGTTATGATCCAAGAAAATCTTGTATAGTCATCAACTATCACTAGAGAATACCCTTTTCCTCTAAGGCTTCTAGTTCTGATTGTTCCAAATAAATCCATATGAATAAGTTCAAGTGGCCTTTTTGTATCCAATCTATTCTTGGCTTTAAAGGAGGTCCATTTTTGCTTTCCACATTGATAAGCATTGCACAATTTATCCTTTTTGAAGGATATTTTTGGAAGTCCTTTTACAAGTTTAGAAGAAGCAAGTTTGGCTATGCTTTTCAGATTTAAATGAGCTTATCTCTTATGCCAGAGCCATGCCAAATCAGACTGATTAAAAGACAGTAGACACATGGCATTCAAAGATTTAGTCACTTCAAGGGTTATGCAGTACACATTTCCTTTTCTGAAGCCAGTCAGAATGATTTCATCTTTTGAATTCTTCACTAGACATAGGTTATGAGAGCACACAACATGAAATCCTTTATCACAGATCTGACTGATGCTAATCAAGTTGTGCTTTAGACCTTCCACATAAGAGACATTTGATAAGATAATTCTCTTTGTGATCAAGTCTCCATGTCCTTTGACTCTGGCTTGAGAGTTGTCTCTAAAAACAACATTAGGTCCATCTTTTGAAATGAAGTTCTGCAGCCATTGTTTGTTGAAGGTCATATGCCTGCTGCAGCCACTGTCTAGGTACCAGGCTCCCTTATTAAATTCATACAAAACAATTAAAGAGAAATAAACATAGTCCCCTTTGAATTATGGGTCCAGGAGGTTAGACAGCCTTAAGGACCCAAACTTTTACAATTTTCTTAGGAGGGCTATTGTTCTTTGGGACAAAAGTTTTTTGGTTGAATGAGTTTAGGTAGGATAGGATTTGGTACATGTAGGGTGTCATCCTGAATTTTTGGTGATGGTAGTTGTGATGAGGGTGAGGATTATATGATTTGGGTGAGGTATAGGCTTTAGGGAACCTTGAAGAGCTATAGTTTTGACCTTTTCTTCCTTTGTTTCTCTTTTGATAGGTCTGCTGTCTTCTTGGATATCCTTGATAGGTCTGCTTTCTGTAGTTGTACTGGCCATTTTGATTGTTCTTCCAAGTCTGAGATTGCTTTTGAGGACTTGGGACATCACTTTTATTGGGATTGGTCATTTGAATACTGCTACTGGATGCTTGATCATGATAGCTGACCTCTTTCATTTTTCCTTGAGCCTTGTATACATCTTGTTTTGTTTGGACAGGATAGATGGGTTTTCTTATAGTTTTGTTTCCCATTTTGACAAGCAACATTTTGTCCAGTTTGCTTTCATCCTCAGGTAGTTTGTATTCAATCAGGGTTGGGTTATTTGCACCTAGTCCAGTTTTGTCAAAAGGATGCCTTTGTGTATAAAGGAAATATGACACTGCTGAACTTGACTTGTTCCAAGACTCAATTTTTGTTTTGAATGCTTGGTTTTCATCATTTAGGGCCTTTATTCTGAGGTTGAGCTCTTTCAGTTGACTGCTGATGTGAAGGTGATTGTTTCTTGCATTGAAGACATCTGCATGAAGGTCTACTATCTCATCTTCTTGCTGCTTGTTCAGGTTTTGAAGGGAGAGGTTTTGTGTTTTAAGGAGGGCATTTTTGGTTTTAAGACTGTCTAGGTCCTTAGAAAATTGTAAGTTTTTAGTTATTAAAACCCTAAGGCTTGATTCTTCTTTCTTTATCTGAATAAACAATGTACAAGCCAAATTTTTAAGACCTTCAAGGTCAAGAGAATTAAAGTCACTTACCTCTCTTAGTTCTTCTGCAGCTACAACAGATTCAACTTCCTCTTCATTTTTTAAGTCATTTTCATCATTTTCCATGAGACATATCATGGCTTCCATTTCATTATCTGAGTGTGAGGAGTCACTTTCATCATCACTGAATTTTGACAGGTCTGCTATCATGACCTGTTCCTTCTTTTCAACTTGTTTGGCTTTGGCACAGTTGAAGCAATTACACCTAGAACTGTGTATAATGTCTTGAGAATATGATAGCTTCTTCTCAGTTGAAAAGTTTCTTGATTTCTTTGGTTCAGGGCACTCTTGAGAGTAGTGACCTAACTTTTCACAGTTATAACATGTGATATCTTTCTTCTCAGTTTGGACTTGGTTAGAGGTGGATGCTGTGTTTCTTTTATCAAACATACTTTTTTGATGTCTCATAGCATTTTTAACAGCTATGGTAATCAAGCTAGGAATGTCTTCTTGAGTTAAGGGTTTGACTTCTGGTTTTTGGGACAGGTTGACTTTCTAAATAGCATTGCACATTAGGGAGTCAATATCCTGTTGTGAGTAAGCTTTAGGAGCTTCTTGTGGAGCAAGAGCCATGGTGTAAGCATTGGCTAAGGATGATGTAATAGTGGGAAGTTTGACAGTCCCTTCAAGTTCATATGCTTCCAATTTTCCAAAGTATTGTTCAACAGTCATGGTTGGCCATTCAATACCTTCTCTTATGGGTAAGGCTACTTTTTCATATTCTTGAGGGAGGCTTGAAAATATTTTCAGACATAGGTCTTGTTGATCTAGTTTCTTGCCATGATCTGACACTAGTCTAAGTAGATCTTCAAATCTGTCTTTGGCAGCACTAACTCTTTCACCAGTAGCAAACTTAAAATTGTCAAGTTGCCTTAATAGGTTATATAGGTTTTGTGCTCTGACACTTGTGTCCTTAGTGAACTTGGTTTTGATTAAATCCCAGGCTTCTTTAGCAGTTTCAACTTTCCCAATTTCTTGGGCCAAAGAGTCATTAACACTTTTTTGTGAGATGTTTTTAACCTTTTGATTAGCTATTACTAAGTGTCTTTCAGTTTCAGTCCATAGGTCTGGTGTTTTGTATTTGTCTTCTCCTCCATTTGTGTCAGGTTGAGTGGGTATTCTGACTTCTTCATGAAGTACAAACCAGTTCCAAACACTGTTTGAATCAAGGTGAGTCATGATCTTGGAAGAGAATATTTCAAATGATCCACAGTCATCAACATGTGGAATGTCTTTCTCTTTGTTTCTTCTGGGTTGAGGCATGATGTTAGTGCTTTTGGATCCTTCACAAGATGTTAAGCTTGAAGACACTTAAGTCTTTTAGAAACCAGCTCTGATACCAATTGAAGGAACTTATTCTACTTATACACTTTAAACAGGTAGATGTTAGTTCACAAGAGGTCGACTATCTTGGCAGAGTAGGTCGACTGTCTTGAGGTGTAGTGTGTGTGTGTTGAGTTATGCAGCGGAATAATAATGAAATAAATAGAAGAAATAAATGAGTAAATGAAGGGTGATAAGTGTGTGAATAAGTGTGAGTAAATGAGACACAAACACAACGATGTAACGTGGTTCAGAGTATAGCAACTCTCCTACATCCACGCTTCACTGTCCTCAATAGTGAAGAAGCAATCCACTATAATACTTCGTCAAGAAATTACAATCAATTGCAAGAAAATTCCCTCAGAATTTTCCAACCTAATTAGCCTCACTAATTAATCTTAGTACTTGTTGCAAAGTACAGAAAAAGAAAAAGAAAACGGTTTCACAAATGTGATGGTTTAGTGATCTCTAAGATGGATCTTAAGTAGCTATGTGAGATCTATGTTTTGCTTTAACTATTTTAGCACAAATTTATCAATATCAAGTGTGCTTTAACAATTGAGTTTGCTTAAAAGCTTTAGTCAAGTTGTATGAAATATTTCCAAGACAGAGATATGGAGCTTTAGTAATGTTGAGCTCCTTTTATAGGTCTTCAGTATGTATCCGTTTGAGTTCCAACGGTCTTGAACTTCTTGGAAATGCATATGTCAGTCATTAATCTTTGACTGGAATAAAGTTTGTGAACAGTGTTATGTCAGGTTTGACTTTGACTGAGAGATGAGTTGGCAAGGAGTAAGGTCTGCTATCATTGAAGGTCTGTTATCTCGACAAGAGAAGATAGTGGACCTGGGATGGCTTGATGATTTCCAGTATACTTTTTGATAATCCATATTAAGTTCTTAATTATTTGTCAAAACCCTTAGTTAAGAAACTAGGGTTCTAACACCACTCTTAAAACCCATACCCACTATCACTCTACCAGATAAACCTAAAAGAATATCCCCCACCTTCATTTCTTTTCAAACCCTAATCTAACCCAGCTAACTCTCTTTCTCCAGTTTTCTCTCATCTTCCCACCTTCAGCCGCCACCCCTCCCTCCATCTCCCCGCTGGCCGCCACCCCTTCCCACTGTTTATTAGCACCCCCTCTACCTTCCCAGCACCCCTTCCCACTTCTTCTTTTCTGTAACGCCCATCCTTATTCTTGTTAAATATTTGACTTACTTGTTAAATTCTTGAACTTGCATATTATGTGTTAGTTTTACTTAAGTTAAATTCTTAACTACTTTAGAATATTAAGGTGGTTAAATGTCTAGTTTTGACTTTTGGGTTATTTGTGAAAATCTGACTTTAGGGGCCTTTTTGTTAAAAGTGAAACTTGAGGGGCCTAAGTGTCATTTACCGAAACTTGTTAAGTATATCATGTGGTTTTCCTTGGATGTTCTTCCCCAAATTAGTTTTAAATTCTCTCTGAAGCAAAATCTAGGGTTAGGTTTTTTTACCCTATTCTCGACTCCTCGAGTTTAATTATCCTCTGTTCTCGATTCTGATCCCGGATAAATATTTGTGGCGTTGATTAGAGTGTTTCCGGCCGAACAGAAATTTGTTTGGGTAACTTTGATTTCGGACTAGGTAAGTTATTAGCTCCCCCTTGCTTGTAATAACATGCATATATGTTATTCCCGATACTTGTGCTTGTCAATTTCATGTTTGGGGTGATTTTTGTGATACTTGTAATTTTGGGACAAGGGGAGTATAAACCTACTATGTAAAATAATGAAAGAAAATGAAAGTTTTGGTTTTGAACTTGTTAGAGTACTCCTGGGTTTGCTAATATGTTAGTAAAAAGTTACTCCTACGCTTGGGACGGAGAATTCTTAAGCCTGGAAAGAAATTGAGTGTTGCTGAAAATCGCACCAGGCGCCCGCCTGGTTATCCTTCGAGCGCCCGCCCATTTCATCAGGAGTTTTGGTTTCAAAAGTGCTAGAACAGGCGCCCGCCCGGGTATGAGTGAGCGCCCGCCTGGTCCCTTGTTTGTACAAAAAGTGTTTTAAACCCAAATGAAATGAAATCTTACCCCTCCTAAGGCATAGAGCCTTAGTATAAGATGTCCTAGAAAGTGTATATGTACCTTTTGGGGCATTAGAACTTAGTCTTGAACATGAAGACTTATAGAACTCAAATGAGAACTTAAGTATAAAAGTAACAACTCTTTTATATGTCTTGAAAGTGCTATAAACAATCACTAATGTGTTATGCTTCTCTCGAAACTAATGTTTGTGCACCTTAGGGGCATTTGAACAAAGTCTTAGACTTAAACATCCAAAGTATAGGATGATGAACTTGAAGTATAAGATGTCTAACTCTTATATATGACTTGAATGTCCAAAGATTTTAATTATAACTTGAAGTATAAGACAATAAAATCTTGTACATGTCTTAAACATCCAAAGAATTGGATTAAGACTTGAATATAAGATGATAAAATCTTGTACATGATTTGACACCAATACATGTGTATGGTAATGAACTAGAAAGTGCTATGAACAAGCACTAACGTGTATGAGACATGTTCTTGATGTGTATGTGCAAACATTGCATATAGCTACTTGATAATAATGTGACTTCTTGATTTCTTGAAGCATGAGTCTAGGTGAGCTAGTCCACTACTTTTGGATTAGTTCTACTCTCGTAGTTCAAGTAAATACCTACTTGTGCATTCTTTTGTGAGTCCAGCTGGTCCTTTCTTGTTCAGAGGTATATAGGTTCACGCTTATCATGAGGCAGGGGCCAAAGTGATAATCGGGGATCTATGTATCTGCGCTTGACCCCTTACTACCGGCCATAGTAAGGGCATAGCTTCTTGTATTAGAGAAATACGCCTGATATAAGTGAATGCTAAACTCTTGAACACCTCGTGAATCTTGATCTTGGGAATGACACTGGTTACCGGGTCTTCTTATCTATATTGTATAAACAGTTTCTTGATATTGATCGTGATTTGTCAAAGTGATACAAGCTACAACAACAATGGTATTCTTGGGAGGAATAAGGAAGGAAGCAATATCCTTTGTAACGTGTTAGCTTAGCCTATGTGCTACTTGATGAGTTGGCTTAGCCTCTCATATACTTGTTTCTTGATGATACTTGATACATGATTACTTGAGTATCTACTTGAATTACATGATAACATGTCATGTAGTTGCATCTAATAGCTTACTGAGATTTATCTCACCCCGTTTCTTGTTTAATTGTTTTCCTTAGATCAAAGGAAGGCCAGTGATAGTGCGCAGTGAGGCTCGACATAGCTGGGAGCTTACTATGCAGGTGGTTATTATTTTGGGGCTTGTGTCCTTTTACATTTTGGTGAGGACGATGTATTATGGGTTATGTAACTCCTTATTTGTTGGTAGTGGTGCCCTAGGCACGTTTAATAAACTTTGTAATTGTTATCATTTATTTCATATCAATAAAGAGATATTTTGATTATTATTATTGTTCATGTTTACTTATAATAATCTCCGTCCCTAGTACTTGTTAAGCACTTGTATAAAGGCTAAATGTTCATGCGATGATCATGTTAGATTTATGGGTACTTGTTTGGAACAAGGTACTGGACATGACCCGCTGTATGAGATTTATGTCATGGTCTATGTCGAACATATATCTCATATTAGTTATGTCATTTGAATCCTTAGACATGAAGTTATTATAGTCTTCCACTTGATGAACATTATGTTTGACATATTCAAACGCTACCTTTAACCGGGAAGTTATAAAGGGTATGATTGGCATAATCGGATTCACGTAGGGAAGAATAATAAGCTAAATGGATTTGTCCCTCTTCGGAGAGATGTCAAGCTTGGGCCTCTCGTAGGAATGGTGTTGATGAAATGTTCGGCCGGACTCAAATGAATTGATTGGATCAATGGCATTTGGATTATCAACATATTCGGAATCGAGAAAGTATTGAACAAAAACAAGTTGACTGTTTGACCATGACTTGTGTTCAATGACATCGTGGACAAAGGGATTGCGACATATTCTAAAGGAATGCGAACTTGTATCTAGTGATACTATTTGGGTAGGTATGACGGTTTGCTAGAACCTAATCATATCTTATGGTTTCATGTTTGAACCCATTGCCAACTTAGTATAATCCTAGAGGGTCACACACAATAGAACGAATCTTTAAAAGGACTAAATTGGAATTTTGGAAATTCTGGACATTCTGGGGAAGTGGGCGACCGCACAGTGCCGACTGGGCGGCCGCACACTTAGCTCAGATTTGTACCAGTTTGTTTCAGATAAATGTGCGACCGCACAGTGTATTCTGGGCGGCCGCACAGTACTGTCGGCTGGCACTTTCCTAATTCGATTTGGAATGTCTTTTGACACAAGATTCCTATTTGGAATAGGTCTTGCTTGTGTATAAAAGGATGAGTTCGTCTAGAAATTCAGTGATAGCCTTTTGTGAGTTTCCAAAGAGTTTGAGAGAGGTTTTACTTTGTTCTAAGACATCCTTGGTCAAAGAACAAAATAATACACAAGAGAGAAAATTCCATATAGTTCAAATTCATTGTGAAAACGTGTTTCACAATTTGGTCTAGCAACCAAGATCAAAGAAGTTCCTTTGATATTCGTTTGAAGTGTGGATACCGCTAGAGGGTGAAAATCATCATCTTCAAAGTTCGTGTTCAAGCTTTGTGATCGTGATCAAGTCTTCAAATCTCCACCAAAGACCAAGAGAAAATTTAATAGCCATCAAGGGTTAGTTTTATCCTATATTCATGTTATTGTATTTGATTTAATCATATGAACGGATCTATGGGCTTTGGGTTTCAAAATTTTAAATGCTAAATTCCGCTGCGCATGTTACTACGAAACCCAACAGTGGTATCAGATCCCCATTCATGTTGATTATTTCAATACCTAGATCATGTTATGTGTATATAAATTGTTTATGTGCCTTGCATGATGTGAATATTGGAATATATGACGTTTATGTGTTTGTGATTTTTATGTGGTTTATTGTTTTGCAACTTTAATCGCACGATTCAATCGCAATAAATAAATTATGATGGATTCAGAATTGTTGATTATTAATTTTTGATTGGATCAAAGTTTTAATAATCGGGGAAAAACGATTTTGAGACAAAATTTTCGAACTTGAAAATTCTGCACCTTCTGATGGCCATGGGCGACCGCACAGAAGATTCTGGGCGGCCGCACATTTTTTGAGCGACCGCACAGATCTTTTTGGGCGGCCGCACAAAGGGATCAGAAGGTCTGATTTTGGTCAAAAACAGAATCTGGAATTTTTCGAAAAATTCAATAAAACCAGTAACAGAACCAGTCCAGACTTGCTGATCTGGAATGGGTTTTGGGTAGTTGGTTTGTGTGTGGATTTTGGGGTTTGATTTTCCTATTTGTTTTAGTCTTGTGATTCTAAGATTGGTTCAAGGTTTGGATGGCTAATCTGCATTCATCGAGATTGTGTTTCCCAAACTTGATCGCAATCAAAGTTTCAAAGATAAAACGAAGTTAGAATTATGAAGAGTTCATAATTGCTAAAATTGAGAAACAAAGTTCTTGATTCAATGATTGGAGATCCATGTGGAATTGTGAATGCAATTGGCCTACGTTCATCGAGACCATCTATTGCTTAGTTTCGGCCACATGGACTACTTTCTTGGTTTCTTGAATTAGTGCGGGATTCTGGTTACCTGATGGCTTAGTTCGACCGCACTTCTTGTTGTCTTGATTTGGAGATAATAACCAAAGTTGAAATAGTCTCATCCTCATAATTATAGAGAAACTAATGACACATAAATATCATGCTTAAATTAATGGAGATTAATTTAGTGGCTAAACTTGATGTGTAACATGTTTATATTATGTGCTCATAAATGTGTTATATGCTATATGTGATGAACCTTCAAATAAAGTTTTAAGTCCTTCTTTGCCATGCCATGATTAAAACACTTGTTTATGCATGGGTAATCTTGATGTGGGTTCGCCTCCGCGAGGTACATTAATCTTATTCATGTATGAGCAAGATGAGGTTCTTTAATTTAATGTGGGCTTGCCTCCGCAAGGTGCATTAAATTGAATGGTTCCTATGCGTTTAAAATGGTTGGACTTAATTAGGCGTCAAAACAGTTTTGGGCCTAGGCAAAAGATGAGATTAAACATGCTTTTTGAAATTGGATTTCTCAAAGAATCTCATAAAAGGATCTAAGAATCATATGGGATATGATTGACATGATTGTCTACCTAATTAATTTATTTTTTGAGCGGTCCGCCTCCGTGGACTCAAAAGTTAAATTAAAGTTGGATCTTAGCCCAATTAAATTATATTATACATTGGATGTATATGAAGGTTATATAATTTAGTGGGAGTATTTTGTTTGAAAATACATTATTTATCTCTTTAATGAAAACCGGTACTTATTAAATTTTGGAAATTTTTGCATATTTGTAGATAATGACTAATAACACTCAATCAATGTCGTTGCGATCGATCCTTGAGAAGGATAAGCTCGAAGAGAATGGTACCAACTTTATGGATTGGATCCGTAGCATAAGAATCGTTCTTAGGCAAGAAGATAAGTTGTACATTCTCGATGGGCCTCTCCCCGCTGAACCACCGCCCACTGCCCCTAGGGTAGAAAGAGACAATTACAAGAAACATCGTAATGATTCTAGAGATGTAAGTTGTCTCATGCTTGCTGCTATGTGTTCAAAACTCCAACAAAGTTTGGAACATTTGGAAGCCTATGAGATAGGCATGGAGTTGAGAACCATGTTTCAAGAGCAAGCTAGGCAAGAGAGGTACAAGACCATTGTTGCATTCACTACTTGTAAAATGAATGAAGGGCAACAAGTGAGTCCTCACTTTCTTAAAATGAAAGGTTATGTAGAGCACCTTGAGAAACTTGGCTATCCAATCCCATTGGAGCTAGCCACGGATCTCATTCTTAATTCATTGCCTAAAAGTTATAATCAGTTTGTAATGAATTATAACATGCATGGAATGGATAAGAATCTCTCTGAGTTGCATGGGATGCTCAAAACTGCAGAGATGAAAATTGTGGAGAAAGGTTCTCCCGTGCTCTTGGTTCATGATGGGAAGAAGGCTAATGCCAAAGGAAAGGGTAAGAAAGTTATCAAACCCAAAATAAGCAAGGCAAAGGTTGCCAAGGCTTCTGAGGCAAAACCCGATTCACAAAAGGATGCAATCTGTTTCCATTGTCAAGAAATTGGTCATTGGAAACGTAATTGCAAGGCTTTCTTGGAAGAGCAAAAGAAGAAGAAGAGCAGCAAGGCTGCGTCGACTTCAGGTATCTATATGATAGATATTCTCCTTTCTACCACTGATTCTTGGGTATTGGATACCGGATGTGGTTCTCACATTTGTCTAAATGTGCAGGGACTAAAGAATAGGAGACTGCTTAAAGAAGGTGAAGTAGATCTACGTGTGGGGAATGGAGCAAGAGTTGCTGCATTAACCGTAGGGACTTATGAAGTCACTTTACCTTCCGGATTAATTCTTGTTTTGAACAATTGTTATTATGTTCCGGATTTAAGCAGAAATATTATTTCAATTTCTTTTTTGGATAATGAAGGTTTTAAGTTTCTTATTGAGAATAAGAAATTTTCTATTTATTTAAATGATGTGCTTTATGGTATTGCTAATTCATTTAATGGCCTTTATATCTTGGATGTCAAGAATGAAAATAATGACAATGTCTATCATGTAAATAAGAAATCTAAACCTAATGATGTAAATCATACCTATTTATGGCATTGCCGTCTTGGTCATATTAATGAGAAGCGTATCTCAAAACTCCATGGGGACGGACTTTTAGGTTCATGTGACCTCGAGTCATATGATACTTGTGAGTCGTGTCTTCTTGGAAAAATGACTAAGACACCTTTTACCAAGTTGGGTGAAAGGGCAAGCGACTTATTGGGGTTGATTCATTCCGATGTATGCGGACCATTAAGTAGCAATGCTAGGGGAGGATTTCAATACTTCATAACCTTCACTGATGATTATAGTAGATTTGGGTATGTTTACCTAATGAAACATAAAAGTGAAGCATTTGAGATATTTAGAATATTTCAAAATGAAGTAGAAAAACAACTTGGCAAAAGTATAAAAGCACTTCGATCAGATCGAGGTGGAGAATACTTAAGTCAAGAATTTGATGATCATCTAAAGAATTGTGGAATAGTTTCACAATTGACTCCACCTGGAACACCACAATGGAATGGTGTATCCGAGAGGAGGAATCGGACTTTGTTAGACATGGTTCGATCAATGATGAGTCAAGTTGATCTTCCAATATCCTTTTGGGGTTATGCCCTAGAAACCGCTGCTTTCACACTAAATCGTGTTCCAACTAAATCGGTTCAAAAGACTCCATATGAGATGTGGAGCGGAAAGAAGCCTTGTCTATCTTTCATGAAGATTTGGGGTTGTGAAGCTTTTGTCAAAAGACTTGTCTCAGACAAACTTGCACACAAATCTGATAAATGTATTTTCGTGGGATATCCTAAGGAAACTAGAGGATATTACTTTTACAACCGTGAGGACAACAAAGTGTTTGTTGCCCGAACTGGTGTCTTTCTAGAGAAAGAGTTTCTCTCCAAAGAAATCAGTGGGAGTAAAATAAATCTTGAAGAAATTCGAGACCCAGAAAATAACATTGAACCAATAGTGGAACAAGAACAAGAACCACAAGGAGTTGTGGAACCTGTTCAAATACACAAGCAACTCGCAGATCTAGTAGGTTACGATCCGAGCCCGAGAGATATGGATTTCTCGTAACGGATAGTAATGAGGTAGAAATCATTGAGAATGATGAACCGTCAACCTACCAAGAGGCGATGTCTTCTCCTGATTCGGACAAGTGGCTTGGAGCCATGGAATCCGAATTGCAATCCATGCAAGACAATCAAGTTTGGAATTTGATTGATGCACCCGAAGGTGTAAAAACCATAGGATGCAAATGGGTCTTCAAGAAGAAGACTGACATGGATGGGAAGGTGCATACTTACAAAGCTAGACTTGTAGCGAAAGGTTATAGGCAAGTTCATGGTATTGACTATGATGAGACCTTTTCACCCGTAGCAATGATCAAGTCTATAAGAATTTTGCTTGCCATTGCCGCATATCATGACTATGAAATATGGCAAATGGACGTCAAAACCGCTTTCCTGAATGGAAAACTCCAAGAGGATGTGTATATGACACAACCAGAAGGTTTTGAACAAGATTCTAAGGTATGCAAATTGCAAAGATCCATCTATCGATTGAAGCAAGCTTCTAGGAGTTGGAATCTCCGTTTTGATGAATCGGTCAAAGAGTTCGGTTTCATCAAGAACGAAGATGAGCCTTGTGTATACAAGAAGATTAGTGGGAGCATAGTGCTATTCCTTATTTTATATGTGGATGACATATTGCTCATTGGAAACGACATTCCTACACTTCAGTCTGTGAAGACTTGGTTAGGAAAGTGCTTCGCAATGAAAGATATGGGTGAAGCCGCATATATTCTTGGCATTAAGATCTATAGAGATAGATCAAGGAGGCTACTTGGTTTAAGCCAAATTACAAACATTGACAAGGTTATTAGAAGATTCCGTATGGAAAATTCTAAGAGAGGCACCTTGCCCGTGTTACATGGAGTTTCTCTAAGCAAGACTCAATGTCCTAAGACAAACGATGAGCGTGAAAAAATGAATGATGTTCCATATGCTTCGGCAATTGGGTCCATCATGTATGCCATGATTTGTACTAGGCCGGATGTATCTTATGCTTTGAGCATGACAAGTAGATACCAATCCGACCCTGGCGAAAATCACTGGATAGCTGTAAAAGCGATTCTTAAGTACTTGAGAAGAACTAAAGACTCGTTTTTGGTCTATGGAGGAATGGAAGATGATCTCGTTGTAAATGCTTACACGGATGCAAGCTTCCAAACCGACAAAGATGATAGCCGATCGTAATCGGGTTTTATGTTTATGTTAAATGGTGGAGCTGTAAGCTGGAAGAGTTCCAAGCAAAGTACAACCGCTGATTCTAAAACAGAAGCTGAGTATATTGCTGCATCGGATGCTGCAAAAGAAGCTGTTTGGATTAAGAAGTTCATAACTGAACTTGAAGTGGTTCCTAGCATTGCTAATCCAATAGACCTTTATTGCGATAATAATGGTACTATTGCTCAAGCAAAGGAACCAAGAGCACATCAGAAATCCAAACACATACTTAGGCGTTTTCATATCATTCGAGAGATCGTTGATAGGGGAGACGTAAATATATGCAGAGTACCTACTGATGACAATGTTGCAGACCCGCTGACAAAGGGACTTCCACAAGCTAAACATGATGGTCATGTTAGGTCCATGGGTATTAGATACATGGGAGATTGGGCCTAGGGCAAGTGGGAGATTGTTGGTAGTGGTGCCCTAGGCACGTTTAATAAACGTTGTAATTGTTATCATTTATTTCATATCAATAAAGAGATGTTTTGATTATTATTATTGTTCATTTTTTCTTATAATAATCTCCGTCCCTAGTACCTGTTAAGCACTAGTATAAAGGCTAAATGATCATGCGATGATCATGTTAGATTTATGGGTACTTGTTTGGAACAAGGTACTGGACATGACCCGCTGTATGAGATTTATGTCATGGTCTATGTCGAACATATATCTCATATTAGTTATGTCATTTGAATCCTTAGACATGAAGTTATTATAGTCTTCCACTTGATGAACATTATGTTTGACATATTCAAACGCTACCTTTAACCGGGAAGTTATAAAGGGTATGATTGGCATAATCGGATTCACGTAGGGAAGAATAATAAGCTAAATGGATTTGTCCCTCTTCGGAGAGATGTCAAGCTTGGGCCTCTCGTAGGAATGGTGTTGATGAAATGTTCGGCCGGACTCAAATGAATTGATTGGATCAATGGCATTTGGATTATCAACATATTCGGAATCGAGAAAGTATTGAACAAAAACAAGTTGACTGTTTGACCATGACTTGTGTTCAATGACATCGTGGACAAAGGGATTACGACATATTCTAAAGGAATGCGAACTTGTATCTAGTTATACTATTTGGGTAGGTATGACGATTTGCTAGAACCTAATCATATCTTATGGTTTCATGTTTGAACCCATTGCCAACTTAGTATAATCCTAGAGGGTCACACACAATAGAACGAATCTTTAAAAGGACTAAATTGGAATTTTGGAAATTCTAGACATTCTGGGGAAGTGGGCGACCGCACAGTGCCGACTGGGCGGCCGCACACTTAGCTCAGATTTGTACCAGTTTGTTTCAGATAAATGTGCGACCGCACAGTGTATTCTGGGCGGCCGCACAGTACTGTCGGCTGGCACTTTCCTAATTCGATTTGGAATGTCTTTTGACACAAGATTCCTATTTGGAATAGGTCTTGCTTGTGTATAAAAGGATGAGTTCGGCCAGAACTTCAGTGATAGCCTTTTGTGAGTCTCCAAAGAGTTTGAGAGAGGTTTTACTTTGTTCTAAGGCATCCTTGGTCAAAGAACAAAATAATACACAAGAGAGAAAATTCCATATAGTTCAAATTCATTGTGAAAACGTGTTTCACAATTTGGTCTAGCAACCAAGATCAAAGAAATTCCTTTGATATTCGTTCGAAGTGTGGATACCGCTAGAGGGTGAAAATCATCATCTTCAAAGTTCGTGTTCAAGCTTTGTGATCGTGATCAAGTCTTCAAATCTCCACCAAAGACCAAGAGAAAATTTAATAGCCATCAAGGGTTAGTTTTATCCTATATTCATGTTATTGTATTTGATTTAATCATATGAACGGATCTATGGGCTTTGGGTTTCAAAATTTTAAATGCTAAATTCCGCTGCGCATGTTACTACGAAACCCAACATTATTTTGGGGTAGACAGTCTTGTATAGTACTTGTCGCCTCTAGACATCTTGTAATGCCAGCATATGTGCTAGGCATGTTTCCGCTGTGTATAATCATGTTTGGTTTGAATTTTCTTGTCTAGAACTAATGTTGTGAGCTATCTTAGCTCCTTACTCTTGAGTATATATATCATGTCAGTTTGTTAAACAGATGTCATCCCGTTTATGTATTAGTTTCTTGTTCCTCGTTAGTCACTCCCACCGGGTTCTAGCTTCCATTAGGGGATCCCGGGACCTGGGGGCGTGTCATTTTCCCTCACCATTGATTGTGGACCACATAGGAAACGCCGCCATTGTCATCGTCGTCGCCGCCGCCCCCATCAACATCTGATAAGTCTCTATCTCTCTCTCTCGTTTTCTCTCTCGCCTTCTCTCTTTCTCACGCCTAATTTTTTTAGTAGTCTGTTTTAAACAAAAAATCAATGTAGATCTGATGCATTTGTTTGAGTTTATGTGTGTATGTTCCCTTACTCTCTGTCCCTATCGCTTTTCTTTTATCGCTTTATCTGTCTGTTTCGCTCACAAATTTTTGAACTGTGATCCATTTTCAGCAACAAATCAATGTAGATCTGACGTGTTCTTTGATGCGTTAAGTTGTATGGTTAATCTAGGTGTGTGTGTGTGTGTAGATCTAGATATTTTCTTATTGATTTTGGATAATTTTTTGTTTTTTTTCCCAGTTATAACATGTGATATCTTTCTTCTCAGTTTGGACTTGGTTAGAGGTGGATGCTTTGTTTCTTTTGTCAAACATCCTTTTTTGATGTCTCATAGCATTTTTAACAGCTATGGTAATCAAGCTAGGAATGTCTTCTTGAGTTAAGGGTTTGACTTCTGTTTTTTGGGACAGGTTGACTTTCTGAATAGCATTGTAGATTAGGGAGTCAATGTCCTATTGTGAGTAAGCTTTAGGAGCTTCTTGTGAAGCAAGAGCCATGGTGTGAGCATTGTCTAAGGATGATGCAATGGTGGGAAGTTTGACAGTCCCTTCAAGTTCATATGCTTCAAATTTTCCAAAGTATTGTTCAACAGTCATAGTTGGCCATTCAATACCTTCTCTTATGGGTAAGGCTACTTTTTCATATTCTTGAGGGAGGCTTGAAAATATTTTCAGACATAGGTCTTGTTGATCTAGTTTCTTGCCATGATCTGACAAATTGGCAGTGGAAGTGTGCTGATGATGGAGGAAATGGTGGTCTGTGGTGGCGGACTGGTGGTGAGCCGAGTATGACGGTGGTGGTGGTGGGCCGATGGCGACGGCAGCGGTAGCAGTGGCGGTGGTGGTGGTGGTGGCGGTCCGATTGTGGTGGTGGGCCAATGGTGGTGGAGAAGAGAATGGTGAACTTTGTATGAACTGTAAAAATTGAGTTTGATTTAAATTGTAATAAAATTTTAATTTAGGAAAAATTTCTCAAAAGTCCTCTAATTAAAACAATTTCTTTAAAAAGGACAGACATTTTAGTTTATTTCTCTCGGGTCCACTTGATGGAATATTTATTTCTATTAGGTGCATGATTTGATTTAATGAAAGACAGTAATCCCCAAACTACCGCTCCCACCCAACCCTAATACGTAAACCCTCCTCCATCTGCGTCATTTGTTTCTCTCCATTTCTCTCTGCCGTCACCCATTCTCTCTCTCTACTCCTCCGGCGAACTCCTATCTCCTCCGGCGTCCTCCTTCTCCTCCGCGTTCTCTTTCTCATCCGGCATCCTCCTTCATCCAGCGACCCCACCGGCACTCACACATCTTTGATCTGCAACCCTCTCTGTAACCGGAGTCGTTTCCGACAAGCGTCACCGGCACCATCATCTTCTTCGGTAAGCTCTTTTCCGGTTACATAGTTCCCCTCCGCAACAAAAAAAAGTTGAACTCTCTTAGCCAGATATGCACTTCTGGGACCAGATCTGCACCTCCTGATCTATTGACATGGCGGAAGCAAATTGCTAATTCCAATAATAATAATAAATTGGAGAAGCAAACTGTTGATGTTATGTCGGAATCAGACAAGAAAGCAGAGGGATTAAAGAAGGTGGATACTGTTAAACATGGTGGTAATGCTAATCCATCGTTTACTTCTTCTAATTTGGTGAAGAAGCCACAGCAGTTGCAGAGGAGGATGAGGTTTGTGCCGGAGTTTGACGGCGTTTTCTGCTTCGAGACAAGCCTTCCTTATTAATTTCTCCGTACTTGTTTTTTAAGACGAGTTTTTATGATTAGTTAATAGAGGAGATCATAGTTTATGAAGCGATCTTTATTTAAGTTTATGACTCTTGGATAATTTTTTTCACTAATTTTGGATTCTATTACTCCCTCCGTCCTAAAATACATGTAGTTTAAGGAGTTGAAATTTGTCCCAAAATATTTGTAGTTTTGCTTTTATCTAGACATCTTTGATATTGTTTGTCAAATATACCCTTATTTATTATGGTAGTTGTCATTGTAAAAGTATTTAATTGTGTTAGTACTTGAAATATTTTAAGGGTAATATAGTCCATTAGAAATGCATTGATTGCTTTTCTTAATTTATGTGAAAATCCTAGAACTACAAGTATTTTAGGACGGAGGGAGTAATTTATTTTATTTGTTCTTACACAAAGCCTTGCTTGATATTGTTGACTTCAGATGATCACGTTCGTGCCCTTTATTTTTTCACTTTTATTTTGTTTTTTCTATGATACAGAATAGTAAAATATCCCAACATTGAAATCTGTCACTATTTTAGAAGGAAGCGGTTCCTCCTTTCGGTGCTTGTAAATCACTTAACGATTTGTCAATTACAATTTTTTACATTGTGTACTACACAATGTAAAACGTGTTTTTATATTGGTTCAAAATATTTTATATACTTGATAGCAGATTTTCATATCCCGTTGTTTGATGTTGAGCACTAGAGTAAACACTCCGTTGTATCATATCTCTAGATCCCATATTCCCTCCCCTAAGATCGTCTCCAACAATTTAGCGCAAAGAATAGTGCAATTTTTGTACCAAACATTTACAACAATTTGCTACAAATCTTATCTAAATAAGAATATTATGAAAATATTCATATTGTTTCACATATATAAATAGTATTAAGTTGAATAAATTTTATATTGTAAATTATATTCATAAACATAAAAAAACTGATATTTAAAAAGAAAAAGAAGAAAAAAAAGGTGATAGCGTAACACTATCCTTTGCACCAAATTTAAAGCAAGGTATAGAGTTGCTCTATATAATAAAGTAATGTTTAGAGTTCTATTAGAGAAGAACAATGCTTTATTTTAAAATTTTAGAGTGTCATTGAAGATGGTTAAATACTTTCTTTCTCAAATGGTTGCGGGTACTATTTACAAAATGAAATGTTGTTTTTTAAGATTTTGGAAGTACTAAAAATATAAAATCGACACACTCTAAAATTAATGGAGTCGAATGATCTCAGTGTTTTTATAGGTCTATGACATGGTTCTCAGTCTTTTTATAGGTCTGTGACATGGCTCTCACATGACTCTTAGTCTTTTATAGGTAAGTGACATGACTCTTAGTGTTTTTATAGGTCTGCGATATGTCTCTCATTGTTTTTATAGGTATGTGACATGACTCTCGGTGTTTTTATACGTTTGTGACATAGATCTTAGTGTTTTTATATGTCTGTGATATGTCTCTCAGTGTTTTTAAAGGTTTGCGACACGTCTCGCAGTCTTTTAACAGGCGTGTGACTTATGTCTCAGTTTTTTTTATAGGTCTGAGACATGTCTCTCAGTCTTTTATAGGTATGAGACATGTCTCTCAGTCTTTTATGGGTATGTGACATGTCTCTTAGTGTTTTTATAGGTCTGCGACTTGTCTCTCAGTATTTTATAGGTTTGAGATACGTCTCTCACTGTTTTTATTGGTCTGTGACATGTCTCTCAGTATTTTTAAAGGTCTGCGACACGTCTCTCAGTCTTTTTAATAGGCATGTGACTTGTGTCTCAGTGTTTTTATAGGTCTGAGATATGGCTCTCAGTGTTTTATTGGTTTGCGACATGGCTCTCAGTGTTTTATAGGTATGTGACTTGTGTCTCAATGTTTTTTATAGGTCTGAGACATGGATATCAATGTTTTTATTGGTCTACGACATGGCTCTCAGTGTTTTAACAGGTGTAAGACATGGCTATAGGTATGTGACATGTCTCTTAGTATTTTTATAGATCTGTGACATGGCTCCCAGTGTTTTTATAGGTATGTGACTTGTCTCTTACTATTTTTATATGTTTGCGACATGTCTCTCAGTGTTTTTATAGGTATGTGACATGTCTCTCAGTATTGTTATAGGTCCGCGACACGTTTCTCAGTGTTTTTATAGGTTTGCGACATAGTTCTAAGTGTTTTTATAGGTATGTGACATGTCTCTCAGTGTTTTCATAAGTCTGCGACACATCTCTCAGTGTTTCTATAGGTCTGAGATATGTCTCTCAGTGTTTTTATAGGTCTGAGACACGTCTCTCAGTGTTTTGATAGGTCTGAGACACGTCTATCAGTGTTTTTATATGTATGTGACATGTATCTTAGTGTTTTTACAAGTCGGAGACTTGACTATCAATGTTTTTATAGGTTTGTGACATGTATCTCAGAGTTTTTAAAGGTCTGCGGCATGTCTCAGTGTTTTCATAGGCCTACGACACATCTCTCATTGTTTCTATAGGTCTGAGATATGTCTCTCAGTGTTTTTATAGGTCTGAGACACGTCTTTCAGTGTTTTGATAGGCCTGAGACACGTATCTCAGTGTTTTTATATGTATGTGACATGTATCTTAGTGTTTTTACAAGTCGGAGACATGACTATAAATGTTTTTATAGGTTTGTGACATGTATCTCAGAGTTTTTAAAGTCTGCGGCATGACTCTCAGTGTTTTTATAGGTTTGTGACATGGCTCTCAATGGTTTTAGAGGTATGTGATAAGTTTCTAAGTGTTTTTATGTGTATGTGACATGTCTCTCAGTGTTTTTATAGGTATGTGACGTGGTTCTAAGTGTTTTAATTGGTATTTGACATGGTTCCAAGTGTTTTTATAGGTATGTGATATGGTTCTAAGTGTTTTTATTGGTGTGTGACATGGTTCTAAGTGTTTTTATAAGTAGGTGATATGGTTCTAAGTGTTTTTATAGGCATGTGACATGACTTTCAATGTTTTTATAGGCATGCGACATGTCTCTCAGTGTTTTTATACGTTTATGATATGACTTTTAGTGTTTTTATAGATTTGAGACATGATTCTCAGTGTTTCTAAGAGTCTGAGACATGAATCTCAGAGCGGGATGAAAATAGGACATGAAAATATGGTCTAGAAAGGGGGACCACCCTTATAAGGGGTAGTTAGGGGTATTCGTGGCTATTTTTGTCCCTTGGGTTTTTGAGCAATTAGAAAAATATTGTGTCTTCTTTAGAAATAAAAGTTAGAATGAAGGGCTTCTAAGAAAATGCTCTCTTGAAAATAATTGGTGATTAATCAGAAAAATTAAATCTATTAATTCAAACTCATTATCACTTTTTTCAATAGAATACTATTATTCCTTAATCCCCGTGTCGAGAGAGAAAATCTTAATTCGGGCGGGACGGAAGGAGTATATATATATATATATATATATATATATATATATATAGATGGTCGTGCTCATGTGAGAACCTAAATATCGTGAGAACCGTGAGAACTTAGATACATTAGGTTTTTACCTAATGTATCCAATGGTTCACTTGGATACATTGGATACATTACTTGGATACATTAGGTAAAAATTAATGTATCCAATGGTTCACTTGCATACATTGGATACATTACTTGGATACATTAGGTTCTTACCCAATGTATCCAAGTTCTCACGGTTCTCACGATATTTAGGTTCTCATTTGAGCACCAACCTATATATATATATATATATATATATACTCCCTCTGTCCCAGCTCACTTGACACCTTTTGATCAAAACTGGTCAACATAGGGTCGTTTTGACTAATACTCTATAGAAATATTTATGTTAAAAAAAAAAAAAAAAAAATTGTTATTCAGAGGATTTTTAATGGTGATCATTTTACATTTTTTTTAATTTTTATTCGGATCATACGATCTGGAGGAAACCCATTGATTTGTAAGATTTGGCTTGTTTTCATTGATATTTGTGTATTTCTAAATTAGTTGATAATTTTATTGGGTAGACAATTTTTGTTCTATTTTTTGAACAATCAGGTTGCTGATGAAACAAAATGGTTCCTGTTACTTGGAAATCCCCAGGAAATCGCGTGCCACAAGATGAATTGAAAAACTTAAAAATTAGCTTGACATGAAAGAACACTAAAGATAAAAATTAGCTTGACATGAAAGAACACTAAAGATAAAAAAAAATACCACAAGATGAATGGTCAATCACATTTTTAACCCTTTTTATTAGAACCGCTAAAAAAATAAGAGAGGTTAAAACTGAAGCTTTAAGTACGAGGGTTAAAAATGTCGATAGATAGGCCCAAGATGAATTGAAAAAATCGGCAGAACAATGAAGAGCAAATGAGGTGAACAGCACCTTCCAATTAAAATGTAAAAGAACAAAACCATCCCGACATTCCAACTTCAACTCTGAACCTACAACTATGAACCCAATACACCTGAATCTCTATTAACTTAACCTTCCCACCAAACTATTACACGTGAATCTCTTCATATTCGGATTCACTTTGATTGCTGTTGTTGCAGTTAGAATTCTCCATTTCTTCGATAGATTTTTTTGAATTCTTCTGCCCACTATTGATTAGTACATCCATCTCTAGCTTCAACACCAAGTAGTCTACCCGATTGCCAAGCCATTTCGGCTTCGTCAGATATTAGTTTTTTCTTCTTTTTGCTATTGACGAGTGAATGAATGCCTACAGAAATCCTATCAGTAATGACATTTTTAAAAGTTCCCATTAACATGTGAACTTAATTTTTCCTTTTCTTGATCTCCTCGGCCTTCAATTTCCTATTCTGTCTCAGTATTCTCTACAGATGAAACTTTCTTGCCTAATTGAGGTTTTCGTTTACCTTGGCTGCTGCTTCTTGGTAACTCATGTTTTAAGAATCTGATAATTATTGTCAACCGAAACGGAATTTTGAAAATTCTCATTGTATGGATTTGATGAGAGCGATGCTTCTGGTGTATACAATGGTGATGATAGATTTGGATTGATTCTGAATGACCAATAAGGTTTGGTAAGGGCTTCATTTTTAGGGACATGGACATATTTTGGTGATGATTGTGGGTAAACAGAATTCTTCATTTATATGGTTTGTGCATTCATCATTGGTAATTAGCAACTCGTCATTATTAATGCAAAATTTCAATGTACCATGTCCTTGATCCGAATTTGCTTCTTCTATGTCGATTCCATTTTCCAGCAAGATTAACCTAGATGCATCACCTTCATCTTGATGATAATACACGCCTTTCATAACTTGAAATTAGGGTTTTCTGTGACTTTAGGTTAAGCTTAATATCAGGTAAGTTTATTTCCTAAACTTTAAACAGAGGATATGGGGGTTCTTAGTTCTAATGTTTACGTAAGGGATATCTGCTATTTCATTATGTGCTATGAATTTGTTTTATAACAGCATGACCATTATTCCCTAACAAACGTATAAAGAAGATAATAACCCACCTTTTTCCGTTTTGAAACGTTCTCGTGGTGTTTGGGGTACCTTGACTTATGAGGTATCACCACTACGTCTTGTTGTTTGTATCTTAATTTGTACTCCCTTGTTGAGGCTTAATAGAAATGTGGAGGAAGTAGAATTCAATCCTCCCCCCCCCCCCCCCCGGCTTGTTTTTGCTCAACAGAGATTATAATTTCACCTACCATATTTATGTGTCATATGCTTTTCACTACTGGCATTAATTTGTTTGGCGAAATGGATAGTTTGAATGGATCAAGTAAATACTTGCCTATAGGATGTACAACCTTACAAGTTAGAGTTGCGACTTACTACTTTAATTAGCACAATAATCCCTCCATGACTCCATCCTGGAAATATAGTCTCATGAACTTTGATCAAACTTTTCTTGTGTTTCTAAGACTGAGGGAGTATGATCGAACAAAAGCACATTCTAGCAAGTGTTTCTTTAATTCAAAGTCTAGGTGCTCGAACTTGCAACCTCATATGAGGTAATCACCTCATTATAGACAACTGTGGAAGGTCAGAAAGAATTTTGTAATGGTTCAGTCATGTAGCAGAAGAGTGAGCAGAGTTTTTTCTTTCTTTCTTACCGAAATAGGGGGGAATGAGTGATTGACCTCCATTCCGAACAGTGATATGGACAATACTTTGTCAGGAAGCATGAATATTTTGTGATTCAGTTTTGACCTCTGTAACTGAATTATCATTCTATGGAAATAACCTCTCATGTGACTATTCTCTTGCAGAGTTATTCTGAAATATTACTAGGGGTCTTCTTGAATCCGCACACAAGAAGATACAACGTCATCAAAGGTAGTTGTTAGAGAACGAGATGTCTTTTTTGCACCTGCTGGCACCGCAATTACTGTAAGTACAGAATCAATGTTGCTTATGTGTAGAGCAGCGTTTAACTCAAGTCGCTTGGCAACAGAAAAAGTACATACTTAGATGCTCAGGGCAAGTAGTGGTGTTTGTACAATATTCAACGCCTAGATCAATATTTTCAAGAGCTACCATGCTCAGTGCAAGTAGTAGGAATATTTTTTGTAGTAGATGCTGAAGTTGTCGTATGGGAACCTTGGTACGCATGTGTGTGGATAAAGAGATTGTTGCGGAAGTCAAAGGAAGCCATTATAGGTGGCCATTAGAAACATTCTCAGCAAAATCAATATAGATCTTAATCTACCACCTTTCAATGATGAGGATGACGGGATAAATTAGCTAGAACATTAGAAACATGGATCTTCTTTCTATATTCTTCTTAGTTCAGTTTTTGACAAAAATTGTAAAAGTTCAATCTTGTTAAAGACAAATTATAGGTATTTATTTTGGGACGAATGTAGTATTATTGAATCATTAAATCATTGTATGATTCCTTGTAAAAATATTCAAGTGATTAAAAGAATTCCTTTTATTAAATCAGAAATCCCCTGTTTGCTAAACAAATGAATTAAAACAAATTAGACAGCCTATGACTACTGCAGCTAATCAAGTCAATGCGATGGAATAAATAATGATAATGAAAGAAATACATGGTGTAAGTGTATAAACAAAATTTAGACAAGAGATGTTTAAGTGGTTCAGAGACAAACATTCTTACATCCGCACTTAATGTCCTTGACAAGTGAGGTCAATTTACTATAATCTTCTTTCCAAGTTTTCAAGAATCAATAAGGAAAGTTTCCTGAACCCCGGCTTCTTAATTGACACTCCAATTGATGCTAAAAAAAAAAATTATAGATGGCCATAAGAAACTTTTGAGATATTGTCCATCAGATAGCTATAACATTAGAAACATGGATCTTCTTAGTTCAGTTATTCATCAAAATTAGCTATAACAAGAGAAACATGGATCTTCTTTCTATTTCCGCTAAGTTTAGTTTTTATTGAAAATTGAAAAAAATAATAATCAAGGGTGTTGTTATGCCGTAAAGCTAAACTCACCCCTCAAAAATAAAACAAACTCATTAAACTTCCTATTATACCCTTTAACCCTCAAAAATAAAACAATAACTCATTCATATTCACACACCCAATCCTTACCCATTAGTTATGGGTTTACTATCTCTCTCTCTCTCTCTTTTTAAGTGTTCTTCCAACCTAATTTTACCTTTCTCAAGATCCTTTCAATCTTTTCAATTTCATTCCAATTTTGAAGGCTAATTAAAGAATAGACATTGAGGAACCAAACTACGGCAAGAATCCATGTAATGTTGAAAAATCTGAGTTGGAACTTGAATTTTACGGGTTCGGCCACCGACCACCAAAACTTATGCCACGGTTCGGCAGACCACAGCCGAACTTTTTCAAATAATTCGGCCACTACCTGTCGAACCATAGAATATGGTTCTGCCACACCCTACCGAACCATAGGATATGGTTCGGCAGACCAGGTTGGAAATTTTTCGAACGGTTCGGCCACCTTTGGCCGAAACTTTTAAAACCAGACTGGATTCTTGGAGAAATATATAGAAACAAAAAACAGATAGAAGATAAGAAAAACTTACAATTACGTCCATTTGGTGTTCTATATCAACAATGCTTGGACTTGATCACAGTGTGGTGTTTAGGTTATGAGTGAAAATTTGATGAGTAGGCGTATGATAAAGTGCCAAGAGAGGTACTTTGGTGGGCTTTAGTAAAGAAATGCGTTTCAAAGAAATATATTGATATTATCAAGGACATGTATAATGGAGTTAGTACTAGTGTATGGACAAGCATTGGGAAGACAGAAGAGTTCCCTTTCACAATTGGAGTGCATCAAGGCTCTGCACTTAGTCACTTTCTCCTTGCCCTGATAATGGACAAAGTGACAAGGTCAATCCAAGATGATAGTCCATGTTGTATGTTGTTCGCAGATGATATTGTGCTGATTGATGAGACAAAAGAAGGTGTTGAAAGTAAATTGGAGTTATGGAGACACACTTTAGAATCTCGAGGTTTTAGGTTAAGCAGAAGCAAGACTGAATATATGGGGTGTAAATTTAGGAATGTTGGAAGCAGAGAGGCAGGAGTGATCACATTCGATAGAAAGATTGTCCAAGCTTCCGAGTTCTTTCGCTATCTTGGATCTATTATCCAAAAAGATGGAGAATTGGATGGAGATGTGGCTCATAGGATTAAAGCGGGTTGGTTGAAGTGGAAGAGTGCCACATGGTTTGTTTGTGATCATGGCAAGCCAAATAGATTAAAGGGAAAATTCTATCGTACGGCAATTAGGCATGCACTGCTTTATGGCACTAAATGTTGGGCCGTGAAACAGTGTCATATTCATAAGATGAATGTAGCAGAGATGCGTATGCTACGATGGATGTGTGGGCATACAAGAAAAGATCGATTGGAAATGAGGTGATCAGGGGTAAAGTAGGAGTTGCGCCCATTGAGGATAAAATGAGGGAGCATCGTCTAAGGTGGTTTGGTCATGTGAGACGGAGACCGAGTGATGCACCGATTAGGAGGCCTGAAGAGTGCAGAAGTGATAAAATGGCGAGGGGTAGGGGAAGACCCAAGCAAACTTGGATTAAGGTGATTGATCGTACTTTTTATTATTATTATTTATTTATTTATTTATTTTATTTTCTCCATCCTTTTCCTCTCTTTCTCTCTCGCTCTCTCTCTCGCTCTCTCTCTTTCTCTCTCTCTCTCTCTCTCTCTCTCTCTCTCTCTCTCTCTCTCTTCCTTTTATCACGATGACATATGAGGATTCATGTTAGCCGACCCCAAATTATTTTGGGACTAAGGCTTTGTTGTTGTTGTTGTTGTTGTTAGGTGATGGGTTAAGAAGAAGGGATAAATGGAGTAAGAAATGAGTAGGGAAATAGGATGGTTAAATTTAATGGGGGAAGGTGAAATACTAATGGGTTGGTTGTTTGGGTGTATTATATGTTATGGGTGTCTTCAATAATTTGGTAGGATTGGGTAGAAGTAAACAATTACGGGGGTACAAAGTGGGTGTACAATATATATAAAGGTTAGTTTTGACATTTCCTTGGATGGTATTTTTGAAAGAACTTAGAATATGGGTGTATTCATAAGTTTTACGGGTGTGTATAACAACACCCAAAAATCAATCATTTTAAAGACAAATTATAAGTATTTACTTTGGGACGAATGTATTATTATTGAATCATTGTATAATTCCTTTTTAAGATCTATTGCAAGATTCATAGTAATTCTTATTATTTCAAGTTTCAAATAGCATTTTTCAGCCACCATGCTTGTAGAAATATTCATGATTATAAGAATTTCTTTTATTAAATCCCATTTCACTTTAGTTGTTTTAATTTACCTTCACACATGTTTTACATGATCAATACCACCGAATATTCATGTTTATAAGAATTTCTTTTATTAAATCCCATTTCACTTTAGTTGTTTTAATTTACCTTCACACGTTTTACATGATCAATACCACCATATATTTCTATGTGCGACCTGAATTGATATTGCACTAAAACATAGTTGTTGGGTTTTTCTTCTTGGTAAAACGCGTGTTTCCTAGTGATTAGCGAAAACGTGTTTTTAAATGCGTGATGGCATTTTTGTTAATAAACAAAACTTCCTACGCGGTGGGATTTTTGTAAATAAATAAAATGTCACGCGCGCTGGGAATCGAGGACACTTCTAGATATCGATCTCAAAAGGTTTTGGACATTAATAATAAAACCTTCTCGATATAATTTCAAACACATTTTAAAAAGCCATGACCACAAACTTTCTGAATATCAACCTTGAAGGGTTCTGGATATCAATAATAAATTGTTGTGCCAGTTCATGTATTTTTTCTCGCCAGTCAGAAATAAAATTAGAACGTTTGTAGTGAAAGTGAGGGCTTGTCTGGTAGAGCGGTGCGTTCAAAATGGATTGAAAATAATTAACTTTTTGCTAATTAAGCGTATCAATGGATAGTTTTTAAATGATCATTTTAAAAATCTTATCCTTTTTTAAGCCGCTCCAAATAGTAGCTTCCTAAAAGAAGCTCTGTTTTAAAAAATCTTTGTTTTAAAAACTGTGCACCAGACGAGCTCTGAGAGTGTATTTTAGTGTCAGTTCTAGTGTTTTTGATAGCTAGTTCCAGTGTTTTTGATAGGAAGTGAGCATTTTGGAAGACCCTTTAAAGTGGATGAACTCTTGAGTCTGAAAGCTAGAACATTTGAAACGGATAGTCAACATTTGAAACGGATAGTCAGATGGCTTGTTTTCAAAGGAAATTTAGAGATCTAAAAAGTTGTTGGGTTCGCTCCTTGATTATGAGTTTAAAATCCTCAAAAGACGTCATTTAGACCCTCAAACGGGTCTTTGATGTTTTTATAAATTATTTTTTTATGATGGTGAAAGAACCTGTAATACTTATGCAATTAAACAGGTAAAAAGTTAGTTCACAAGATGTCGACTATCTTGGTAGAACAGGTCGACTATCTTGAGGTGCAGTGTGTGTATGTTGAGTTGTGTAGCGGAATAAAGATAAAGTAAATAGAAGAAATAAATGAGTCAATGAAAAGTGATTAGTGTTTGAATAAGTGTGAGTAAATGAGACACAAACACAACGATGTAACGTGGTTCAGAGTATTGCAACTCTCCTACATCCACGCTTCACTGTCCTCAATAGTGAAGAGACAATCCACTATAATCCTTCGTCACATAATTACAATAAATTGTATGGAAAATTCCCTCAGAACTTTTCAGCCTAATTAGCCTCACTAACTAAGCTTTGTACTTGTTGCAAAGCACAGAAAAAGAAAAGAAAAAGGTTTCACAAATGTGAGGGTTTGGTGATCTCTAAGATGGCTCTTATGTAGCTATGTGAGATTTATTTTAGCTTATCTATTTAGCACAGATTTATAAGATTCAAGTGTGCTTTTACAATTGAGTTGCTTAGAAGCTTTTATCAATTTGTTGAAATGGCAAGAGACAGGGGTAAGTCTTCAGTAGTCCAAGGCTCCTTTTTATAGGTCTTCAGTATATATCCGTTTGAGTTCCAACGGTCTTGAACATCTTGGAAATGCACATGTCAGTCATTAATCTTTTACTGGAGTAAAGTTTGTGAACAGTGTTAAGTCAGGTTTGACTTTGACCAGTGGCTGAGTTGGCAAGGATGTCAAGGTCTGCTATCTTGAAGGTCTATTGTCTCGACATGTGAAGATAGTGGACCTGTGAAGACTTGATGATTTCCAGTATATATCTTGATAATCCATTTTAAGTTCTTAATTGCAATACTCTGAACCACGTTACATCGTTGTGTTTGTGTCTCATTTACTCACACTTATTCACACACTAATCACTTTTCATTGACTCATTTATTTCTTCTCTCCTCCTTGATAAATTCATTTCTAGCATGAAGCCACATCTCTTTCTTTATTGACCTCTCCATTAACTCTTCCTTCTTCCTAGGATCACTTGGAAGAATTTGGTCGACCTCCTGCTAACTGATCAATGCCTCCTGGGGTTGGTATTCTCTAAACTCTTGCAAGAACTTCTCATCCACCTTGTTCTCCTCCTCCTCTTTCTTGAACTTTAGTTTCTTAACAAGATTTGACATCTTGCTAGGACTAATAAGATTGTTTAGCCTGCCTATTTCTTTGGTGTGTAAGAACAAGGTCTACTATCTTAACAGAGCAAGGTCTACTATCTTACTATTTGCTATCTTTTATCTGAAAATTTGTTTCTGTGATATATCATTCACCAACAATGGTTCTTATATAGAAAGATTTTACATCATTTAATTCATCTCGAGAATTCATGTTGTAGATTCAATGATGATAGTATACCTCAAATGATGAAATTCCAGTAATGTTGAGTTGGTATGGAAATTAAAATTGCCGCTTGACCCTCCTGAATTATTGTTGAATATTGGACTTAACCATGTCAATATTAATTGAAGGAATAAAGAATGTTTGCTTCTTACAAGTTAAGTCCTCTGCGAAGGTATAAAAAAGGAGAGAAGTTACTCTTTCTACACACTACAACAAAAAAGCTCTTTCACAACGTTTAAAAAACATTGTGGTAGATATTTACAACGTTTTTGCAAACATTGTCACATCCACAATTGTAAAAAGTTCAAAATTTTGACAACTTTTTATGAACGTTGTCAGAAAGTTAGGTACAACGTTCCTTAAAACGTTGTCAATACCCTTAGACAACATTTTTTGTAAAACGTTGTGAACTATAAGAACACAACATTTAAATAACACGTTGTGAAGCCTTTTGACAACATTTATATACAAACGTTGTCAATGATTTTTTTTTTTAAATAATAATTCAAATTCTGTACCACCTTCTCCAAATTCACCTATAACTACATAGTTATGAGGACGATCACATGTAAAAAATAAGTAAATAAATTTCACTCCATATGAAACCAAATGTACATATTCTTGTCAAATAAAGTGTACTTGAATCTGTTCAACTTAAATCAAAGAAAGAAACTGATAACAAAAATGGAATGCATTCACTTTGAGAAGAAGTCCTTCAGTAGCATTCACTGGATGCACCCGTTTCTCGAGATTCTTGCTTAAAGATATCTTTCAGTTGGACTCATACTATGTCGCACGACCATTCTACGTTCTCCCAATGCTGAAAAGATGAATTTTAAATCATGATATCAGGTTTGAGACTAATATATGGACACACCAAAATAGCTAAAGTAGATTTATTGAGATTTACCTGTGGTTTGCGTCCGCTGCAATAGGTAAGGCAAGCTCCTTCTCTATAGGCATACGCTTGTAGAAAAGCAATGATATTAATGACACAAAGCTCCAACTTCTCTTTGAACTGTAAATGACTAACAGTAGACAAGATCAATGATGCTAGAGTATTGCAAGTACATATCACACTCTATCATTTCTTTTGTCTTTTACAATTATTTCTAAGAAACAGCCTAAAATGATCCTGCCCACATGTGCTATGAATATTTTTCGGTAAAACTTGAAATTGTACCTGGAAAAGAGCGTTTCTCTCCTTTGCACTTTCATAAAATTATCCCAGTGCTTGTTTTTTCACAATGCCAATGCATGCCCCATCACCTAACGAGACTAAAAAAAAGGGTTTGTCAATAAAATGTGTGCCACAATTATATATATTATGTAGTTTTACTCTGTTTTTGTTTTATTAACTTTACTCCCTCCGTCCCAAAATGAATGCATAAATTTGCTCTTGATCAAAATCAAATTTGGACATTCATTTTGGGATGGACGTAGTACAATTTTCTATAACAACTCAATCAAATCAAACTTGATTTATAACACGCTGACAAAAATATGAATAAAAGTGAAATTGATTGTAGTCTATTACCATTTTTACCTATAGCCACTAAATGGGATGGAGAGATCAGACAATAACAAATAAAAAGATCCCTATGATGTATAAATGTTCTTTCAGGTTCCAATCATGACCCCTTCACATCCAAGAGTTTTAAAAAAAAATCACTGAAGCAGCTTAGCATTCTTATGTTAACGGTTAACCCATAACTACTTGTAAAGTATGAAAATCAATCAATTCAGAAGCAAGTATCTTATCATTGCCAAACTAATTTCTTATACATCTAAAACCTAAAAAAAAAAATTGAAATTAAGAGCTCAATGTTGGAATAGAGATAGTAAAGGCAACAAAGGGAGAAAATATGCACATGAGACCAGGCGGGCGCTCGGGTACAACCAGGCGGGCGCTCGGTTTTGATCAGAAGGAATTGGTTTTTGGCGAGAGGTAAGCGGGCGCTCGGTGCCGGGACGGGAATTCGCAGAAGTGTAGTATTTTCGGGTTTTTCTCTTATGTTTAGGTCTTATTCTAGGGTGTGTATATAAGCAATGTTCCACCTCCATACTCATTGTAACTCAGATTTAACACATTATAGTGCAAGATCCTGGCTTGGTAGTGCCCCCAGACGTAGTCAAACATATTGACGAACTGGGTATACAATTTCTTGTGTTACTTTGTATTTTTGTTTTATTTCTTTATTTCTTGTGCTTGTTTGGGTGTTGCGATTTCTTGCGATTTGGTTGGGTGTTGGGAGGGCTTATTCCACAACAAATAGTATCTAGAGCTCTGGTTTAACGATTCGGGTTTATCAAGCAATCAAGAATGGGCAAGGATAAACAAGCGGTGGAGAAATTTGATGGGTCTGACTATGGGTTTTGGAAGATGCAAATAGAGAATCTCTTGTACAACAAAGATCTCTATAAGCCCTTAACAGGAGTCAAGCCGGAAAGCGAAAAACAGGAAGATTGGGATCTTATAGATCGGAAAGCCGTAGGGGTGGTTAGATATACTTTGTCAAAGTGGATCGCGAAAACTACCAAGAAGGCGAAAACCACCAAGGAGATATTGGATTATCTTACTGAGAGATTTGAAACTCCATCTGCTGCAAATAAGGTTGATTTGATACGCAATATGGGTAATCTCAAGATGCAAGAGGGAGGATCCATAGCTAAACACATCGATGAATTTATGGATGTTATAGACTTATTGGCGATGTTGGATATTACGTTTTGGGATGAGGTTCATACTTGTCAATTGCTAGCATCCTCACCAGGAAGTTGGAGCGAAACGGTGATGGCGTTAAATGCTTCAGCAGGTAAGAATAAATTGAAGTATGATGATGTTAAGGACTTTCTTTTAGGCGAGGAAAATCATATGAAGAAGTTGGGGACACCATCTACTTCGGGATCGGCTTTAGCTACAACTAGCAGGGGAAAGCCGGGTACTAGCAACAAGGGGAGAACCGAATCAAAGGAAAACGTAGGAGGTGGTGAGTACATGCCTAGGGAGAACAAGAATGTACCAAGGGTTGCCAAGGGATCGGTACAGTTCTATCATTGTAAGGAGTTAGGACACTATAAGAAGGATTGTCCCATACGAGGGGATAAATCGGTGAATGTGGTAACTGGGGGTAAAGATGTACTGGTTCTAAGTGTTAGTAATGCGCTAGAATCATGGGTGCTGGATTTGGGGGCATTATTCCACTCATGCGGGCATGCAAAGGAGATGGAAAATTATACATCCGGTGATTTTGGAAAGGTCTATCTGGCAGATGACGAGCCTTTGGAAATCAAGGGGAAGGGGGATGTCAGAATAGGAGCATCAAACGGGAAGGTCTTACATCTACACGGGGTCAGACACATTCCGGGTTTGAAAAAGAACTTGTTATCAGTTAGGCAGCTTGATTAAGAAGGTTACAAGGTAACTTTTGGCTGCAGGAACTGTGTCATTACCAAGGAGGATTCAGAGATCGCTCGGGGTAATAAAGAGGGGACATTGTATTTAGCGAATAACACCAAGGATAGTATCGCAGTGGCGTCAGCCAAGGGTGATATGGATTTGTGACACTGTCGATTGGGTCACATGAGTGAGAAAGGGATGAAATTACTTTGCTCAAAGGGGTTACTACCGGGTTTGAAGACAGTCAACATGGGGATCTGCAAAGATTGTGCGTTTGGCAAACAGGTGAGAAGCAACTTCTTGAGGACAGGTTTGGCTTTGAGGGAAGCAAAGTTGGAATTAGTTCACACAGATTTATGGGGGCCGGCCCTGGTAACTTCTCTAGGTGGTGCGTCATACTACATGTCGTTTATTGATGATTCGACAAGGAAGGTCTGGGTTTATTTCTTGAAACACAAAGATGAGGCATTCGAGGTGTTTAAGAAATGGAAGGCCTTGGTGGAGAATCAGACGGGTCTTAAGCTCAAATGCTTGAGGTCTGACAATGGTGGGGAGTATGAGCTCGGGGAGTTCAAGGAATATTGTGCAGCGAATGGTATTCGTATGGTGAAGACACAAAAGGGCACACCTCAACATAACAGGGTAGTAGAGAGGATGAACAGGACATTGAACAAGCAGGCTAGAAGTATGAGGTTGAAGTGTGGACTTCCGAAAACGTTCTGTGCATATGCAGTTGACACAGCGACTTTCTTGATCAATAGGGGACCATCGGTACCATTGGGGAATGAAATTCCAGAGGAAGCATGGAGTGGCAAGCAGGTAAATTTGTCCTTTCTTCGCATATTTGGCTGCGTTTTATATGTTCATATTGATTATGCTAATAGAACTAAATTAGATGATAAATCTGTAAAGTACAAGTTTATTGGTTATGGTGGGGATGACTTCGGGTATAAGTTTTGGGATGACCAAAATCATAAGGTTATTCGTAGTCAGGATGTCATATTCAATGAACAGGTTTTGTACAAGGACAGAAAAGGGGCATCTGATGGGATTAGTTCCGAACCAGAGGTTGTTGAGGTAGATATTCCAGACTCGGGTGGGAGCAGGACGGTTCATGATGACCAAGATCAGGGGGTCACTGAAGATGAACCACATACTCCAGAACCGGATATTCCGCTGCGCAGATCCAGCAGATTGCGTGGATCTCCTGATAGGTATTCTCCTTCAAATTACTACTTGTTGTTAATAGATAGTGGTGAACCGGACTGTTATGCGGAGGCTATTTGTAATGAACTTTGTGATAAGTGGAAAGCTGCGATGGATGATGAGATGGACTCATTGAAGGCCAATGAAACTTGGGAGTTGATTAAACTACCTAAGGGGAAGAAGGCATTGCATAACAAGTGGGTTTACAGGACCAAGGAGGAAGCAAACGGAAGTAAGCGTTACAAGGCAAGGTTGGTTGTAAAGGGGTTTCAACAAAAGTATGGTATTGACTACACCGAGGTCTTCACTCCTGTTGTGAAGATGACCACTATCAGAATGGTTATGGGGATAGTAGTGCCAGATAACTTATTGCAGGAACAAATGGATGTAAAGACGGTCTTTCTTCATGGTGATTTGGAGGAACAAATTTACATGAAACAACCAGAGGGATACTTGTTTAAGGGTAACGAGGAACTGGTTTACAGGTTGACTAAGAGTTGGCTTTAAACAAGCTCCTAGGCAGTGGTACAGAAAGTTTGATGGATTCATGCACGACATTGATTTTATCAGATGTGGGGTGGATCATTGTTGCTACTTCAAGAACACTGACAACGGGTATATAATCTTGCTATTCTATGTGGATGACATGCTAATAGCGGGCTCTAGTAGTAGAGAGGTAAACAGATTGAAGGCACTATTGTCAGAGTGGTTCGAGATGAAGGATTTGGGGGAGGCCAGAAAAATCTTGGGCATGCGAATTGACCGGGATGTGGAGTCGAGTAAGTTGGTTCTTTCACAAGCAAAGTACGTCGAGAAGGTCTTGGTAAGATTTTGCATGGAAGAGGCGAAGCCAATGGGTACACCGTTGGGTATGCACTTTAAACTATCCGAGAAAGACTCACCTAAGGGCAATGAGGAGCATGACAAGATGGAAAGGACTCCATATGCTTCGGCAGTGGGGAGTCTAATGTATGCTATGGTGTGTACAAGGCCGGACATTGAACATGCGGTGGGAGTAGTCAGCCGGTTCATGGGCAATCCAGGGAAGCAATATTGGGAAGCGGTTAAATGGATACTTCGTTACCTAAAAGGTACTGCTAGTAAGGCTCTATGTTTCTCAAGCAAGGATGTCGTGTTAGCGGGTTATATCGATGCGGATTTGGCATCAAGTGATCTGAATAAGAGGAGAAGTAATATGGGTTATATGCTTACATTGGGTGGTACGGCAATCTCTTGGGCTTCTAAATTACAAATGATCGTGGCTCAGTCTACTGCGGAAGCAGAATATGTGGCGGTGATAGAGGCAAGCAAAGAGATGGTATGGTTGCAGAACTTCTTGGGTGAACTTGGGAAGACTCGAAGTGGGAACGCACTCTACAGTGACAGTTAGAGTGCAATACATTTGCTAAGAATCCAGCGTTTCATTCTAGGATGAAGCACATCGAGCTGAGGTTTCATTACATCAGGCATCTCTTGGAGAGGAAGATCTTAAGGCTGGAGAAGATTCAAGGATTGGAGAACCCGGCTGACATGTTGACCAAGGTTATAAACCTTGAAAAATTGAAGCTATGCATAGCTTCAATAGGGCTTGGAGAATAGGAGAGGAGGAAGGCACTACCATGATCGAGGTGAGCACTATGGCACTAAAGATGAGTTGAAGACGGATACGGGGCTTGAATATACGGGTTGATCTCTAGGTGGGAGATTGTTGGAATAGAGATCCTAAAGAAACAAAGGGAGAAAATATGCACAGGAGACCAGGCGGGCGCTCGGGTACAACCAGGCGGGCGCTCAGTTTGATCAGAAGGAATTGGTTTTTGGCGAGAGGTAAGCAGGCGCTCGGTACCTACCGAGCGGGCGCTCGGTGCCGGGACGGGAATTCGCAGAAGTGCAGTATTTTCGGGTTTTTCTCTTATGTTTAGGTTTAGGTCTTATTCTAGGGTGTGTATATAAGTAATGTTCTGCTCCCATACTCATTGTAACTCAGATTTAACACATTATAGTGCAAGATCCTAGCTTGGTAGTGCCTCCAGACGTAGTCAAACTTATTGACGAACTGGGTAAACAATTTCTTGTGTTCCTTTGTATTTTTGCTTTGTTTCTTTATTTCTTGTGCTTGTTTGGGTGCTGCGATTTTTTGCGATTTGCTTGGGTGTTGGGAGGGCTTATTCCACAACACTCAACATATGGAAACATGGAGCATATATAAAATAATACTAAATCCCAAAAAGAATCAGAGAAGAAAGTAAAAAAGAATAAAAATTCATGGAGAGGTAAAATGTGTGACCAAATTGAGAGAAGAATACACTACAAAGACAGATACCATCAGTAATTAACGTTACTACAACAAAACAATTGCAAACGCTTGGGCCTGTGGTCATGTACCAGCAGAGCAGATAGGTAACCAAATGCCACAAAATGGCATCATGCTGTTAAAAACTGGCCACCAAAATTCTATTTATACTCATGATTAACATGACCAACAATTAACAGTCACTGACAGACCCAAAAACCTTAAATTTTGATTGATTTTGAGTTGCTCTGACATGAAATATGTTAGGCCCTAAAAAAATGAAGACCAAGACCTCCATTGAAGACTCCACCCATTTCATTAAACATCTCCAACCAAACGGCTACTTCCTCCTCTGCCTATATATTGCAACCAATTCTCCCATTTACTTGTGTGTCTCCCACACCAAACACCCTCCCTTTTATTGACTCAGTGTGTGCAACAAAAACCATTTGCACACACAAATATTGAGATACAACACCCTTCACTATTTATCCACTAGTGTGCTTGCATCACTATATCCCAACGTCCCCTAGTGAGCAATATAAACCAATTGCTACATTACCCTTTAACCCTTCACACTCAACCCCTCACCCTTTTTACCCTCCCAATTAACCCAATCTAACCTTGCAACTATAAAGGAAGAACACCGATGAGCCAAAGAATCGCTTCCATCCGACAACCCTAGTGTCAATTCAAGGAAGAACTACAATGACTTTCACACAAGTGATTTTTATTATTTATTTTTATTTTTCGCTTTGGAAGAAGCAACCTTAATTGATGAGTCAATTAAGTAGAGGGGGTTCGAGGAACTTGCCTTATCAATTCTTGTAACTCTTCTAGAAGAGAATATTATAGTGAATTGATCTCACTTGTCAGGGACAATGGGGGTGGATGTCGGAGATAGGTTTTGCCTCCGAACCACTTGAAAAATTCTCGCCTCTTGTCTTTTTTTATTTCTTGTCTTGCATTTAATTTCCATTTCAATTATGATTTTTCTTGCTTAAATTATTATTCCTTGATCACATAGACAAGATAAAATTGACAAATATATTAGGAATATATATGTTAGACAACAATTATAAGGCTTAAGAAAATATCCTTTCCGCTGCGCATAATCTTTATCTTTTTTTGCCTTAAGAGTGTTCTGATAAAAACTGGGACCTTTCAAAATACTTATTTCAGTAACAAGGGTATATATGAAAATGAGAAAGATCAAATATACAAATCCCTAGGAGCAGCTTGAACAGCTCTCTCAAAGTAGTACGACGTTTTATGTTATAAAACAATATTAAAGCATAAATAATCTGGACATGCTGAAACAAATATTGTGAACAAGTATTATAATCATCAATGTAGAAGGCCAAAAGAAATTTACCTCAAATAGGTTAATGACCGCTATTGACTTCTCCATCCCCTACTCCAATGCACCTGTCTTGTACTTCAACATTATAAGCTTATCCTGCAACAAATCCTTCTGAGGACCGATTGATAGACCCTTCTTCAATATCAAGAAATCTGATATTTTTATAAGTTCTAACGTGCAGGTCATTTACTATAAAAAAAAACATTGGTAGAATAACCTTTGTACAGTTGCAACTATGCATGTGGACCTGATAGCTGCCTTGATTCAACTTTTTATGAGTGGCGTAGCATGAAAAGTATAATGATTGCAAGCACTTATTTGCCCTGCACACAACACCTGTTTTCAAATGTTCAATCAACTAAAAATTCCATTCACTAAGATTTTCATTAGCATAGACAAAATGCTGCACTTCATTATTTTATTAAGAAAACAAATATAAATACTATATACTATATACTATATACTCAATCAGATAAAATTATACTCCCTCCGTCCCAGAAAGATAGTCCACCTTTTTTCGTTGTTACTACGAGGGAACTTTGAGCAGTTATAAATGCTACTTATAATTATGTTAATGTGAATCTAAAAATTGATATTGGTGTATCAAGAACAAATTCAAAAATTTCACTAGAATAATTAAAAGTAGCCTTAATTATTACTCAAAGTTCCTTTGTATAACCTGTTTTGGTCAAATTTTGCAATTCAACTTAAAGAATAATAGTTTGGGCAAAATGGAATATGATTGCAAGGAATTCAAGATCAATAGAACACGATGTTTAACGAGGAAAGCCCTTGAACAACTTGTTCACCGGCATAAAACCTCAAGATGGAATTTTATTAGTATTGACTTGGAAATACAATGAATTGAAAGAACAAAAGTGATTACTCCTAGAATGGATGATCGTGAGTGTATGTGCATTACAAAATGTGTTAGCTATTTATAATGAAAGTTTAACTATGAATTAGTAGGTTTTGCCATGAATCTCGGGAGGTTAGTTGAAGATAATCTTCAGCCGTTTGTGATGATAAGGTCTTCATTGTTTGAATGAGTCTTCAATTAGGTCACGTTGAGTTCGATAATCCATGTGATCACTCCCTGAAAAATAGGAATAAGTTCACCTGCACAAAAAAAACGTGTATGTATAATCAAGATGCTTGATGTCAGGATGCAGGATGGCGGGACAAGTTGAATACTTCAAGATGCAGACATGATGCAGATCTTTACTCCCAAACAATTGCCCCTTAATTTTTGATTTTAAAAGGGAATCTTTTGAAGATCAAGAATTAACCCTCAACTGTTGGCACCCACTAACCGCATTTAAATGACATGATGGGGTAGTTTCATAGGTGAGTAGGCTCTTTGAAACCTTTTTGGACTATATAACCGTCTACTCCTATTTAAGGCCGGCTTCTTGGCTTTCCCTTCTCCTCGAAAACAATTCCCAAGGGTTTCTAGCACCTTCTTCAGTTTGCAGAGGTGAGTTCTTTCTCTCTAAGATTTTCACTTTTTTTCTTAGAATGGCTAGTGATCTTCCTACTGGTTTTACTTGTCAAGGGTTTATAGAACACCCTGATGATGAAAGGTGTGAGTTAACAAGTGCTGAAGTTGAAAATTTGAAGAAATTTTTCCCCAAAAGTGCCGAATTCCTCGACCCTAATGCCCTCATGACCTCTGACTGTGCTTCTAATGAATGGCTTTGCTTTCTTGAATATCCTTTCCTGATTGGTCTCACATTCCCTTTTCCCCCTTCGATTATCCGCTTCTTTGAGATAACTGGTTTGGCTTTCGCCCAGTTGATGCCCGTAGGATGGAGGAACTTAGTTACTTTGGAAAGGTTGAGTGCTGAGATGGGGTTAAGGGTTGGTTTGGAAGAACTAGGGTTTTGCTATGACTTGAGGTCACATGGGAGTAAGAGGTTTGGTTTTAGGGTTAAGACTAAGGCTAATAGCTTGGTAATTGATTCAATTGACAAGGACAGAAAGTGGAAGAATAGGTTTTTCTATGTTAAGAAGTCTACCTTGGAAGGAGTTGGAAAGATAATCTCTTTTTGGTTGGATGAAGGTATTGGCAAGGTTTTGGTCTTACTCTGTACTCTGACAACTTGATTTTATTTTGCAGCTTTGAAGTTGGATGAACTGTTTCCAAAACACCCAGAGACTTTGAATGTGGTTAACACTGGTTGTGCTTTATCTCCCAAGAAGCGCAAGTTTGTACGTCCAGCCTCATTGGTTGAGCAAGGGGAAGAAGAAGTTGAAGAAGAGAAGAGTTCTAGTAAGACCCTACAAGCTGATCCAGGAATGTCTTCAGGTAAGATTTCTTCAAATTTGCTTTTCAAGTTCTTCTTATTTTTACTTATAATGGGCTCTTTCTGCAGCTACTCCTTCTCAAACTAGCATGGGTGGTGTTAGCAGTCTAATTGCCAGGTTCAAGAGGCCTAAGAATGAGGATGTCAAGCCACATCTTCCCAAGGTTGAGAGCTCTAAACCCAAATTAGTGATTGGGGACATGGTGTCTTTCAATAAGAGGAAGAGTGATATTGTTGATGTTGATGTTGCAGAGCCTATTGAGCAAGTATTAGTGCAGAAGGTAAACCGAGTTTTTTACTTTGTACAAAAGTTTAGTGTTTAAATATTTGTGATAACCGAGTGCAATTTGTAGTTACATGATGCTACAAGCATGTTGGCTAAAGAGGTTCAGCTTTGGAAGGGTAAGGCTCAAATGTCTTATCAAGATAAGCTTGAGGCTGAGGAGAAACTGCTATCTGTGCAAAAGGAAAGGGATTCAAGGGTTGCTGCTATGGAGTTTGAAATTAAGAAGAAAGATAAAGAGATTAGAGAGTGGGTAATGAAAGTTGCTGAGATGAACAAGCTAAATAGGGTTGCTATGGAAGCACTTGAAGAACGCATGACCAGGGAAGCTGGAAAGATGGTATTTGAAGCGAGGATCCAAATGATAGAGGAGTATCAAGCTGGAAAGCAAACAAAGTGGAACTTAGAAGATGAGCAGGCTGAACTCAAAGGAATCCAGGATGAGGAAGTTGGAGAGGTGAATTCCAAACCCCAAGAAATTGTTGTTGAAGAACAGGTTGATGATAATTAAGAGAATAAGGTTGATGGAGCCACCTGAAAGGTAATTTTCCATTTTCGTTTGTCCTGCAGGGTAAGATGTTAAAACATTTTGTTTTTATGTTTTTGGTTTTATCAACGAGGGGGATGTCCTCGTAAACAATTAGATAATTTAGGATGTAATGGTTTTTTGTTTGGACAACCTTCATGTTGCACTGTGGTCAACTCATGTCTTGTGATAGCATGGGTTAGACCTTTTGAGTGGTTTAGTTTAAAATAGTTCAGTTTGTCGAACTTTCTTTGGTTATCATGATTGTGAAAATGATTGGCCTCCCAGGACATTACATTTTTGGTAACGTAGGCAAGGTAGAAATAGAGATGTAGCTTGTTAACTTTTGAAATGCAAGATGTAACATGTTAAAGCCAACAGTAGGAACGAATAGATGTTTGAATCTTTTAAACTTTTGTTTTTGGTAACATGTTAATGTTACAACCAATTGTAAATGACTTGAGTTCACAATTTGTCCAAGTGCAAGATGGTAATCAATATGTAATATACACTGGCCAACTTACAATTTAGATAAATGTGAAAAACGTGCGCACGGGCGAAGGTGTATGAACCTTAAACTTTTAAGAAAGACGTATAATCTTTAAACCTTAGAAAGGTGAAAACCTTTAAAACCTTAGTACAAACTTCAAAAAATGAAGCATGAAATTTAACATTAATATGCTTACTTGAACATTCGTATAAGTTAGGCTTTCATCCAGCATGATGTCATCAAGTTTGGCTGATTTCAACTTGAACAGTCCAAGTTGTTGTCTCTGGCAATTCGTCTGAACATATTGACCTAGTTGACCTGTGTTGGAATTTTGAGTTGCCTTGCAAAACAAACACATGTTAGGGGTGGGTGTTAGCTTGGCTAACACCCCTCCGATGCTTAAGTCAGTAAGTGTTCAAGAAAGATTAATGATTTGAAATAACAAAATTGAAATAAAGCTCAAATAAATCATACCTGATCTGTGGAATTGAGTGGACAAGCTACAACTTACATGTAATAAGCTTTAAGATTGACTGCATTCCAACTCCTTGGTATTCTAATGCCATCCAAGGTGGAGAGCCAATATGCACCTTTACCAGCTTCTGCATCAACAAGGTAGGGACCTTCCCACTTGGCTGCAAGTTTGCCTGCATTCAGTTCCCTTGTGTTCTGAAAAACTTTTCTGAGCACCATGTCTCCAATTTGAAATCTCTTAATGCGCACATTCTTGTTGTAATATTTGGCAATTTTCTGTTGATAGGCTGCCATCCTGATCTTGGCCAAATCTCTTAGTTCATCAATAGTGTCAAGATCTTCTGCAAGTATTATCTGGTTGTCCACTGGAGTTATTAAACCATATCTAGCTGTTGGGATAGAAAATTCTACTGGAATTACGGCTTCAGTCCCATAAACCAAGGAGAAGGTAGTTTAGCCGGTTGCATTCTTAGGAGTTGTCCTATCTGCCCATAGTACTAGTGGCAATTCTTCAGCTCATCTTCCTTTCTTTTGATCTAAACGTTTCTTCAAGTTGTTCACAATCAACTTGTTGCTTGATTCTGCTTGTCCATTAGCTTGAGGATGTACCGGTGTAGAAGTAATCAGCTTGATTCCCCACCTTGTGCAGAAGTCTTGAGTTTTCTTGCTGATGAACTGAGAACCATTATCACAAACAATTTCTGAAGGGACTCCAAACCTGCTGAGAATGTTTCTCTTCAAAAACGAAATTACTTCTTTATCTCTAACTTGAACGAAGGCTTCATCTTTGATCCATTTTGAGAAGTAATCAGTCAAGGCTAACATAAATACTTTTCCCCCAGGTGCCTTAGGAAACTTTCCAATGATGTCCATTCCCCACTGCATGAAGGGCCAAGGTGATAGTATAGGATGAAGTGGTTCGGCAGGTTGGTGCAAGATGTTGCTATGTCTCTGACAAGCATCACATTTTTGAACATAATTAATTGCATCCTGGCGCATAGTTGGCCAATAATATCCTGTTCTTAATGCCTTGGAGGATAGTGACTTGCCCCCAGAATGATTACCACATTCACCTTCATGTAGTTCTCTTAAGACCTGTTCAGCTTGTTGTGGTTCTAGACACCTCATGTACAAACATGTAAATGACTTACGAAAGAGTATATTATCGATTAATATAAATCTAGATACCTTTATCCTGAAAGCTTTTGCATTTTTTACACCTTGTGGCACTGTTCCATCCTGCAGAAATGTTATTATGGGCAGTGTCCAAGATGCCTCTTCACTCGAGAAGCTAGCCGACGTATCAGGTTGGTCTTCAACTTGGTTTGTTTCTGATTGATCAATTGCAGGATGCAGGATGTGGATTATAGGTTTGGCAGTGTTCAACATGCTCCTGCAACTTGATCCTAGGTTGGCCAATGCATCAGCCTCAGCATTCTCATCCCTTGGGATTTGTTGGAAAGTTAATTCTTCAAATTGTCCAGCCAAGTATTTAACATGCTGCAGATATCTTGACATCCTACTATGCTTTGCTGTATAAGATCCATTAAAGTGGTTAACCAACAACAAGGAATCACTATAAACATTGAGACATTTAACATTCAAACTTAAAGCAGTGAGCAAACCCATGATGAGGGCTTCATATTCAGCCTCATTATTGGTCGTCTTGAACTCACAAGCTATAGCTTGTGGAATCAGTTCGCCCTGGGGGATCTCAAGACTATACCCAAACCTGTGCCTCTTATATTTGATGCTCCATCTGTAAAAAGTGTCCAAAATCTAGGAGAGTCTGAACCTTCAAGTTGTTGGACTTTGAGTTCAACTTCAGGTTGAAGGTTGGGACTGAAATCTGCCACAAAGTCAGCTAGGGCTTGTGACTTGATCGCATTCCTTGCTTCATACTGAATATCATATGTACTAAGTTGCACAGACCATTTTGCCATCCTGCCTAACATCTCAGGTTTTCTCATCACGTTCCTGACAGGATAGTTAGTCCTCACAATAATAGGATGAACTTCAAAATAATGGGCAACTTAATAGAAGCAGTTATTAAAGCAAGAACAAGTTTCTCAAGATGGGAGTACCTAGTTTCTGCATCTAAAAGAGACTTAATTACATAATAAACAGGGAGTTGTGTTCCATCTTGTTCTCTTGCCAAGACTGCGCTGACTGCATTTTTTGATATTGAGAGATACAGGTACAAAGCTTCACCTGTTTCTGGTTTGGAAAGTAGAGGTGGAGTCGCCAAGTAATCTTTAAGCTGTTTGAAGGCTGCTTCATGTTCTTCTGTCCACTAGAACAACTTGTTTTTTCTCAGCACGTCATAGAACAACTTGCATCTATCGGACGACTTGGAGATGAACCTAGTTAGAGCAGCAACTTTGCCTGTGAGCCTCTGCACTTCTTTAATACTCTTTGGAGACTCTAAGTTGATGATGGCTTTGATCTGTTCTGGACTTGCTTCAATGCCCCTCTTGGTCACCATGTAGCCAAGGAACTTTCCAGCCTTAACACCAAAGTTGCATTTTGATGGGTTTAGCTTCATGTTGAACGTCTCCAGGATGTCAAAAGCTTCTTTTAGATATCGAGCATGATCTTCAATACACTTAGACTTCACCACCATGTCGTCAATATATACTTCCATAGTCTTTCCAAGATGGTTCTTGAACATCATGTTGACTAATCTCTAGTAGGTTGCCCCTGCATTCCTCAATCCAAAAGGCATGGCAATAAAGCAATATATACCATCTGGAGTAATGAACGCCGTGTCTTCCTGATCTGAAGGTTCAATCTAAATCTGTTGAAATCCTGAAGAAGCATCCATAAACGTCAAGACCTCATGGCCAGCTGTTGCATCAAATAGGGCATCAATGTGAGGCAAGGGAAATGGATCCTTAGGGCACGCCTTATTCAAGTCTGTAAAGTACACACAGACTCGCCATTTCCCATTCTTCTTCTCTACAACCACCACGTTGGCCAACCATTTAGGATAGTCAACCTCTCTGATCATCTTGGACTTTAGCAACCTCTCTACTTCTTCTCTGATAATCTGATTGCGCTCATGAGAAAATTTCCTTCTTTTCTGTTGGACAGGCTTGGCATTTGGGTCAATGTTCAATTTGTGGGTGATAACATCCTTGCTGATTCCAGTCATATCTTCGTGCTTCCAAGAAAAGCATTTCATCCTGCTCTTCAGAAACTCAATGATCTCTCCTTCTATATCAGGAGGTAAGTCTGCGCCTATAAGAATTTTGACATCGGGATCAGAAGGATCAAGTTGCACCTCTTTAATATCAAACTCAGCAGCTTCAAGTACATCCCGTGCCTTTCTCTGTAATTGCTATGCTTGCCTAGGACTGCTTGCTGCCTTCATGGACACCTTGTAACATTCCTTAGCAGTCTGCTGATCTCCTGACACCTTGACTACTCCCCAAGGTGTTGGCAACTTGAGGCACTGATGGTATGTTGAAGGTACAGCTTTCACGTTATGAATCCATGGCCTACCCAGGATGATGTTATAAGATGACTGACATTCTATCACACAGAACTTCTCCATAGAATTAATCCCTTCAACATATACTGAGAAAGTAATCTCCCCAAATGTGTGCTTTTTCTCACCACTGAATCCAACCAAGACAGATGAATTCTTAGTCACATTCTCAAGTGGGATGCCCATTCCTTTCAAACCATCAGTTGTCACGATGTTAACTGAACTTCCATTATCGATCAAGATGCGACTCACCAAACAGTTTGCAACTTGAAGACTCACTACCAAGGCATCATGATGTGGATCCTGGATGCTGATCCTATCATCCTCATCAAAAGAGATCTCCTGCCCATTTGCCTTGTTGACGGATCTTGAAGGCAAATAAGACCTGTCCTCCTTCGCATCTGCAGCACGACGCTTGGCGGCTGAATAAGTTGTACCACAGATATCCGAGCCACCACTGATTATGTTGACCACTCTAGTTAGAGGTGGATGAGGTGGTGGGTTCTCAGGTAGTTTCTCCCGGTTGCCATCACGATCTTCAGTGCGTCTCTGCCTTCTACCAAGTAGCTCTTTGAGAAGACCTTTGGACAACAAGTAGCTGATCTCCTTCCTGAGTGCAATACAATTCTCAGTAGTGTGCCCAAAGTCTTCATGATAGGCGCACCACTTGGACTTGTCTTTCCAAATTGAAGGCTTGTCTGCCTTCTTGGGCCATCTTGCTTTCTCACCCAGGTTGTCCATGGCATTGATCAATCCTGCAATATCAACAGAGAAACAATAGTCATCAATTCTAGGATAGGAAGAATCATCATCCTCATCATTATCTTCAATAACATGAATTCTAAAAGAGTCAGGTTTAGAGTAGGGTTTACCCCTATTAGATCTGGCATGAGATGTTTCCATCTTGCCACCAGAATGGGACGAATCTGTCTTGCCACTAGAATTTGGAAGCTCTGGTTCTGACCTCATCCAGTCTCTTGCATGGTGTCATTATTAGGTCATCATAATAAGGAGAGTCCTTCTTGAGTCCCATCCTGAAGGCTTCAATCGCAGTTATAGTGTCTAGGTTAGATATGTTCACCGCCTCCCTGTTGAACCTGCTCAGGTAGTCTTTAAGTGGCTCGTCAGGTTGCTGGACCACCCTGTATAGATCACTTGTCAGTTTCTCGAACACCCTGTTACATGAAAACTGATTAGTGAATAGGTTGATAAGTTGAGCATATGATCCGATGGAACCCAAAGGTTGGCTAATGAGCCATCTCAGAGCTTCTCCTGTAAGAGTTGAACAAAAACCCCTGCAAAAGCATGCTTCCTTAAACTGAGGTGGAATATGGAGCACATCCATTTTCTCCTGATACAATGCAACATGTTCAGCTGGGTCCGTTGTCCCATCGTATTGCTTCATGTGGGGTGGACTGAACTTTTTTGCTATGACCAAGTTAGCTATGGCCGGAGCGAAGCGAGATTCATTGTAACATGTTGGAGACGCCTGGTTGTGTGGCATAATCATCCCTGGAACCTTCATGACTAATTCTTTCAACTCCTGCATTTGACGGCTAAGCAAGCTACCTGCATCATTGTTGGCGGCTAAGCAAGCTACCTGCATTATTGTTAGCAGCAGCAAATTGACAATTATTAGGATAATCAAATTGAAACTGAGGGTTAAGACTCCCTGTCGCCATCTAAGTAGGAGTCACAAATGTTGCTGAGGTTGGAGTAATAGTTTCAGGATTGACTATCGTGCTGTTGGTGGTCAGGTTAGTGGTTGGCGTGATTCCACCCAATCCAGATGATCCAGCAATGTCACTCCTGAAAGTAAGCCTTCTGGGTTGATATGGAGAGTACAAATTGGATGGTGCAGTTGGAGCAACAGACTGAAAGATGCTAGGCAAGCTGGTCTGCTGCATTGCCGATGTACCACCTTAAAGAGAAGTCACCTCGCGCTGCAACCTGGAAACTTGATTCATCAGCATGGTGGAGGTATCATTCTGAACTTGAATCTGGTTCCTCACTTCACGTAGCATGGAAGTCAAGTTGGAAGCGATGTCAATAGGGATCTCTTGATTCGCGGCAGTGGATGATCCATCCTGAATCTGGATTGGTCTTGAGACACCTCCAATGTTCTGAGTTGAAGATATCACGGCTGATGAAGCTGGAATTGTCTCCATAGTTAGCATCAAACCAACTGATGTCATGGTTGAAGACAATGCAGTCGACATCTCGAATTACTTTTACAATTATAAGACCAAAGTTTCCCACAGACGGCGCCAAATTGTTTTTGTCAAATTTGGCAATTCAACTTAAAGAATAATAGTTTGGGCAAAATGGAATATGATTGCAAGCAATTCAAGATCAATAGAACACGATGTTTAACGAGGAAAGCCCTTGATCAGCTTGTTCGCCGGCATAAAACCTCTAGATGGAATTTTATTAGTATTGACTTGGAAATACAATGAATTGAAAGAACAAAAGTGATTACTCCTAGAATGGATGATCGTGAGTGTATGTGCATTACAAAATGTGTTAGCTATTTATAATGAAAGTTTAACTATGAATTAGTAGGTTTTGCCATGAATCTCGGGAGGTTAGTTGAAGATAATCTTCAGCCGTTTGTGATGATAAGGTCTTCATTGTTTGAATGAGTCTTCAATTAGGTCACGTTGAGTTCGATAATCCATGTGATCGCTCCCTGAAAAATAGAAATAAGTTCACCTGCACAAAAAAAACGTGTGTGTATAATCAAGATGCTTGATGTCAGGATGCAGGATGGCGGGACAAGTTGAATACTTCAAGATGCAGACATGATGCAGATCTTTACTCCCAAACAAAACCCATGAAAATAGGGGTACTATCATTCTGGGACAGAGGGAGTATGAAGAAGCAAACAAAAACTTCCAAAAGGATTAGAGTTAATCCCGTAGATGTTACTGAGTATCCTTAAATAGTTTGACTATAATTTTCATTGTCCCAGCATGATTTTATCATTTGACATTTTTCATTGTCCCAAAAAGTTCTTCACATTTCAATAATGTTTCGCTTAAATGTGCATCAGCACAACATGTCTAGTGAAGCAAGAGTTCGTATCATTAAATAGTTTGACTAATCAAGTGGGAAAATCTTTTTGGGACGGAGGGAGTATAAATCTAGGGTTCTGGACATACAAATGTATATTTGGATAATAAATTCCTTCCACTCAAGTGCCGACAACACGATCAATCAAAACTAGAACTTGAATCTGGGTCTTCAAAACCAAGCAAAATCAAAATCAAATTCAAACTCATATCTGAATTTTCAAAGTATGAAATTCAAACCTTAAACAACTTAAATGCCTTTGCACCCAAAGTCAAGAAAAATAAAAATCCGAATCTAGTCTCAATTTCGAAAGACAAATTGCAATATCATGAGGGCTAGGGTTAGGGCCGGGAGAGAAAGGTATGATACTGTGTTGTTGATGTTGTAGGGAGTGATGAGCGCCGTCGACATGACCAAGCTCCGACGCGCAATCGATACTCCCAGGTCCAAACCTCAATTCGATTAGCCTAGCTATGACAAAATGCCGTGTTTCTGGCATTTGGGGGAAAAGGGTCAATATGTTGATTTTTGGGGGAAGGGTGCGGGGGAATGGTGAACTGTGAATTTATTTGTTTTTCTTATTTGGTTTTTTATTTTTTGTTTTAATTTTTTTGAATTAAAGTTACTCTTTGGACAGAGTGCTAAAAGAAAACCAAAATATCTACAATACTCTACAACGTTACGAAAATGTTGTGCTACCCAACATCCACAACGTTTACAAACAAACGTTGTTCAAAAAACTTTATTACATCGTTTGGTAAAGGGAACGTTGTACTTAGCCGCAACGTTTTAGTAGCAAACATTGTATATTCTTTCTAACTACAACGTTTTAAAAGGATGCGTTGTTGAAATCAAATACACACAACATTTATTGAGAAAATCTTGTCACTACTAAACAATTACACCGTTTTCTGAAAAACGTTGTAGAAAAACGTTGTTAATGATGGATTTTCTTGTAGTGACAGATACAAACTTGATGAGTCACCTTCTTACTCACATCGCTTATAAATTTATATTAAAAGACATGTCTTTTCAACTATCTTCAGTTGTCCCTTCCCTTTAAAAAGCCACCGTTTCTTTTAAGCCAATCATCTTCTTAAACCCTTCTTCTTCATTCAAACAAAAGTTACCGTTATCTCCTCTGTTTCTCTCTTTCAAACCCTAGAATTAGGATTCTTCATCTGCTCATGGATACCTCATTCAGAAATCATTCTACCATAATCCCGCTGGTGGATGGATAGGAGAGCTTCTAACCAATGCTAAATTGAAGACTTTCATGGAAGCCAACCCTCCAATTCTTCTGTTACTCTGCTCTCACATTTACGATAATGGAGATTGGACAGAGCAGTATAACATTCAATTCACCCTTCAAGGTACCTCCTATACTATCTCCCCTAGTGATGTTTCTGCTGCATATGGCACTCCTAATGAGCCCAATATGATTTCTAATATATGGGACTCCAGTATAGATTATTCCTCTCAAACTGCAAATATAGAGGGATGGCCTACTTACCATTCTGATAAACCTGTTTATAAAAAGTTCCTTTCTCCCCAATTTTCTACGTTGGCTGATGTAGTAATGAAAGGTTTATGTGGAAAGACCTCATCTCACCATGTTATAAGCCCTAGTAAGTGGAAACAATTGTTATTTCTATTGCATACAGTTCAAACCACAAATTGGAGTTGTGTATTACTGTCTAATTTTAGAATTAGGTATGGCCATCATCCCCTTAAAACCAAAACCAAATCCTCAACAAATCCAGGATTATTCAGGTTTATGAGTGGAATCTTACTTCATATTGGGAAAAGAATAAGAGTAAGAGTTCCTGCCCCCTATGATAGGCAAGCCACCCATCACAGATATAAGGTCTTTAGTATCCATACATTCTCTTACAAACAAGTAGGTAGGGTACAAGAACCTATTGAAGATCAACCAGAACCTGAACAGCAAGATGATAACTCACCTTCCCATGTCTCATCTCCATCTGGCAGTAATCTTGAAAGGGAAACATTGGCTGAAATGGCTCATAGGTTTAAGGGAAAGGGTAGAAAAGACAACGGACCTAAGATAGTGGACCTTGATGATGAATAAGATGGCCATAAACCCTTAGCCAAAATCATTCCACCCTTGCTTCTTGAAGCTCCACTTCCCTCTACTCCTGGTCCCAGCAATATCCCTACTCCACTCCCTCCTCCAAAATAGCTTTTGTGCATAAAAGATCCAAAACCAAATCCAAGCAAACACCTTCTCCCATTTCCAAACAATCAATACCCCAACCTTCCAGAAAATCCAAAAGACTCCAAAAAGACAATGAACCTATTATACTTGATGAGGTTCCCCAAGTCTCAGTTATTCCTCTGAGTAAGAAAAAGAAAGTTATCATTCCTGAAGAAGAATCACCACCCGAATCTCCTTCTATCTCTCCACCTGAACCCTTTGATTTTGACCCTCACCATCAAAGCTCATCAACTGAGACCCTCAGTTCAGAAGCCAAAGAAGTTACTGAAGCTCTTAAAACCCTAACTGACTCTCATAGCAAAAAGGCTTCCTCTCCCCCAGCCCAAACCCCTATATCATCAGGTCCTCTATCTTCCTCATTTATGCCCACTCCTGGTCTTTTAACCCTTTTTGAGGATGCATCTGTTGAAATAGATCGGGGAAATGAGTCTCTTATAGAGATTGATCCAGTAGTTGAAGAAGAAAGGGGGAATGTCACTCATGAAGTTGATCAGGAACATATAATAGACCTTGGCGGAACTAGGCCCATGATAGTTGACCTTGCCCAAACCACTTCCAGCTCACCACAATCTATTCCTTCCACATAATTAACCATTGAGAAGCCTGTTCAACCATATCCCTCCCTTCCTATCCCTTCTAGAAAGGGCATGGAAATCCTATCATAGGTCTGTTCAACCATATCCCTCCCTTCCTATAGGAAGGGAGGGATATGGTTGAACAGGATTCTCAATGGTTAATTGTGTGGAAGGAATAGATTTTGGTGAGCTGGGAGTGGTTTGGGTAAGGTCAACTATCATGGGCCTAGTTCCACCAAGGTCTATTATCTGTTCCTTATCAACTTCATGAGTGACATTCCCTCTTTATTTTTCAACTACTGAATCAATCTCTATAAGAGACTCATTCTCCTGATCTATTTCAACAGATGCATCCTCAAAAAGGGTTAAAAGACAGGAGTGGGCATTAATGAGGAATATAGAGGACCTGATGATATAGGGGTTTGAGCTGGGGGAGAGGAAGCCTTTTTTCTATGAGAGTCAGTTAGGGTTTTAAGAGCTTCAGCAACTTCTTTGGCTTTTGAACTGAGGGTCTCAGTTGATGAGCATTGATGGTAAGGATCAAAATCAAAGGGTTCAAGTGGAGAGATAGAATGAGATTAGGGTGGTGATTCTTCTTCAGGAATGATAACTTTCCTTTTCTTACTCAGAGGAATAACTGAGACTTGGGGAACCTCATCAAGTATAATAGGTTCATTGTCTTTTTGGAGTCTTTTGGATTTTCTGAAAGGTTAGGGTATTGATTGTTTGGAAATAGGAGAAGGTGTTTGCTTGGATTTGGTTTTGGGTTTTTTATACGCAAAAGCTATTTTGGAGGAGGGAGTTGGAGTATGGATATTGCTGGGACTAGGAGTAGAGGGAAGTGGAGCTTCCAGAAGCAAGGGTGGAATGATTTTGTCTAAGGGTTTATGATCAGCTGATTCATCATCAAGGTCCACTATCTTGGGTCCGTTGTCTTTTCTACCCTTTCCCTTAAACCTATGAGCCATTTCAGCCAATGTTTCCCTTTCAATATCACTGCCAGATGGAGATGAGACATGGGAAGGTGAGTTATCATCTTGCTGTTCAGGTTCTGGTTGATCTTCAATAGGTTCTTGTACCCTACCTACTTGTTTGTAAGAGAAGGTATGGATACTAAAGACCTTATATATGTGATGGATGGCTTGCCTATCATAGGGGGCAGGAACTCTTACTCTTATTGTTTTCCCAATATGAAGTAAGATTCCACTCCTAAACCTGAATAATCCTAGATTTGTTAAGGATATGGTTTTAGTTTTAAGGGGATGATGGCCAGACCTAAGTCTAAAATTAGACAGTAATACAAAGCTCCAATTTGTGGTTTGAACTGTATCCAATAGACATATAAATTGTTTCCACTTACTAGGGCTCATAACATGGTGAGATGAGGTATTTCCACATAAACCTTTCATTACTACATCAGCCAACGTAGAAAATTGGAGAGAAAGGAACTTTTTATAAACAGGTTTATTAGAATGGTAAGCAGGCCATCCCTCTATATTTGTAGTTTGAGAGGAATAATCTATACTCGTGTAGATACCCTGAGAAGGAACCACGGTTGGGCTAGAGTGCGCGAGTTATCCTAGGATGTCTATTTTTGTGTTTTAGAGTCGCCACCTATGTTTTTAGAGGAACATAAGAAAAACTTAATGTATAGCCTAAGTTTGATTATGAAAACAGAAATTCTTGTTATGAGTTTCAGGGGTTAGGTTACAAGATGGGAAGTACTTAAACACCCATCTCGCCCAACTAATGTTGGTCTTGCGTGTTCAAAGTCTACATATGCAAAATAATGTTCTTCCTATTCTTGACTATAATAAAAGGGGGTTTTAATAGGGGTTTTTGGAATGTTGGGAGATAACTCCTTGACTAACTTCAATGAAGTGAAGTAGTCTTTGGTGTCATGTCCCAAAATGGTTTTGGGGTGATTGCACGTTTGATTAATGTAGAATAAAGAGAGGAGAGATGAAGTATAAAGGAGAAAAAAGAGTAGTCTTTTACCTATATTTCAAAGAACTTCAAATACTCCTTAAAGAGCTTTTTGGAAAAAGCCTTGCAAGTATTTTTGTGTAGAGTTTTCTTAATGATCAAAAATTCCCTCTCTTCAATGGTGAATTAGAGGGGTTTATATAGGTGTAAAAGTGATGTTTTTGGTGCCAAAACAGAGTCACAAAGAAGTCTTTCCCAGGTAAAATCATGTAAAATGAGCAAAGGAGGTATTCTTGGACAGAATCTGTAACTGACGCCCAGAGGCGCGCGCCCCCAGCCTTGGTGGCAGGACGCGCGCGCTTTTGACCCCTACGGGTGGAGGTGCGCGACTTCAAGATGGCCTTTTTGACAGAATGGACTAAAAAGTCATCCCTGTTATTCAGTTTAGTCCCTGGACTTAATGAAGTCAGTTAGGAACTTAACAGAAGTAACAGAAACTAATGAGAAACTTTTAAAATAGGGGGAAACACAAGATCAACCGTGCAATTGGGGTGAGCGGACCAAGGCGGGGTGTCTACAGAGCCCCTCGGCGACGTGGATTGCAAAGCAAAACACGTCGACGAAAGAAAGTACACCCGCCGAGGACATCACCAAAAAAATGAAGTCAGTTAGCATGATCCGTTTGTAAATCCGCCGATTGAATCCATTAGTGAATCTATTGAATGAGCCCGTTAGTGAAACCTGTTGACAAATCTGTTAGTGAATCCGCTTGATGAATCCGTTAGTGAATCCATTGGATGAGTCTGTTGGTGAACCCTTGTTGACGAATCCGTTAGTGAATCCGCTTGATGAATCTGTTAGTTAATCCATTGGATGAGTCCGTTGGTGAACCCTTTTTGACGAATCCGTTAGTGAATCTGCTTGATGAATCCGTTAGTGAATCCATTGGATGAGTCTATTGGTGTTGACGAATCCGTTAGTGAATCCGCTTAATGAATCCGTGTTGACGAATCCGTTAGTGAATCCGCTTGATGAATCCGTTAGTGAATCCATTGGATGAGTCCGTTAGTGAACCCTGTTGACGAATCCGTTAGTGAATCCGCTTGATGAATCCGTTAGTGAATCCATTGAATGAGTCCGTTGGTGAACCATTGTTGACGAATCCATTAGTGAATCCGCTTGATGAATCCGTTAGTGAATCCATTAGATGAGTCCATTAGTAAACCCTGTTGACGAATCCGTTAGTGAATCCGTTTGATGAATCCGTTGGTGAATCCATTGAATGAGTCCGTTAGTGAACCCTGTTGACGAATCCGTTAGTGAATCCGCTGACGAATCCGTTAGTGAATCCGCTTAATGAATCCGTTAGTGAATCCTTTGAATGAGTCCGTTAGTGAACCCTGTTGGCGAATCCGTTAGTGAATCCGCTTGATGAATCCGTTCGTGAATCCTTATTGACGAATCCGTTAGTGGATCCGCTTGATGAATCCGTTAGTGAATCCATTAAATGATTCCGTTAGTGAACCCTGTTGACGAATCCGTCAGTGGATCCGCTTGATGAATCCGTTAGTGAATCCATTGAATGAGTCTGTTGGTGAACCCTTGTTGACGAATCCGTTAGTGAATCCGTTTGATGCCTTGAGAAGTGGTGATTCTAGTGGTTCGCCATGGACCGAATTGCTATTTGTAGATGTATCTGATGTATGCTATTCGGAGCCGCGCTTGCTGTTGACTTTATGACTTTTGTGGGGTGCGGGTACAGTTGACTGCGGAGCGAAAAGAATGGTTTTCCCTTTAGAGAGGAAATGTCGAGATCGACTCTAACTGAAAAGTAAGACACACCTTATTTTAAGCTTAGTGGGAGTTTCTATTCTACTTCAATTTAGACATTCCTTAGGGGCGGGCCAAATTAATGTGTGCCCGACTGTGTATTCGAGGGCGGAAATATTGTGGCTTTGACGAAGAATGCTGATCCTGCTGCTTCTGGGGAACGTCTGAGCTCTGTTTCCTTGTGATTTCCTTCTTTGACAAGGGCCAGTTGAGGCATTTCTGAAACGGGGGGCGGGCGCCCCGGCTAGCGGCTGCGGGATGCGCGCGCTTCTGGGGAGCGAATTTCGGGGCTTGACATTTGCTGGCCAAAAGATCCCCAACAGCTATAATATAAGCATCTGTTCAAACACATTCTTCCAATAACTCTTTTCTTCCATCTTTGAACATCTTTTCTTTGCTCAATCTTGCTTGTAATCCACATTTTTCATGGCCTCCAATTCTTTTATTCTTGATGCCAATGTTGTTGGTGATTATGAGAAAGACTTGTCGACTTTCGTGTACTCTTTCAAGACTCACCCTACGAAGGCCTTTGTCAAAGGCATTGGGTTCCGAATTCTCTTCACACTTCGGACTTTGAAGCCGGATTGGGATTTGTTGAAGGCCGCTGCAGCCTTTTGGGACTGTGACAGTCACACATTTAATTTTTCGGCAAATGAAATGGTGCCGACTGTTGATGACTTTGGTGCCATTCTTGGCATGCCACTGGTGGGTCAAATTTCCGTCCCCAAATATCATCGTGGAGTGATTGATTCTTGGTCCGATTTGTTGAATCTCCCTGTCAAAGAGGTGAAGAAGATGTTGCACGGCACCGTGGTTGATATAACTGAGTTGCCGATGTTCTTCAGTTTTCATTTGGAGGATATGTCGGTTCAGTCTTACAAGAGGAATGGCATGGCGGCTTGTATTTTCGGTGAAGTTCTTTTCGTCACACCATTCGGGATAGCGGATGCGCAGTTGGCTGAGATTATCTTGCAGGCTAGGGAACAACAATTCAGCATAATCCCTCTTATAGTGGGGGAAACCCCTTGCTTCTGACCATATGGCTAAGGGAACATTTTAGGATTTATTCTTCAGAGGGTGATCTGTCTTCTTTTGCTGTTCACAGGAGAAAATTGCTGATCCGAGACTTACCCGAGGATGGTTGGAAGAAATTCTTTGCTTCCCGGGCATCGGTTGACATTGAGTGGTGCCCTCCCTCTTGGGGTCTTCGTCCTTTTGTGGAATGGACTCCGGGTTTTGAACATGTGGTCATACCCGGCCTGAAAGATTCTTCATTTTACCAGTCGGAGTGGGTTTTGAGGCAGTTTGGTCGCCAACAGATTATTCCTTTCCCGAGGATCGGGGTGCTTCGTCCGGTTTCATACATGGGTCTGGATTTTTAAGGGAGGTTCAGTCGGCTTGGGGGGATGACTACTATCGGTGGGCTTCCGCCCCTATTTATCGGGGTAGCATTTTCCTCCCTAAGAGTTATTTGGATTATCTGTTTGGCACCCTTTACCGTGGTATCACTTGGGTAGACATTCTTCGGGCTGAGTTTCTAGGAAAGCACTTTGAGCCTAGCAGTGCTTTGAGATATAGGGAGGCTGCTGCCGATTCGCACAATATTCTTGCTGACCCTTTTGACAGTCATTTGGATAACTTTTATGCTCGGGGGCGCGTTGCTGCGCAGAAGTTTTTGGTCTGCCTTAGTATTCCTAGGCATCCCAAGAAGAGTAGGATTGAGAGCCGTTCGGGTGGCCCTTCGAAGACTAAGAGAAAATTAGATTTTTCCTAGTACCCCAAGATTGCAGTTAAATAGACCACTTGTTAAGATTTAATGTTTTAATGTCTTTTATTGCTCAACATTATCCGTTGTAATGGCAAGAATGATTTGAGAATTGAATAAAAATTGGATTTTGTTATGACATGATTGGGTAAAAAATGTTGTTTTAGACCGCACCCGAAGGTTTCCTACGTTCCTCTCGTAGAGAGGCTTAGGTCTCCGTAGTTCAAACAAATGAAGACAATTTTTTTTTGTGTGTGCACCCTGTTTTTTTCCTAGACCGCCTTTTCGGGTTTTCAATCTAGCGGGCTTCTTTTTTGCACGTGCTCTAATTTTTGTCTAGGTCGCCCTTGCGGGTTTTCAACCTAGCGAGCGTTTTTTTTTTTTTTTTTTTTTTAATGGTCTTCATTTGCTAAGCGTAGAACTTCTTGAGGTCGAGGTTGACCTCCTTTGACAATTGATCACCATCAAATCTACGAGTCAGACTGCACCGCCGCTTAGTATCTTTTTGACCACGTAAGGACCGATCCATCGGGGTCCCCATTTCCCAAGGGGATTCATGGCATTGGGAGGATGCTGTCTTAGGACCAAATCTCCCACTTTGATATTTTGAGGCTTCACCTTCTTGTTGAAATCCCTTGCCATTCTTTGTTGATAAGCCCTTGTGCGTTCAAACGCTCTTAACCTCTTTTCGTCGAGTAGGGCTAGGTGCTCGTATCGACTTTGCATCCAATCAACCGCATTGACTTGGTTCTCGAGTAAGACCCGTAGAGAAGGAACCTCGAGTTCGACTGGGAGTACGGCTTCAGAACCATAAACTAATGAGTACGGAGTTTCTCCCGTTGCTGACCGTATTGATGTGCGGTAGCCCCACAATGCTAGTGGTAATTTCTCAGGCCAATTCCTTCCTGTTGAAGCCATTTTCCGTATGATGACCTCAATTGTCTTGTTTGTTGCTTCGACCGCTCCATTAGCTTGGGGACGGTACGGGGATGACTTGTGCTTGGTAATTTTGTAGTCAGCCAAAAGTGCATTCATTTCTTTCTCAAAGTGAGAACCATTGTCGGAGATGATCTCATGAGGGATACCGTATCGGCACATGATGTTATTCTTCACGAATTTGGCCACTTTCTTGGCGTTGAGAACTCGGTAAGCTTGTGCTTCGACCCATTTTGTGAAGTAATCCACAGCCACTAGAATGAATGACTGTTCGTTGCTTCCCGTAGGATGGACTTTGCCGATGATATCTATGCCCCAACAAGATAACGGCCAAAGTGTGGTCATGTTGTACAGTTGTGAAGGTGGAGCATGTTGTAGATTAGCGTGGAACTGGCACTTGGCACATTTCTTGACTTTTTTGATGCAGTCTCTTTCCATTGTAGTCCAATAGTAACCAATATGGACTATCTTCTTGGCTAACATAATCCCATTCATATGAGGCCCACACTCGCCCTCGCAGACTTCGCGCATGATTTCTTGGGCTTCGGTTTCATTTGCATATAAGAGATTGATGCCTTGATGATGTCTTTTGTAGACTCGGTTCCCAATCAACACATATCTGGCGGCTAGCTTTTGTAATGCTATTTGAAGGGTTTCACCATTATTCCTTTGGGCATTTCAACCAATGAGGCTATGGTGGCTAAAGCATCTGCGAAGCGGTTTTTGTCCCTCGTCAGATAATTGAACGTGATATCTTGGAACTGTTCAGCTAAATCCTCGAGGTGTTGACCATACTGTTAGAGGGTCGGGTCTTGGATTCTACATTTACCCGATGTCTGATTGATAAGGAGCAAGGAGTCACCGAATACTTCTAGTTTTGTGACATTTCTTTCTAGTGCTTCTTCTAGCACCGCTATACATGCCTCATATTCGGCAATGTTGTTGGTAGCTTCGAATTCAAGACGGATTACGATTGGAGTGTAGATGTCCTTTGGATCGACAAGGAACATTCCTATACTATTACCATGCTTATTGGCTGCGCCGAAAAAAAGTTGCCACTTATTTTCCTCGGTTGTAGTGCAAACCAAGTGCTTGTCGGGAAACTGTAAGTCATCCCCCTTCACTTCGTCACACGGAAATTCAGCAAGTTGATCACTGAATACTTTCCCTCCTGATGGATTTGAGTGTGACGTAAGTGATATCATAGCCGGCGAGCATAAAGTACCACTTGGCTATCCTTGTTGACATGAAAGGCTTCTCGAAGATGTAGCAGAGTGGGTCCACTTTTGTTACTAGCTTGATTGGAAAGGCTTCCATGTAATGTTTGAGCTTTTGAGTAACCCAAACTAGTGCTTCACATGACTTCTCCAATACGGAGTAGTTCTTTTCGCCTCCTTGAAATCGGCGACTGACAAAATAAATGGCATTCTCCTTTGTGGAGTCTCGTTGCTCTTGTGCTAGCATAGCCCCAAGGGCTTCATCATTGACTGTGAGGTAGAGAAAGAGAGGCTTCTCCTTGTGAGGTGGAACCAAAACTGGAGGGCATGTCAAGTAATGCTTCACTTGGTCGAAAGCTTCTTGGCAAGCTTCGGTCCATTCTAGAGCCACATTCTTCTTGAGTAGTTTGAAGATTTGATCACACATGGAAGTAAGCTGGTGCACAAACCAACTGATGTACTGAAGTCTTCCCATGAAACCTTCGATTTATTTTTGTGTCTTTGGGGGAGGCATGTCAATGATTGCCTTGATTTTTGAGGGATATGCTTCAATTCCCCTCTCGGTAACCATGTAGCCAAGAACTTTGCCTCGGATAACCCCAAAAGTGCATTTTACGGGATTGATCCTTATCTTGTGTTACCAAAGACTTTCAAAGAACTTGCGGAGGTCGATCAAGTGTTGACCGTCGGTTCCTTTTGAATGGATGATCATGTCGTCCACATAGACCTCAATTTCTTTATGGATCATGTCATGGAACAAGTCTGTAACAGCCCTTTGACCCCCCCCTCCGCCATGAGAATCTGATTATACACAGCGAAGCCATCCACAAATGAGCGGACCTCGTAGGCAGCAGTGGAGTCAACTAGCATGTCGATGTTGGGTAGTGGAAAGTCATCCTTTGGAGAAGCTTTGTTCAAATCCCGGAAATCCACACATACACGGACCTTGCCGTTAGCCTTTCTGACTGTCACGACATTTGCGAGCCATGTTGGATACTCAATAACTTTGATGAAGCCCACACTGAGAAACTTCTCTATCTCTTCTTTGACTTGTAAAGACCATTTTGGCTTGATCTTTCTGAGTTTCTGCTTTGTCGGCTTAGCATCGTCTCTGATCGGAATCCTGTGCTCGGCGACCTTTCTGTCTAAACCCGGCATGTCTTTGTACGACCATGAAAATACATCCACCAACTCTTTGAGCAGTGTGGTCAATCTGTCTTTCTCTTCCCCCTTGAAGAAGATTCTGATCTTGGTTTCTTTAGCCTCTTTGTCGGTACCCAGATTAATAATATGCAATTCTTCGTCAGCCCCTGGACCATTTTCACCACGACTACGGACCTGTTGAGCAAGTTCATTTAAGTATGTTGTGTTTTCGTGGTCTATTTCATCACTATTTGAATCGTTATTAACTAGTTCATTAAATTCGTTATTAGTTAATTCATCATTCATGATGTTTGCAATCTCGGGGTACTCAGAAAGATCAAAATTTTCATTAACAAAGAAAGGGAACACACGCTCGGCTATGGCCTCCATATCCTCTTGGGTGAGGGTATCGTAAACACACTCGGACTCGAAAGTGAATGTGAACACGTCTTCCTTTGTAACCTTGCGCGGTATGCAACCCATCTTCTTGGCCAAGAATTCCTCGGATACCACGGGCCCCTTTGTAGAATACCAGTTGTTCATTGGCTCTGAGTGTGGGTGGATCTCGCTGATAGTTTCCCTTCTCGCGTCAGTGTCGTAGATGGCATTCACTTGGTACTCATCCATGATGGCCAATTCTTCGAACATGGAGGTTAAATCCGTCAATTCTTCCCCCACGGTAATCTCTGTCTCGGACTCTATGGTCACTTTCTTCCCCCACCATTCTCGAGGCGACATGGGAGTTGGTTCCCCTTCAGATTTCTGAATCTCACAGTCGGCAAAGACTTCAAGACCGGGCTTTCTGATGCCCTTACTGTTAACCCATGGCTCGGGAAAGATCACGTACGGGATGTCTTCCCCTTGACGGACAAAGTAGCCATTCAGTGTCTTGCGATAAGGCCTCAAATTGGGAATCTCATAATGATGGCCTTCCCTCCGAGCTTGGGCCTTCTCATTCTTGATGGCTTGCTCGTACTTCAAGTCATCTTTGGAAGGCTCGTACCCCAATCCGAACTTGTTTTTGACAAATGGGACCTCTATCGGTTGCATTCTCCCTTGTTGATATTTCCCTAGGCCTAAACCAGGGAAGTAATTCATATTTCTCATCATGCGGAGGACTTTGCGATTGCCGAGGGTCCATTATCCATTCCCCCCTTCTTTGTCGATGGCGTTGATTGAGACACCAGAGAGAGTAGAGTCTGCTAAACCATGCTGAACTTGGTGAACGGGTTCCCTTTTTCTGTGGATAGTGACGTTTTCAGCCATGATAGTCACTATTTCGTCTCCATTTCGGAACTTGACACATTGATGGAGAGTCGAAAGGACGGCATTGGAACTGTGTATCCATGGTCGGCCCAACAGCAAGTTGAACGAAGAAGGTACATCGAGTACTTAAAACGGGACGGACATGACCATGCTCCCAAATTCAATGTCTATCTCCACCATACCCATGACTGTGCGAGCAGTGCTGTCATAACCTCAGATTACTTGAGTAGAAGGCTTTAAATCTGAACTCTTAAGCCCCAGTATGCCCATGATTTGGCCTGGTATTAGGTTGAGTGCGGAACCACCGTCAACCATGACTCTTGAAATAGGTCTCCCCCTTGCTTATGATCGAACCCAAATGGTGGAAGGTCCATGTTGGCAAAAGTGATGACATTGCCAAAATGAATGTGGCCTATTATTGCAGTAAGGTCCTCGAGAGTTGTATCAGGGGAGACCGATGTGTCATCGAGATTGCTGATGACAAGATCTCGGTGCTTCTTTGAGGATGCAATGAGGTCCCAAATGGAGATGTTGGCTTGAGTTTTCTTGAGTTGTATCAATAAAGGATCTTCGGGAGTGTCGCGAGCTTGCGATTTTTTAGAAGAGGCGCTTGGTGCAGAAGTAGTGGGGTTGTTTGCTATGACTCATCCGGATCGAGTTAGCATATTGACATTCCCATCTTGCCTCTTTTTCCTATTCTCTAGTACTTCCCTCATTACCTCATCGTAAGTCACAACGTAACAAGAATTATCAATTGCATTCATAATATTGGAGCCCTTATTCACAATTGGGATTGAATAAGTGGTCTCCACAAGCTCTCCTAACTCTATTACATTGACATTGTCACCATTAGGCACTACGAATTCTTTCTTGTCTATGAGATCTTGAATAACATTGCGGAGAACAAAAAACTCCTCGGTGAGATTTCCACTATGTTGGTGGTAGCTACAATATTTGTGATGAGCATGCTTGGCATTGATTGTCTTGGGTTGGTATCCTTGCATAGGCGTGATTTGCCCCTTTGCTTTGAGAACTTCGAAGGCCTCGGTTTGAGTCATGCCTTGGAGAGGAGTGTAGACACGATCATTTTGAGGCCTCTTGCCTTGAAGTGGAGGAAGCATTTTGTAATTCCCCTTGTCAGTAGTGACGGCAATGACTGAAGCCTCTTTTGTTGAGTTAGAGGCGGCCTTGTATCGGAAGCTAGGAGCACTTTTCTTGATCTCCTTGAGCAAATCATCCATTCGGACCCCCTCCTCATACATTTGAGAGAAATCTGCATAGCAAGCCACACTTAGGTGGGTGAGGAGATCAATCTTTAGACACTTAAGAAAGATGTCCATTTGCTCCTTGGTGATAGGCCTCTCGACAATTTCAGCAAGATTGTCATTCCACCTTCTTGTAAAATCAATAAAGGACTCATTGTCCCTTTGAGTGGTGTTCTCGAGCTCTTTCTTTGTCGGGAGGTGAGTGGTGTTTCCTTGGTATTGAGTCTTGAAGGAAAGCATGGCGGCGTCCCAATCAAGACGGATGGTGAGCGGGAGAGTTGCATACCAATCTTTTGCCGCCCCCTCGAGAGTGAGAGGGAAGCATTGTGCCATAACTTTCGGAGAGACCTTCTTTGGAACCATAGCCCATATGTAAGTCTCAATGTGTGCCATGGGACAAGAATTTCCCTTGAACTTACTAATGTCGGGCATCTTGAACTTGTCGGGGAGTGTGGCCATGGTGCTCATGAGAATGGATGACTGATAAAGGCTTTTGTCGGAGCCTTTCCCCATGTTGAGACCGTTGAAACGTTGATCTATGTAAGCCATGATTGAATCAACCATCTTGTTATCTTTGTTGTCGGTGCTTGTCTAGCCCATTTTCTTGGTGCAAGCACTAACATAAGGGCTCTCGAATAAACCCTTGGTCCACTCGGACTCTTCATTGTCTTCCTTGCCTTTCCCACTCGAAAGCTTGGTGAGCTTAGATTTCATTTGGTCCATCTCGGCCTCGTGGGTCTCCCTTTGGTTGTCAAGATGGGATTGCCAAAGGTCATCTTTGCTTTGGGACTCTTTTTTTAGAGTAGAGATCTATTCTTGGAGCATTTGGACCATAGTTGAGAGTTGCTCAAGGGACATGGTGTTGTTGCTGTTGGAGTCACCGGCCATTGATGCTGTCGGAGCTGCTGGAGTGATCAATTCACGGACTAACCGGTTCGCTGAATCCCGATAGATGCGGTAAGTACCAATTGAACCTATATTGCAGAAGAGGCCCTTGTCAGTCTTGAGTAACACTTTCGGTCGATGAATAGGTTTGGAACACACAATGGGCACACGACTCAAAACCACATAAAGAAAAGATTTTTTTTATAAGTCGGAGGGACGGGATCCCTTTTGAGTTTCTAAGAAAATAATGGAATCATCACACTAGTATATAGACCTTCACGCGGTCCCATATACTCATCGGATTCCATCACGCTTGTGAATCCTACACATGTCGGGATTAAACTAAATTAATGTAGTAAATCATACATGCGGGGACGGATTTTTTATTTTCGTCCATAATAACCACTTGGGGACGGAGTTTTATTTCGTCCATGATAACCACTTGGCATGTATGTTTTGAAGACATTAGTTTAGAGAAATCTCGACACATGAAAACCGAGTTAGTCACGGAGTGTTAGACCCTAACTAGAATTGTGTTGGCTTGTGATCGGCTAATGAGAGGCTTAAAGGTCACCTCCGGCATGTAGTCATGAACTAGGCCACGGGCTGAGGTTTACTGCTTCGAGAGAGTCAAGGTTGGGTGGAGCTTGAAACTCTCTAGGACGGGCCTCGACGGGTTTGGGGTTATGAACTTGTGTGACTCGATAGTGAGGCAATTTATAAGAATTTTTGCATGTAGTGTGAGGTCCAACATGTGACAAAAAAAAAATTACTTTTTTTTTTTTGAAAGAAAATCAAATAAACACATACTTTACAACTCTCGAATAACTCGTGTGACCGATAAAACAAAACACGAAAGTAAAACAGTCCAAAGGTCCAAATTAGTCCATGATGCAGGCAACTGTGCCCACACCCCCATGATTCTGCCCTGTTCTAAAACTGTTCCTATTTTGGAAAACCACCCAGAAGCACGACCCTCTGGCCTGTGTTGTGGGATACGCCCGCCTGGCGTAGAGTCTATGGGAGGCGCCCGCTTCTGGGCAAACCTGTCAGACTTTGGACTCAGGGGATTGCCCTGGTCCTGAATGTCTATTGGAACCCCTGCAGAAATGATTAGTGTAGAAGAAAGAAAAAGAATATGAAGAACATTAAGAAGCGGGCAACTCTGGTACTTGATGTGGGCCGCGCGCGCCTTAGGCCAAGAAGGCCAAAGGAGCACGCTTCCCCCATCAGGAACCATAATGCCCAGAAAAATGTAGACTTTGAACAGCAATGCAAGTTTAACCCTCAAACGTCCCCAGCGGAGTCGCCACTGTAGATACCCCGGGAAGGAACCACGGCTGGGCTAGAGCGCGCGAGTTATCCTTGGATGTCTATTTTTGTGTTTTAGAGTCGTCACCTATGTTTTTTGAGGAACATAAGAAAAACCTAATGTATAGCCTAAGTTTGATTACGAAAACAGAGATTCTTGTTATGAGGTTCGAGGGTTAGGTTACGAGATGGGAAGTACTTAAACACCCATCTCGCCCAACTAATGTTGGTCTTGCGTGTTCAAAGTCTACATATGCAAAATAATATTATTCCTATTCTTGACTATAATAAAAGGGGGTTTTAAAAGGGGTTTTTGGAATATAGGGAGATAACTCCTTGACTAACTTCAATGAAGTGAAGTAGCCTTTGGTGTCATGTCCCAAAATGGTTTTGGGGTGATTGCACGTTTTATTAAAGTAGAAGAAAGAGAGGAGAGATGAAGTAGAAAGGAGAGAAAAGAGTAGTCTTTTACCTATATTTCAAAGAACTTCAAATACTTCTTAAAGAGCTTCTTGGAAAATGCCTTGCAAGTATTTTTGTGTAGAGTTTTCTTAATGATTAAAAAGTCCCTCTCTTCAATGGTGAATTAGAGGGGTTTATATAGGTGTAAAAGTAATGTTTTTGGTGCCAAAACAGAGTCACAAAGAAATCTTTCCCGGGAAAAATCATGTAAAATGATCAAGGGAGGTATTCTTGGACAGAATCTGTAACTGATGCTCAGAGGCGCGCGCCCCCAGCCTTGGTGACGGGACGCGCGCGCTTCTGACCCCTAAGGGCGGAGGTGCGCGACTTCAAGATGGCCTTTTTGACATAATGGACTAGAAAGTCAGCCCCGTTATTCAGTTTAGTCCCTGGACTTAATGAAATCAGTCAGGAACTTAATGGAAGTAACAAAACTAATGAGAAACACTTAAAATAGGGGGAAACACAAGATCAACCGTGCAATCGGGGTGAGCGGTCCAAGACGGGGTGTCTACAAATGGAGTCCTATATATTAGAAATCATATTGGGCTCATTAGGAGTGCCATATGCAGCCGAAACATCACTAGGGGAGATAGTATAGGAGGTACCTTCAAGGGTGAATTGAATGTTATACTACTCTGTCCAAACTCTATTATCGTAAATGTGAGAGCAAAGTAACGGGAGAATTGGAGGGTTGGCTTCCATGAAAGTCTTGAATTTAGCATTGGTTAGAAGCTCTCCTATCCATCCACCAGCGGGATTATGGTAGAATGATTTCTGAATGAGGTAGCCATGAGCAGATGAAGAATCCATAATTCTAGGGTTTGAAAGAGAGAAACAGAGGAGATAACGGTAACTTTTGTTTGAATGAAGAAGAAGGTTTTAAGAAGATGATTGGCTTAAAATAAATGGTGGCTTTTTAAAGGGAAGGGACAACTAAAGATAGTTGAAAAGACATGTCGTTTAATATAAATTTATAAGCGATGTGAGTAAGCAGGTGACTCATCAAGTTTGTAACTGTAGAAACAGTAACTTCTCTCATTTTTATACCTTCGCAGAGGACTTAACTTGAAAGAAGCAAACATTCTTTATTCCTTCAATTAATATTGACATGGTTAAGTCCAATATTCAACAATAAGTCAGGTGGGTCAAGCGGCAATTTTAATTTCCATATCAAATCAACCTTACTGGAATTTCATCGTTTGAGGTCTACTATCATCATTGAATATACAACATGAATTCTCGAGATTAATTAAATGATGTAAAATCTTTTTATATAAGAACCATTGTTGGTGAATGATATATCATAGCAACAAAATTTCAGATAAAAGATAGCAAATAGTAAGATAGCAGACGTTGCTCTGTTAAGATAGTAGACCTTGTTCTTACACACCAAAGAAATGGGTAGGCTAAACAATCTGTTTATTCCTAGGAAGATGTCAAATCTTGTTAAGAAACTAAATTTCAAGGAAGAGGAGGAAAAGAACTAGGTGGATGAGAAGATTTTGCAAGAGTTTAGAGAATACCAAGCCCATGAGGCATTGATCAGGAGGTTGACCAAATTCTTCCAAGTGATCCTAGGAAGAAGGAAGAGTTGATGGAGAGGTCAGTAAAGAAAGAGATGTGGCATCATGCTAGAAATGAATTTATCAAGGAGGAGAGAAAGAAACTAAATAGAGGAGAGGAGGTTGAGAAAAGGAGTGACAAAGTTAAAGGTAAGATGTCTGAAATTGAAGAGGATAAAGTACCGCAAAAGTCTTTGTTTGATTTGTTGCAGATGGAGAGAAAGAATGATTTAGTGATAGGTAAGAAAAGGGTGAGAGGAGAAGGACAAGGGGATAACTATGAAGGCAGTTTTTATACCAAGACCAGTTCATTTTCCCTACTTTTAAGCAAGTATTTTGCTTGTTATAGTCCATTCAGAGAAGGAGAGAGGGAGGAGGGAAGTTTTAGGTCTGATGAGTCCTATGTTTTCAGTGAGATACATAATTATTCTGGCACTTTCAGCTTCACATCACCTCTTGACAGTTTGCTTAAGCCTCAGGAAACAAGGAATTGGTGGCCTAGAACTGTATGGCCTTCATCAAATCAGTCTGCCCTTGGAGTTGAGTCATGGAGATGGGATAGCAGACTCAGGTTAGAGAGAAGTGATGAGTCTGGACAGCCTTTTGTTGGGACCTCGTATGGAGGTATGAAGGAAGAAGAGGAGACTTCAGCGGAATGTTCCTTTATAGCTGGAGTTGATAGACCAATAACAGAGTAGGTATTTTGTTAGGAAGATAGTGGACCTGGTGGAGAGGCCAGCTATCTTGATTTGAACTTGAGCAACTGACATCTTTTAGCTCCCTTTTGTTTGTAGGGGTTAGGTGGCCATTTGATGGCACCTTTTTGTGTAACTCCCTTTTATATAATGTACTCCACTATGTTTTTGAATGAAATTTCCCTTTTTATCTATTTTGGCATATTCAGCATCCCCATATTTGCTCTTAAATATCAAATCTTTGTTCATCCAGTGCTTTTATGAGAATATCAGCTATTTGATTCTCAGTGCGTACATGAGATAGGCATATGCACTTTTCAACATGGTCTCTTATGAAATGGTGCCTAACTTCAATGTGTTTTGTCTTTGAGTGCTGAACTGGATTTTTTGTCATGGCTATTGCACTAGTGTTGTCACATAAAATGGGAATATGATCTTGATAAATCCTAAAGTCTTTAAGTTGATTTTTGAGGTATAGGATTTGTGAGCAACAAAGTCCTGTAGCAACATATTCTGCTTCTACTGTAGATGTAGAAACTGATGTTTACTTTTTGCTGCACCAACTTATGATTCTTGAGCCAAGAAACTGACAACTACCACTGGTGGATTTCCTATCCAAATTGCATCCAGCATAGTCTGAATTAGTATAACCAATAAGAGATAAAGGATATTCTCTAGGGTACCAAATTCCATAATCAGGAGTCCATTTGAGATATCTTAAAATCCTTTTAACTGCAGCTAAGTGTGATTCTTTGGGATCAGCTTGAAATCTAGCACAAAGGCAAACACTAAACATGATGTCTGGTCTTGATGCAGTGACATAGAGGAGAGATCCAATGTAGCTTCTGTACAAGGTTTGATTCACACTTTGACCTTCAGGTTCAGCATGTAGTTTTGCAGTTGTTGATAGTGGAGTTTTGGCTATTGACATATTCTTCATATCAAAAAATTTCAACATATCTCTTGTATATTTCCCTTGATTTATGAAAATTGCATTGGGAAATTGCTTGACTTGTAGACCTTAAAAGAATGTGAGCTTTCCTATCATGCTCATTTCAAACTTCTCTTGCATAACTGAGCCAAATTCTTTGCACAGATCATCATTAGTTGAACCAAATATAATATCATCCACAATGATTTGAATGAGTAAGATATCTTGGTTTGACTTTTTAATGAACAAGGTTTTATCAATGTGCCCTTTTGTAAATCCTTTTTCAAGAAGAAAGTTGGACAATGTCTCATACCAAGCTGTAGGGGCCTGTTTGAGTCCATATAATGCTTTATCCAACTTATAAACATGATCTGGGAATTTTGGGGATTCAAACCCAGGAGGTTGTGCCATAAACACTTTTTCATGTAGAATTCCATTTAGGAAGACACTTTTTACATCCATCTGATATACAGTCATTTTCTTGGATGATGAGTAGGCAAGAAAAAGTCTAATTGCTTCTTGTCTTGCAACTGGAGTATATGTCTCATCATAGTCAATTCCCTCTTCTTGTCTATATCCTTGAGCTACCAATCTTGCTTTGTTTCTTATGACTTTACCATCTTCATTCATCTTATTTCTGAACACCCATCTAGTTCCAATCACAGTTTGATTTTTGGTTTGGGGACAAGTTTCCAAACTTTGTTCCTTTCAAACTGTTCAAGCTCTTCCTCCATTGCTTCTATCCAATCTTCATCAAGTAGAGCTTCATTGATCTTATTTGGCTCCATTTGAGATATGAAAGCACTATACAAGGCTTCATCTTCGATGTTTTACCTTGTTTGAACCCTACTAGCAATGTCACCAATAACTAATGACTCTGGATGGTTATTGTTGAAGTTTCTGGATATGGGGATATCAATGTAAATGTTGGAGATAGGAAAAGATCTTGTTTGATTGAGAATTAATGGTTCTTGAGTGGATGTACTAGGTTCACAATTGTTTCCAGTTCTATTTTCAGTGATAGGTCTATTATCAGTAGTAGGTCTACTATCATTGGTAGGTCTACTATCATTAGTAGGTCTACTATCAGAAGTGAGAATTGGGTTAAGTTGATTGTCATTGATTTTAAGGTTGCTGAAGGGAGGAAAGGATTTAGAAGAACTTTTAGGTAGATTATAAGGAAGATAATCGAGTTGGTCATTTTTGGAATTTTGAGTGGTAATGGGTTAGGGTTCAAGCAGAGAGTCAACATTTCCAAGAGTTTTATCAAACTCATTAATTTTCAAATCCCAGGCACTAGGAGATTCATCAAAATCCACATGAATGGACTCTTCAACCACCATTCTTCTTCTATTGTAAACTCTATATGCCTTGCTAGTTGCAGAGTAGCCAAGGAATATTCCTTCATCACTTTTAGACTCAAATTTGTCCAAATTGCTCTTCCCATTATTGTGAATGTAACATTTACTTCCAAAGGCATGAAAGTAAGAGATGGTTGGAGTTCTTTCATTCCACAATTCATAGGGAGACTTCATGTGATATTAGTTTATCAAATTCTTGTTCTGAAAATATAATGTAGTTGTAACAACTTCTCCCCAAAAGTACGTAGGAAGATTGTTTTCAGATAACATGGTCCTAGCAGCTTCATAAATTGTTCTGTTCTTTCTCTCAGCAACTCCATTTTGTTGAGGAGTTCTAGGAGCTGAAAAGTTGTGACTTATTCCTTGCTGATTGCAAAATTCTTCAACACCAGTATTTTCAAATTCAGTACCATGTTTTGACCTTATTCTAACCACTTTGATGTTTTTGAGATTTTGAACTTGATTTATCAATTTCACTAGTTGACTAATGGTTTCTGACTTGGATTTCAAGAGAATAATCCAAGAGAATCATGTATAGTCATCAACTATCACAAGTGAGTATCTTTTTCCTCAAAGGCTTCTAGTTCTGATTGGTCCAAATAAATCCATATGAATAAGTTCAATTGGTCTTTTTGTATCCAATCTATTTTTGGCTTTAAAAGAAGTCCCTTGTTGCTTTCCACACTGACAAGCATTGCACAGTTTATCCTTTTTGAAGGATATTTTTGGAAGACCTTTCATAATATTAGAGGATGCAAGTTTGGCTATGCTTTTGAGATTCAAATGAGCCAATCTCTTATGCCAGAGCCATGCTAAATCAGATTGATTATAAGATAGAAGACACATAGCTTTAGAGGAATTAGTCACTTCAATGGATATGCAGTACACATTTCCTTTTCTGAAGCCAGTAAGAATGATTTCATCATTTGAATTCTTCACTTGACACAAGTTATGGGAGCACACAACGTGAAATCCTTTGTCACAAATCTGACTAATGCTTATCAAGTTGTGCTTGAGACCTTCCACATAAGAGACATTTGACAAAATAATGCTTTTTGTGATCAAATCTCCATGTTCTTTGACTCTGGCCTTGGAATTGTCTCCAAAAAAAACTTTGGCCATCTTTTGGAATGAAGTTCTGTAGCCATTGCTTGTTGAAAGTCATATGTCTGCTGCAACCACTATCTAGGTAACAGACTTCTTTATTAAATTCCTACAAAACAAATAAAGAAAAATAAACATGGTCCCCTTTTTGAATGTGGGTCCAGGAGGTTAGACAGCCTTAGGGACCCAAACTTTTACAATTTTCTTAGGAGGGTTATTGTTCTTTAGGACAAAAGGTTTTTGGTTGAAAGAGTCCAGATAAGATAGGATTTGGTACATGTAGGGTGTCATTCTGAATTGTTGGTGATGGTGGTTGTGGTGAAGGTGAAGGTGAGGATTATATGAGTTGTGTGAGGTATGGGTTTTATGGAAACTTGAAGTGCTATATTGGATTTTTCTTCCTTTGTTTTTCCTTTGGTAGGTTTGATGTCTTCTAGGTTAACCTTGATAGGTTTGCTGTCTTCTTGGGTATCCTTGATAGGTCTGCTGTCTTCTAGGGTTTTGACTTGTTTGATTGTTCCTCCAAGTTTGAGATTGCTTTGAAGGACTTTGGGCAACAATTTTGTTGTGGGGATTTGTCATTTGAACCCTGCTACTGGAGGCTTGATCATGATAGCTGACCTTGTTCATATTTCCTTGAGCCTTGTATACATCCTGTTTTGTTTGGACAGGATAGATGGGCTTTCTTATAGTCTTGTCTCCCATCTTGACAAGTAGCATTTTCTCAAGTTTTCTATCACCCTCAGGAAGTTTGTATTCTACTATAGTTGGATTATTTGCTCCTAATCCAGTTTTGTCAAGTGGATGCCTTTGAGTGTACAAGAAGTGTGACATGGCTGTGCTTGATTTATTCCAAGATTCAATTTTGGTTTTAAATGCTTGGTTCTCATCATTTAAAGCCTCTATTCTCAGGTTCAATTCTTTTAGTTGACTGCTGATGTGGAGGTGATTGTTTCTTGCATTAAAAACATCAGCATGAAGGTCTACTATCTCATCAGCTTGCTGTGTGTTCTGTTTTTAAAGAGTGAGGTTTTGGGTTTTAAAAAGGGTTTTTTTGGTTTTAAGGCTATCTAACTCCTTAAAAAATTGTATATTTTCAGTTATCAAGACCCTAAGACTTGATTCTTCTTTCTTTCTCTGAATAAACAAAGTGCAAGCTAAATTTTTAAGACCTTCAAGGTCAAGAGAATTAAAATCACTTACCTCATTCAGTTCTTCTGCAGCTGTAAGAGCTTCAAGTTCCTCTTCACTTTCTGAGTCATCTTCTTCATTTTCCATGAGACATATCATGGCTTCCATGTCAATGTCTGAGTCTGAGGAGTCACTTTCATCATCACTGAATTTTGACAGGTCTGCTATCATGACCTATTCCTTCTTTTCAACTTGTTTGGCTTTGGCACAGTTGAAGCAGTTATACCTAGAGCTGTGTATGATATCTTTAGAATATGATAGCTTCTTATGAGATGAAAATTTTCTTGATTTCTTTGGTTTAGGGAACTCTTGAGAGTAGTGAACTATCTTTTCACAGTTATAGCAGGTGACTTCTTTCTTCTCAGTTTGGACCTGGTTAGAAGTTGATGCTGTGTTTCTTTTGTCAAACATCCTTTTTTGATGTTTCATATCATTTTTAATAGCTATGGTTATCAGGCTAGGAATGTCTTCTTGAGTCAAATGTTTGACTTTTGGTTTTTGGGACATGTTGACTTTCTGAATAGCATTGCAGATTAGGGAGTCAATGTCCTGTTGTGAGTAAGCTTTTGGAGCTTCTTGTGCAGCAAGAGTTATGGTGTGAGAATTGGATAAAGATGATGCTATGGTGGGTAATTTGACAGTCCCTTCAAGTTCATATGCTTCCAATTTTCCAAAGTATTGTTCAACAGTCATGGTTGGCCATTCAATACCTTCTCTTATGGGTAGTGCTACTTTTTCATATTCTTGAGGGAGACTTGAAAATATTTTCAGACATAGGTCTTGTTGATCCAATTTATTTCCATAGTCTGACACTAGTTTAAAGAGGTCTTCAAATCTGTCTTTGGCACCACTGACTCTTTCATCAGTGGCAAACTTAAAGTTCTCAAGTTGCCTTAATAGGTTATATAAGTTTTGTGCTCTGACACTTGTGTGCTTGATAAACTTGGTTTTGATTAAATCTCAGGCTTCTTTAGCAGTTTCAACTATCCCAATTCTTGGGTTAAGGAGTCATTAACACTTTTTTGTAAAATGTTTTTGACTTTTTGATTAGCTGTTATTAAGTGTCTTTCAGTTTCAGTCCAAAGGTCTGGGGTTTTGTATTTGTCATCTCCTCCATTTGTGTCAGGTTGAGTGGGTATTCTGACTTCTTCATGAAGTACAAACCAGTTCCAAACACTGTTTGAATCAAGGTAAGTCTTGATTTTGGAAGAGAATATTTCAAATGATCCACAGTCATCAACATGTGGAATGTCTTTCTCATTGTTTCTTCTTGGTTGAGGCACGATGTTAATGCTTCTGGATCCTTCACAAGATGTTAAGCTTGAAGACACATAAGTCTTTTAGAAACCAGCTCTGGTGCCAATTGAAAGAACCTGTAATACTTATGCACTTAAACAGGTAAAAAGTTAGTTCACAAGAGGTCGACTATCTTGGTAGAACAGGTCGACTATCTTGAGGTGCAGTGTGTGTATGTTGAGTTGTGCAGCGGAATAAAGATAAAGTAAATAGAAGAAATAAATGAGTCAATGAAAAGTGATTAGTGTGTGAATAAGTATGAGTAAATGAGATACAAACACAACGATGTAACATGGTTAAGAGTATTGCAACTCTCCTACATCCACGCTTCACTGTCCTCAACAGTGAAGAGACAATCCACTATAATCCTTCGTCAAGTAATTACAATAAATTGTATGGAAAATTCCCTCAGAACTTTCCAACCTAATTAGCCTCACTAACTAAGCTTTGTACTTGTTGCAAAGCACAGAAAAAGAAAAGAAAAAGGTTTCACAAATGTGAGGGTTTTGGTGATCTCTAAGATGGCTCTTATGTAGCTATGTGAGATCTATTTTAGCTTATCTATTTAGCACTAATTTATAAGATTCAAGTATGCTTTTACAATTGAGTTGCTTAGAATCTTTTATCAATTTGTTGAAATGGCAAGAGACAGGGGTAAGTCTTCAGTAGTGCAGGGCTCCTTATTATAGGTGTTCAGTATATATCCGTTTGAGTTCCAACGTTCTTGAACATCTTGGAAATGCACATATCAGTCATTAATCTTTGACTGAAGTAAAGTTTGTGAACAGTGTTAAGTCAGGTTTGACTTTCACCAGTGGCTGAGTTGGAAAGGATGTCAAGGTCTGCTATCTTGAAGGTTTGTTGTCTCGACATGTGAAGATTGTGGACCTGTGAAGACTTGATGATTTTCCAGTATATATCTTGATAATCCATTTTAAGTTCTTAATTATTTGTCAAAACACTTAGTTAGGAAACTAGGGTTCTAACAAATGGCTAGTAACAATATTTAGAATAACCCGTTGCTGTGCAATAATGGTTCAGTTCGTGTGTTGAAGAATGTTAGATGGTGTTAAGAAGACTTGATTATTTACAAAAATGTCACCGCACGTTTTTTTAAATAGCTTCGATTGTTTACAAATTTTTTGTCGCACATTTAAAAACACGTTTTTTCTTACTTATTAAGAAAAACATGTTTTACAGGAGACCAACTCTTTTCTTCTTGTGTATCCCATAAAAAGAGCAATATTTTGAGTTACTTTATTTATCATAATGAAAATATAAAATTGTAATAAGTAGTACTCCCTCTGTACCTAAATGAATGTCTTAATTTCAAATTAAGGGACATCTAAAAATCTTAACTTTTTGTACAATTTAGTGGCAAAGATGTATTTATTTTTATGAAATCTTCTTTCAAAACATTTAGGTTTGCAATTTGTTAGAACCCTAGTTTCTAAACAAAGAGTTTTGACAAATAATTATGAGCTTAAAACAGATTATGAAGAAGTATACTCAAAGTTACTGGAAATCATTAAGTCATCACATGTCCACTATCTTCACCAGTCGGGATAGCAGACCTTCAAGATAGTAGTCCTTGACATCCTTGCCAAACTTAGCACCCGGTCAAAGTCAAACCTGACTTTATACTATTCACAAGCACTGTTCCAGTCAAAGATAATAGACTGACAATTGTCTCCAAGATGTTCAATGACCGTTGGAACTCAACGGATATAAATTGAAGACCTATAAAAGAAGCTCTTAGTAACTAAAGTATAAACACTGTTAGAACCCTAGTTTCTTAACTAAGAGTTTTGACAAATAATTAAGAACTTAGTATGGATTATCAAAGAAGTATACTAGAAATCATCAAGCCATCCCAGGTCCATTATCTTCTCTTGTCGAGATAACAGACCTTAAAAGATAGCAGACCTTACTCCTTGCCAACTCATCTCTCAGACAAAGTCAAACCTGACATAACACTGTTCACAAACTTTATTCCAGTCAAAGATTAATGACTGACATATGCATTTCCAAGAAGTTCAAGACTGTTGGAACTCAAACGGATACATACTGAAGACCTATAAAAGGAGATATACTTGGCCAAAACTAAATACCTCTGTCTTGGCCATTTTTCATACAACTTGACTAAAGCTTTTAAGCAAACTCAAATTGTAAAAGCACACTTTATATTTATAAATCTGTGGTAAAATAGATAAGAAAACATAGATCTCACATAGCTACTTTAGAGCCATTTTAGAGATCACCAAACCCTCACATTTGTGAAACTTTTTTTTTTCTCTTTTCTGTACTTTGCAACAAGTACAAAGCTTAATTAGTAAGGCTAATTAGGTTGGAAAATTCTGAGGAAATTTTCTTGCAATTGATTGTAATTTCTTGACGAAGTATTATAGTGGATTGCTTCTTCACTGTTGAGGACAGCGAAGCGTGGATGTAAGAGTTGCAATACTCTGAACAATGGTACATCATTGTGTTTGTCTCTCATTTACTCACACTTATTCACACACATATCACTTATCATTTACTCATTTATTTCTTCTAATTATTTCATTATTATTCCGCTGCATAACTCAACATACACACACTGCACCTCAAGATAGTCGACCTACTCTGCCAAGATAGTTGACCTCTTGTGAACTAATATTTACCTGTTTAAAGTGCATAAGTAGAACAGGTACTTTAACTTTTCCATATAACAATAAAAGCTTCTAAGCAATTGTAAAGCACTCTTGAAACTTATAAATCTGTGCTAAATAGATTAGAATACATAGAGATCTCATCTAGCTAATTTAAGAGCAAACAAGAGATCAACAAATTTCACTTTTGTGAAACCTTTTCTTTTTATTTTTCGGTACTTCAAGTACAAGCTTAGTTAGTGAGGCTAATTAGGCTGGAAAATCTGAGGGAATTTTCCTGTAATTTATTGTAATTACTTGACGAAGGATTATAGTGGATTGCTTCTTCACTGTTGAGGACAGTGAGGCGTGGGTGTAGGAGGGTTGCAATACTCTGAACCACGTTACTTACTCATTTATTTCTTCCCTTTATTTATACATTATTCCGCTACATAACTCAACAATCACACACTGCACCTCAAGATAGTCGACGTGTCCTACCAAGATAGTAGACCTCTTGTGAACTTACTGTTTACTTGTTTTAGTGCATAAGTGTAACATGTTCTTTCACAATTATAAAGAGACTAGTGAAAAACATTCGAAAAATAACATTTAGGGACAAAGTTATTCTAAAATAAGACTTTCATTTTGGGACGATTTTAGTTTTGAATATGGACATTCATTTAAGGACAGAGGTAGTGCTTTTATTATTGTATCCATTACAAGATTTCGAATTTCATATTTACGTATTTATTAACATAAATCATAGTTATAAAAAGTTGGAATATCTTTATGAAATGGAGGTAGTTGTAGATTACTGGGTAAGATAGAGCGGGGCAGGAGCAACAACCTGATTCATTGCATTTGAAGTTGGGCAGAGTAGCTCTAAATGACTGTAACATAGCATTCTATGTTTCCATTTCTCAAGAAAACGTAAATTATTTCTTACGATTGTTAGGGAAAATAACGGTTTTCTTGAAAAGGACGGAATAAAATAAAATGGGGACGGATTTTAGTCTAAGCTTGTGTTGGACACATTCTCCGTAAGAAGTAATTGCCCTGCACCGGTGCTAACAGTACTGGTAATCTTCTCATAAGATGCAACAACTTTAACTGTCGTTAATAGGAGCACTCCAAATTAACGACCTCGGCGAACAAATATAAATGTTTGGAACTTCTGGACTTAAAGGGAATTTTATGCTTCAAGATGCTCTTTGTAACTAGTTATAGAATGCTTGATGGTTGAATGAATGAATTTACCATTCTGAAGGGGCTATTTATAGGTTTCTAAGAGATGTAGGTGCCTTTTTGTGAAAAGGTGCAATTATATCCAGATGAATCTGGACTGTTGGATCGCATCTGATGGGAGATACACTGGATCCCCGCACCCCGGTTTTACCCTTGCTGATTTGGCGTGACCCGTGGCCAAGTGACCCGTGCCCAGGTGAATTGGCACATACCTAATCCGTCTTCTTGAGTCCAACAGATGTTGAATCCACCAGACGGGCCAAAGCCCAACGAAACCAGGCCCAATCAGCCAACCAATTTGGCCCAACTGCCCAACCACCACGCCTAAGCTGAACCGAGCCGCACCCAACCCACACGCATGAACAGACCCACTAGACCGTCATCGAGCTGATTTTTTTGAAAAGTTGAAGGCTCCACAGCTCCCAGGGACCGATTCGTACGTGCAACGTGCGCCCTAAACCACCCATTCCACGCTTCGTGGGTCGTTCGTCAATATTGAGCTAGTCCAAAATTAGCTCAATTGACTACTAGGTTGCATGGTTGGTCCAACGGACCATTTAGCTTGGAAGCCCACACTTGGTACCTCTTTAGATGAGATGTATATTTCAATTTTGCAACTTGTTTTCATTTATACAAAATGAAACCACATTGAAAATTGGATCAAAATGTTGTCAAAACCACATTTCTTGATACCCATTTCCAACAGTAACACCACACTAAAATCAGATAAATAAGCAAACCACAAAAAAAGAAAAATTAAAAAGACACATATTTCAGTATTCTTCTCCGTCATTAAAACATAGTTCTCAAAACATCAAACAACCGCCATTAACAATACTATCAGACATTTTACTAACCACCACCATATATTGTTCCACGTTCACTCACTTGATGTAAAGATATCTATCCTCAAGCTCACGCTCCGACAAGTGAAGCATGTGGAAAGGAGGATCATTAGGAAATGCCACCTCATCAAAGAGACCCCCGTGCGGGAGGTGTACCCTCTTTCGAGATAGAAATAGCCACCAGTGAGAAACAATATACGCATATCCTTAATTCTAACCAAGCTCTCCCTCCCATCCTTAGTAGTGGTATCCCCGTGTGGACACCCCATAAGTTTATCGTACATTGTTGACTGGTTTATTCAAGAATGTTAAGAAGATAGAGAATACGTTCATTCTTGTAATAGCGTATGTCTTTGTAAGTGGTAAGTCTTTATGTACTTAAAATTTGAACACTTTATATGTGTAAAGGAGAAAGATATTTTTGTTTCTCAATAATTATCTTTGATAGTGATCTCTATATGACATTGGCACACTAACGTACCCTTCACTTGAGCCAACAGATGCGGACCATTAGCCCAAATCAACTAACACATCCAATATCGACATAAAAATTAGAAATCATACCCAGTTTTAGACCCATAAAATTCAATCTTTGCTCTAAAATTATTCTATTTGTAACCCAACCCTAGCTACCCACTTAGAAGTGTAAATTAAAGATTGTACCCAAATTATCGCCCATTAGATTTAATGTTTGTAATAGTAGACACAATGAATCCACAAAATTAAGATTGAGACGTTAAACACATATGCTGGATTGAGTTTTGACTTATTATCAAGTTGTCGAGTTGAAAGTAAACATAAAAGTTAGAGGAGAGCAAGAAATTAAATAGATTCAGTTTTACGTATATTTATTAGTTTGAATGTCTGATGGTGTTTGTTGTCAGGTGAAATTGTACAAGGGGGTGAAATTGTCACGCAGCGGAGTAATAGGGATATGAACAAACCCTCATAAAAAGATTTGAACTACAAAAATTAGCCTAAACAAACTATTCTTCAAGAAATCGTAAGTCCTTAAACAAGAAACTCTGAAAAGAATCTTCTCCAAGCACGAAGCTTAAGAGTAAACCCACAATTGCAAAGCAATTATAATTTGATTAATAAAAACATAGTCTAAATTCATATTACAACTTTAGGCCTATTGTACAGTGCCATATAACTTGAAAAAGACTCGTAAACCTTCTAGTAATAACCCTAACACATATGGTAACATAATAGGACCCAAAAATAGCAAAATTACTCATAATCCTACTCTAAAACCCTCTTTAAATGACCCATTAAAAATAATAACGAAAATAACAAAAAAATAATAAAAGATATGAAAATAAATAATACTTGTGCTACATCAAATTGTCAGGTGAAATTAGTTTTAATTTGTGATCAAGTCGCAGAGTTGGAAGTAAATATAAAGGTTAGAGGAGAGCATGAAGCAAATTAAGTTCTACAAATTTTTATTATTTTAATGGAGTTTTCTGGAAGGTTAAATTTACAAGGGGTGAACCAAGAAACCCTAGAAACCAAAGGGGGTGTTTCTGTATTTGGATCCCTATTAATGTTCCTTATTAGCGAAACCCTAAAATCCCTCCCCTAAAATCACCTGGCGGCGCTCTCAACAGCAGCGGCTACAAATAATATCTCTTCCCCACTTCCACACACTCACACACACAGAGTTCACTTTGTAGACATTTAAAGCTGATTTCCAATACAGTTCTTGAACAAACTCATTTTAATTGTAAGATTTGGTTTCCTTGAATAAATAAATACTCCCTCCGTCCCAAAACACCTTGCACATATTTCCCTTTTGGGTGTCCCATTGGTAAGTCCCACTTTCCCAAAATGGAAAAGATTCCCACTACTTCTCTCTCCTCTCCAGTCACAACAACTATCCACTTACTATTCTCTACCCCACTTTCTCTCTCCTTCCCACTCACACCACCCACTTTTTTTACACATTTTATTAATTCCCGTGCATTTCAAAAAAGGTGCAGGTTGTTTTGGGACGGAGGGAGTATTTGCTTATTTCAATATTTCAGATCGTTGATTGAATAGAGAAGCTTATTTTTAATCTTTGATCTACAGGGTTGCAATTAGAATGAAAATGGCTTTTGGGTGATCTCGAATACCATCGAAGTCGTATCTTGTGTAATAGCAAATTTTAATTGACATTAGATTTTTGAGAAAAAAAAAAATTCTTGTCTTACTTGCAATTGTTCATCATTTCCTGATATTCGCTTATTTTGAATATTTCACTTTTAGTGACCCCAGTTTAAATTTAATACCAGCTTAGATTATTGCCTAAGATTTAAACAATGGTTTATGGGAGTTCTTAAATTCTTCTTAATTGATAAGAAACATTTGTTATTTCTTTTTGTATGGCATTTATTATTTTCCAAATAATGAAAAGATGTAAGTATAACCCTCAGTTTTTATTAATTTCATTTATCCCTCTCCCACATTTCACCCAAATAAAAGAATTTTCATTTGCTGATATTCGCTTGTCTTGAACTATGTGCTTTGGTGTACAGAGTGCAGCAACATGACTATAGTTCTTATTCTCTATGAGTTTCTTTTTTTCTTTTTGCTTCATTGCAGTGTCTTGTTAATCTCCTGTCTGTTACAATGGATATTTCATACATAAGGCACGATCGTTGTTCAAGGCATTTCATGAAACTAAGGTTACTTCAATCTATTTTAATTATTCCAAGAACCTTTCATGTGTCACTAGTATTTTTTTGAAAAACACATGTGTCTTCTGTTACATAATCAAACATCAAATGCTATTATCTCACACATTGGATATAGTCTTTTCTTCTACAGACCTACTTCAGTACTTTTCATAATATTATTTATTGTTACTATTATTATTATTCGAACCTTAATCTCTAATAAGTCACCTTCAGCTCACCACTGATTGTTTCCACTCCGTTCTCATCTTTTGCATTTGATGCTGATTTTGCAAGGTCAGCACCTCACAGTTTGAAGCTCATGCTGGTTTGGCGTCATGGTCTTTTTCTGCCAGACTTTAAAAGACCAAGATAGTTTTAAAAGGTTTCCGAATAATGTAAATTATCAGCCCTTTTCACCTTTCTCACAGACACGTAGGCAAGGAAGTTCAGTCCTAACTGTATACGTTGCCCAAAAAATTACACTCACTCTATATCTTCTAGCATGCATCAAGCTTGCTAAATATATTCAATTAATCATGGCATCAATTGAGAGAGAAGAGAGCGAGAAGTCCCCGGGAAAGCGACATCAGCAGTTATTGAGTAGGCCACTGCAAGAAAGGGTAACAAGAGAGGCAAAGGGGGTCCGGAGAACAATCCTCCAAGTTTAGGAACAAACCCAACAAGAAGATGATCAGCCCATGGTTTTAGACATTAACGATTTTCTCGACTCAGTTGATCTTTTGTATTTGACAATCAGCAAAAGTTATTTGACCAGCACCAAGTGAGGAAGCCACGATATCCGTCCTGGTTTTCAGTTGCAAAGAAGGTCAGATGAAGGAAAATTAACACCTAAAAGAGCAGACAAAAACCCTTGTAGACAGGGTTCTTACATAGCAAGATGGACTGGAAACAAGAATAAAGAAGAATCTATATGTGCTTTATCGCTTGATTATAATCAATGTAATGTTCTTACTATGGACATCTTTATTATTTGTAACTAAATGTACCTTTGATGTGGCAGATATTGTATCATTTATTTCCCTTGTTTTCTTACGTAATGTGCTTTATTTTGATGTACTTAGACTAGGATTGATGTAACTGGGGCAACATTTTATTATTTGGGCTTTATTGTACTCTAGGGGTAATTTAGTCTTTTTACTTTGTATCCGGATGTAATCTTTTTATATGAGTTTCAAAGTGAAGTCCCAAGTGTCGAATGCCTTTAGTGTCTGAGGACTAATGAGCACCTTCTTCGAGCAACAGCAGCAGCTATATGCTTATGAGGATAGGAGGACGCATGATAGATATGCCTATGAGGAACAGAGGTTCATGAGTAGATCCACCTTCGAGTATCGGTGATGGGAAGAGTACGGAGATGCCATGGAGGAGATGCGGGATACGCAGGTCGCTATAGATAGCCGCCAGCGATAGATGGAGTCCTGGATGATGCAGCAGCCCCCCCCCCCCCCCCCCCCCCCCCCCCCCCCCCCCCCCCGTATATGTACCTGTGGCAGATGAGCTGCATGCTATTATGTTATCCCGTGCAGAGGCTCGTGAACATAGACATGTGTCTAGATAGGTTTCTTCTCCTGATGTGGGGTCTAGTTCGCAGTCACAGTCTTTTGAGGGCAGTACCCAGATTGGCAATTGCAGCCGTGGCAGTGGCCACCTCAGTGATAGTACCATTTTTCCCCTCTCCTATGTTCTTACTGTCCTACACTTTTATTGTTGCACACACATTGACTTACTGGATGATATGGAAGATGATCTTGACTTCATTCTCCCAATGTCTCAACCTGCACAAGTTTATTCTCCATTCAGTGGCATACATGTTGATGGAGATCAAGGCACAAGCATGAGTAATACTCAGCCATCAACCACTTCCAAACTTTACATAGAAAAAGGGGGTAATACATTTTTCACTTGGGAGGATCTAAGGGAGACTGCAAAGAAGGTTTGTGCAAAGGAAAATGGAAAACAAGTGAATGGATAGGAATGGATAGGATTTTCTGGGGATGTGTACTTTGATTATGTGCAGGATTTGATTCTCTTTTGAATACTTTATTGTCTTTTGTAATGTATTTGGCATGTAACTTGGTAGGGTCTCTAGTACTTTTGTTAACTTTAACTTTGTTGACCTTGTGAGGTCTTTTATACTCAGTATTTATTCCCCTATTTGAATGGAGAACAATGAATTAGTACCATATACTGAGTTTATATTCCACATTTCAATGTCAGTGTTTGGATGTTAATTGTGGACTATTTTTTCAATTCTTCATTTCAAGTTCATATCACCAAGTACCCATTACACATCATATGAAATTAGTACATTTCATGGCAAAAGGTTTCATTCCATTACAAAGGTTTCCATTACAAACACCTCAATCTAACAACATAAACAAAGTCTCAACATTGCCATATATCCCAAAAATCCTTTATAATTAATTGGTTAAGAGTAATGTTTGAATATGTCAAACATGATCTCCACTATATGGAAGATCGTAATAATCTCAGGTCTAAGGATTCTAATGATATAACTATTTAGAGGTTTAATTATGACATTTTGACCATGACATAAACCTCATAGTTGGGTCATATCCGGTATGTGTTCCTCAACACATACCCATAAGGTTAACTTGTATCCCATACACATGATCATCATATGATCATCAAATTAAACTTATACTAGTTCTTCATAAGTACTAGTGTAAAATACCAATTAAAAAAAAAAAAAAAAAACTAAATATTCAGCTATCAGTGTTATTGTTATATTTATATAACGAGCATGGGAAATATTTAAAAGGTGTAAGGGTAACTAGGGAATTATGTAAATTAGGTAAATCGTTTACCTTTTTAAACTGATATAGAAATTCCGTTTATATGAAGGAATTGCGGGATTTCGTACCTAAAATTAGGGCTAGCTCCGTTTAAGTAATAGTCTGCGAGAAAGGGAGAGAAGCATAGGGAGAGAAAGATTAAGAGAGAGATAAACGAGCCTTGGGTATAATTCTAATCGATCGAAGACGGAGTTTGCAAGACTGGAAAAATTGTTGCTGCTACTCATTGAAATTGCTGTAGCTAGGACACCAATTTAGGTTAAGCAGACTTGATCAAAGTTATCGATACCTTCATTTTATTGTATCGTTCGAGGTAAGTGACTTTTACCTCTTCTAGCGTTTTCTTAAATGAGTGTTATTCCTTCAGAATGAAGTTATTCTTTTCGAAATTGACTTTCTCAACTCGGACCAAATATGTGTATAAGATAATTATTTTCAATGTTTTAGTGAAAGTGGCTGTAGTATTTTTTTTTTTATCTAAAGTGAGTGGAAATTAAATATTTTACTTTAAGTAATTGTTCTACTGGAAGAGACTGCAGCGTAAATGTTTATCCAAAATGTTTGTGCCCGCATTCAGTCGACTATGTCAGTGGACCTCGCCATCGGGTTAAGTGTGGTAAACAGTGGACCTCGCCATCGGGTTAAGTATGGTAAACAGTGGGCCTTGTCACCAGGCTAAGTGTGACTATACAGTGTTAGACCCAAGTTCCGGAACTAGGTTTCAGAGTACCCTTTAATAGGGATCAGTGTACAGTGGTCCCTGCCATAGGGATAAGTGTGGTCATAGTCATTTTAACTGAACTGAATAAGTGTATTCCAAAGTATTTGTTAAAGTGTTTATCAAATGTATTTTCTTTTACTACCAAAGTGATTTTAAAGCGTTAACTGTAATCGTTTTTCAATGTTGTGTTCTAGTGACTTTTAAGTACAAAGTGTTTTGTGAAACAATGTTTAACTGTTTTACATGTTGGTCCAACTAGTAGAAGTATTTGTTACTTGCTGGGCTTCGCAGCTCATTCTTTTATTATTTCAGATAACTAGCGGTCGTAGTGGTGGAGCTGCTTGCATTGGAAGGGATTGAAGGGTTAACGGATTGCCAAGTATTGTTTTATCTTATTATTTCAGTTATATGTTTTAGGGATTGTTAAAGTGAGTGAACTCATAACTTATTAGTTAGGATTTATTGTAACGAGTGCCGTTTTGTCTTAGAGAACGTTACTTATTAATTTTTGGTTTTGGAGACTTAAACTTTTGGTTGACAATAGTAATTGAGGTTAGATTTCTATGAATTCCTTGTAGTTGATGTTAGTGTGACTCAAGTGACTAATTGATGATATGTTAAGTGAGACCTTGCAGGCTTTTGGGTTCTTTCTTGACAGCTTGCGGTCGTTCTCATGCCCTTGGCACGTGCTTCGGGTTTGGGGTGTGACAAATTTGGTATCAGAGCATAGGTTTGATCTTTATGGTCGACCTAGGAATGTGTAGTTAAGAACAGATAAAATGGGAATGCGTATATTACTTGAGTGTGGAGATTAAAATGGTTTATTTTCTTAGCATGCTTAAGTATGATCTAATACCTGTTAATGATTACCTTTTGTTTTAGGCTTATGGGACCGAAAAGAAGAGTTAGTGCAAGGAACCAAGCAAAAAAGGGAGGTCAGCAACCTAATCGTGCTGAGAATGTTAATGTTGAGGGTTCAATGGATAACTCCAATCATAGGGCTCGTAACACCAAGAATGTTCATGCTGGTCATGAAGCAGATGGGGCTAATACTCAAGGTGTGCAGCAACCGGTAACAGAAATCGTACCATTGTTGCAAGCACTGACGAGACTTATCCAACAGCAACAACAGGCCCAACAACAAATGGCTGGTATTGTTCCACCGAGACAGAATAGTGAACTGACAAAATTTAAGAAACATACTAGTGCAACGTTTAATGGTACCGGGGGACCAATAGCGGCAGAGGATTGGGTGCAGGAGATGGAGAAGACTTTCAACGGGATGCGTTGCACTGAGGGGAACAAGGTTCCGTGTGCCACCTTCATGCTGAAAGAAGGTGCCTATGATTGGTGGCTCAAGGAGAAGAGGAAGCATGAGAATGATGAGTTTCCGTTCACTTGGGAAGACTTTAAGATTGTGTTCTACGAGAAATACGTTCCCCCTAGTGAGAAAATTCAGAGAGAGAATGATTTTATCAAACTAGTGCAGAAGGGCAAGACTGTATCCGAGTATGAGGCTGAGTTTGCACGACTTGCTAAATTCGCCCCTGCTTATATGGCAACTGAGGAGAATAGGGTTCACAGATTTGAAGAGGGGTTAAGGCCTGCTATCAAGCGGGGCGTCATGCCATTTGAGCTCAAAACATATAAGGATGTGCTGAATAAAGCATTATTAGTCGAAAGGGGTCTTAATGAAGCACACGCAGATTAAGACAACAAGCAAAAGAAGAGAGATAGGCCAACCAACTTTCAGAGTAATAAGGATTTAGGGAGTTAGGCAAAGAGGTAAGGGACGCAGCGTGTTGACAGTACTCCTGCACAGAAGAAGGGTGCTCCTTGCACTAGGTACGGTAAGGATCACGGTGATAAAGAATGTTATTGGGTTACAGGTGCATGCTTTATTTGTGGTAAGCAAGGTCATCGGGTAGCATCTTGTCCTAATAGAAGGGAGGTTCAGAATGTTAATGACTACCTTTTGTTTTAGGCTTATGGGACCGAAAAGAAGAGTTAGTGCAAGGAACCAAGCAAAAAAGGGAGGTCAGCAACCTAATCGTGCTGAGAATGTTAATGTTGAGGGTTCAATGGATAACGCCAATCATAGGGCTCGTAACACCGAGAATGTTCATGCTGGTCATGAAGCAGATGGGGCTAATACTCAAGGTGTGCAGCAACCGGTAACAGAAATCGTACCATTGTTGCAAGCACTGACGGGACTTATCCAACAGCAACAACAGGCCCAACAACAAATGGCTGGTATTGTTCCACTGAGACAGAATAGTGAACTGACAAAATTTAAGAAACATACTAGTGCAACGTTTAATGGTACCGGGGGACCAATAGCGGCAGAGGATTGGGTGCAGGAGATGGAGAAGACTTTCAAAGGGATGCGTTGCACTGAGGGGAACAAGGTTCCGTGTGCCACCTTCATGCTGAAAGAAGGTGCCTATGATTGGTGGCTCAAGGAGAAGAGGAAGCATGAGAATGATGAGTTTACGTTCACTTGGGAAGACTTTAAGGTTGTGTTCTACGAGAAATACTTTCCCCCTAGTGAGAAAATTCAGAGAGAGAATGATTTTATCAAACTAGTGCAGAAGGGCAAGACTGTATCCGAGTATGAGGCTGAGTTTGCACGACTTGCTAAATTCACCCCTGCTTATATGGCAACTGAGGAGAATAGGGTTCACAGATTTGAAGAGGGGTTAAGGCCTGCTATCAAGCGGGGCGTCATGCCATTTGAGCTCAAAACATATAAGGATGTGCTGAATAAAGCATTATTAGTCGAAAGGGGTCTTAATGAAGCACACGCAGATTAAGACAACAAGCAAAAGAAGAGAGATAGGCCAACCAACTTTTAGAGTAATAAGGATTTAGGGAGTCATGCAAAGAGGTAAGGGACGCAGCGTGTTGACAGTACTCCTGCACAGAAGAAGGGTGCTCCTTGCACTAGGTGCGGTAAGGATCACGGTGATAAAGAATGTTATTGGGTTACAGGTGCATGCTTTATTTGTGGTAAGCAAGGTCATCGGGTAGCATCTTGTCCTAATAGAAGGGAGGTTCAGAGTGTATCAACAACTCAAGCTAATCCTAGACTGAATACTAACCGACCACAACCAGGCAAGCAAAACTATGGAGGTAATCAGAGGTCTAACACATATGGCAGGGTGTTCACTCTTAACCAACAGGACGCGAAGGCTTCAAACACAGTTGTTACAGGTATAATTCCAGTCTTTTCCATTGATGCATATGTTCTTTTTGATTCTGGAGCGTCGCACTCATTTATCTCCGCCAAATTTATTGTAAAGAATAACCTGCCATGTGAGCCACTTGGGACAGATTTATGTATCGATATTCCATCCGGTGATCTGTTACTTGCTGACCGAATTTGCAAAAATAGTATAATCAATATTTGTGAAAGGGATATTGAGGCAGACTTGATAGTATTAGACTTACACGATTTTGAGGTTATTCTCAGGATGGATTGGTTAGCCTCCAACTTTTCTAGTATTGATTGTCTTAGGAAGTGGGTCACCTTCCAGATTCCTAATGTGCCAAAGTTTAGATTTGTAGGCAGGGAGACTTACTCTCCACCTCGATTTATCTCTGCGATGCAAGCTAAGCGACTGTTGAGAAGGGGTTGTATAGGTTATTTGGCTAGTGTTCATGAAGTGAGCCAGAAAGATGTAAGCGTGGGTAGTATTCCTATTGTTGCTGAGTTCCGAGATGTATTTCCTGAGGACCTATCTGGGTTGCCTCCTGAGAGAGAAGTGGAATTTTCGATTGATCTAGTGCCCGGAACGGGTCCAATCTCTAAGACCCCTTATCGTATGGCTCCAGCTGAATTAAATGAGCTTAAGGAACAATTACAGGAGTTGTTAGAAAAAGGTTTCATTAGTCCGAGTGTCTCATCTTGGGGTGCTCCAGTCTTATTTGTAAAGAAGAAGGATGGCACCATGCGTTTGTGTATTGATTATCGTGAACTCAATAAGGTTACTGTGCGAAACCAATACCCATTGCCTAGGATTGATGATTTGTTTGACCAGTTACAAGGGGCGCAGGTTTTCTCCAAAATATACCTTCGATCTGGCTACCATCAGTTAAGAATCAAAGCAGAGGATATTCCTAAAACCGCCTTTCGAACTAGATATGGACATTATGAGTTTCTTGTCATGCCATTTGGGTTGACCAATGCACCTGCAGCATTTATGGAATTGATGAATAGTGTTTTCAAACCCTTCTTGGATCACTTTGTGGTTGTCTTCATAGATGATATTCTTGTTTACTTTAAAAGCCGGAAAGAGCATGAGGAACATTTGAGATTTGTGTTGCAAGTTTTAAGATAAAATAAACTTTATGCAAAATTTCAGAAGTGTGAATTCTGGTTAGACAGTGTTTCATTTTTGGGTCATGTCATCTCTAGGGATGGACTTTCTGTAGATCCTAAGAAATTGGAAGCCATCGTGGAGTGGAGCAAGCCAACGAATGTTGCAGAGGTTCGTAGTTTCTTGGGTCTTGCAGGGTATTATAGTAGGTTTGTTGAGGGATTCTCTAAAATTGCTGTACCATTGACTCGTTTGACTCAAAAGGGGGTTAATTTTGTGTGGTCTTCAGATTGTGAGGGTAGCTTTGAGGAACTAAAGAGGCGATTAGTGTCAGCTCGTATCCTTACTGTACCTACAGGTAATGGTGGTTTTACTATCTATAGTGATACTTCAGGAAAAGGGCTGGGGTGTGTCTTAATGCTGAATGGGAAAGTAGTGGCCTATGCTTCGAGGCAATTGAAACCATATGAGAAGAATTACCCCACTCATGATTTGGAGTTAGCAGCGGTTGTATTCGCGCTCAAGATATGGAGACATTATTTGTATGGACTGAAATGCGAGATCTTTACCGACCATAAAAGTCTCAAGTACATCTTTACCCAAAAGGAACTAAATATGAGACAGAGGAGGTGGCTAGAGTTGTTGAAGGATTATGATTTGTCAATTCAATATCATCCTGGGAAGGCAAATGTTGTGGCAGATGCCTTAAGTAGGAAGTCGAGTGGAAATTTGGCTTCACTTATAACCAATCAAAGGCATATAATGGAAGACTTGGAGAAATTGAGGCTAGAGGTTGTACAACGTGAAAGAGGAATTATGTTTGCTAATTTTAGTGTTCAACCTACATTAGTGGAGAGGATTAAAACTTCCCAACAACTTGATGGGGAGTTTCGGAAGATTAGGGGTGAAGTTGACGCAGGGAAGATAAAAGATTTTCATGTAAGTGACGATGGGTCCTTGAGGTTTCGAAATAGGCTTTGTGTTCCAAATGATGAGGATATTAAGAAAGAAATTCTAAAGGAGGCTCATAAAACCAGGTATACAGTACACCCCGGCAGTACTAAGATGTATATGGATTTGAAATAAACTTTTTGGTGGAACAATATGAAGAGAGAGATTGCTCAGTATGTCGCCCAATGTTTAGTGTGCCAACAAGTGAAGACAGAACATCAGAGACCAGTAGGACAACTACAGTCTTTACCCATACCTGAATGGAAGTGGGAGCATATTACAATGGACTTTGTGACTGGATTGCCGCGTACTACTAGTAGTAATGACTTTGTTTGGGTGATTGTTGACCGCTTGACAAAATCTGCACACTTTTTACCATTTAGACTTGGATTTACACTAGAAAGGCTTGCAAAATTGTACATTTATGAGATTGTACGGTTACATGGTATTCCTATAAGCATCGTATCAGACAGGGACTCGAGATTTGTGTCTCAATTCTGGAAGAGTTTACATAAGGCATTGGGAGCTACACTGAATTTTAGTACTGCCTTTCACCCACAAACGGATGAACAATTAGAAAGAACTATTCAGATTCTTGAGGACATGTTAAGAGCTTGTGTGATTGACCTTAGAGGTTCTTGGGATGAACATTTGCCTTTATTGGAGTTTGCTTATAATAATAGTTATCAAGCTAGCATTGGGATGGCTCCATATGAGGCGTTATATGGTCGGTAGTGTAGATCCCCTGTTTGTTGGAACGGTGTGGGTGAGCGGAGATTAGAGGGTCCAGAAATTGTGCAACAGACTAATGAGAAGATTGGGCTAATTAGAGAGAGAATACGCGTGGCTCAGAGCAGACATAAAAGTTATGCGGATGTTAGAAGAAGGGAGATAGAGTTTGAAGTTGGTGATCATGTCTTTCTCAAGGTGTCTCCAACCAGAGGAGTTATGAGGTTTGGGATTCGTGGAAAACTTAGTCCTAGATTTGTGGGACCTTTTGAGATACTTGATAAAGTAGGTGCGGTGGCGTATAGATTGGCTTTACCTCCGATGTTAGCTGGGGTTCATAATGTCTTTCACATCTCTATGTTGAGGAAGTATGTACCGGATCCTAGCCATGTGATAGAGTATGCACCGTTACAGATTTGAGAAGACTTAACTTACGAAGAGCAGCCTGTTCGAATCGTGGATACAAAAGAACAAGTGTTGAGGCACCGCACTATTCGCTATGTTAAGGTTCAGTGGAATAACCATACCGAGAGAGAAGCAACTTGGGAACTTGAAGATGCAATGAGTGAGAAGTACCCCGAGCTCTTTGAAAATCAAGGTACGTCAAGTTTAGTGGACTAAACTTTTTTTTTGGTGGGTAGAATGTAAAATACCAATAAAAAAAAAAAAAATAAATAAAAAAAACTTAATATTCAGCTATTAGTGTTATTGTTATATTTATATAACGAGCATGGGAAATATTTAAAAGGTGTAAGGGTAACTAGGGAATTATGTAAATTATGTAAATCTTTTACCTTTTTAAACTGATATAGAAATTCCGTTTATATGAAGGAATTGCGGGATTTCGTACCTAAAATTAGGGCTAGCTCCGTTTAAGTAATAGTATGCGAGAAAGGGAGCGCAGCATAGGGAGAGAAAGATTAAGAGAGAGATAAACGAGCCTTGGGTATAATTCTAATCGATCGAAGACGGAGTTTGCAAGACTGAAAAAATTGTTGCTGCTACTCATTGAAATTGATGTAGCTAGGACACCAATTGAGGTTAAGCGGACTTGATCAAAGTTATCGACACCTTCATTTTATTGTATCGTTCGAGGTAAGTGACTTTTACCTCTTCTAGCGTTTTCTTAAATGAGTGTTATTCCTTCAAAATGAAGTTATTCTTTTCAAAATTGACTTTCTCAACTCGGACCAAATATGTGTATAAGATGATTATTTTGAATGTTTTAGTGAAAGTGGCTGTAGTATTTTTTTTTATCTAAAGTGAGTGGAAATTAAATATTTTACTTTAAGTAATTGTTCTACTGGAAAAGACTGCAGCGTAAATGTTTATCCAAAATGTTTGTGCCCGCATTCAGTCGACTATGTCAGTGGACCTCGCCATCGGGTTAAGTATGGTAAACAGTGGGCCTTGTCACCAGGCTAAGTGTGACTATACAGTGTTAGACCCAAGTTCCGGAACTAGGTTACAGAGTACCCTTTAATAGGGATCAGTGTACAGTGGGCCCTGCCATAGGGATAAGTGTGGTCATAGTCATTTTAACTGAACTGCATAAGTGTATTCCAAAGTATTTGTTAAAGTGTTTATCAAATGTATTTTCTTTTACTACCAAAGTGATTTTAAAGCGTTAACTGTAATCGTTTTTCAATGTTGTGATCTAGTGACTTTTAAGTACAAAGTGTTTTGTGAAACGATGTTTAACTGTTTTACATGTTGCTCCAACTAGTAGAAGTATTTGTTACTTGCTGGGCTTCGCAGCTCATTCTTTTATTATTTCAGATAACTAGCGGTCATAGTGGTGGAGCTGCTTGCATTGGAAGGGATTGAAGGGATAACGGATCGCCAAGTATTGTTTTATCTTATTATTTCAGTTATATGTTTTAGGGATTGTTAAAGTGAGTGAACTCATAACTTATGAGTTAGGATTTATTGTAACGAGTGCCGTTTTGGCTTAGAGAATGTTACTTATTAATTTTTGGTTTTGGAGACTTAAACTTTTGGTTGACAATATTAATTGTAGTTAGATTGCTCTGAATTCCTTGTAGTTGATGTTAGCGTGACTCAAGTGACTAATTGATGATATGTTAAGTGAGACCTTGCAGGCTTTTGGGATCTTTCTTGACAGCTTGCGGTCGTTGTCATGCCCTTGGCACGTGCTTCGGGTTTGGGGTGTGACAACTAGGGACGAAGATTATTATAACAAAACATGTAACAATAAATAATAATTCAAAACATCTATTTATATAAATGAAAAGTGATAACAAACATTGTCAAACAACGTGCCAAATAACATGCCTAGGGTATATACACCAACAAAACGGATCTTTATATGAATGATTAATCTTGTCAGCTTCAAAATTCCACATCCATTCATCTTCAAGAAATTTGAAGTCAATTGGGGTCACATCGATTGAATGATATGTCATCGATTGACATATCTCGCAGTAACACTTATCAAAAATTGGGGGTTCCGACCAATCAACAAAAATCTTCGTTCTTGAAGATTCGAAAAAAGGCCATGAAATATCAGCCATTTTTTTCCTTTTGAGATTTTCTTTTACGGAAAAAAATTTGATAAAGAAATACCTCAACTAAATTTAAGAAAATTCAGGTTCAGGCTCTGAGTACCAAATGATGTAGGCAACGGAAGCATAAAAGGGATAAAGGGATAAAAGGATAAAAGGAATTATTTAGCCATGAGCTCGTTATATAAAGATCTAGGGCCACTCGTCTCATTGCCAATTGGATTTAAGATAGAACCTCAGATTTATCATGATATCAGAGCTGGCTCTTTAGAAGTGCGAGCCCAAAGTTCGGTACATGATGTCTAGCCCCACGTCACCCAATTATATGTCAACGCGTAAACCCAAAGTTCGGATACAATTGAGGGGGTATATTGGAACAATTATCCCCTATCGGCAGTAATTAGCCAATGTCTAAGTATATAAAGATCCATGGCCAGTTCTCTCATTTTCAATTGGCTTTGGGATGGAACCTCAGATTTTATTATGTTATCAGAGCTGGCGCTTTGCATGTGCGAATCCAAAGTTTGGCCTAAAATGATCTAGCCCGCACCACCCAATTATATGTCTAAGCCAGTGTTCTAAAAATCGCTATGCGGCCCCTAAGCGGCAGAGCAACACCTAGCGCCTAGAGCTCCTAGGCGCTGCGGAGGCGGGGCCGAGAAATTAGCGCATTTTTAATATTTTTTTAAAAATATATAAATAGATATATGTAGTCACATGGGTGTTATTTCGTTAGAATTTTAACTGGGTGTTAGTTTTGTAGCCACATTGCAAAAAAATGTAAATGTTAGGATACTAAATTTTGAAATTAAATAGTTGGGAGCAACATTGCAAACTTATGTAAATGTCAGGAACCAAATTGCAATTTTCCCCACTCACAATACTTTTGAATGTATATTCCCTCTCCGTCTCATATACTCCCTCTCCGTCTCAGCTCACTTGACACTTATTTACACTTTAGTTCGTCCCAGCTCACATGACACTTTCTAAAATAGCAAACTCTTTATAATTTTAGTTCCTCCCAGCTCATTTGAATCTATACAACCTCTTCTCACTCAAAATACTTTTGATTATGTTCAAGTTTCCAGTTGTAATCATAATATTCTCTCTGTCCCAAAACACCTTGCACCATTTTGAAAATACACAGGAATTAAGGAAATAGTATACTCCCTTCGTCCCACCTCACTTGACACTTATTAGTTTAAAGGCATTTGTTAGTACCTCACTATGTCTACAATGATTAATCATAGTGAATGTGTTTTGATAAATAAATAATCAAACCAAAACTAAAAGTACAACAAGCATACAAGACCTGATCACACAGGCAACCCAGTCAAAGACTCAACAGCTAAGTGGTTAAGCCAATTACAAACCAAACAGCTAAGTCCCCTGATACAACAGCTTTCCACTTAGGCTCTCAAACAGCTATCTCCAAAGATGTCTCCAGTCTACCGGATCACCAAAGAAAACCAAAGCATAGCTTGATCATAGTCTGCATCACCAATCTGCATCTCTTGCAGAATGAACAGCTATGTGATCATCCAGTTGAAGCCCAGCAGCTATCCCAACAGCTGTCTGACTTTTCATCAACAGCTTTCTCTCTTGAAGCTTTCCAACAGCTATCCACTCGAGCCAAATCTTTGAAGAAATAGTTATTTTGCTATAAAATAACTATTTAATTAATCAAGCATGCAAACCCCCACCAGCACCTCCAGCATGGACATCCTGCATAAAGAAATAAAGTATTTAGTCAAACAATACTTTACCCAGTCAAAGACTCAACTTTCTGCAAACATGTTCCCCATGTGCATTCTTGTCCCCCAACGGATATATTCATATCCTATATAAGAAAACATACTGGGCTGTTAACCATGTCGCTTCAACCACAACCCAAAAATCCCATTGCTGCTAAAACATTAACACCCTTCACCCCTACAGCCATTTGCATTACACCCCTGCAAATCTTGTGCCATCTAGCACCCAGTTACAACCCCCTTTAAACCCAGCTAACAACCAAGCTTATACTCTGTAAACACACTTGTGTAATTTCTTTTCTTTTCTTTTTACAGCCTTAGTCAAAAGGCTTCCTTAATTGTAGTGACAATTAAGTAGAGGGAGTTCGAGGAACTTGCCTTTATCATTCATTGTAAGCTTATTAAGTAAGTGGATTATAGTGGATTGATCTCACTATTGACTACAGTGGGGGTGGATGTAAGAGACGAGCTAAACCTCTTAACCACTTTAAAACCCTTGTGTATTCTCTTGTCTTTACACTTAAACACACACACTGCACACTGTCTCTTTTGTTTCTTAACTTAATTATCTTCCGCTGCATAATTACTCTACTCTTTTATCTCAACAGCTAACTTCCCAAACCAGTTAGCTGTTCACTTGTTTTAACCAATCTGTTAATCTTAAGTAAACAGGACCTTTCAATTGGTATCAGAGTAGTTCTCCTTGCTAGATCATATCTTCTGTAGAACCATTCATTGTTCCATGCAAGGCTCATCATAGAGTTGTACTGATAGTCCACACTTTGCCTAGTCAGAAGTTGACTTTTGGTGAGAGGAATTTGATTGGGCAGTAACCTTTGTCCAATCCAAGCCTTTAGCTGATGAGGACTCATTGATTCTTCATTCAGAGAAACTCCAAAAGGGGTGTCCTTGTAAAGAGAAGCAGGTCTTTGCTTGGTTGATTTTGAGGGTTGTTTAGGAGGCTGAAGGTGAGGATGAGATAAAAAGGGTGATTGAGAGGGTGTGGGTGGTCTTGGATAGCTGCTGGAGTGAGGTTGAGGAAAGATAGCATGAGATGGATGTTGAGGAGATGGAGGAAGAGGATTCTCACCTTTGAGCAGGATGAATTCAGAGACATCATCAAGTTTTCTTAGTAAGGAGGTTTTGAGTTGTTTTATTAGGGTGGCAGAAAATTGATTGAAGTCTGTGAAGGTGAGATGGTAAGGAGGGGTGTATTTGAATGGATCAAAGTTAGGGGGTAGGTTTGAAAGGTGAGACCTGGACTTTTTATGGAATGCAGGAAGAAAGGTGGAAGGTGTTGAGGATAAACAGAGGAGATGGGATAAAGGTTTCTGACAATCAATCCCATGATACAGCTCTTCCTGGAAAGAAGGGAGTAACACACAAATTTTGCATACTGAATGCATTTATACCCCCTCCTCCCTTGTTTATGAGAAGGAATTGATTATGATGAGACCTTTGCACCTGTAGCAAGACTTGAAGCAATCAGATTGTTCTTGGCATTTGCATCATTCAAGAAAATGAAGGTATTCCAAATGGATGTCAAAGGTGCATTTCTAAATGGAGTTCTAAATGAACAAGTATATGTTTCTCAACCCCCTGGATTTGAACATCCCAAATTTCCAGAACATGTATACAAGTTGGATAAAGCCCTGTATGGTCTGAAGCAAGCCCCCAGAGCATGGTATGATACTTTGTCTAAATTCCTTCTCATTAAAGGATTTACCAAAGGACACATTGATAATACCCTGTTCATCAAGAAATATGGAGAAGATACACTACTCATTCAAGTTTATGTAGATGATATCATCTTTGGTTCATCTAATGAACAACTGTGCAAAGAATTTGGAGATCTTATGCAAAAACAGTTTGAAATGAGTATGATAGGAGAACTAACTTACTTTCTTGGTCTTCAAGTCAAACAAATGAAGGATGGAATCTTCATTAACCAAGCTAAGTACACAAGAGACATGATCAAGAAGTTTGATATGCAGAATGCCTCAACAGCTAAGATACCTCTGTCTACAACAACCAAACTTCATGCTGATACTGATGGTCAGAGTGTTAATCTGAGTCAGTGAAACCAATGAGTGAGAATGGTGATTCATTTGGGTACCACAAGCCATAATCTGGGGTTCCCTTAAGGTATCTCAAAATTCTTTTTACAGCAGCAAGGTGAGAATCTTTGACCAAGGAAAGAGAGGAAGTAGAGAAACTTATGAATTTCTAGCTTGTATAGATGTTTATTAGGTTTTATCTACTTCTATACTGTAAGCTATTCAAACCTATCTTGTATATAATTCCCTTGTTTATATTTAACTATTCTTGCCTTGTATGCAAAAGAATTCCATCAAGAAGTCTACATATTCATTGGTATCTCTTCTCTTTAGCATATTGTCTGCAGGTACATATATGATATTTATTTACCAAAAAAGGGAAATTGGCTAAAATTGTGGTTATTCAGATGATGGGATGGTCAACCTAATCTTCTATCGTGTAATACTTTTGTTACACCTCTCTTTCCTTAAATAGACGCCCTTGTCTTAAGGAAATAAATGAAGTTCCCATCACCCCCTTTTGTCTTTAAAAATGATCTTTTTAATCCAACCTATTTACTGTGAACAATAATGGGCTTTGCCGTTCAAAATTCTTAACGGCTACTTGTTATCTCATCAATTCCTCTCCCTCCCCTAAATTAACCGTTGTATCCCTCATTGTTAAAACTTAACCTTCTCTCTCTCCTTTTCTAATTTTAACCCCTCTTCAAATATTGGATCTTAACTGTCCATTTTCGGCGGCAGTGACAAGACAGGAGCAATTTAATCTTCCCTTGTTTCCAATAGTAACCGTTACACCCTTTCATCTCTTCTCATCCTCCTTTATAAATATCCTTTGATTTAAAACCTCTCATCCTTATCCCTCCTAAAAATCATATCTTCATTTTCTTTCAAAACCCTAACTGTCTCTCTGTTTTTCAAATCATGGCTTCTCCCATTAGACAACCTAAAACATATGATGATGCTTTTGGATACTACATAGAGGATAACTTCCTTCAAGGAGAAACTGGTGCTTTCTTCCATAGACTTCTTGAAAACAATCACTTGCTCTCCCTGCTCACTATCAATCCCCTAATCCTTGACCATGCCTGCCTTCATCTCTACAACACTGGAGTGCGACATCCTGATCATTCCATCTCTGCCATGTTTGGAAATGAAGAGATTGTTATCACTATTCTTGATGTCAGTATTCTCTTTGACATTTAGATAAGTGAATACTTTATAACAAACCTATGGGACCCTGCCATCGAAATAGACCTTGCTCCCCTCTATAGAACCTTCACTGGTCGAGCCAATTTTGAAGCCCTCAAGCATCAGCCTGTCCACAAAAGGGATCTATCCCCGAGACATTCTATCCTCTGTGATATTGTTCTCAAAGGACTTTGTGGCAAGAGATCCTCCCTTGATCAAATGAGTGTCTATGAATGGAAACAGGCTTTAGGTCTTCTTAGGGGAAGAATCAACTGGAGCCCTATAATTTTGGAAAACTTCAATCTAAAAAACTTCCCCTCCTCCTTCAAGGGCATCAAAAGATCTGGGCAACCTAATTTGTTTAGGTCCATGTCCACAATCCTTCTTGAAAAATTCTGAGAAGTGGTTCCCTTCTGGAATCTACAAAGTGAATGGCTCCTCTGTTGTGATGCCAGCAGATCCAAGAAGTTTGATAAAAAGACCTCAAATCTCAAAAAGAAGAAGGGAATAGCTGCTGAGGGGGAACCAAGTCACCAACAGCCACCAGCTGAGGGGGAACAACACCAAGGACCCCAAATCATTGAGTTGTCTTCTGATTCATCCTCCCTATAGATATTTGACTAGGTCACTTGTACAAATACCTAGGCCAATGCTGTTATTTTGCCCCCCCCCTCCTTTTTGTTTGAACAGCTATCCCTTAAAGCCTCTCAGTCTACTAAACAGTATGATGTACTTTGTCTAACTTCTCCCTTCTCCTCTACTACCCTGAGTTGTATTGCACTCTTCTGTGAATACTAATCATGTTTATATGCAAAATGACCTAATTAAGAAGATCCCATCTTCATTAGTTTTTGTTTTATCATTTAGCCTATTTGTATTGCAGGAACTAATCATTATTCATTTACCAAAAAGGGGGAAATTGTTAGTACCTCACTATGTCTAACAATGATTAATCATAGTGAATGTGTTTTGATAAATAAATAATCAAACCAAAACTAAAAGTACAACAAGCATACAAGACCTGATCACACAGGCAACCCAGTCAAAGACTCAACAGCTAAGTGGTTAAGCCAATTACAAACCAAACAGCTAAGTCCCCTGATACAACAGCTTTCAACTTAGGCTCTCAAACAGCTATCTCCAAAGATGTCTCCAGTCTACCGGATCACCAAAGAAAACCAAAGCATAGCTTGATCATAGTCTTTATCACCAATCTGCATCTCCTGCAGAATGAACATCTATGTGGTCATCCAGTTGAAGCCCAGCAGCTATCCCAACAGCTGTCTGACTTTTCATCAACAGCTTTCTCTCTTGAAGCTTTCCAACAGCTATCCACTCGAGCCAAATCTTTGAAGAAATAGTTATTTTGCTATAAAATAACTATTTAATTAATCAAGCATGCAAACCCCCTCCAGCACCTCCAGCATGGACATCCTGCATAAAAAAATAAAGTATTTAGTCAAACAATACTTTACCCAGTCAAAGACTCAACTTTCTACAAACATGTTCCCCATGTGCTTTCTTATCCCCCAACGGATATTCATATCCTATATAAGAAAACATACTGGGCTGTTAACCATGTCGCTTCAACCACAACCCAAAAATCCCATTGCTGCTAAAACATTAACACCCTTCACCCCTACAACAATTTGCATTACACCCCTGCAAATCTTGTGCCATCTAGCACCCAGTTACAACCCCCTTTAAACCCAGCTAACAACCAAGCTTATACTCTGTAAACACACTTGTGTAATTTCTTTTCTTTTCGTTTTACAGCCTTAGTCAAAAGGCTTCCTTAATTGTAGTGACAATTAAGTAGAGGGAGTTCGAGGAACTTGCCTTTATCATTCATTGTAAGCTTATTAAGTAAGTGGATTATAGTGGATTGATCTCACTGTTGACTACAGTGGGGGTGGATGTAAGAGACGAGCTAAACCTCTGAACCACTTTAAAACCCTTGTGTATTCTCTTGTCTTTACACTTAAACACACACACTGCACACTGTCTCTTTTGTTTCTTAACTTAATTATCTTCCGCTGCATAATTACTCTACTCTTTTATCTCAACAGGTTTTAACCAATCTGTTAATCTTAAGTAAACAGGACCTTTCAGCATTCCATTCATAAAAAATAGTACATGGGATGACCCTGCAAATCGATAAGAATTAGGGGGGCTTATTGTAATTTGCACTGAAAAATATGCCCTAATCCCTATTCCGACGCCTATAAACACTCCTTAAACAAAAACCTAAAATCTAACTTTTCACATTTCCCCTATATCATCCGGCGGCGCTGACCCAATACCCGCTCTCTCCTCTCTCTCTCTCTCTCTCTCTCTCTCTCTCTCTCTCTGCAGAAGAAACACCATATATTCGTAAGATTTGGCTTCCTTGCATTTCTGATCTTTTATCCCGATTTTGTTATATATTCTGGGCAGACAAGTTTACTTTTATTCTGTCAGGCTGACGGTTGTTGATGGATTCGAAATGGCACTCGACGATCTGAGTTTCCTGGAGGAATTGCGTGTTTTCCCTCCTGATAAAGTAATTAATTTCTGCTTGTTAATTTCTTTCTACTTTTTTGAAATGGTTAGATCTTGAATTTGAGCACGGTGTTGAAGTTGAAATCTAATTAACCCTTTCTGTTGTTCATTAAAATCATGTTTTCTAATTTTGAATCTTTTACTGTGTATTTCTTATCCATCCCTGTGTAAATTCAATGTTCTGTAATTTTAATGTGCTACCAGTAACATCAATTTTTTAATATGTACTTTTATCTCAAAATAAAATTTAGTTCATTTTTCTTCTTATATTCCCATTATGTGTTCTGTACAAAAGACGATCATGTAACCCCCTTATAGCTACTTTTGTATGGGAAATTATTATTCTACATTTGCTACTTCTATGAAACTTTTGTTGCTAGTTGGTCTCCTTGTTCCGGCTTGCATATCGGATCTATTCCTTCTACTTTTATTAATTGGAATATAATGGGAATCATATGTTACAATCTATAAGTGTGCGATTTTGTTGAGAATCGAATAAAAGTACTGAGAAAGCTTGAGCAGTAATTGGGTTATTGAATTTCCGACAACCTTATGCTTTTCTTTCATTACCTTTACATATACACTTAGCTATGTGTCTGATAAAATTATGGAAGCTAGCTTGTTAAACTTCAATTGTGAAATGTATGTAAAACTATTTGCGAGCATCTTTGATTTTCTCTGACTTTTTATTTCGTGTTTTTTTTTTCTTTTTTGGCAGTGCCTTGTTAATTGCAGGTCTTATGTAATGGATATTCTCATGCACGAGGCACGATCGTTGTTTATGGCATTTCAATGTACTATTGTAAGTTTACTCTTGTTTAATATTAGATTAACTTTCAATGAGGATGTGTATCAGAATAGCTGGTCGCTGACTCTATGCGTTCACTTTTTGTATATCAGCAACATGAAAATTCACTGGATCTTACTACTTCTATCCCAATATGAATGTCCAAAATATTTTCAAATTTCCTCTTCATTAAGTGCAAATTTGAAAATTTTCAAAATTCATTTTGGGACGGGAAAGAGTAGTAGTTTTTCATTTCTGACAATCTTGTGGTTATACTATATGTCATGATCAGCTCTCTAGACTTGCACGGGATAAAATATATCAATTCAAAAGTGTTTGTGATACTATCGTAATAAGTCTTTAGTCGAGGTTGAATTAAGTCAAAATGCGACATTTATTAAGGATGGAGTGTGTATTAAATATTCAGATTGAATGTGGTTTGATATACTTATTTTGGAACTCTAGTTATCAATGTGTCTCAAAAATTGGCTGGTAACAGAAATAAATGTCTTTGATATTTTTCTGGTGAGATCAAATTAGGTGTTGATATATATTTTTGTTTTCCAGCTTGGGAAACTTAGTGAGAAACAGTGCCAACCGGAAACACAGCTGAAGTTCTTTATTGAAGCTTGGTTACAGGTACATCTTCCCTCATTCGTTTTCCATGTTAATATGTTTTTGTTAAGAATTGTTATAAACTATGTTGGTTTATTTATATTCTCTATGTTAATATGTTTTTGTTATTGTCTATATACCAAAATGTGTAGCTTTCTGCAAATTTATTTCACACCGGTCCGCACTGGCCTACATGCACGCACTGGTCCGGTCTCGCACCGCTATGGAACAAGCTGTGCATCCTTTGGTTTTCCGCATCACCCTGAACATGCCATATAATAGATTCAATCATAAAGCAATATAATAGTACTCTCTCTTTCCCTTGATGAATGTTCAAATTTCATTTAGGGACATTTTGAAAATGTCTACTAGTTATACAATTAAATGACTAATAATCATAAATTGTTTGATTATTCATTTTGCAAACATTTTGTTTTACAAGTATAAAGAAACTAGTGAAAGAAAGTTTGGTAAAAAAAAAACATTTAAGGACAGTTTATTTCAAGCACATTCATTTCTGGACAAAATAATCCTTGAAAAAGATATTCATTTAGGGACGGAGACAATTCATGTTTTGATTAAAACGTCTAACATAAATTTAATCAATACTCATTTAAATTGATTATAATTGTATCTGTTTTATTGAGCCTGAGGTATAGGTGCTAATTTATTTTCTTTATCTTGCGGCTGTGCCTCCAGTTTCTTGCAGAAGCTCCGTCAAGTGTTGGCCACCATACAATCACAACTCGGCTGCAATTTTCTAAAGGAGTTCCGCTAGACCACCTAACTTCAACCAAATCACCCCCCTTATGCTGGAATGTCCAAGTGGCCAAATTCGTTCCCCAGCCCCACATATTCAACCTTTTAGGCCTTCTCCTCTAGCTCTGTTTGCTTCTTCTTCGTGACCACAAGCACAATCACCATTACCAATATTATCTGCAATTCATTCAGCTCTTGTCGGTAACCATTCACCAAATCCCCTCCCTGCAGCTTCCCTGGCTTCTGTGGAAACTTCATCTCAGCAAGGATCACCATCACCATGTGTAAAACATTATTCATAATTTGCCAATTTTATGTATAAAGCAAACTTTGAACGTTATTCTAGGATGTACCAAAAATAAAAGTAGCAATCTAAAACGAATGTAATGTAAACATTTATTGTTGTTTTGTACAAAGAAAAAAAAAAGTCAAAAACTTATACGAGAACACCATGACACGTCTCGTAGTAGAGACGGGTCAATTTTTGACCCATGACCCGTGGGCTTTTTTTTTTTTTTTTTTTTGCGCTTTTGTGTGTGTGTTTTTTTTTCGGTTTGCCAAGGTGTAATAGTTACTATAACTAAATGTAACAAACGTATTACTTATATGTAACAGTTTGCATACATAAAAGTAATACATACATACATAAAACTAACAATGTTTTTTTTTTATTCATTTGCCAAAAGTAATACTTATTATAATTAAAATGTAACGTGTTTCTTATATATAACATTGTTTATACATAATTGTAATACATATGTATAGAAAAGTAATAATTCAACCATTTACACTTTAGAACTAAAAACACTTGTGTTAGTAACATTGTAAAAATAAGAAAGTAACAATTTTTATAAATGAATGTTACATTTTACTTGTATAATAACATTGTAAAACAAATACGTTTACCTGTATAATTGTATATCCATGATTTCAAATAATAAGTTACAATGGGTTCAATTTATCATAATACATGTAAAAGTATTACATTATATATAGAAATCTGTTACAATTTCATCTACTAAAGTGTGACATTTACTTGTACAGATAATTACAATCATGTGTATAAGTTGTTATTTTTCAAATGTTACTTTATTTCAATAAAATAAAATCAAAATACTCAAAAAAAAAAATCTGGAAAACACATTTACATTTCAGTATAACGATGATTACATTTAGTTGTTGTTATTATTAGTGTTACACGTATTTATAGTTAGTATTACAGTTGAAAGATGAGTAAAATAAACATTTTTTTCTTGTAAAACTGATGTTATTTTTACTTATAAATAATGTTACTTTATAAGTAACACAGTTGTTACATTTAGTTATACTAATAATCTCTCATGTATAAAATTTCGTAAATATTTTTAATGTATAGCTGGTCTGCACTGCTAAGAACTGAGCATATTTCATCACCAATCCATGATAACCTGTATGGAATCATATCCGTCTGAGGTTATAGAAAATTTCGAAACAAAATCAATCGCAATGTGTTTCTCACTTCCACCCAAGAATATGTAGTGGTTGCAAGATCCCTTAAAGCCTATGATGTTTACCCTTAGCTTGTTGACATATTAAACTCTTCAATACAAACTCAACCTCAAATTCAGCAATCTCGCTTTTCATATTTAGTAGTGATTCTGGAGATCCATGTACATTCTGGTATTATCAATGTTAACCGTTTAGTTAAATCTGTGATCTTCATTCATTGCTTCATGTTTCAAATCAATATCCGCTAGAACAGACCATCAATCACAAATCTTTATCACTCCATCAATCAAGGCTAAAGTCGGATATATCATTGATCACGTTGAATTTTATTCTTAAAAGTAGTCAAATTCAGATCCTCTATCTATATCTATGTCTGCTTACTCATCTCTAACAATGAAGGTTTCTCTGTCATTTGTGCAAATATCTCAAGAAACGTTGAATTCTGATTTCTAACTCCAGCCTTTATATACCCACTAATAGGTTTATATATATATATATATATATATATATATATATATATATATATATATATATATATATCCGCTAATAAGATCTTTTATATCCACTAATTAAAGTCTTCGTCATGTGATAAGAGAAGCCAAAATTCCCGTACTCTTTTTACTTCATGTATCCTCTATAACGGTTGTTTTACCGGAGTGATAGAAGGTGATACAACTAAAATCTTTGAGCAGCTCTAACAATCTCCTTGTCGCATATTGAATTCTTTCTGTATGAATAATTACTTGAAAAGTTTTTGATAGGTGTATACCTCGCCAGAATTTACTTTGGATAATGCCGCCAAAACTTCATCGCAAAGATAATTGTCGCATGACTCCGAAGGTTTAACGCAAAAACAACATTCGCGTGTTCAAGATTACGAGTGCGGTGATTCTTTTCTATGATTTTTAAGATGTCAAAAAGTGTACAAAATATTCAATATATGTACGCTTTTTGAATAAGTCCAATACAAAACTCGATTTCTTTACATTGAGGGGGACAAATAAATCCTCTAGAAAGATGTAGGGATACTCTTTAACAATTGGTATTTCATTCAAAGTAGTTTTATCCACTTAAGTAACAATGGTATGTGGTAGATAACCGTGACAAACCTTTCTCAGTAATATTTAGCCTCTCAAGGTTAAAATTAAGTTATCACCGTCCAGTGGTTTATCTCACAAAAAAGAGAACTGAACGGTATAAACCTAGCACCACCATGGGTCGGGTTATACCTGGACAAAATCCACTAAAGCTAAAATGCCTACCAGGCCTAGATGTCTATAATGCCTAGATGGTTAGCAGGCCTAGATGGCTATAATGCCTAGATGGTTACCAGGCCTAGATAGCTACAATGCCTAGGACTACCTGGAGTATTACGTGCTTACCAAGGCTTCACACCAAACCTTGGACCAACAAGAGGACTTACATAACCTAGGACATGGGCTAAGCCCACCTAGCACAACACTTCACCTCCTCGGCATTCATGCATGACGACCTAGCTAATAGAAGACAAGGATCAAGTGTTGGATACCACATACCTTCCTCATCCTTGCCTAGGCCGACCACAAGGAAGCATGCCGACCAACCTAGTCCCAAGGAGCGTCCCAAGTACCATGACTGTCCTCCTAGGTCTCAACCATAACGAGACGAGGTGTCCATGACGAGGACGAGACCAAGACCTCGACATCTTCACATGATAGTCCTCAGACAAGACGAGGACGAGATCACCAAACCGAGATGGGTCCATCGAGCCGACTTGCGCCATCCACAGCACCAAAAAAAGACCACCTGGTTACATAACCAATTCATCCTAGACCCATCTAGGCATTATGACATGCTGAGATGAGGTCATCAGGCCGACATAGATTCAACAAGGCCTGAACCCATGAACCAGGCCTCAAGCAATCGTGGTTATAACCAACACACCTAGATCGACCTCTCTCACGAGCCAAGTTAGGATATACAAACCGACTTAGCTCATTCTTCAGTGACTAAGTATTGCTCTCCTAATACAAAACAAGGTCTACAAACAGAGTCCGAATCATGTACAAAATAGGAGATCCTTTCCTAACAAGGAGACCTCCTCTACAAGGAAACAAGTCTACAATCCTTATCAGGATTCCACTTTCCTAATACACAAGTCCTACACCAATACGGACTCCTTGACTTCCTTAACAAGTCATAGCTAATTCACCAACATCTATATAAACAGGCCCTCAATACAAGAAATGGGTAACGAAACTCTTGGCTCTTACTCTAGTCAATTGATTTCTCTCTATACAAACAGTATTCTTACTCTCACACCGGAGGGCTTTTTCCGGTGAAGCCCCGGCTAGTTCAATGTTTATTGTTTCGTGTGCAGATCCGTACGAGGAGTTCTCTTTGCTGGATTTATCAAAACCATTAGACGAAAGGCTGATCCGGTACGTTTTTGGCAGCATTATGAACTAAGACTTACTAGCCATATCAAAAGTAACTTTATTCAAGTGATAAACAATTTAGCATGATGCACAATGAGCCAATGCATTTCATATACCACATCGAAAATGCGCTTAATGCAAGGAAATCATGTTTTCAATAAATTTCCTATCACATAGTTTTACCGAACAAAACTTATTGATCATAAAGGCACGTAACAAAGTACCACTAGGGTAGCAAATGGCAATTCCAAATTTAAAGTTTGAGGCTTAACACTCAAATTATGAGCCATAGCATGTGATGAATGAATGTATAATACAAAAATCAAATAGTAAAGAAACATCTCTAGAGAAAATAAGGAGAGTACATGTGAACCAATTGTTGGAGCCCATAGCTTTACCGAAGTCATGATCAAAACCTTCTTTCTAAGTACAAACTGTATTTTCACCTGAGCAACCCTGTCCTAGTGGTGGATAAGAGTGCATGTTCTGCAATGGACAATCCTTTGACACAATACCGTCCTTACAAGTGTTGTAACATTCCCATTCATTTGTATCACGAGTCAATACCACGCTTGTTCCCACAAAAATAACAAGAGGCCACAGAAATATGAGATGCCACTGCTATAATCCTCTTTGGTGAATTAGTTGATGCCCTCATCATTTAGTAACTACTGATCATATACTTTTCTTTATCCTCGCGATTGTACCTATAATCCTTTTTGTCATCCATATCATGTTCAACCATCATTTCTCATTCCACAACTGTAGTGTATAGCTTTAACTTGAGGCAATTTATTGAACTCTGATAGTTGTCTTGAATTCCCTTTCAACTTCTTAGCTCTCCCAAACTTGTCTTTTCTAGTACAAAGGAAACATTACGGGACATTTTAGGGACCTTGTTGCATGTTAAGTCACAGTCATTTATCCTTCTTCAAGATTAAGTAATCCTTTTGTTTTGCCTCCATGCTCGATCATAGGCAGAAAACCTTTCTTTTGGAACAAGTAAAAAAATTGACATATTCTTTGCACACCTTCAGTCCCTGAGCTGAACTCTTTTGGTTACCCCCTACCATTGCACTTTTTGAATACACATACTGACATAAAATATCTTCTTCATCCTATTTACGCATTGCCGACCACACTAGAATCAGTCGAACCCACAAACTTTATAATCCACTTAAAGAAGTCCAAAGCATCTTCGCTTTATCTTTTACGTGATGACATAGTCGCTGAACCATAGTCTTTAGTACAGTTCATAATACAAAGCATAACATAGCATTAATATGCCACATAATGCACTTTAGGTTCTTAGGACATTATTATGAGATTAAAACTTTTTCCTCAAGTGCGATCATTATGTGTGGTCCAACTAAAGTTAAATCAACCTTAAGTGGGTAGGTCAAACTACATTCATACCAACCTAGTTCTTATCGAACACCATTGGTAATCAATTCAGGGGCCCTTCTGAATTAACTTCAACGACTTCCGATATTTGGTCATTGGGGTTATAGCCAGTTATTAAGGGTTTTTTTTCTTTTCAACATATATCATACAATGCAAATTAGATTCTTACAAATTTTCTAAACAACACAGATTCCAAGGCAAATTCAATACCACTTCATAATCAAACCTATGGCTCTAGGCGACCAAATGATCATAAGCGTATGCTCTCACAATCAAACTAAAGCTCTAAACAACCTGTTAGTGCCCGATCTGAAGTTTGAGGACTTCCTAGATGTTTAGGAGCCTTTGAGGACCTTTTAGGCAAGAAAAACTGACAGGGACCTATCCGACAGCATTCCAGAGTTCTAGATTGACGAAATCAGTTATAGGTCAAAATCTATCAGGATATTGACATGATCCCGAGAACAAAGTGATAATATTTCACTGAGATCTAGATAACCACGCAATCCGGCAACACTGGCCACGCGGCCAGTATGGGAGTTTGCTGCGCGGCCACTCCTTCCGACTCTTATTCCCTATAAATAGGTGCCTCCATCTCCAGAGATCGATAACCAATTCATTCTACGAGTTTTAGAGTCAAACCTGACGGGAAAACTCTTAGTTTAAGCCTTTTCGGCACCCTCGATGCCTCTTTGAATCTTTAAGAAACTTCAATCATAGTTCTTACCGATCAAGGTAAGCCCTCTTACTTTTCTTATTATGTTCTTAGGCTAGATCTCTATTATGCATGTTTTTATTATGTTTATGCATCCATATTCATATGTTGTTCATGTGTTCTTCATGTTCTTAGTCTAGATTCATAATATATGCCATGTTTAGGGTAGCGATCTTCATGTTTTACATGTTCATTCATATGTATTCATGATGTTCTTGTTATAATGCTAGATTTACAGCTTATCATACATCATATGCTAGATCTAGGATTGTAATCCCTATTTATGTGCACATGTCATAGCCAATGATGATCCTAGGGTTTCATCAAACCATAATGTGATCTAGGAACTATTTCTAACCCTAATCTTCCCCCTCTATATGTATGATCCCGATTCATATCTCCCATTCTAATTCATCAATGAACTACACCGGCCTGAGCTTCTCATGATGAGAAGAATGTAGGCAATCTTCGGATCCGGTCTCAAACACTAACACACACACACATTGATCTGATAGAAAGACCGATTCGTCGGGAAATAGGAGTGATAACATGAATATTCTTCTCTTATTGTAATTTGACCCCCGAACCCTATTATTCTCATAAATGGTTTTCTCAATATTTTAACAACAAATAAAACAACGTGGAGACTCTCGATTTCAACCTCACGTATTCACAGTGGCGACTCCGCTGGGGATTTTTTTTTGAAAAAAACCTTTTTTCAAAACTTAAGAAGGTCTAACTTTCATTAACGTCATGATTTTGTGTGTGTTCTAACTGCCCCGCGCACCCCTTTTTTGCAAATCTGTTTCTAACGATTTCCTGCAGGTTTATGTGTTCATAGTATGTTTCGATGTTCTAGATCTGCTCTATTATGTTCGTTTCATGCTTAAATGCTCTATTATGTTCTAACTGCCCCGCGCACCCCTTTTTTGCAAATCTGTTTCTAACGATTTCCTGCAGGTTTATGTGTTCATAGTATGTTTCGATGTTCTAGATCTGCTCTATTATGTTCGTTTCATGCTTAAATGTTGTTACTATGAATTGTTATGCCAGTAGACTTATCTCGTGCATTGCATATCATTCCTAAAAATACGTAATCAAATGGCACACTACCACTAGTCCGTGTCACACAGCACACCCTACTGGATACTCCGCTGAGTGCACAGATTTTGGTGATCATGTTACCTCTTTCTTCGTGGCACCCGGACTATCTAACTCACCATTTTAACTTGTGAAGCGGTTGAGGTTAATCCGTGTTCGTTTCTAAACCATGCACCTTGATCGAGTTAAGAAAACTTATCAAAAACAAGTAACCTTAACTAAAATCATTCATCATGTTGTGTGTGTCTACCCTTGGTCAACTCTAGTTAAACCTTAGACCCGCCTAGGTCAGCCCGTCTAGGTCAACCTAGTGTACCCTAGATCAACTCTAGTCAAACCTTAGATCTGTCTAGGTCAACCTAGTCTACCCTAGATCAACTCTAGTTAAACCTTAGACCCGTCTAGGTCAACCCGTCTTGGTCAACCTAGTCTACCCTAAATCAACTCTAGTCAAACTCTTGACCCGTCTAGGTCAACCCTAGTTAACCTCTAACCTTCCTAGGTCAACTTACTCAGTGCCATCCCGCCTAGGTCAAACTTTGGCCAACTTTGGTCAACCGACCTACCTCTAAGCCACCTAGGATTCCCCATCATCCAAACCCATCTAGGTCAACCTTTGACCTCTTACGTCAACTTCAACCCGCTTAGGTCAACCTACCTATCTTTGACCCATCTAAGTCAATCCACCCATGTCTCAACTCGCTTATGTCAACCCTACCTCAACCAACTTAGGTTAACCCATCTCCGACCAGTCTAGGTCAACCCGTCTCTGACCCGTTAGGTCAACCCGTCTCCGACCCGTCTAGGTCAACCCGTTTCCAACCTGTCTAAGGCAATCCATCCTCGACCCATCTATGTCAAGCCATCCTCGACCCTTCTAGGTCAACCCGCCACTTTGACCCATCTAGGTCAATCCTTCATCTTGACCCCACTTTGGGTCAAGCTAACCGATCTTAGACGATCTACCTCTTGGCCTACCCATGTCAAACCTTACCCGACTTCAAGTCAAAAATCCACCTTACCTAGGGTCTCTCCACCTATACCTAACCAAGGACCGAGTCATCTCCCCTTACTTTTAGACCTCTACGGTCATCTTCAAATACTTATGGTTTTCAAAATCACTAACCTCTGCGGTCACTATCTCACTTGTTTTACTTAACTCGAACTACAGTGACCTGAGCCTCTCATTGTGTGGGACCTCTCCCGCATAGTAAGGGGAACGTAGGCAGCAGCTACTGGCCCGGTTAAACTTTTAGTCTTTTCATTCAAAGAACATTTCGAAAATACGAAGAACGAGTCTTTTTATAAAAATGATTTTATAAACGATGCCTTGTCATTAATTATAAATCTAATTCAATTCAAATACTTAACTTCTCCACCAACAATTATAGAATCCGGCATCATGTCTGCCGAAGGGATCAACACAGTCACAACTGAAGCTACCACCCAAGATCTTGAGGCAACTCTCCACCCCAACACTGCCCTCAATGAGCAAATGGTCCACTTCAACGCCATCCTCGACAAGCAAGCGGTCCATCTTAACACTTCTCTCAACAAGCAGAAAGCCTTCTACGAGACTATCCTCAACAAGCAAGCTGCCCACTATGAGACTGTCTTCAAGGAGCAAGCAACCCTCTCCCGAACTGTTCTTAATGAACAAGAAGCATTCTTTGAGACTGTTCTCCTCAAACGAATAGACCGCTTCCAGAAGGTGGTATACAAAGCTCTAAAGGACACCGAGGAAAATATCCGGTCTGATATCTATAGCATCTACGAGTACCTCAACTGCACTCTCCCTCCTGCTCAGTTTCAACATCCATACGCTCCTCAAATGTATGGGTCGCCAAAGACTTTCCCAAGTGAGATACCTCCTATAACTATTCATCTGCAAGGAATACCGGTGACTAAACCACCCTTCAAGATGGTCCGTGACAAGAAAGACGAGCGCGAGTTTGATGATTTGGGTATGCCATTAGACGAATGCTTCAAAAGTATAGTTCAAGCCGGCAAGTTATCTCCTATCCTCGACTTCAAACCGATCAATAGAAAACAAAACTTGGATCCCTCCAAAATACTGCAAGTATCACCAATACGTTGGGCATAACACCGAGAGCTGCATCCAACTGAAAAGGAAGATCCAAAGCCTCATTGATAGTGGAGCCATCATCCGCCAAGGAAACAAATCGGCGTGAGCAAAGAATACACCGGGGCTACCTCCTTTGAAAAAAAAATAATAATAAAAAAAAGTCTTTCAGTCTTCGTAGGTTCTAGAGAGTCTTTCAGTCAAAAGTCCACCTTAGACATTAGTCTTTTACTTTTTACTAGAAAAATTCCACTTTGGACATTAGTTAGATTGTTAAAGTCCTCCTCAGACTAGTCAATTTGAGTCTTTAATAATAAAGTGTCTTTATTTCTTTTCTCTCTAGACTTGAGACATAATCTTGCACACATAAATCAATTCCATGAAAATTGTATTAATCTTAATTGACAATTGATTGCTATATCTTTATATGACGAATTAGTACCAAATATATTTGTTAATTTTAGAAGGTAAATGGACCCACAAACCATCATACATAACTTAACAAACAATTAGTCTCAAAATAACAAACGCTTTGATCAATCGAATTGTTTTCTCTTTTCTATTTGTCCTCTCTATACCTACCCTTATTCGTGTACACCCACTGTGTACACCCTTCATATATACTCTCCTCGTGTACACCCACTGTGTACACCCTTCATATATTCCCCTTGTGTACACCCACTGTGTGCACCCTCCATAATATTCTCCTCGTGTACACCCACTGTGTACACCCTCCATATATTCCCCTCGTGTACACCCACTGTGTGCACCCTCTATATATACTCCCTGTGTACACCCACTGTGTGCACCTCCCATATATATCCTCCTCGTGTACACCCACTGTGTGCACCCTCCTAAATACTCCTCATTTACACTTCCATCTTCCCATGAAGAAGACACGACTGCAGAACTGCTCACCATCGGAGAAGCGTCCGCACAATCATAAAAGCCGTCCGTTCCCATGACGATGCACTGGGGCTGCCCGTCCTCCTAAAAAATGTCAACGAAATGCAAGGGGCTATTCAAACCCCCTCCACGAGTTCTACCTCCCAAAGGCGAAAGCGGCAGACTAGGGGCTCATCTCGCCCCACATTTCAATATGTAAAGGTATAAAAAAAAAAAAGGCTCGCTAGGTCGAAACCCACAACGGGCGGCTTAGGCAAAAATTAGAGCAAAAGTACAAAAAAAGAAGCCCTGCAAGTCTTCTGTTCTACAATCTAGGAAAGAGATAAACACTTACTTTCTGTCAAGCAGGCTTCCTTCCTTTTATACACATACTTCCCGTAAGTTCTAAATGCGAGAACTCCCTCTCTTGTTCTCTCTCTCTCTTCTCTCACCATAACAAAAAAGGCTCCTGCAAGTCATCTGTACATTTCTGTCCTTTTTCTTTATTTTTGAGTCAACTAAAATTTAAAAAAAAAAAAAAGACTCTAAAAGAATATACCCACCTAGATTGAAAACCCACAAGGGCGGTCTAGAGAAAAAATAGGGTCCGTCTAAAAGGAGGAAGAGTCCCCCACTTTATGCCCTCACCAAACTGGGGCTACCCTAGCGGAATTGGGCTGAGTACTGATACTCCAACAAGATCATTCCCCGCAAAAGTCATCTCTCTCCATCGAAGATCAACATGGATGACCTCTTTCTTATGCCCTCACCAAGTTAGGGCTGCTCCAATGCAACCAAACTGACTGTTGATGCTCCAAGAAGATCACTCTCCATGAAGAACGACATGGATTCAAACTGGGGCTTCTCTGAACCAAGTTAAGTCAACTGCTTGACTACTCAGAAATCACCGGCGACCCGACGAGATCATACTCACCCGAAGGACTACCCTAATCAACAAACCTAACGAAGGACAAGTACTTGAATTAATTAGACTGTAATTAATTATAAGGCATCTTTATAAATTCGTTACATTTTCAAAAAAAAAATCTCTCACGACACATTATTTGTAAACCGCACACTCGGTCTCCACCAATTTACAAAATGTCTTTTGTCTCATCCCCTAAACCTGACAGGGACCTATCCGACAGCATTCCAGAGGACTTCCTAGACGTTTAGGAGCCTCCAAGGATCTTTTAGGCAAGAAAAACCTGACAGGGACCTATCCGACAGCATTCCAGAGTTCTAGATTGACGAAATCAGTTATAGGTCGAAATCTATCAGGATATTGACCTGATCCCAAGAACAAAGTGATAAGATTTCACTGAGATCTAGATAACCACGCAATCCGGCAAAACTGGCCACGCGGCCAGTGTGGGAGTTTACCACGCGACCACTCCTTCCGACTCATATTCCCTATAAATAGGTGCCTCCAGCTCTAGAGATCGATAACCAATTCATTCTATGAGTTTCAGAGTCAAAACTGACGGGAAAACTCTTAGTTTAAGCCTTTTCGGCACCCTCGAATCCTCTTCGAATCTTCAAGAAGCTTCAATCATAGTTCTTTCCGATCAATGTAAGTCCTCTTACTTTTCTTATTATGTTCTTAGGCAAGATCTCTTTTATGCATGTTTTCATTATGTTTATGCATCCATATTCATATGTTCTTCATGTGTTCTTGATGTTCTTCGTCTAGATTCATAATATATGCCATGTTTAGGGTAGCAATCTTCATGTTTTACATGTTCATTCATATGTATTCATGATGTTCTTGTTATAATGCTAGATTTACAGCTTATCATACATCATATGCTAGATCTAGGATTGTAATCCCTATTTATGTGCACTTGCCATAGCCAATGATGGTCCTAGGGTTTCACCAAACCCTAATGTGATCTAAGAACTAATTCTAACCCAAATCTTCCCCCTCTATATGCATGATCCTGCTTCATCTCTCCCATTCTAATTCATCAATGAACTACACCGTCCTGAGCTTCTCATGATGAGAAGAATGTAGGCAATCTTCGGATCCGGTCTCAAACACTAACACACACACACATTGATCATCATAGAAAGACCGATTCGTCGGGCAATAGGAGTGATAACATGAATATTCTTCTCTTATTGTAATTTGACCCCCGAACCCTATTATTCTCATAAATGGTTTTCTCAATGTTTTAAAAACAAATAAAACAACGTGGCGACTCTCGATTTCAACCTCACGTATTCACACAACCAAAGGATCATAAACCTATGCTCTGATACCACTCTGTCACACCCCGAAATCCGACATTGCACGGACCTCGAGAAGCGACAAACGAAATTGAATACCAAACAAAACTCCAAAATGAGAACTATATTTTTCCTTATCTTATAAAAACCAAAACTACATAATACAAATACTGGAAGCGAGTACATCAGAGCAACTATCCTCTGACCAAAACACAAACCTAAAACAAACTCCAATATATACAAACTCTCTAACTTTAACAATTTTACAAAAGCTTGCGTACAAAAACAAAAGCACATAATGTCAAAAAGACTAAAGCTCCACTCTTAACTTCACAAATGTACTGCAAAACCGTCATAAAAAACAGCACTCCACCTGGAAGGGAAAGGGGTAACGAAAAGAGTGAGCACAAATTGCCCAGTAAGAGACTTGCCAACACAAAGGTGTGTGGCACTGTATAGAAACCCAACCAAGAACAAATAGCAATAACGAACCCAACCACCCGATATATAAGTGAGGAGCAAAAGATTACAAACGAACAAATTCTGAATCAAAGTTCCGAAGTGAAAGTCCACTATACTTGAGCTGGCCAAATGACCAAAGTCAAAGTTGACTCTTCGTCATAGTATCACTTGCGCAAATGATACTATGACTAGGAGCCACAAATATAACAACTGCTGTTAAAGTCATCTCTTGTTGTGGAATTCAAATATCAAACACTAAGTGTAAATGGCAGAGTAGCAAAACTGAATAACAGAATCCAAATGAGCTGATCCAATAAACGATCACGAATAACAAAGCAAACTGATTCAATAATTCCGAAGCCAAAGAATGAAAGGGTACTAGGTTGACAAGACCTTTACCTCGAATCTGAGCTAATCCAAATCAAAGCACTCAACTCAATTCGGCTTACTCGATTCAATCTAAGATATCAAAGATCATCAATAGTACAAGAGTTACTATCAACTAAAACACGTTTAGTGATTAACAACAAATAGCATTTCGTGTGAACACTATAACAATTATCCAATTTAGGTGCAACAATAACTATAGAATCAGCTTATAAAACTACCAAACATAGAAATTACTGCAAAAACAACTCAATTTAGACACTAGAGTCATCAAATTCTGAATCCGGATGGATGAGGTATTGTTTATCACAAGTTCGATCAATTTCAATTTGTTTCCAAGTGCATCAGTCACGAAAATACTAAATCTGATACAGTTTTATGAATTTTTCCCGCTAGATAATAATTTAAATGGAAAGAGCATGAAAATGTAATGAATTTAGGCTCAAAAATCACTTAATTCCGAATCTATATGATTTAGTTATAAATTTCCTAAGTAAAACTACTTTTAACGTCATATATATACGGTAAACTGCTGCAAAAGAAACTGTGTTTATGATAGAATACAAAACTATTTTATTTCTGAGATTTATCTCATCGTAAAGCTCTCGAGAAAATAGCCAAGTTGGACTCAATAATGACTTCATTCCGTTTTAAAACGAAGAAGTTATGAGTTACTAAGGTTCATTAAGATTTCTTAACATCACAGGGGTCAGACTGTAAATTTTATAACTAGAGGTACCATACTGCAATTTCCGAAATTATACTTCTTCAACCTATCACCTATGAACTGGCTGCCCAAACATCAAACAGAACTGAGCCTATGTTAAATCAAACTCATCTTTTTTTACTAACTACACACACTCTGGAAACCAAAACACACACACAGCACAAATACACACGCACATACATAAAACACTTGCAAACACATCCCCCAAATAACAATTAATGATACAAATCTCTATCTTATTTCTTTAATTAATGAATTATTAGATGTTTCATATGAACTACTTAATGATACAAATCTCTATCTTATTTCTTTAAGCACAACAATTTTGGATGGGAGATTGGGAGCTGAGTCGCAAAAAAGGAAATGACATTGTCTACTTGAATTACACCTCATGCTTCATATTACTTGCTTGCACTTTTTACTTCTTTATCTTGATCCATTTTTTTTTCTCTCTTTTTTTTATTCTTTAACCATATTACTAATATACCCCTAAGCTATAAATATTAGATAACTGACGCATAAATGGTACAATCTAACAAATTTACTACTCCATTTGTTTCAAAACAAAGTAATCATTATTAAATTACTATACTGAATTATTTTTAAAAAGCTACCCCTTCCGTCCCAAAATAACTTGTACTAATTATTAAATTAGTATATTGCGTTATATTTAGAAAGTTACTCTTTCCGTTCTAAAACAAAGTACTCACCTTCGTCTCAAAACAAAGTACTTATTTTGAGATTTTGGGTGTCCCATTTAAAAGCACAATCTTTTATAAAAATAGAAATATATAATATTTCTTTATTAATGATACCCACATGCTATACTCATAACAACTAGACAAATTCTCCCGTGAGACCGTCTCACGGCTGTGAGACGGATCCTCCATGGGTCAAAACCCGGCGATCCATGGATGCTCCAGCGCCCCACCTGCCCAGCAAGCCCTTCCTCCACTCAGCACGCGACACATGTCACACACTTTTAAAAAAACCTCCCATATTTTTAAAATGCTATATCTTGAGATTTTGAAGTCAAAAAATATATTTAAAAATACCGTTGTGTTCGTCTCGACGAGATGAACAAAACTATATAGGTCATGATATATTTTGATTTTTTTTAAAAAAAACATAATTTTTAACACACAAAAAAAATTGGGCTGATCGTCTCCTGAGAAGTAACACGTTCTTATGAAGAAAGTAACCGTTTGGTCTTAAAAAAGTTACACTTTATTGTATGCTATAACAACAGTTTTGCAAAATAATATAAATAGTTTTTGTGGTTAGGAAAAGTAATAATTGAATGTAACACAGTGTATATATGATTGTAACATGTTATATAGATGAATGTAACAGTTTATAGGTTAAATGTTACATTTTTTTTTTTTAAAAAAAAGTAAAAAATCATGTATATAATCGGTTTTGCATTTCAATTTTAATGTAAACTCCTAGAAAAGTGTTACAATTGAGAAAAAAAGGTTACATTCATTATTATAAAATGTTAAATTAGTTTTAGGTGTTAATCTTATGTTATCTTTCATTTATTTCAGCAAACTTGTGGTAAATTTATGAAGAGAAAAAAGTGTTACATATGAGAAAAAAGTGTTACGTTTCCTTTATAAAAAGTGTTACTTTTGTTGGCAGAAAGAAATGGCTGGAAAAAAACGAAAAAAAAATAGAATTTGGCGGGAACGGTCGCACGCCATGTGACCGTCGCACCCTAGTCCACCCCTAACAACTATCCCTTTAAGTTTAATAGTATTCGAAATAATATATTGATAAAATTTAAAATTAAAGCATCAAAATCAAAAGTCGTCATTTGCACATTTATATATGATCAAATATATGCATTTCAAAATGGATTAATTAATCGGGGTGTCACAGGGTTTGTGAGACAGAGATCGAGCTTTGGTCGGTACGACAAAGGAGAAAATTTGTGCTTCTGTTTGCAGGTCCGGTCTTGGTGACAGATAATGGAAAGAAACATGACAGCGGAGATGATGACGGTGTCCAGTGGCGTATCTAGGATTTACACTGAGGGGGGTCAAAAATTATATAAAAACGATAGAAAAATTACACTATAAAAACGACGATAAAAAAACTCGCGTATAAAGCCTTTTTTTTTCCACATGAATTCATAGTTTGATGATACAATACGCCCTTCGAATATTTTCTAACTCTTTGCCATTACGAGTAAGGCTATAAATCGAAGGTCGCATCCCGGGATCAAAACAAGTTCACGCATACCATCTACTTCTTGAACATTAGAAGTTGGAATATTAGGCTTTTGGGTATTAGGCGTTTCAGGATTTGGATTTGGGACACTAGTGTCGGGGATGCTAGGCTCTTGAGCTTGAGGCTCTTGAGCTTGAGGCACTTCAGAATTTGGATTTTGGGTATTATGATCTAGGACGTTAAACTCTTGAACTTGAGGCTCTCCATTACGTTGTGAATATTTCAATTTCTTGAAATAGTTTTCGAGCACTGTTTCAAAATGCGTAGAATACAAATTAACAAATAAATCAACAAGGCCACATGCCATAAAACCACAACAACAAGGCCACTGGCCATAAGACCACAACAACAAGGCCACTGGCCCACAACAACAAGGCCACTGGCCATAAACAACCACACGAGCAACTGAGCAAGTACACCGGCCATAACCCATCAATAAACACACCAACAAGGCAACAACTAAAAGGCCACTGGCCACACACAAACACATAACAAGATTATAGTTAAGTTTCTAACCTCTGGGACGGGAGCCTCATTTGATTTAGAGTCAGAAGTAGACGACCCACATGATCTTTTCAAACTTCGAGGAGGACCCATTTTTTATGTAGAAAAAAATAAGCTCGAGTTGAAATCCCAAATGAATTTAAAGAAAAAAAAAATAACAGACTGCGCATAGAATCCCAAATTCCTTTTGCATTACAAATAAATCCCAAATTGAAATTCCTGTACTCTTAATCTTGCAATACAAATAAGGCATAGAATCATAATGGCTTCAATAGGAAATCAATGAGATTAAAAAATAAAAAAAAACGATTGAAAGAAAGGGTTTTGTTTTCGATTGAAAAAAGCTCGAAACCTATTTTTTTTTTTTTTTTTTTTTTGAGGATTTTAGGGATCGAGAAAAGACGGCAAGGAAGAAATATTACCTCAACTGCTGAACCGGAAAATATGGCTCCAGCGACCGGCGTCTCCTTCGCAATCTCTCCTTCCGGTTCTTCGCAATCTCCTTCGCGTCGCAGCCGTCTCTCCTCAACTCATAAACCCGCTAACGGCAAACTAAAGAAATAGTTGTGGGTAGATTGTGTAAAATAATAAGTTTATATATGTAGGGGTTTGAGGGGGGTCAAGTGAAATTTTTTAGGGGGGTTAAAGTTATAATTTCAAAAAATTTATAACCCAAAAATAGCATAAACGGAGAAGTCAGGGGGGTCAATTAACCCCCCCCCCCACTATACGTGCGTCCGCCCCTGACGGTGTCTATGAACATACATTAATTTGGGCAGTTGATGGTTTAAAAAAGAGTAAAAATCTTTTCTGAAGCTTTGTGTACTGATATGTTTGTGCGTATGTAGCGTGTTTAATGGCTTGGTTATTGATAATTTCGAGTCCAAATCCTCTGTGCCACTCTGTGTACCGCTTCATGTCACAAGTGATCTAATGGTTCATAGTTATTGAGATTGGTATCAGTGGCCGACCCAGGAATTTTTCACAAGGGGGACAAAATGGCATAACACATTTAAAGGGGGCAAAAATAAATATTAATGCATTTATTTTTTAAAACAAAGGGGGGGCAAAGTTTAAAATATTGCACTAATATTCAAAATTTTCAAAAAAATTACACTAGTAATTTATTTTTAAACAAAGGGGGCCATTGCCCCGAATATCCATAGGGTAGGTCCACCCCTGATTGGTATTAGACGTGGCCACTGGCGGTTAACGGCCGGTTACCGGTTATAACCTCCGGTTATGAAAACCGGTTTTGCCTAACCTTAACCTAACCGCCTAACCGTGCACTCAGGTTACGGTTATCTACTTAACTTTTTTTTTTTTTTAAACAGTTTTTTTTTTTTTTTTTTTTTTTTTTTTACAGTTTTTTGATTTTGTAGATACCCCGGGAGAGCCCACTGCTTGGCTAGAGCGGTGGAAGGATCCTAGGATGTCTAATTGAATTTAATTTGTAGAGTCGTCACCTATGTTATTAAGGGAACATAAGAAAAACCTAAAGAATAGCCTATTTTACGTTACGAAACCAGAGATTCGGGAAGAGAAGGGTTCGGCGGTTAGATGACGGAGTGGGAAGTACTTAAACACCCACTCCGCTCGGCTTAAGCCGGTCTTGCTACTATTGGTGTTCTAATGCTAAATGTCATTCTTTTAATGAATAGTGCTAACAATTATATGATAGAGGAAAAGAGGAAATAAAAGGGAAATAAAAGAGAATTGTTTTATTGATTTAATGCTAAAGATTACATTAAGAGAAAAAGAGTAAATTAAACTAGAGTTTAAAATGTAGGGTGATAACCTTAACCAACTTTAATGTAGTAAAGTGGTCATTTAGTCATGTCCCAATTGATGGGGATTGCATACATTACTAAGACAAATAAAATAGAAGAAGAAGAATAAAGTACCTTTAGAAAAAGAAGAACTTCAAACTTTAACTTGGAGATGGAGTTGTTGTAGAGAAATTGTTGTAGAGTTTTGTTGCTAAAACTCTTGTTGGGAGAATTTGTGTATAGTAAAAGTGTAGAGAAAGTTTTTGGGTCCTTTTTGTGTTAAGAGAGAGAGTCATTTTCTAAGGTAGAAGGAGGGGGTTTAAATAGGTAGAAAAGAGAGGAAAATATCGCTTTTCAACCAATAAGAAAATAAATAAAAATAAATAATAAAGAGAAAATCAAATAAAAAATAAAAGGAATATTTTATTTTGATGAAATGACTAAGAATATTGGATTGGGAGTTACAAACCTAGGGGGGATGAACTTGGAGGTAAAAAAGAGTTTTTGTGATCAAGAAAAATAGAGGGAAAAGGCTGCAATCCGTAACTACCATAATGGGAGGCGCGCGCTTCCTGCTTTGGCTGCGAGAGGTGCGCGCATCCCGTAGGCAGTGCCGGAGGCGCCCGCGGGTAAAAATGACAGAATGACAGAAATGATTCTAAAGTTAACTCTGTTATTCAGTTCGGTCCAAAACTAACGGAATCAGTTAGGAACTTAACCGAAGTTACAGAAATCAACGAAAATAAGTAAAATAAAAATACTATGTATGCAATCGGAGTGAGAGGTCCAAGGCGGGGTGTCTACAGAGCCCCTCGGCGACGTGGATTGCAAAGTACAACGCGTCGACGAAAGAAAGACAACCGCCGAGGACATCGACAAGAGAAAATAAAGACACGATAAAAAGAAAAGACTCAATAAGCAGACTTAAATAAGGATAAAACGCCCCCTGTGTAGGCGATTTTGTTATGTAGTTGCAGTGGTCCGCCATGGGTGAGCCCATGCAAAAAGGTGGTCCCTAGACCGATGTAGATGTAGTTGCGGTGGTCCGCCATGGGTGAGCCCATGTAAGGAGGTGGTCCGTAGAATGATTTAGATGTAGTTGCGGTGGTCCGCCATAGGTGAGCCTATGCAAGGAGGTGGTCCGTAGACCAATGTTGATGTAGTTGCGGTGATCCGCCATGGGAAAGCCCATGCAAGGAGGTGGTCCGTAGACCGATGCTGATGTAGTTGCAGTGATCTGCCATGGGAAAGCCCATGCAAGGAGGTGGTCCGTAGACCGATGTTGATGCAGTTGCGGTGGTATCGGATGCCAAGAGACTCACTCCTTTACCTGTTATGTGTGTGCTTTGAAGATATATGTGTTTCTGTGAGATGTGAAATAGAAATTGCGAGAGAAAATTATGATTGTATTGTGATGTGATTTCATACCTTCACTTACCATGACCGCTTGATTTGGGATGGATTTCTGATGTTGGGTTGGTCGTGCCAACAGGCTGCCTATGTATCCCTTGAAGAGAATCAGACCAGCGTAGTTCAAGGATGATGGAAAACGCTGGGGAGGAAGCTAGGAGCAAAGCAAAATGAAGCACATACTTTTACGCATGTAAAGAGACAAAGAAAAAGAAAAAAAAAATCTTTTTGTCTTTTTTTTTTAGTTCGTGGGTGAACCATTTTAACCATTGTGTGTTTGTAAAGCCAACCCAAGATCAAATCACGTTCGGTCGAAGTCCGAATTGCCTCGCTTGAATTTTGTCGTCGCTGTTGTGCCCAACGAAGATGGATGTCTAGCCCCAAGAGATTTGTCGATTATGGGGCTTCGAAGGCCTTTGATGCCAAACTTTGAGTGACTTGTGAAGCCCCAAGATAAATCAGCTCTTGGCCCATTCAAATAGATCGCCTTTTGTTGTTGATGTGAGAAAGCCCCAAGCTTCGAGAGATTGCTAAGCCCCAAATGTCATGTACTCGTTGTTTGCGAGCTTCAAGATGGTGGAAAGTGAAGACCTCTCTTTCTAAAGCCCCCAAGAGGAGATTATTGATACCAAGCTTTGAGAGCGGATGCACCGTCGGGTAGGATTCTTGATAGAGATCTCCTTCTTACTCTTACTGGGGAGATGAATAGCCCCAGTGTGGTCTGTACCCAAATGGTGGAAAGATGCAGTAATGTCTTGTGGTGTCGTCAAGGTCGCGGATGATAAGGTCTTGGTGTGATAAGATCCCAAATGGGTATGCTTGATTGAGTCTTCTTAAGTTGAACTAAAGACGGATCTTCGGATGCAACTAGTGCTTGAGGCGCAAGAGCCACACTTTTTTCTTTTGATATTGGAGAAGGGGGTGATGAATTGCAAAAACATTGGGATTGGCAGTAACTCTGTTTGTGGAGTTAACATATTGTCATTTCCCGCTATAACCCTAGAGTTTATAATATTGAATCTTTTTCGTTTTCTCTAAGACTTCCTTCATAATCTCGTTGTAAGTTCTAACAAGAATCATCAAATTCATTCATAACATCGGAGCCCTCCTTTCAAACCAGAAGACCTTTGATGTGAAGTACTGAGAGACCGTTTGAGCTTGGACCAATCCCCACATTGCATTGCATCGAGTATCATTGCCCAAAAGATTGTCAAAGCCCCTTAAAAAGACTTTCGGTGCCAAATTGATAGAGGAAGCTTCAAATGTTGCACATGACTTTGCTAGGGCCACCGTTGGGGGAGGTGAAGTGAATTGCATTTTTACTGAGGTAGCCTTTCAAAATTGATTGTAGCCCCTAGTGTGCCACCATTGATTGCAAGTAGAGCGAGAAAGGCATTTGATTGGGGGAACAGGCACGAGCACACATGACATGAAGGCTCTTCGACATTCTTCTTGAGAGACTTTGAGGATAGTCTTACACATCTTTCTTGAGCGTAGCCCTAGGGCTCATTAACTATCAAATGAAGCATAAGAAGCTCTCGTTCTTGAGTCACATAGCCCCTAGGGCGTCATCATTTTTTTGAGCAAAGCAAGAGACTCGTCCTCGTGTGGTGGAATAAACATTAGAGGACATGGCAAGAGCTACTCCATTGAAACCTTTTGACATATTGTAGGGGCACATGCTTGTAGAAGCTTGAAAACTGAATTACATGTTGTTGCTACTCACTGCTCAAACCAATTGACTTTACTGGGGACTATTTATACGGCCTCGTACCCCATAATGATGGGCTCATTCTTGGATGGATCTTGGTTACCACGGACCTTATTTCTCATGAACCCAATAATGCACATTGTTGGAGAAAACTCTTACTTCAATAACCTCAAACAACCTTTGATCGTGCCATGTGTTGTCGAGCCTTTTGCAATTCCAAAGTTGACTCGATGGTGAATTGACTTGCTGAGGAGATTCAATGTATAATTTGTCTTCTTTAGAGGCCGGGGATCTCCATTTCTCTTTCTCTTCTCTCTCTCTCTCACTCTCTCATCATTTTTTATGACGCACCCTGTGTTTTGCCTAGACCGCCCTTTTGGGTTTTTAATCTAGCGGGCATCTCTTTTGCATCTTCATTTTGATTCGATTAATGAGGAAGTGTGCATTGACTCTAGCTGAGGATGAAAGACATGCGATTTTGCGATGGAGACCTTTTGTCACTAATGATGAGTGACATTGACTCGACTAGGGAAGTAGCCCCTAGTATTGACTTCATGTATTTATACATTTTTTGAATGACTCACGAAGGCAAGTAAGTCATTAAGAGAGAAGAGAAGGAAAGCTCAAATTCAATTGCAACAAACTGGGAGAATCGCTGAAAGATAAGAAGCCCCTAGACTCAACAAGGAACGTGAAATGATTTCAAATCTAGGAAAGCTGTTCAATCTTGAGGTGATTAATTCATTGGCAAATGACTCATACAAAGATGTCTTGACAAGTTCGAGATGAAGGCCAATCACCATAACGCGCTAGGGCTAAACATATCTTTTTTCTTGCATGAGACCGGACCCGAATGTTGCCTACGTTCCTCCAGTGTAGAGGCTCAGGTCACCGTAATTCTTGTGGATGCTCCTTTTGTTGTGAGGAATTGTTGCTTCGTCGTGATGGTTGATCTTGATGTGAACTTCTTTGAATGAGGGGGATTTTTTTTTTTGTGCTCTAACTTTTGCCTAGGTTGTTTTGAAGAGTCAACCTAGCGAGCCTTTTTTTTTTAATCCCCCTTTGAAACATTGCTTGACTTTTCTCCATGGTTGTTGATCCACCTTTCTTGTCGTTTGATGCCTTGACTTCATCTTCTTGATGTTTAGCCCTAGGCGTTCAAGTGATGTCCTTCGTTCCAAAACTCGTTTAGACGTCTTTTCATCATTTTGCCAATAATTAAATTGACCAACTTGGAAGAGTGTATGAGGACAAGAACGACTTTTATTTGATAAGACCGACTCAAACTTTGACATTAATGAGAAGGAAGAAAACTTAATGCACACTTAAGAGGACTTTTGACTCTTTTTTTTTCTTTTTTTTTATTTATATTACTAGGTAGAGAAAGAGAGACGGAGATTGTTGTCGTCGTTGTGGTCTCCTTGTGGCATGATCCCTTGTTGAAGCCCCATTTCAAATCTGAGTCTCTCCCTTGATGATTTTCTCTTCACCCAAGGTAAATTCACCATTGTCGATCAAATCTTGGATGATGTTTCGGAGATTGAAGCATCCCTCGGTAGTGTGGCCGCTATGCTTGTGGTAGTTGCACCATTCACCAAATGCATGATTCTTCGGTATCATCTTCGGCTTGTACCCTTCTAAAGGCCGGACCTTCCCCCTTTCTACTAAAACTTCAAGTCCTTCGGCTCAGGTCATTCCTATGAGAGGAGTGAAAACTCGCTTATCGGCGGCACCTTTTTGACTTTTGAGGGGCATGCCACTTAAGCATGCTTTACCATTGGCCTTTGCCTTGTTGTCGGTGAACTCTTGCAGACGGGCCTTGAGTTCGGAAACTTCTTCCTCGTGAATTCTCCTCTCGAGATCAAAACGGGCTTGCCACAAATCATCCTTGTGGCGGGCATCCTCGACAAGTCTATCCATTTGTTCCCCCATGGATCTTGTTATGTTGAAAAGCCTTTCGTTGGACACGGAAATGTTCTCACCCTTGTTTTCGTTGCCATTGGAAGCCATTGGACCTATTGGAAGAACACGGTTGATCTTAGGTTGGCTCCACAAATACCTTTTGAGTAAAATAATTCAACCCACAAACAAGAAAAAAGACTCAACCACATAAAGAAAAAGACTTTTTTTATTTAATTATTTACAAAAGTCGGAAGGACGGAGTCCTTTTTGGGGTTTCTAGAAAAATAGTGGAATCATCACACTAGTATATAGACCTTCTCGCGGTCCCATATACTCATCGGATTCCACCACGCTTGTGATACCTACATGTGATGGGATTAAACTAAATTAATGTCATAAACCATACATGCGGGGACGGAGTTTTATTTCGTCCATAATAACCACTTGGGGATGGAGTTTTATTTCGTCCATATTAACCACTTGTTTCTTTTGTAAACGACATGTATGATTTGATGACATTAGTTTAGGGAAATCTCGACACATGAAAACCGACTTGGTCACGGAGTGTTAGACCCTAACTAGAATTGTGATGGCTTGTGCTCGGCTAAAGAGAGGCTTAAAGGTCACTCTCGGCATCTAGTCATTACTACGCCATGGGATGAGGTTTACCGCTTCGAGAGAGTCAAGGTCGGGTGGAGCTTGAAACTCTCTAGGATGGGCCTCGACGGGTTTGGGGTTATGAAATTGTGCGACTCGATAGTGAGCAACTCATAGGAATATGTGCATGTAGTGTGAGGTCAAGCCAAGTGAAAAAATATTTTTTTTTAACAAAAGAAAAAAAATAAGTACATAATTTACAACTTTCGAATCACCCGTGTGACCGATAAAATAAACAGAAAATAAAAGCAATTATGTGCAGGCCCGGTGCCCACACACTGTAACCATGTCCATTATGTTCTGTTTCTGTGCACTGTTTTGTTTCTGGAAAATGGCCAGATGCGCGCGCTTTGAACTGCCTACCCGGGCGGCGCGCGTTAGAGGAAGGGGGGCAGAGGCGCCCGATTCTGGGCGAAAACTTGCAAATTCATGGGTTCAAGGGACTGCCTTGACCCTAAATAATAAAACTTTCCCCTGCAGTAATTGTTAGCACAGAAACATGGACGCGCGCGCTTTAGGCCAAGAAGGGCAGAGGGGCATGCTTCCAACCCTTTTTACCAGAATGCCCGGAAAACAGAATAAAAGAACACCAAAAGCAGAAACGTAAGTTTAACCCTCTAAGTTATCCCCAGCGGAGTCGCCACTGTAGATACCCCGGGAGAGCCCACTGCTTGGCTAGAGCGGTGGAAGGATCCTAGGATGTCTAATTGATTTTAATTTGTAGAGTCGCCACCTATGTTATTAAGGGAACATAAGAAAAACCTAAAGAATAGCCTATTTTACATTACGAAACCAGAGATTCGGGCAGAGAAGGGTTCGGGGGTTAGATGACGGAGTGGGAAGTACTTAAACACCCACTCCGCCTTGCTTAAGCCGGTCTTGATACTATTGGTGTTCTAATGCTTAATGTCCTTCTTTTAATGAATAGTGCTAACAATTATATGATAGAGGAAAAGGGGAAATAAAAGGGAAATAAAAGAGAATTGTTTTATTGATTTAATGCTAAAGATTACATTAAGAGAAAAAGAGTAAATTAAACTAGAGTTTAAAATGTAGGGAGATAACCTTAACTATCTTTAATGTAGTAAAGTGGTCATTTAGTCATGTCTCAATTGATTAAGACAAATAACATAGAAGAAGAAGAATAAAGTACCTTTAGAAAAAGAAGAGCTTCAAACTTTAACTTGGAGATGGAGTTGTTGTAGAGAAATTGTTGTGTAGAAATTTGTGTAGATTTTATGACGCGACCCGAGTTCCAAGGTTCTATATGAAACCTTGAACTAAGTGCGTAAACCCTGCTATAAAATGAACATGATGCCTGCTAATACTATAATCATCCACAAACCTTTATAACACGCGAGCTGTGATAGCTCAAAAACATAACAACAACAACAACGGCTTCTTGCCACAACTAACAAACAAACCAACTAGAGTTATACACAACTCTATACAAGCCTAGCAACATGTACCGGCACCAAAAGATAACAACCATACCACAGGAACTATACATCGCTACCCCGAATACAGAGTTTAAGTAACTCAGTACAACCATTGTCCTCACAACATAAACATATAAAAGCTCCGTAGAGCAACTACCCAAAAGAGAATAACCTGCTCAGAAAGTCCTCGTAACGTCAGACCTCACTGCGCACTACCACTAGCCTTCTTGAGATCTAAGGAAGGTGTAATAAAATTACCCCGTCCCATAAAATGAGTTCCTAAAAGATAAATAGAGACTAGTACAAGTATAATTATTATTTAATAAAATTATAATTAATATGATTAAAGTTGATGAAAATAATTACGGAACACAATATGTGGCGTAAAATGTATTCGAACCTAATTGCAAATACACGCGAGGTGTATAATTGTGACTAGATATGTAACGCCCATCCTTATTCTCGTTAAATATGTGACTTACTTGTTAAATACTTGAACTTGCATATTATGTGTTAGTTTTACTTGGGTTAAATTTTTAACTGCTTCAAATAGTTAAGGTGGTTAAATGTCTAGTTTTGACTTTTGGGTCATTTGTGAAAATTTGACTTTAGGGGCTTTTTTGTTAAAAGTGAAACTTGAGGGGCCTAAGTGTCATTTTTGGAAACTTGTTAAGTATATCATGTTTGTTGCCTTCTTCTCTGAGGCAAATTTCCCAAATTGTTTTTACGTTTCTCTCTGAAGCAAAAGCTAGGGTTAGGTTTTTACCCTATTCTCGACTCCTCGAGTTTAATTATCCCTCCGTTCTTGATTCTGATCCCGAATAAATATTCGTGGCGTTGAATAGAGCGTTCCAGGCCGAACAGAAAATTATTTGGGTCGCTTTGATTTTTGACTAGGTAAGTTATTAGCTCCCCCTTGCTTGTAATAACATGCATAAATGTTATTCTTGATACTTGTGAATGTTAATTTCGTGTTTGGGATAATTTTTGTGGTACTTGTAATTGTGGTACAAAGGGAGTAAAACTCTACTGTGTAAAAATAATGAAAGAAATGAAAGTATGGGTTTTGAACTTGTTTGTGCATCCTGGGAATGTTAAATTGTTAATAGAAAGTTACTCCTACGCTTGGGGACGGAGAATTCTAAGCCTGGGAAAGAAATTGAGGTTTGCTGTAAATTGCACCGAGCGCCCGCTTGGTGGTCCTCCAGGCGCCCGCTAATTTGGCCAGAAGTTTTGGGTTTCAAAAGTGTTCCAACGAGCGCCCGCCCGGTCTACCTTGAGCGCCCGCCCGGTCCCCTGTTCCAACTAAAGTGTTTTAAATCTAAAGTAAATTGAAAGCTTATCCCTCCTAAGGCATATAGCCTTAGTATAAGATGTCCTAGCAAGTGTAATTGTACCTTTTGGGGGCATTGGAACTTAGATTTGAACATTAATACTTAAAGAACTCAAATGAGAACTTAAGTATAAGAGTAATAACTCTTCTTTATGTCTTGAAAGTGCTATGAACAAGCACTAATGTGTTATACTTGTTTTGAATCCAATGATTGTGCACCTTAGGGGCATTAGAACAAAGTATTGAACTTGAATATCCTAGGAATAGGATCAAGAACTTGTAAGAGTAAATGTATAACTCTTATACATGCTTGAATGTCCAAAGATTGGAGTTATAACTTGAAGTATAAGACAATAAAATCTTGTACATGTCTTAAACATCCATAGAAGTGGATTAAGAACTTGGATATAAGATAATAAAATCTTGTACTTGACTTAACACCAATACATATGTATGGTAATGAACTAGAAAGTGCTATGAACAAGCACTAACTTGTATGAGACATGTTCTTGTTGTGTATGTGCAAACATTGCATATAGTTGCTTGATAACAAGGTGACTTCTTGATTACTTGAAGCATGTTCCATGTTGAGCTAGTCCACTACTTTTGGATTAGTTCTTCTCCCGTAGTTCAAGTAAATATCTACTTGTACATTCTTGTGTGAGTCCAGCTGGTTCTCTTGCTTGTTCAGAAATATATAGGTTCACGCTTGTCGCGAGAGCTGGGGCTTAAGTGACAATCGGGTCCCCATGTATTTGCGCTTGACCCCTTACTACCGGCCATAGTAAGGGCATAGCTTCCTTGGTTGGAGCAATAAGCCTGACTTAAGTGAATGCTAAACTCTTGAACACCTCGTGAGTCTTGATCTTGAGAATGACACTAGTTACCGGGTCTTCTGATATATACTGAATAATCAGTTTCTTGTTATTGATCGTGATTGTCAAAGTAATACAAGCTACGACAACAATGGTATTCTTGGGAGGAATAAGGAAGGAAGCAATATCCTTTATAGCTTGCCTGTTTAGCCTTATGTGCTACTTGATGAGTGGCTTAGCCTCTCATATACTTGTTACTTGATGATACTTGATATATGATTACTTGAGTATCTACTTGAATTGCATGATAACATGTCATGTAGTTGTATCTAATAGCTTACTGAGATTTATCTCACCCCATTTCTTGTTTAATTTTTTTACTTAGATCAAAGGAAGGATAGTGTGCAGTGAGGCTCGACATAGCTGGGAGCTTACTACGCAGGTCGTGATTATTTTGCGACTTGTGTCCTTTTACATTTGGTGAGGACGATGTATTATGGGTTTTGTAACTCCTTATTTTGGGGTAGACAGTCTTGTTCAGTTCTTGTTGTCACTAGACATCTCGTATAGTACTCTTGATGCCAGCTTATGTGCTAGGCATATCTTTCGCAGTATGTAAATAAGCTTGGTTTTAATTTTCTTGTCTAGAACTCGTGTTGTGAGCTAGTATAGATCCTTACTCTTGAGTATATAAATCATGTCAGTTTGTTATAGACAGATGTCATCCAGTTTCTTGTTAAGTTTCTTGTTCCTCGTTAGTCACTCCCACCGGGTTCGAGGTTCTACTAGGGGATCCCGGGACCTGGGGGCGTGTCAAGATACAATATAGGCTCTAACTTGGATTGATTACTTATGGTGGACACTTTATGTGCCATGATTCTATTGAGTTATATTCGCAAATATTGTGTGTGATTACGTGTTATTGTGGTGAACAAATAATTACATGGTTCATGGGATTTAATGGACTGGTCCACTACTTTTGGGCCTAGTTCTGATACAGTTATGTCAAGTAAATACCTACTTGTGCATTTTATTTGAGTCCAGCTGGCATACGTGTTTCAGGGGTATGTAGACCTTTTGTTAGTGCGGGGGCTGGGGCCACGCTCTAACTTAAGGCCTTCGTACATGTGTCCGTTCGCCCTTACTAGTGGCCATAGTAAGGGAATAGCTCCCGATCGTTGTAGCAATATGCATGAAATTAGATAGCTATATATCGGGTGATTCTAGGTTATATGGACTGGGTTGACTCGATTTGATACTGGATACCAGATCTTATATTGCACTGCACATCAGCGTTCAAATTGATATGTGTACAGCGACAGAAACACAGACAACAATAGTTATAAATGGTATGGGGAATAAGGTCGGAAGTACCTGGAAGGATCGGAGGTGTACCTCGATCATATCCATTGTTATATGTTTACTTCAGCTATTATGTGTTGCATGATGAGTTGGCATAGCCTCTCATATTATATGCTATGTGATTGTTGATTACAGCATTACTTATTGAGAATGCTTTATTGTTATTATTATTTACATGATAGCATGTCATGTAGTTACATTAGTAACTTACTGGGTTTCGACTCACCCCGTTTCTTTGTTTATTTGTATAACTTCATTGAGTATTTTACTCATTTTGGATTATAATTTTTATTTACAACATTGCTACTTTACCGTCTCAAAATTACTATTATAGTTCCTGTTTTAATTATTTGGGTCAATTTAATTAATTAAAATGTGTATAGAATCATATATTAACAAAAATAATTATTAGTACCAATACTACTCATAAAGCAATAATTGACAACAAAAGTATCATATATAGCATGTATGAACATTACAATAATTAAAAAGGGGAATAGTAACTTACTTACTATGAAAATAATATCGAAGAAATTATATTTTGATCGGCTAGAAATGATCTACTCTACTCCTTGAACATTTTGGTGAAGTCGGATTTTAGAACGGAGGGTCAATTGAAAGAGGAAAATTGGAAATTTTGGTGAAACCCTCGTTTCACTCGAACAGAACGGGGAACAGTTCTTTCTTTCTGCGCAGAGACTTTGAAGTGAAGTCTCTTTCTATTTATGATATTCTAATTTTCATAAAGGCCCTTCTAAATTAAAACTATTACAATTAAACCCTTTAGTTATTGGCTTCAATCAATTGCCCCCTAAAGTTATAACTTTAACAATTGACCTCCTTATCATTATTTTTATAATTTTAGTTAAATTCCAATAAATATTAAATCATCTACTTCAACTTCTAATGATGCTAATTAATCATTATTCGACTAAACTATTTTTATTTAAATATTTGAATTAATCAAGTAAGTCATTTAAAATGATAAAACTAACACAAAATAAATCATAAAAATAATGCAATGCATGAAATTTATATGCAATTGGGACGGGCGTCACACCCCCTCTTAAAATAAATTCGTGCTCGAATTTACTTATTGAAATCATCAAACAACCACGGGTATTTTTCTCGCATTTCATGCTCTGTTCCCATGTAGCCTCTTCAATTTCATGATTCCTCCATAAAACTTTCACAAGAGGTATTCGCTTTGTACGCAGAACTTGTTCCTTCCAATCAAGTATTCTCACAGGTTGTTCCTCATAAGATAAGTCAGGTTGAAATGTAATAGTCTCGTACTCGAGCACATGTGACTCATCTGCCATATACTTACGTAGCATAGAAACATGAAATACATCGTGAATCTTCGACAACGATGGTGGCAATGAAACTCTGTATGCTAATTTTCCAATCCTCTCAAGGATTTCAAACGGTCCAATATAACGAGGAGTCAACTTCCCTTTCTTTCCAAATCGTTTTATACCTTTACGAGGTGATACCTTCAAAAATACAAAATCACCCACTTGAAATTCAAGATCTCATCTTCGATTATCAGCATAACTCTTTTGTCGACTTTGAGCTGTATGTAATCTATCTCTGATTAGTTTTACACTCTCGACAGACTGTTGAACCATCTCAGGTCCTAAAAGCTTTGCTTCCCCAACTTCATCCCAACATATTGGTGATCTACACTTTCGACCATATAGTGCCTCGTAGTTAGCCATCTTAATACTCGACTGATAGCTATTATTATAGGCAAATTCAGCTAATGGTAAATGCACATCCCAGCTGCCTTTAAAATCAACTGCACATGCTCGTAACATATCCTCGAGAATTTGTATCAATCTCTCAGATTGTCCATCAGACTGAGGATGAAATGCTGTGCTGAAATTCAATTTAATACCCATAGCACCCTTAAGAGCTTGTCAAAATTGAGATGTAAATCACGGATCTCTGTCAGATAACCCCATGAAGCCGCACTATCTCCTGAACATATAAGGAAGCAAACTAAGTCAGCAAGTACCCCATTGAAACAGGTAAAAGGTGAGATGACTATGTTAATGGTGGCAACTCTCAATTAAAAAGGTAAATCGAAGGACGAAAAGCACCTCGAAACCAACAACCACAAAAAAACTTGCGCGTAAACAGTGGCGACTCCGCTGGGGAGAGATCACAGTAAGTGGGTTAGACTTGCGTTGAAAGAAATCATCGTTGTTTCAAAATTCTGCATTCTGTACTGTAACCTGTTCCCCGACTGAGATGCCTCGTACGAGGGATCCTTGTCTCGTACGAGACATCTCAGTTCTGCCCGGCTGATCTGATTCTCTAGTTTGAAAAAAGAATTTTGTTCGGTTCAAACACGTACACAGGATTTCAGATCTGCTCTCTCTTCTGTTTCTGAGTCTTAGGACCTTCCTAACGATAAAGAAACTCCCCATATATCTTAAGGCTAACCTTTGTTTTGCAGGAGTACTTGCTAAATGTTTCGTTCCTTGCTTTACATGCGTTTGATTTATGTGTGAACTACGACGGCCTGAGTTCCTCCACAAGATGGAAACGTAGGCAGCCACTTGGCCCAGCCATTGCATGTTTTTATTTTACTTTCAAAAAAAAACTCTCTATTTTCTCCTTGTCACATATATCTTGACTCTCACACACGTGCACACATGTAGAATAACTACACTACATACCCTATAAACCCGGGTCCCAATCGGAGGACGGATGTCGGTCAGCACCCCCATTCTAACAAATGTCCCTCGCCGGTCTCGCCAAAGATGGTGTACCCACTCCGTGACATGCTCCTAGACTGTGTTCATGGGGAGCCTTAGCCGTAAACCTTGAATCAATCTCATGCATACATACTATCTAATAAGACACTCCTCGAGACCGGTCGATTCGATTCTTAGGGCTGTTTTAATCTTTCCCAAGATAACGCATCTTTACAATCTATAATCCTCCCCTGTGAATATGATGAATGTCCCTTCGGTAAAATGTTGAACAAAGGATTTTGAAAGAATGGAGAACCTCTCTACAGAAATCCGAGTTTGTGTTTTCCTACTTTGATTATTCTGTGCGGGATTGTGGATGTCATTTTGGCTTAGTATCGACCGCACCGTTCAACATGTCCCTTAAAATTCATAAGGTTTGATTGCATTAATGTGTTGTTTAACAAAGTGCAAAACAACTACGGAATCACTTAGGTTTGGTTAATTGAATGGTGGATTCCGATGAGAATATGGGACCTTTGCCCAAATTGTCCGTTTGGGAGAGTGCATTACAGGTGAAAAATAAGGGGCTCAGATTCTAGGGTGACAGAATCCACTGTTCCAGGATGAACTAGAGTAGTAACCTCTTAAAATGGATTAAATTCCATCCGACCAATAGGATTAAAATCTGTAAATTTGACTGTTAGGCTTGATGCCTCATACGAGACATCCATTGTCTCGTACGAGACATCCTCCTTTTTCTGTGATTCTGCCGTGTTGGTCAACCCCCATTTCATAAAAGCCGACTTGTTGGGACCCCATCCTGGATTTGACACAGTTTCTACACTCTAGGTCCGTCCGATCAGCAAAGTAGCTCCATCTCCTAACACAATGCCCGCCCATATGGAAATGTCCCTCAGAGAAATCTTACAAAGTCTGCGCTTCAAGATGGAAGCCACCGGAGTTTGGAAGGAGGGCCTACCCAACGGAGAGGCCCCAGAGATAAATATCATGCAAGAGTTTTGCTTCAGAGAACTCGACTATGCCTCTTATTATGCTCCGAAGTGGGTATTTGTTTCATATTAGTGAGTTGCGTCTGGATCTGAAGGCATTGTATCGCTTTATTTGCCAGAGGATCATGCCTTCCTCTCACTATCAGGAGGTTCACTGGTACAGGGCCCCTTTGCTCTATGCCATGATAAGGAGGATGCCGATAAACATTGGGGGCATCATGCGGAGTGAGATGGGGGTCCGAGCCAGGTATTTATAGAACAAGAACTATCTATTCCCCATTATGATCACTACTATGGCACAGAGGGCAGGGGTGCCTATGGAGGGGTTCCCCAGACTTTTAGCTCCAGGAACCATCATAACAAAAGCGACCATAGAAAGCGGGCGAGCGCAGAGAGCTCGGGTCCCAGCCCCAGCTCAGGCTGCTGGCGGTCAGGCTGTTGGTGATGAGGAGGAAGAGGATGATATCCCGATAGACATGACTCAGAGAGAGCTTAATTACTATTTGTCGGGACAGATTCAGGGGTTGGATGATATGTTCAGGGCCTTTCAGCAGCAAGCAAACTATCAGAGAGAGTAGAGGGAAGAAGAGAATGATCAGAGGGTGCAGAGGATGGAGGAGGCATTGTACGCCAACATTCGGGAGGATCAGTATTTCAGACAACGAATGATGGCGGATCATTTTCCTGGTGAGCGGTATCCAACGTTGACATACCCTCCACCGCCTCAGTATGTACCACCTCCGCCATCGCCTCAGAGTGGATGGAATGCTTGGGATGATATTTTTGGACCTCCCCCGCCGTGAGTAGCTCGAGGTATTTCCACTCCCTACGTTTTTATGCTTAGTTGTGAAGAGCATTGGGGGCAATGCTCATATTTGGTTTGGGGGTGGGAATATCGGTTGGTTGTTGGTTGATGCATGTTATCACTTGCTTTGTTGTATAGTTATTCTCAAAAAAAAAAAAAAAAAAAAAAAAAAAAAGAGAGGCTGGGTGAAAACCCGAAAGGGCGCCTAGGTAAAAGGAGAGGGAGTGAAAGAAAAAGAAGTTCCATGGCGTAGGTGACAAAAGGGCGGTTTGGAGTGTTTGGGTAGGACATTTTTGAAGTAGGAGGTTTGGTTTAGTGGTGTTAGGTTAGAAATCCTCACTCTTTTCGGGAGTCATAAGGGGTGCTGGAGCTTATGATGAGGTAAATCATTGTTGAACTATGTTGACTTTGATTTCTTTTTTAGGGAGGATGTAGTGAAAGTTAAGCGTGGGGGAAGCTTAGGACATTTTAGTTCCCCTAGCTTTTTGAGTGGGCCCTAGTTAGATAAGCGTGTTATAGTCATATTATGGGTGTGCTATCAATTAGGGCCATTTTTGTTTTCATTGTCATCTTTCGTGTTGGAGTTATAAGGAGCGGAGTCATTTATACTCCGAGTGATTTGTTATTACATTGACTTGTTTGAGATGGGAGTTGTAGAGGAGATAGGTATCATTTTCCTCCATGCTACGCTAATTAGACTGGTGCTTAGAGGTGGGGTTAGGAATATTACTCAGGGACGAGTAATGGTCTAAGCGTGGGGGAATTTGATGGTTGGTTTTTCATGTATGTAATCTCTACAATTTCATGGTATTTCTGTTGACTTTTGATTGTAATTTAGACTAGTTTGATGTAATTTTGGTCCATTTGTGATTTGAGGAACTTTGGTTATTATTTGTATATTTTGAACACTTTTAGTGTCATTTGTGGTGGTGAACAAAGTCCTCAAGGGTTAATTGTGAAGACCAGAAGCGCGTGAGTCAAAACCAGAAGTCAATTGGAAGCTGGGCAAGTCAAGATGGAGAAAAGACAAGGAAGTTCAGAAAAACAGAGCAGACGCCCGCTTGCAGAGTACCGAGCGGCCGCTCAATTCAAATTCTGAAGAACCAATGTTTCTGTCCAAATGAGCGCCTACCTGGGTACCATCAGGCGCCCGCTCACTCCTTCTCTACAGAATTTCGGGATTCCTTTTCAAGACGGGTTTTGACCCAAGTTTACCTAGTTTTCGGGCCCTAGTTTCTCCTAGTATATATAGTAGACATCAGTAATTTATAGGAGGATGCTTTTCTTTTAGGTTTTATCAAGGATTCAAGTTTTAATCAAGATTTTAGATCTTTCAAACATCAAGCGTATTATCCAGGTTTATGATTTCTAATTGGTTTCTTGTGATAATTGCTATGGGTATGAGTAGCTAAATTCCTTGGTTTACGGATTGGTTGTGAACAATTGCATGATCTTTATGCTATGAGATGATAATTGTAGTTTTATTTTAAAACAATAGATTCAATTCCGTTTTTGAGTTTCAATTATATTGATAGATATTTTTGGCTCTTTAACTATTAGGGTTTGATTTCTTGCACTTGCGTGGAGAGTCAAACATAGCCGTTGGTGTGTTAAATAGTTTGGATCTTGGACCTTGCGGAAAAAGAGACAAACTAGGTTTTTATGTTCTTTGAAACTTAATAAATTCTGTGTGTTTTAATTGGACCTTGCGGAAGAATTAATTTACATTGGATAATAGAATTGCAATCCGGCCACCTAACCGTCCCAATTCTTAAATAAGTGAATGAATCCTAAAATCAAGATTATTTCTTATATCATCAAAATAGCATAAAGAAAGTGTAATTGTGATCACCAATCCGTGAACTTCTTGTTATCTCTTGGTTTAAAGCCCTGATTCCTTGTGCTAGTTAAGTTAGTTGTTTTTATTGTTTAGTAGGTAAAAGTAGTTTAATTAAAAATCAAATCAAAAACCCCTTCTTGGTTACTTTTGCACTAATTAAATTCACTTGTTTGTCCAACAAGTCCTTGTGGTTCGACCCTTACATTGGTACAGTGCTACTTCGGTAACTTGTACACTTGCAAGGTATTTTTATTACACAGTGGATTTTATCCATCAAGTTTTTGGCGCCGCTGCCGGGGACTTGTTTTGATTTACAAGTTAATTTAATCGGTGTATGTTTGGTAGGCGTTCATTGGACCCCGAGTTGGTTCCTTTGGACGATAATGTTAAATTGTTAATAGAAAGTTACTCCTACGCTTGGGGACAGAGAATTCTAAGCCTGGGAAAGAAATTGAGGTTTGCTGTAAATTGCACCGAGCGCCCGCTTGGTGGTCCTCCAGGCGCCCGCTAATTTGGCCAGAAGTTTTGGGTTTCAAAAGTGTTCCAACGAGCGCCCGCCCGGTCTACCTTGAGTGCCCGCCCGGTCCCCTGTTCCAACTAAAGTGTTTTAAATCTAAAGTAAATTGAAAGCTTATCCCTCCTAAGGCATATAGCCTTAGTATAAGATGTCCTAGCAAGTGTAATTGTACCTTTTGGGGGCATTGAACTTAGATTTGAACATTAATACTTAAAGAACTCAAATGAGAACTTAAGTATAAGAGTAATAACTCTTCTTTATGTCTTGAAAGTGCTATGAACAAGCACTAATGTGTTATACTTGTTTTGAATCCAATGATTGTGCACCTTAGGGGCATTAGAACAAAGTATTGAACTTGAATATCCTAGGAATAGGATCAAGAACTTGTAAGAGTAAATGTATAACTCTTATACATGCTTGAATGTCCAAAGATTGGAGTTATAACTTGAAGTATAAGACAATAAAATCTTGTACATGTCTTAAACATCCATAGAAGTGGATTAAGAACTTGGATATAAGATAATAAAATCTTGTACTTGACTTAACACCAATACATATGTATGGTAATGAACTAGAAAGTGCTATGAACAAGCACTAACTTGTATGAGACATGTTCTTGTTGTGTATGTGCAAACATTGCATATAGTTGCTTGATAACAAGGTGACTTCTTGATTACTTGAAGCATGTTCCTTGTTGAGCTAGTCCACTACTTTTGGATTAGTTTTTCTCCCGTAGTTCAAGTAAATATCTACTTGTACATTCTTGTGCGAGTCCAGCTGGTTCTCCTTGCTTGTTCGGAAATATATAGGTTCACGCTTGTCGCGAGAGCTGGGGCTTAAGTGACAATCGGGTCCCTATGTATTTGCGCTTGACCCCTTACTACCGTCCATAGTAAGGGCATAGCTTCCTTGGTTGGAGCAATAAGCCTGACTTAAGTGAATGCTAAACTCTTGAACACCTCGTGAGTCTTGATCTTGAGAATGACACTGGTTACCGGGTCTTCTGATATATACTGAATAATCAGTTTCTTGTTATTGATTGTGATTGTCAAAGTAATACAAGCTACGACAACAATGGTATTCTTGGGAGGAATAAGGAAGGAAGCAATATCCTTTATAGCTTGCTTGTTTAGCCTTATGTGCTACTTGATGAGTGGCTTAGCCTCTCATATACTTGTTACTTGATGATACTTGATATATGATTACTTGAGTATCTACTTGAATTGCATGATAACATGTCATGTAGTTGCATCTAATAGCTTACTGAGATTTATCTCACCCCGTTTCTTGTTTAATTGTTTTCCTTAGATCAAAGGAAGGATAGTGCGCAGTGAGGCTCGATATAGCTAGGAGCTTACTACGCAGGTCGTGATTATTTTGGGACATGTGTCCTTTTACATTTGGTGAGGACGATGTATTATGGGTTTTGTAACTCCTTATTTTGGGGTAGACAGTCTTGTTCAGTTCTTGTTGTCACTAGACATCTCGTATAGTACTCTTGATGCCAGCTTAAGTGCTAGGCATATCTTCCGCTGTATGTAAATAAGTTTGGTTTTAATTTTCTTGTCTAGAACTCGTGTTGTGAGCTAGTATAGCTCCTTACTCTTGAGTATATATATCATGTCAGTTTGTTATAGACAGATGTCATCCAGTTTCTTGTTAAGTTTCTTGTTCCTCGTTAGTCACTCCAACCGGGTTCGAGGTTCTACTAGGGGATCCCGGGACCTGGGGGCGTGTCAGGTTGGTATCAGAGCTACCCTAGTTTAGCTACCCTGTTTAGCTACCTTGGTTTGCTCTAAGTCTGGATAGGGTCTATGGCCTAGGTATGGGTTAGTCTTGGGGTGTTATTAATGCCGAGTGTTTACCTACAGGTGGAATGAGTTTTGAAGGTACAAGTGGCAGTAATCAGCTGAGATCTATAACTCCTCAAGAAGAGATGGTTGATAATGTAGACTGGGATTATCCTAATCGCCTTACAAGGTTCTTGAAGTTGAAACCTCGCAGCTTTGATGGGGAATTTGATGCTAAGAAGGCAGAGGAGTGGATTGAAAGTATTGAGAAGATCTTTACAGCCTTAAGATGTGCAAGTGGTGATAAGGTAACCTTTGCAACCTTTAAACTTGAGAAAGCCGCTGAACATTGGTGGCAAGTGTTGAATAAAAGTTGGGAACTGGAAGGGGTACCACAGACATGGGAGAATTTTCTTAAAGCATTCAAGTCACAGTTTATTCCAATAGTAGTCCAAGACAGGAAAGAGATGTAATTTCTTAATTTGGAGCAGGGAAGCTTGACAGTGGGGCAATACTCAACCAAGTTCACATAATTGGCTAGGTATTGTGATCACTTAGTTCCAAATGAAGCCAAGAAGGCACAGAGATTCGTGAAGGGATTGAGGACTGAGTATAGGAAGCAACTTCTTTCTCTACAGCTTACTAGCTATCATCAAGCAGTGGAGAAGGCTTATACTATTGAAAATGATATTGAAGAACACAAGGTGAAGTTGGGAACAACCATGACTGGTCGTGTATCAGAGAAAGCTCAGGGATCTGGTTCTAAGGGTGGTAAATCTAGACGCCAAGATCGGCGATTCCGACAGCCAACCAAAAGTAAAGGTAGTGTATCAACTGGTTCGAGGACAACAGTCCAAGGTTCCAGGAAAGTATGTGGGTTTTGTTCGAAAGAAGGCCATTCTGAAGACAAGTGTTGGCTAAAGCAAGGAAAGTGTTTATCTTGTGGTGAAACTGAGCACTTTGTCAAGAATTGTCCTAAAGGTAGAGGAAATCAAGTTGGGGGTACAAGTCAACAGGCCTCAGGTTCTAAGAGAGATAATGGGGGTCGACCAAAAGTTCAGGGTCGAGTGTTTGCTCTAGATCAGCAGGGTGTAGCTGAGTCTTCTGCAGTCATAGGAGGTACTATATTACTTTTTAGTACGAGAGCGAGAGTCTTGATAGATCCAGGCTCATCTCATTCTTATGTGGCATCTCATTTTGTGTCGCATTTGCATGTTCTTCCTGATTCTATGCCTTATGTGCTAGAAGTATCTTCCCCTATGGGAGATTACATGTTTGCTTCTGAGGTTTATAAGAAATGTGAGGTTCTTGTGGGTGATCATGCCCTTCTTGTTGACCTAGTCGTGTTACCTATAAGGGACTTTGACGTGATTCTTGGCATGGATTGGCTTTATGTGCATCATGCATCTGTTGATTGTTATAGAAACGTAGTAACTTTTTCTATTCCTGGTTTACCTGATTTTACCTTTGAAGGTGATAGGCCTTTATGTGCTATTCATGTTATTTCTGCTTTAAAAGCTAGAAAAATTTTATCTCGTAGTTGTGCCGGGTATCTCGCATGTGTGCTTGACCAGAGTTTATCTGTTCCCAAGATGGAGGATATTCCTGTTGTGTCTGAATTTTCAGATGTGTTCTCTTCTGAGTATAGCATGCCACCTGATCGAGAGCTTGAGTTCTGTATTGAGTTATTACCAGGTACAGAACCAATCTCTAAAGCACCTTATAGAATGGATCCAGCTGAGTTGAGAGAGTTAAAAACACAGCTTGAGGAATTACTTGAAAGGGGCTTCATCAGGCCTAGTGTATCACCGTGGGGTGCACCAGTGCTGTTTGTCAAAAAGAAAGATGGGACTCTGCGATTGTGTATTGATTACAGAGATCTTAATCAGGTAACTATCAAGAAAAAATATCTGTTACCTCATATTGATGACTTGTTTGATCAGTTTCAAGGTTCAGTAGTGTACTCGAAGCTTGACTTGAGAAGTGGTTATCATCAGTTGAAAATCAGATCTGAGGATATACCAAAGACAGCTTTCCGTACCAGGTATGGGCATTATGAGTTTATTGTTATGCCATTCGGTTTTGACAAATGCTCCAGCTGTATTTATGGATTTGATGAACCGTATATTCAAGCCATATCTTGATTGTTTCGTGGTGGTGTTCATTGATGACATTCTTGTGTATTCTAAATCACGGGCTGAGCATGAACAACATCTCAGAGTGGTATTGCAAGTTCTTCGTGAAAAACAATTATTTGCAAAATTCAGCAAATGTGCTTTCTGGTTAGAAGAGGTTTTCATTCTTGGGGCATGTTATGTCTGCTACTGGTATTGCAGTAGATCCTTCCAAGGTTGAAGCAGTTGTAAACTGGAAGAGGCCAACTACAGTGACAGAGATCCGTAGTTTCTTGGGCTTGGCTAGTTATTATCGGAGGTTCAATGAGGGATTCTCCAAGATTGCTACTCCATTGACTAATATGACTCGAAAAGCTATTTCTTTTGAGTGGAATGACAAATGTGAAGCAAGTTTTCAAGAGTTGAAAAGGCGCTTGACTACAGCTCCAGTCTTGGCTCTGCCTAGTGGTTCTGAGCATTTCATGGTTTATACTGATGCTTCTAAAGAAGGATTGGGTTGTGTTTTGATGCAAGATGGCAAGGTAATAGCTTATGCTTCTCGAAAATTATCTCCTTATGAAAAGAATTATCCTACTCATGATTTAGAGTTGGCTGCGATTATTTTTGCTTTGCATAAATGGAGGCATTACTTGTATGGAACCAAATTTGAAGTCTTTACCGATCATAAAAGCTTGAAGTACTTGTTTTCTCAGAAAGAGCTTAATATGAGACAACGTAGATGGATGGAGAAATTGAAGGATCATGATTGTACTATCCTTTATCATCCAGGAAAGGCAAATGTTGTGGCAGATGCACTGAGCAGAAAGACTTATATTTCTTGCTTGATGATTCGTGAATGGAAGATGTTTGAAGACTTGTGTGATTGGAGTCCTTGTGAATCAAATCATGGAATTATCCTTGCTAATATAAAGGCTACTTCAGATTCACTCTAACAGATCAAAGAAGCTCAGGTAATTGATTCTGAATTGCAGAAAATTATTAGTGGAATGAATGAAGGAAAGCAACCAGATTTTTCTTTCAACAATGATGGAATTCTTACCTTTCGAGGCCGAGTTTGTATTCCAGTTGATCTTGAGATAAAGAAGAAAGTTCTTGAAGAGGCTCACAAAGCCAAGTATACTATTCATCCTGGAAGTACTAAAATGTACCAAGACTTGAAGAAACATTTCTGGTGGAACAATATGAAAAGAGAAATTGCTGAGTATGTGTCCAAATGTTTGACTTGTCAACAAGTAAAGGTGGAACATCAACGTCCAGCAGGTTTGTTGCAACCATTAGAAATTCCAGAGTGGAAATGGGAGCATATCACGATGGATTTTGTGACTGGTTTACCACGTACCAGACGAGGCCATGATGTTGTTTGGGTTATAGTGGATAGGTTGACTAAGTCAGCTCACTTCTTGTCTGTTTCCATAGGATATTCATTGTCTCAATTAGCATCTTTGTATGTTCAGGAGATTGTTCGACTCTATGGAGTTCCTGTGAGTATTGTATCTGATAGAGATCCTCGTTTTACTTCTCGATTCTGGCAGGCTCTTCAGGGTGCCATGGGTACTAAATTGAATTTCAGTACAACTTTTCATCCTCAATCTGATGGGCAATCTGAGAGACTTATACAGATTATCGAGGATATGTTACGTTCTTGTGTTGTGGATTTTAAAGGCAGTTGGGATACTCATCTTCCTTTGGCTGAGTTTGCTTATAACAACAGTTATCAGTCTAGCATTGAAATGGCTCCATATGAGGCTCTTTATGGTAGAAAATGTCGATCTCCTATATGCTGGGATGAAGTGGGAGAAGCTAGACTCTTGGGTCCTGAAATGGTTCAACAGTCAGTTGAGAGTGTGAAACTCATTCGAGATAGATTGCGCACAGCTCAGAGTAGACAAAAGAGTTATGCAGATCATCGTAGAAGGGATCTTGAATTCCAGGTAGGTGACTTTGTATTCTTGAAGGTCTCTCCTCGTAGAGGTATAAAGATATTTGGGAAGAAAGGAAAGTTATCTCCTCGTTATATCGGTCCATTTGAGATTCTTGAAAGAGTTGGGAAGTTGGCTTATAGAGTGGCTTTACCACCTTCTTTATCTGGTATTCATGATGTATTCCATGTATCTATGCTTCGCAAGTATATGGCGGATGAGTCACATGTTCTTGAGTATGAGGCTATTCCATTTCAGCCTGATTTATCTTATGAGGAACAACCTGTTGAAATTCTTGACTGGAAAGAGCAAGTCTTGCGTACCAAAAGGATTCCTATTGTGAAGGTCTTTTGGAGGAATCATGAAATAGAAGAGGCTACTTGGGAAACCGAGAAAGAGATGCGAGATAAATACCCGAGCCTATTTGAAAACCTTGGTAAGTAAAATTCGTGGGCGAATTTTCTTTAAGGTGGGGAGGATGTAACGCCCATCCTTATTCTCGTTAAATATGTGACTTACTTGTTAAATACTTGAACTTGGATATTATGTGTTAGTTTTACTTGGGTTATATTTTTAACTGCTTTAAATAGTTAAGGTGGTTAAATGTCTAGTTTTGACTTTTGGGTCATTTGTGAAAATTTGACTTTAGGGGCTTTTTTGTTAAAAGTGAAACTTGAGGGGCCTAAGTGTCATTTTTGGAAACTTGTTAAGTATATCATGTTTGTTGCCTTCTTCTCTGAGGCAAATTTCCCAAATTGTTTTTACGTTTCTCTCTGAAGCAAAAGCTAGGGTTAGGTTTTTACCCTATTCTCGACTCCTCGAGTTTAATTATCCCTCCGTTCTTGATTATGATCCCGAATAAATATTCGTGGCGTTGAATAGAGCGTTCCAGGCCGAACAGAAAATTATTTGGGTCGCTTTGATTTTTGACTAGGTAAGTTATTAGCTCCCCCTTGCTTGTAATAACATGCATAAATGTTATTCTTGATACTTGTGAATGTTAATTTCGTGTTTGGGATAATTTTTGTGGTACTTGTAATTGTGGGACAAAGGGAGTAAAACTCTACTGTGTAAAAATAATGAAAGAAATAAAAGTATGGGTTTTGAACTTGTTTGTGCATCCTGGGAATGTTAAATTGTTAATAGAAAGTTACTCCTACGCTTGGGGATAGAGAATTCTAAGCCTAAGAAAGAAATTGAGGTTTGCTGTAAATTGCACCGAGCGCCCGCTTGGTGGTCCTCCAGGCGCCCGCTAATTTGGCCAGAAGTTTTGGGTTTCAAAAGTGTTCCAACGAGCGCCCGCCCGGTCTACCTTGAGCGCCCGCCCGGTCCCCTGTTCCAACTAAAGTGTTTTAAATCTAAAGTAAATTGAAAGCTTATCCCTCCTAAGGCATATAGCCTTAGTATAAGATGTCCTAGCAAGTGTAATTGTACCTTTTGGGGGCATTGGAACTTAGATTTGAACATTAATACTTAAAGAACTCAAATGAGAACTTAAGTATAAGAGTAACAACTCTTCTTTATGTCTTGAAAGTGCTATGAACAAGCACTAATGTGTTATACTTGTTTTGAATCCAATGATTGTGCACCTTAGGGGCATTAGAACAAAGTATTGAACTTGAATATCCTAGGAATAGGATCAAGAACTTGTAAGAGTAAATGTATAACTCTTATACATGCTTGAATGTCCAAAGATTGGAGTTATAACTTGAAGTATAAGACAATAAAATCTTGTACATGTCTTAAACATCCATAGAAGTGGATTAAGAACTTGGATATAAGATAATAAAATCTTGTACTTGACTTAACACCAATACATATGTATGGTAATGAACTAGAAAGTGCTATGAACAAGCACTAACTTATATGAGACATGTTCTTGTTGTGTATGTGCAAACATTGCATATAGTTGCTTGATAACAAGGTGACTTCTTGATTACTTGAAGCATGTTCCTTGTTGATCTAGTCCACTACTTTTGGATTAGTTCTTCTCCCGTAGTTCAAGTAAATATCTACTTGTACATTCTTGTGTGAGTCCAGCTGGTTCTCCTTGCTTGTTCGGAAATATATAGGTTCACGCTTGTCGCGAGAGCTGGGGCTTAAGTGACAATCGGGTCCCTATGTATTTGCGCTTGACCCCTTACTACCGGCCATAGTAAGGGCATAGCTTCCTTGGTTGGAGCAATAAGCCTGACTTAAGTGAATGCTAAACTTTTGAACACCTCGTGAGTCTTGATCTTGAGAATGACACTGGTTGAACACGCTCTAACTTAAGGCCTTCGTACATGTATCCGTTCGCCCTTACTAGTGGCCATAGTAAGGGAATAGCTCCCGATCGTTGTAGCAATATGCATGAAATTAGATAGCTATATATCGGGTGATTCTAGGTTATATGGACTGGGTTGACTCGATTTGATACTGGATACCAGATCTTATATTGCACTGCACATCAGCGTTCAAATTGATATGTGTACAGCGACAGAAACACAGACAACAATAGTTATAAATGGTATGGGGAATAAGGTCGGAAGTACCTGGAAGGATCGGAGGTGTACCTCGATCATATCCATTGTTATATGTTTACTTCAGCTATTATGTGTTGCATGATGAGTTGGCATAGCCTCTCATATTATATGCTATGTGATTGTTGATTACAGCATTACTTATTGAGAATGCTTTATTGTTATTATTATTTACATGATAGCATGTCATGTAGTTGCATTAGTAACTTACTGGGTTTCGACTCACCCCGTTTCTTTGTTTATTTGTATAACTTCATTGAGTATTTTACTCATTTTGGATTATAATTTTTATTTACAACATTGCTACTTCACCGTCTCAAAATTACTATTATAGTTCCTGTTTTAATTATTTGGGTCAATTTAATTAATTAAAATGTGTATAGAATCATATATTAACAAAAATAATTATTAGTACCAATACTACTCATAAAGCAATAATTGACAACAAAAGTATCATATATAGCATGTATGAACATTACAATAATTAAAAAGGGGAATAGTAACTTACTTACTATGAAAATAATATCGAAGAAATTATATTTTGATCGGCTAGAAATGATCGACTCTACTCCTTGAACATTTTGGTGAAGTCGGATTTTAGAACGGAGGGTCAATTGAAAGAGGAAAATTGGAAATTTTGGTGAAACCCTCGTTTCACTCGAACAGAACGGAGGAACAGTTCTTTCTTTCTGCGCAGAGACTTTGAAGTGAAGTCTCTTTCTATTTATGATATTCTAATTTTCATAAAGGCCCTTCTAAATTCAAACTATTACAATTAAACCCTTTAGTTATTGGCTTCAATCAATTGCCCCCTAAAGTTATAACTTTAACAATTGACCTCCTTATCATTATTTTTATAATTTTAGTTAAATTCCAATAAATATTAAATCATCTACTTCAACTTCTAATGATGCTAATTAATCATTATTCGACTAAACTATTTTTATTTAAATATTTGAATTAATCAAGTAAGTCATTTAAAATGATAAAACTAACACAAAATAAATCATAAAAATAATGCAATACATGAAATTTATATGCAATTGGGACGGGCGTCACACCCCCTCTTAAAATAAATTCGTGCTCGAATTTACTTATTGAAATCATCAAACAACCACAGGTATTTTTCTCGCATTTCATGCTCTGTTCCCATGTAGCCTCTTCAATTTCATGATTCCTCCATAAAACTTTCACAAGAGGTATTCGCTTTATACGCAGAACTTGTTCCTTCCAATCAAGTATTCTCACAGGTTGTTCCTCATAAGATAAGTCAGGTTGAAATGTAATAGTCTCGTACTCGAGCACATGTGACTCATCTGCCATATACTTACGTAGCATAGAAACATGAAATACATCGTGAATCTTCGACAACGATGGTGGCAATGAAACTCTGTATGCTAATTTTCCAATCCTCTCAAGGATTTCAAACGGTCCAATATAACGAGGAGTCAACTTCCCTTTCTTTCCAAATCGTTTTATACCTTTACGAGGTGATACGTTCAAAAATACAAAATCACCCACCTGAAATTCAAGATCTCATCTTCGATTATCAGCATAACTCTTTTGTCGACTTTGAGCTGTATGTAATCTATCTCTGATTAGTTTTACACTCTCGACAGACTGTTGAACCATCTCAGGTCCTAAAAGCTTTGCTTCCCCAACTTCATCCCAACATATTGGTGATCTATACTTTCGACCATATAGTGCCTCGTAGTTAGCCATCTTAATACTCGACTGATAGCTATTATTATAGGCAAATTCAGCTAATGGTAAATGCACATCCCAGCTGCCTTTAAAATCAACTGCACATGCTCGTAACATATCCTCGAGAATTTGTATCAATCTCTCAGATTGTCCATCAGACTGAGGATGAAATGCTGTGCTGAAATTCAATTTAATACCCATAGCACCCTTAAGAGCTTGTCAAAATTGAGATGTAAATCACGGATCTCTGTCAGATAACCCCATGAAGCCGCACTATCTCCTGAACATATAAGGAAGCAAACTAAGTCAGCGAGTACCCCATTGAAACAGGTAAAAGGTGAGATGACTATGTTAATGGTGGCAACTCTCAATTAAAAAGGTAAATCGAAGGACGAAAAGCACCTCGAAACCAACAACCGCAAAAAAACTCGCCCGTAAACAGTGGCGACTCCGCTGGGGAGAGATCACAGTAAGTGGGTTAGACTTGCGTTGAAAGAAATCATCGTTGTTTCAAAATTCTGCATTCTGTACTGTAACCTGTTCCCCGACTGAGATGCCTCGTACGAGGGATCCCTTGTCTCGTACGAGACATCTCAGTTCTGCCCGGCTGATCTGATTCTCCAGTTTGAAAAAAGAATTTTGTTCGGTTCAAACACGTACACAGGATTTCAGATCTGCTCTCTCTTCTGTTTCTGAGTCTTAGGACCTTCCTAACGATAAAGAAACTCCCCATATATCTTAAGGCTAACCTTTGTTTTGCAGGATTACTTGCTAAATGTTTCGTTCCTTGCTTTACACGCGTTTGATTTATGTGTGAACTACGACGGCCTGAGTTCCTCCACAAGATGGAAACGTAGGCAGCCACTTGGCCCGGCCATTGCATGTTTTTATTTTACTTTAAAAAAAAAAACTCTCTATTTTCTCCTTGTCACATATATCTTGACTCTCACACACGTGCACACATGTAGAATAACTGCACTACATACCCTATAAACCCGGGTCCCAATCGGAGGACGGATGTCGGTCAGCACCCCCATTCTAACGAATGTCCCTCGCCGGTCTCTCCAAAGATGGTGTACCCACTCCGTGACATGCTCCTAGACTGTGTTCATGGGGAGCCTTAGCCGTAAACCTTGAATCAATCTCATGCATACATACTATCTAATAAGACACTCCTCGAGACCGGTCGATTCGATTCTTAGGGCTGTTTTAATCTTTTCCCAAGATAACGCATCTTTACAATCTATAATCCTCCCCTGTGAATATGATGAATGTCCCTTCGGTAAAATGTTGAACAAAGGATTTTGAAATAATGGAGAACCTCTCTACAGAAATCCGAGTTTGTGTTTTCCTACTTTGATTATTCTGTGCGGGATTGTGGATGTCATTTTGGCTTAGTATCGACCGCACCGTTCAACATGTCCCTTTCGGTTGTCCCTTAAAATTCATAAGGTTTGATTGCATTAATGTGTTGTTTAACAAAGTGCAAAACAACTACGGAATCACTTAGGTTTGGTTAATTGAATGGTGGATTCCGATGAGAATATGGGACCTTTGCCTAAATTGTCCGTTTGGGAGAGTGCAATACAGGTGAAAAATAAGGGGCTCAGATTCTAGGGTGACAGAATCCACTGTTCCAGGATGAACTAGAGTAGTAACCTCTTAAAATGGATTAAATTCCATCCGACCAATAGGATTAAAATCTGTAAATTTGACTGTTAGGCTTGATGCCTCATACGAGACATCCATTGTCTCGTACGAGACATCCATTGTCTCGTACGAGACATCCTCCTTTTTCTGTGATTCTGCCGTGTTGGTCAACCCCCATTTCATAAAAGCCGACTTGTTGGGACCCCATCCTGGATTTGACACAGTTTCTACACTCTAGGTCCGTCCGATCAGCAAAGTAGCTCCATCTCCTAACACAATGCCCGCCCATATGGAAATGTCCCTCAGAGAAATCTTACAAAGTCTGCGCTTCAAGATGGAAGCCACCGGAGTTTGGAAGGAGGGCCTACCCAACGGAGAGTCCCCAGAGATAAATATCATGCAAGAGTTTTGCTTCAGAGAACTCGACTATGCCTCTTATTATGCTCCGAAGTGGGTATTTGTTTCATATTAGTGAGTTGCGTCTGGATCTGAAGGCATTGTATCGCTTTATTTGCCAGAGGATCATGCCTTCCTCTCACTATCAGGAGGTTCACTGGTACAGGGCCCTTTTGCTCTATGCCATAATAAGGAGGATGCCGATAAACATTGGGGGCATCATGCGGAGTGAGATGGGGGTCCGAGCCAGGTATTTATAGAACAAGAACTATCTATTCCCCATTATGATCACTACTATGGCACAGAGGGCAGGGGTGCCTATGGAGGGGTTCCCCAGACTTTTAGCTCCAGGAACCATCATAAAAAAAGCGACCATAGAAAGCGGGCGAGCGCAGAGAGCTCGGGTCCCAGCCCCAGCTCAAGCTGCTGGCGGTCAGGCTGTTAGTGATGAGGAGGAAGAGGATGATATCCCGATAGACATGACTCAGAGAGAGCTTAATTACTATTTGTCGGGACAGATTCAGGGGTTGGATGATATGTTCAGGGCCTTTCAGCAGCAAGCAAACTATCAGAGAGAGTAGAGGGAAGAAGAGAATGATCAGAGGGTGCAGAGGATGGAGGAGGCATTGTACGCCAACATTCGGGAGGATCAGTATTTCAGACAACGAATGATGGCGGATCATTTTCCTGGTGAGCGGTATCCACCGTTGACATACCCTCCACCGCCTCAGTATGTACCACCTCCGCCATCGCCTCAGAGTGGATGGAATGCTTGGGATGATATTTTTGGACCTCCCCCGCCGTGAGTAGCTCGAGGTATTTCCACTCCCTACGTTTTTATGCTTAGTTGTGAAGAGCATTGGGGGCAATGCTCATATTTGGTTTGGGGGTGGGAATATCGGTTGGTTGTTGGTTGATGCATGTTATCACTTGCTTTGTTGTATAGTTATTCTCAAAAAAAAAAAAAAAAAAAAAAAAAAAAAAAAAAGAGAGGCTGGGTGAAAACCCGAAAGGGTGCCTAGGTAAAAGGAGAGGGAGTGAAAGAAAAAGAAGTTCCATGGCGTAGGTGACAAAAGGGCGGTTTGGAGTGTTTGGGTAGGACATTTTTGAAGTAGGAGGTTTGGTTTAGTGGTGTTAGGTTAGAAATCCTCACTCTTTTCGGGAGTCATAAGGGGTGCTGGAGCTTATGATGAGGTAAATCATTGTTGAACTATGTTGACTTTGATTTCTTTTTTAGGGAGGATGTAGTGAAAGTTAAGCGTGGGGGAAGCTTAGGACATTTTAGTTCCCCTAGCTTTTTGAGTGGGCCCTAGTTGGATAAGCGTGTTATAGTCATATTATGGGTGTGCTATCAATTAGGGCCATTTTTGTTTTCATTGTCATCTTTCGTGTTGGAGTTATAAGGAGCGGAGTCATTTATACTCCGAGTGATTTGTTATTACATTGACTTGTTTGAGATGGGAGTTGTAGAGGAGATAGGTATCATTTTCCTCCATGCTACGCTAATTAGACCGGTGCTTAGAGTTGGGGTTAGGAATATTACTCAGGGACGAGTAATGGTCTAAGCGTGGGGGAATTTGATGGTTGGTTTTTCATGTATGTAATCTCTACAATTTCATGGTATTTCTGTTGACTTTTGATTGTAACTTAGACTAGTTTGATGTAATTTTGGTCCATTTGTGATTTGAGGAACTTTGGTTTTTATTTGTATATTTTGAACACTTTTAGTGTCATTTGTGGTGGTGAACAAAGTCCTCAAGGGTTAATTATGAAGACCAGAAGCGCGTGAGTCAAAACCAGAAGTCAATTGGAAGCTGGGCAAGTCAAGATGGAGAAAAGACAAGGAAGTTCAGAAAAACAGAGCAGACGCCCGCTTGCAGAGTACCGAGCGGCCGCTCAATTCAAATTCTGAAGAACCAATGTTTCTGTCCAAATGAGCGCCTGCCTGGGTACCATCAGGCGCCCGCTCACTCCTTCTCTACAGAATTTCGGGATTCCTTTTCAAAACGGGTTTTGACCCAAGTTTACCTAGTTTTCGGGCCCTAGTTTCTCCTAGTATATATAGTAGACATCAGTAATTTATAGGAGGATGCTTTTCTTTTAGGTTTTATCAAGGATTCAAGTTTTAATCAAGATTTTAGATCTTTCAAACATCAAGCGTATTATCCAGGTTTATGATTTCTAATTGTTTTCTTGTGATAATTGCTATGGGTATGAGTAGCTAAATTCCTTGGTTTGCGGATTGGTTGTGAACAATTGCATGATCTTTATGCTATGAGATGATAATTGTAGTTTTATTTTAACACAATAGATTCAATTCCGTTTTTGAGTTTCAATTATATTGATAGATATTTTTGGCTCTTTAACTATTAGGGTTTGATTTCTTGCACTTGCGTGGAGAGTCAAACATAGCCGTTGGTGTGTTAAATAGTTTGGATCTTGGACCTTGCGGAAAAAGATACAAACTAGGTTTTTATGTTCTTTGAAACTTAATAAATTCTGTGTGTTTTAATTGGACCTTGCGGAAGAATTAATTTACATTGGATAATAGAATTGCAATCCGGCCACCTAACTGTCCCAATTCTTAAATAAGTGAATGAACCCTAAAATCAAGATTATTTCTTATATCATCAAAATAGCATAAAGAAAGTGTAATTGTGATCACCAATCCGTGAACTGCTTGTTATCTCTTGGTTTAAAGCCCTGATTCCTTGTGCTAGTTAAGTTAGTTGTTTTTATTGTTTAGTAGGTAAAAGTAGTTTAATTAAAAATCAAATCAAAAACCCCTTCTTGGTTACTTTTGCACTAATTAAATTCACTTGTTTGTCCAACAAGTCCTTGTGGTTCGACCCTTACATTGGTACAGTGCTACTTCGGTAACTTGTACACTTGCAAGGTATTTTTATTACACAGTGGATTTTATCCATCAAGTTTTTGGCGCCGCTGCCGGGGACTTGTTTTGATTTACAAGTTAATTTAATCGGTGTATGTTTGGTAGGCGTTCATTGGACCCCGAGTTGGTTCCTTTGGACGATAATATCGATAGACTCGACAGGGGCATTCCCCATATTCGTGAGTCTGAGTCTGAGTCTGAAACTTCTGTCACCGAGACAGAGGTAGTTTTAAGTGAATTTGAAACTTCTTCCACCGGGGGAGAAGAAATTGAAGTTGTAATGGCTAATCCCTTAATGAAAGTATATGCTAGGCCTAAGGTTGACACATCGGTGTCATGTATTGTCTTGACTGAGGCCGCTAAAACTAATGAGGCGAAGGGGCATTACTTCAGTCAGTTGCCCAAGTTTCAGGGTCTTCCCGCTGAAGACTCTTTGAAATTCTTGAGAGAGTACATGATGATTATATCAGGATTCCCTGTAAAAGAGGGGGTAACTGATGAACAATTAAGGTTTAAATATTTTCCCTTCTCTCTTCAAGGGGCAGCTAAAACTTGGCTTATGTTGTTTCCTGCTAGGAGTATCACTACATGGGATGGGTTGCATGATGCATTCTTAAAGAAATTCTTCCCGCACGCTACTTTGGCCACCTTTAGACAGAATATCATAGGGTTTACTCAAGAGGTAGGTGAGCCATTTCATGAGGCTTAGGATAGGTTCAAAATGTTGCAAGTGTCCCCATCATGCTTTTCCTGAGGCCCTTTTACATCAAACATTTTATGGTGGGTTAACTGCAGCAGACCAAGCTATGGTCGACAACGCAGCAGGCGGCTTTTTAGGAGCCAAAACTGTTGACCAAACCCAAGAATTATTTGAGATGTTGGGGGCCAATTCGCAAGAAAAAGGCTCTAGAGGGAAACCTAGGGGAGTGCATGAGTTGAGTTGTATGGATGAGTTCACTAGGCAGATGTCTTTGTTAAACCAAAACATGGCTAAAATGAATTCTAATATGTCTTCCTCAAGTGCTAATGTGGTATCTGATTTCTGTGCTAACTGTGGATCTAACACTCATGCTACTAATTTTTGTCAAGTTGTTGCACAGTTTGATTCTGAACAGGTGAATGCGATGCAAGGGTACCCCCCCCCCCCCAAGGCAAAATCAAGGTGGTATGTATTCTAACACTTATAATCCAGATTGGAAAAACCACCCCAATTTTTCTTGGAGGGGTAACCCAGGAATTCAGTACTAGCAGCAGAAACCTCTCTATCCTCCTCCCCCACAAGGGAATCCAGAACAGCAGCCCAAGCAATCTCTGGAGGATATGATGAGGTCCATGATGCAAGAGCAGTAATAAATGAAAATGATGATGGAGCAACGTGAGAAGCAGCAGGAAGCGGTCAACAAAAAGCTGGAGACCCAGATTGGTCAACTAGCTATGGGTCAGCAAGGGCATAAACCAGGAACCTTCCCTAGTCAAGGGGAGCAAGCCAAGGCCATCATGACCCTGAGAAATGGCAAACAGGTAAGCAATGAGGATGTCCTAACTCTCCTTCTGAAACTGCCGAACCACCTGTTGTTGAGAATGTTGTTGGTAAGAGTACTAATGGCATGGGGGAAATTCCTGTTACTTATTCTTCCACCCCCAAGCCATATGTACCTCCTGTACCGTTTCCTGGTAGATTCATGAGAAGTAAGATGGATAAGCAAATGTCTGATTTATATGACATGTTTTCAAAAGTGAACATTAATCTTCCTTTGTTAAATGTCATTAAAAATATCCCAGCTTATGCAAAGTTTTTCAAAGAATTAAATTCCATGAAACCTAAGTATGGGAATGATGAGAAGTTGATTATGGGGGAAAGTGCTAGTGCTGTGGTACAACAGAACCCCCCACCTAAATTGAAGGACCCTGGAAGTTTTAACATTTCTATATCTATGGGGGACTCTAAAAAGGTGAAGGCAATGTTGGATCTTGATGCTAGAATTAATCTGTTGCCACATCATTTGTATCTTGAGTTGGGTTTACCTGAGCTAAAACCCACCACAATGACCTTGCAATTGGCCGACCGTTCAATCAAGAGGCCATTGGGAATTGTGGAGGATGTTTTGGTGCAGGTAGCCAATTTGATTATCCCTGTGGATTTTGTTGTGCTTGAGACTGTTAATGGTGTTGGGAATAGTCAGGATTCTCCCATATTGCTTGGGAATCCATTTATGGCTACTACTAACACCATCATTAATGTGGGTAATGGGACTCTATCTATGTGTGTGGCTAATGAGAAAATTGAAATATCTGTGTTTGATGTCATGCAAAGTCCAATAGATAATGAGTCTTGTAACTGTGTAGATGTGGTAGAGGATTGTGTGAGTGAAGTCTTATGGCATGAGAGAGATTGTGAGGAGTTAGAGTCCTTGTTGTCAAGGGGCAGTGAGAAATCTAGGGATAATACGGATGTTCAACTGATGGCTTTGGAAAAGGCCGACGAACACCATCCTAGTGATGGCCCGATTCACCCTCTAGGCCACTTCAATGAGAAGTCGGTGCCTTCTATTGTAACCCCTTGAGATCTTGAGCTGAAAGCCTTTCCCTCAAATTTAAAGTATATTTTTCTTGGGGAGGGAGAGACTTTGCTCGTGATAATTGCCTCAGATTTGACCCTAAAACAAGAGGCCAAGTTGATCAAAGTGATTCGTGAGCACAAGCAGGCCATAGGGTGGACCATAGCAGATATTAAGGGTATAAGCCCCTCCATGTTCATGCACAAAATTAATCTCATAGATGTTGCTAAGCCGTCTAGAGAGAGACAGAGGAGGCTAAATCCTCACATGGAGGAGGCGGTTAGGAAAGAGGTCCTAAAATTGTTGGATGCATGAATTATCTATGCCGTTGCTGATAGTGAGTGGGTGAGCCCGGTTCAAGTCGTTCCAAAAAATCGGGTTACACGGTCACCACTAATGAGAGGGGTGAGGAAGTACCAACAAGGGAAGTGACTGGGCTTAGAATGTGCATATATTTGCGCAAATTGAATGCTGCAACAAAGAAAGATCACTTCCCTTTTCCCTTTATTGATCAGATTCTTGAGAGGTTAGCCGGACATGAGTATTATTGTTTCTTGGATGGTTTTTCGGGGTATAACCAAATCCCCATTGCACCAGAGGACCAAGCCAAGACCACTTTTACTTGTCCCTTTGGCACATTCGCATTTAGGAGGATGCCCTTTGGGCTTTGTAACGCACCTGCGACCTTTCAAAGGTGTATGACCTCCATCTTCTCTGATTTGATCGATCGATGTGTCGAAGTCTTCATGGATGACTTCTCTATGTTTGGCGACAGTTTTGATGGATGCCTCGAGAATTTGACAATGGTTGTAAAACGTTGTTGTGAGACAAATTTGACCCTTAGTTGGGAAAAATGTCATTTTCTCGTGAGGCATGGCATTGTGTTAGGACATGTGGTGTCAAACAAGGGGATTGAGGTAGATAAGGCTAAAATCGATGTGATTTCAAAATTGTCTCCCCCTGTGTCGGTTAAGGGTGTGCGAAGTTTTCTAGGCCATGCAGGTTTTTATAGACGTTTCATAAAAGACTTTACAAAATTTGTAAGCCTTTATGTAACCTGCTAGCTAAGGACACTGAGTTCATCTTTGACCAAGAGTGTCTAGAGGCCTTCAATCTGCTGAAGGAGAAGTTGACGTGTGCCCCCATTCTATCTAGCCCCAATTGGTCTCTACCTTTTGAGATCATGTGTGATGCGTCTGATTTTGCGATTGGGGCTGTGTTGGGGCAAAGAGTGGACAAGTTACCTCATGTGATCCATTATGCAAGTAGAACTTTAAATGATGCGCAACTGAATTATACTACCACTGAAAAAGAATTTTTAGCAGTTGTGTTTGCTCTTAAAAAGTTCCGTTCTTACTTGCTAGGATCCAAGGTAATTGTCTACTCTGATCATGCTGCACTCAAATATTTGCTGAATAAAAAGGATGCTAAACCTAGACTCCTTAGGTGGATGGTCCTACTGCAGGAGTTTGATATTGAGATCCGAGATAAAAAGGGGACCGAAAATGTGGTGGCGGATCACTTATCGAGGCTTGAGGATTTCACTTTTACGAGTGTAATTGATGGGGCGATTCCGGTTAATGAAAATTTTCCGGATGAGCAACTTTTTGCTTTACATATCCAAGAGCCTTGGTACGCTGACTTCCTTAATTTTCTTGTGACTAATCTGATACCACCACACTTCACTTACGACCAAAAATGAAAGTTTAGGTCGGATGTGAAGCACTATATTTGGGATGACCCTTATCTTTGGAAGGCGTGTCCGGATAAGATTATTCGGCGTTGTATTCCTGAGCATGAGCAAGATAGTGTGTTGCGGTTTTGCCATGAACTCCAATGTGGGGGTCATTTTAGTGGGCAAAAGACCGCCAAGAAAGTGCTTCAAGCGGGGCTATATTGGCCCACTTTATTCAAAGATGATTAGGAATTTTGTGTAAGATGTGATACGTGCCAACGGACTGGCAATATAGGGAAAAGAGATGAGATGCCCCTACAACATAATTTAATTGTTGATATCTTTGATGTTGGGGCATTGATTTTATGGGCCCCTTTCCCCCTTCCCATGGTCACTTATACATACTTGTTGCTGTTGATTATGTGTCTAAGTGGGTGGAAGAAATTCCTACCCGTACTAATGATGCTAATGTTGTTTGCAAGTTTGTGCGTGAAAACATCTTTAGCAGGTATGGAGTACCGCGCGTCATCGTCAGTGACCAAGGGACACACTTCACCAACCGCATGTTTAATCAGGTACTAAAGAAGTATGCGGTTGGGCATAAGTTGGCTACGGATTACCATCCCCAAACTTCGGGTCAAGTGGAGGTGAGTAATCGCCAAATTAAAGCGGTTCTTGAGAAGACAGTGCGTCCAAATCGTAAGGATTGGTCAGTGAAGTTGTGTGATGCACTGTGGGCGTATCGGACTGCATATAAAACTCCCATTAGTATGAGTCCGTATCGCATAGTGTATGGGAAAGAGTGTCACCTACCGGTGGAGTTGGAACACAAGGCATATTGGGCAACCAAAGAGCTAAATATGGATTTGATGCTAGCGGGAGAGAAAAGGTTGCTCGATTTGGACGAGTTAGAAGAGATGAGGCTAGATAGCTATGAGAGTGCCAAATTATACAAAGAAAGGACCAAGAGATATCATGATAAAAATCTAAAGCCCAAGTTTCTCAAACCGGGCATGAAGGTCCTTCTTTTTAATTCTCGCCTCAAGCTCTTTCCGGGTAAATTGTGTTCAAGGTGGACGGGTCCTTATGAATTGGTTAGAATCTATCCCCATGGAGCAGTGGAACTCAAAAATTTGAAAGATGGGATGATTTTCAAAGTGAATGGTCACCGGGTGAAGCCATACTATGAAGGGCTTTCAATTGTGGAAGACATCAATTAGATTGATGTAATCGAGTTGGCGGATCCGGAACAAGCCATGTAATCTCTTAGTGGCATCATGTCGAGCCAAAGACATAAAACAAAGGCGCTTGTTGGGAGGCAACCCAACCAGGTATTATTTATTTTGCTTTCTGTTAGATTATCATTATCCTTAAAGTGAGAGTATGTTGTTCTTCATTGCCATGAGGACATAGCAAACTTTTGGTTCGGGGGTGGTGGTTAAATTTGTGTGTCAGTGTTGGTCGGCTGTGTCAGTGTTGGTCGGTTCGAACTACGGTGACCTGAGCTCCTTATTGTCCTAGGGAGAACGTAGGCAACGAAAGTGCGGTCAAAAGTTTAGTCCGTGTCATCCTTCATGGATCTCTCCGAGTTTGTGGGTTTATAGGGGAGTGTAAATAGTGTCACCCTCCAAAAATATTTTGGGTCATTTTTTTATGTTCATAACGGATATTACGCTTGTGATGTTTGTTTGTGGTGATGTGCAGGAAATCAATTCAACCAGTGGTGGAGCAATTAAACCAGCAGTAAAAAAAAAAAAAAAAAAAAAAAACTGCTGGAAAAACATATCAAGCGCTCGCTTGGTGTACAGGGGGCGCACGCTTGATTTAGAAATCTAAAAGTATGATGTTTCTGCCCAAATAAGCGCGTGCCTGGCCCTTGGTGAGCGCCCGCCCGGTTGACGGGTTGAGAAGTCCCCAGTTGTGTAAAAACGGGTTTTTGGGAGGTTTTAACCTAAATTATTCATCTTCTCCAATTTCTCTCTCTCTCTCTAAAACTCTCCCTCACCCGCCTCTTACTCTCTCTCACTACAAATCCCCCACCCACACTCACTCAAACCAACCCACAAACACCCAAACCATCTCCCTCCCCTCACATCATAACGATTTCAAGCCAAACCCCCCATTTAATCCGGTGATTTGAGGATTTTGGGTTCAAACTTGGGAAGAAGAATCGGGGCTAATTGAAGAGGTTCGGTTCGGAACTGGAAGGCGTCAAAGAAGGGAAAAGTGGTTGTGAGAGCTTGGGAATTCCGAAAATCATCTTCTCCGGTTCCGGCAAGAATTTTCCGGCGATCTCCGACGAGATTTTCCGGCGAGTTCGGGTAAGAACAATTTACAATTTTAAAAGCTGTCAGGGGGTTGTCGAGATTGTTATCATGCCTCCAAGACCAAGAGGACGAGAACGTGGTCGTGGTGTTCCCCACCCCAAGTTGAGCCGGATTTTGACAACACTCGTTTTGTATCTCGGGATTCACAGAACTACTTTGAAAATAAGCAAAATAATGGGGTGATGGTGGAGAGAGGGTATAATTTGACAGATTGTGGGTTAAATGCAATTATTGAACATTACAACTTGAGACGATTGTTGGCCGTGCCGGCCCAGATGGGGTCGAAATTGCTTGTTCAAGAGTTTTATGCAAATTTTCATGCTGCGACTGAGGCCCCCAATGTCTGGGTTAGGGGATTTAATGTTAATGTGACTGGGTGGCCATTAATAATTTCTATAGTTTGTCAAATGCTGTGGCGGATGAGAACTGTGCATACTGGGATTTGAAGAGGAATCTCCAGAATATGGCCCAGTTAAATGATACCTTAGCTTTATTTGCAGGAGAGTTTGGGGTGAACATTGATAGGGGGAACATCCGAAGTGGGTATTTGTTTCATATTAGTGAGTTGCGTCTGGATCTGAAGGCATTGTATCGCTTTATTTGCGAGAGGATCATGCCTTCCTCTCACTATCAGGAGGTTCACTGGTACAGGGCCCCTTTGCTCTACGCCATGATAAGGAGGATGCCGATAAACAATGGGGGCATCATGCGGAGTGAGATGGGGGTCCGAGCCAGGTATTTAGAGAACAAGAACTATCTATTCCCCATTATGATCACTACTATGGCACAGAGGTCAGGGTTGCCTATGGAGGGGTTCCCCAGACTTTTAGCTCCAGGCACCACCGTAACAAAAGCGACCATAGAAAGCGGGCGAGCGCGGAGAGCTCGGGTCCCAGCCCCAGCTCAGGCTACTGGCGGTCAGGCTGTTGGTGATGAGGAGGAAAAGGATGATATCCTGATAGACATGACCCAGAGAGAGGTTAATTACTATTTGTCGGGACAGATTCAGGGTTGGATGATATGTTCAGGGCCTTTCAGCAACAAGCAAACTATCAGAGAGAGCGGAGGGAAGAAGAGAATGATCAGAGGGTGCAGAGGATGAAGGAGGCATTGTACGCCAACATTCGGGAGGATCAGTATTTCAGACAACGAATGATGGCGGATCATTTTCCTGGTGAGCGGTATCCACCGTTGACTTACCCTCCACCACCTTAATATGTACCACCTCCGCCACCGCCTCAGAGTGGATGGAATGCTTGGGACGATATTTTTGGACCTCCCCCGCCGTGAGTTGCTCGAGGTATTTCCACTCCCTATGTTTTTATGCTTAGTTGTGAAGAGCATTGGGGGCAATGCTCATATTTGGTTTGGGGGGTGGGAATATCGGTTGGTTGTTGGTTGATGCATGTTATCACTTGCTTTGTTGTATAGTTATTCTCAAAAAAAAAAAAAAAAAAAGAGAGGCTAGGTGAAAACCCGAAAGGGCGCCTAGGCAAAAGGAAAGGGAGTGAAAGAAAAAGAAGTTCCATGGCGTAGGTGACACAAGGGCGGTTTGGAGTGTTTGGGTAGGACATTTTTGAAGTAGGAGGTTTTGTTTAGTGGTGTTAGGTTAGAAATCCTCACTCGTTTCGGGTGTCATAAGGGGTGCTGGAGCTTATGATGAGGTAAATCATTGTTGAACTATGTTGACTTTGATTTTTTTTGAGGGAGGATGTAGTGAAAGGTAAGCGTGGGGGAAGCTTAGGACATTTTAGTTCCCCTAGCTTTTTAAGTGGGCCCTAGTTGGATAAGCGTGTTATAGTCATATTATGGGTGTGCTATTAATTAGGGCCATTTTTGTTTTCATTGTCATCTTTCGTGTTGGAGTTATAAGGAGCGGAGTCATTTATACTCCGAGTGATTTGTTATTACATTGACTTGTTTGACATGGGAGTTGTAGATGAGATAGGTATCATTTTCCTCCATGCTACGCTAATTAGACCGGTGCTTAGAGGTGGGGTTAGGAATATTACTCAGGGACGAGTAATGGTCTAAGCGTGGGGGAATTTGATGGTTGGTTTTCATGTATGTAATCTCTACAATTTCATGGTATTTTTGTTGATTTTTGATTGTAATTTAGACTAGTTTGATGTAATTTTGGTCCATTTGTGATTTGAGGAACTTTGGTTATTATTTGTATATTTTGAACACTTTTAGTGTCATTTGTGGTGGTGAACAAAGTCCTCAAGGGTTAATTGTGAAGACCAGAAGCGCGTGAGTCAAAACCAGAAGTCAATTAGAAGCTGGGCAAGTCAAGATGGAGAAAAGACAAGGAAGTTCAGAAAAACAGAGCAGGCGCCCGCTTGCAGAGTACCGAGCGGCCTCTCAAATCAAATTCTGAAGAACCAATGTTTCTGTCCAAATGAGCGCCTACCTGGGTACCATCAGGCGCCCGCTCACTCCTTCCGTACAGAATTTCGGGATTCCTTTTCAAGACGGGTTTTGACCCAATTTTACCTAGTTTTCGGGCCCTAGTTTCTCCTAGTATATATAGTAGACAACAGTAATTTATAGGAGGATGCTTGTCTTTTTGGTTTTATCAAGGATTCAAGTTTTAATCAAGATTTTAGATCTTTCAAACATCAAGCGTATTATCCAGGTTTATGATTTCTAATTGTTTTCTTGTGATAATTGCTATGGGTATGAGTAGCTAAATTCCTTGGTTTGCGGATTGGTTGTGAACAATTGCATGATCTTTATGCTATGAGATGATAATTGTAGTTTTATTTTAACACAATAGATTCAATTCCGTTTTTGAGTTTCAATTATATTGATAGATATTTTTGGCTCTTTAACTATTAGGGTTTGATTTCTTGCACTTGCGTGGAGAGTCAAACATAGCCATTGGTGTGTTAAATAGTTTGGATCTTGGACCTTGCGGAAAAAGAGACAAACTAGGTTTTTATGTTCTTTGAAACTTAATAAATTCTATGTGTTTTAATTGGACCTTGCGGAAGAATTAATTTACATAGGATAATAGAATTACAATCCGGCCACCTAACCGTTCCAATTCTTAAATAAGTGAATGAACCCTAAAATCAAGATTATTTCTTATATCATCAAAATAGCATAAAGAAAGTGTAATTGTGATCACCAATCCGTGAACTGCTTGTTACCTCTTGGTTTAAAGCCCTGATTCCTTGTGCTAGTTAAGTTAGTTGTTTTTATTGTTTAGTAGGTAAAAGTAGTTTAATTAAAAATCAAATTAAAAACCCCTTCTTGGTTACTTTTGCACTAATTAAATTCACTTGTTTGTCCAACAAGTCCTTGTGGTTCGACCCTTACATTGGTACAATGCTACTTAGGTAACTTGTACACTTGCAAGGTATTTTTATTACACAGTGGATTTTATCCATCAGTGCACAATGAAAATGACTATTCTAAGGCGATTCCATTCTCCAGAACCCGCCCAGTACTTATCATGATGCTAAAATAAGGGTACTTCTCCGGTCTTGGAGTTGGCAAGCATTTACAAGGGATAAAAGAACCACCACCTGTCGTTCTATACCCCCCAGAATATGGTTTAGGGTATGTGTCACCACTCAAAGGCGTCCCTAAAGAAGAAAGGGATTGGACTTCATACATAGTACCACTAGCACCACCCTATCGAAGGACTCTAGACGGATACTTTGTACGCGAGGGGGAAAACTTGTCATACTTCATGTTCTCTGAACCATGGATCAACCATAGGGGGAAGCGCCAACCGGGCTTCGAAATCTTCAGTGACTATGTTCCATACTCACTTGAAACAGAACCGATGCAATTCTCGTGGCTACCTCGAGAATTAGGGGGTACTAAGGCCGAAGCATTCAGTGAGTGGGACTTTGTGCTGGGAGAAGACCTACTGCGCCAATTTCTCAACCTTTGCAAGCTAGAGGACGCTCAGATTAATGCAATAGACAAGGGGGACGCTCCGAACCAAGACTACACCAAGCTCATCAAGAAGGGCGACGAGCCTATCCAGAATTGGTATACAACTGGGGGACCCATAGAAAGTGAAGACTTCCTGACCAAAGAATTAGGATGTACTCCCCATCCCTATAGAGAAAGAAAATTTGTAACTCTTACCTTAGAGTCAGATACCGCTACCGATGAGCTCACCGAAGAGGACTTGGATGCCATCACGGAACGTGTATTCCCCTACTTTCTTAATGAAAAAAATAGATTTTTCTGAGTATCCCGAGATTGCTAGCGTCCTAAATGATGAATTAAATAATAACTCTAATGAATTAGATAATAATGAGTCATATGACGAGATAGATCAAAAAAATGAACAAATCTTAAAAGAAATTAATAAGCAAGTAGGTCGTCGTGGCGGAAATGGTCCTATTAATGCCAAAGAAATGCAAACAGTTAATCTGGGGATGGAGGATGATCCGGAAGAGACATAGATTGGCAGTTTCTTCAAGGGGAACACCGACAAGCCTTATAGCGCTTCTCCGAGAATTCGTGGATGTGTTCGCGTGGTCCTACAAAGATATGCCGGGGCTAGCCAATTCAATTGTTGAGCAGAAGATATCGCTGCTTCCTGATTCAAAGCCAGTCAAGCAGAAACTCCGCAGTATTAAGCCAGAATGGTCGGTACAAGTCAAACAAGAGATAGAGAAACTCCTGAGTGTTGGGTTCATCAAAGTAATAGAGTATCCAACCTGGTTGGCTAATACTGTACAGGTTTCCAAGGCAAATGGAAAGGTCCGCATTTGTGCTGATTTCCGTGATCTCAACAGAGCATCTCCGAAAGATGATTTTCCTCTTCCCAACATAGACATGCTCGTTGACAATACCGCGAAATACGAAGTCCGTTCATTCGTAGACGGATTTGCCGGTTACAACCAGATCCTCATGGCCGAGGAGGACCAACACAAAACAGCGTTTACCACACCTTGGGGGATGTTCTGTTATACAGTCATGCCATTCGGACTCAAAAATGCCGGAGCCACTTACCAAAGAGCTGTAACTGCGTTGTTCCATGACATGATACATAAAGAAATAGAGGTGTACGTTGACGATATGATTATACACTCCAAAGGCTCTGATGGATAGCACTTCGTTGACCTTAGAAAGTTCTTTGAGAGGTTGAGACACCACAAGATAAGACTTAATCCGGCCAAGTGCACAGTTGGGGTAGTGAAACGAAAGGTCCTTGGGTACATGGTCACTGAGCGTGGTATAGAAGCAGACCCCGCTAAGATCAAAGCCATCATTGACATGCCTCCACCTAAGACGCAAAGAAAATTCAAGGGATTCATGGGTCACCTTCAGTACATTAGTCGTTTCATTAATCAGCTCACGATGATGTGTGAACCCATTTTTAAGTTCCTCAAGAAGAACGCATCCTTAGAATGGACAGAAGAGTGACAAGAAGCCTTTGGAAAGGTCAAGGAATACTTAGTGAATCCACCCGTGTTGGTTCCACCGCATAAGGAGAAACCATTGACCTTGTACCTCACGGTCAATGATACTGCATTAGGGGCTATGCTAGCACAAGAGCAACCTGATTCGAAGAAAGAAAATGCCGTGTACTTTGTCAGCCGTTGCTTCCAAGGGGCTGAACTGAATTACTCTGCATTAGAAAAGTCGTGTGCGGCACTAGTATGGGTAGCTGAGAGACTAAAGCCATACATGGAGGCGTTTCCCGTACAACTAATCGCAAGGATGGACCCAATGAAGTACATCTTCGAGAAGTCTCATGTTTCCTCTAGGGTAGCCAAATGGTACTTCATGCTCGCGGGGTATGATATCACTTACATCACACAGAAATCCTTAAGAGGAAGAGTCTTCGCGCTTCATTTAGCCGAATTTCCATGTGATAAAGCGAAGGGGGAAGACCCGCGATTCCCTGATGAGGACATCTTGGCAATAGCAGAAAATAAGTGGCGATTATTTTTCGATGGCGCAGCCAATAAACGGGGATATGGCATTGGAATGTTACTAGTAGATCCCTCAGATTTCTGCACTCCACTTGCAATCCGCCATGACTTTGAGTATTGGTCCCAAAGGGAAACAAGGGTATGAAAAATAGCTAGAGGGGGGGTGAATAGCTGTTTTAAAATTATTTTCGTACCGTTGATAAACTCAATTGCAAATGCGCACTTTATCAAATAAGCGTTATGATATGCGCCTATGTGAGTGAGTGAAATGCACAGCGGAATTTAGTAATGTAAATAGGCGCAAAGTATGATAAAGGGGGTGCACACACACTCTAAGTATTTTGGCTCGAGGTGGGTGAAATAAGAAACTAAGGCAAATGATATAACAAACACAACATAGTTCAATCAATCAATCTACAATGAATAAACAAACAAATAGTTAGAAATGATATGAACTTGAAAGGAAATAGCAAGATAGTTAGTACGCGCTATTTGGAGAGGTTCGATCGGGAAAATGATCTACGTCCTCTACCAAGATGGTTAGTCTTGGATTTCTAATGGAGATCTTATATAATGAGAGAGTGTTACAAATTACAATCGTTTTGAGCTTATACACTAACTCAAGATCTATTTCTATGAAAGAACAAATCCTAGACAATAACCGGTGTATCTCTAAAAGAAAGATCTAAGTGATCAAACTTAAAGAGGTGCGTGTGTGATTTTAGATTCAAGGCTCTTTAGATCTTTGAGATTGAGAGCACAAGAAAACTAAAGTGTTTTCGCTTGGGATCTGGGCTAAGGATGAAGTTATGAAGATGTTCTTGAGAATTCTGGAAATAACAAAAGCAATCTTCAAATCTTCAACAAATGCTTGAGAGAGAAATTCTTGAAAAGCTTAGCAACTTCATATGGTTGAAGTTATGGGGTATTTATAGTAGAGCCCCAAAACCTAGCCGTTGGAAATCCTTGGTGAGTTAGAGAAAGGACGGATGTGCTGTCGCTCATTGAGTGGAGCACGTGTCCTTTTATAGCCGTTAGACACATAACACAAATATGACCGTTATGGACAGGTGTCCTTAGATGCGGGTGCATACGTGTTATTTAACCACCGTTGGATCATTGGCGTAGTTTGAATCTTCTTCAAGTCTTTGAATCTTCATTAAATCACTGAATGTTATATCAACATTTATGCGCGTTGAGCCAAGGGGCGCGAAGACATAGCGCGCGCTAAGCCATCTGAGGCGCGTGAGCTAAGCTAGGCGCATACTCATGCGCGCGCCTAAGGAGGCGCATGGCGCGTGGCTCAAACTTACGGAGTGATTTTCTTCAATCTTGATCTTCTTGCCCTATTCCTAAGCCTATTCTATTACAATGGACAACCTAAAAAATGAAGTATAAATACTTCTTACATGTGGGTCTAAAGTCCATGAAATAAAACTTAGGTGATGGATCAATCAAATCTAATCAATCCTATTACATTGAAACTGAGATATAAGTGGGCATACCCAACAATCTCCCCCTATTTGATTGATGCCATTACTTACTATATCAGGGACAAACATTATACTTGATAATAACATGTCCAAATAAATGAAATTGGTAAATCATGTCTCAAGTTAATGCACACACTAGTCCAAGATATAGATTTCTAATCTATTCCAATAAAGATAAAACATTACAAATGGAATGATAGAAATGACCGTTTATAACACATTCAAAATGATATGAGTTTTAGTTTTGAAATGTGTTTAAACAAAGTTTAAACTCAATGCATGAAATATGAAACAATTCAAATATGATGCATATGATTTTAGACAACAATCATTGTTCTACAAACAAGAAGTTTGAATGAACAAGTTTTGAAACAAAAGTGATGTTTTATTCTCATTAATACTCAAGGTGTAAGAGTTGAGTACAAGTATTTAACAGAACAAAAACAAAAGGTGCTAAAACATGTAAGCACTAAATCACTAATAAAAGTTTCTAATCACAAAAAGAGTTCTAACAACTTACAAACAAAACATAAACTAAGGGTTGGGAGGAGGCGCGTCGTCATCCTTCAATCCTTCTTCTATTTCTGAAACAGAGCGCTGAATCTGTTTGGAGAGTTGGTGACAACGGTTTACAACACCGTGAGTATCAGTGACACCATCTCTAATGTAGCGCAAATGATCAACATTTATGTTTTGATACTCATCAATGGTGCGCTGAGTGATAGATTGCTGTTGTGAGAAGTTTTCAGTGAAGGCTTGGAATTTAGCTTCAACAGCAGTTTGGGCAGTGAGAATGTCAGCAGAAACTCTATCTGTGCGCCTGTCTGCACTGGAATGCATGGCATTGAAGTGAGTGACAACTAATTCCTTCAAAACATCAATCTTTGAGAGCAGTGAATTAATGTCAATATGCGCGCCAGTAGCAGAGCTGGAAGAGGGCGCAGGAGTTTCAGGAGCTGAAGGCGCATGGGATTCAGGAGCTTTGGGTTTTGCGCCAGGATCAGCACCATAAACAGTTAAACCCAGGATTTCTACTTCATCCTTAACTTCTTTGAGTTTTATCAACAACACTCAATAATTTTTGGCTATCTCCAGCCACCATCTCAAACAACTTCCTTATATCACCTGCTATATTCAACTCTACATCCCTTATGGCATTAATGAAATCTTGGCCATCAGTGAGTTTGATGCCACCATCTATGCGCTCATGTAGGGAAGCAAGAGTACCTTTGAAAAGTTCATTAATTTGATCTATAGCATCATTCCATTGTTGAGGAGTAAGGAAATGTTTGACTTGATATTCGCATCTATGCGCGCCATCTCCCCCTTAATGGCATCAATCTCATCAGCTTGCTGAGTAAGCATAGAAGTATGAAGCTCCATCTGAGAATTAATGTGAGCTTGACCTTGCTGAAGTTACTATAGCAGTGAAATAATTACACTCATGTCAGGAGTGGGAGGAGGAGGCGCAGGAGAAGTATGAGGCGCAGGAGGTGAAGGTAGATATTCATCACTTGAAATAGGCTCTACTGAAATAGTTGGGGGCGCAGAATCACGAGGAGAAGGCGCAGAAGGGCTCTTGCGCCTAGTCAAGGGCTCTGGCTCCCCCTGAACTGGATCATCACTTAAGTCGCCAAAAAGTTCATCAGATAGCCTATCTTTGAGTGCTTGGCGCTCAGCAGAGAGTGGATCTGAAGTTAGTTTTTGAGCTGGAGCAGGAGCAGAAGGCTTTGATGGAGGCGCACGAACAATAGGAGGTTCATTTAGAGTGGGCGCGCGTACATCAGTGCTAGACCCTGCGCCTTTGCGCCTTTCAGACTTGGATAAATCAGCAGCCTGTTTCAATCTGTAGTCCTCATCCCTCTTTTTCTGCGCTTCTAGTCTACTGGCTTCCTTAGCGCGTTTAAGTTCCTTCTCTTCTTCAGTTTTAGTTTTTGGGCGCTTAGGAGGTCTGCTTGTTCTTTCAGCAACCTCTTTTCCTTTGCCCTTTTCTGCGCCTGGAACAACTGTTGGTTCTGCGCGAGGTGCTGCTTCAATATCTGCGCCTTCTTCTACGCCATCTGCATCGTCATCAGACTCAGTGGCTTCATCAACCAACTAATATCCTTTAACTCTTGGCGCGCGCTTAGCCATGCGCTTCCTGCGCCTTTTCATAACCAAACTATATTTCCCAAAGATAGGAACGTCAGTGGTTTGATAAGCTGGGTTCTGAGCGAGGAAATTAGCAAGAGCAGGATAAGTGAGAAATATCTTCGTGAGTATTCTGCAGTGAGTTTTGAACTTCGTCTTCCCATCAGCCTTGTTCTTGTTGTACTTATCAATCTGGTCCGACAAAGTTTTGAATAAGATTTGAGGCCAGTTGAAGATTGTGTTTCCCATAATAGCTGCAGTATATTCCCACTGCTCCATTGTAAATCGGTTCACATTTCCCGTCTTGAAAATAATGGAAGTCCCCACCAAATGCGCGATATGCGCCAATAAATCACCACCATCCCTTATTTCAACAGATTTCATGTTGTTCTGAAGGGTAGGAATGTTGAGATGGGTTCTCGCCATAAGATTCTGTGCAGCAGCAGGATAGGTATTGATTTTACCAGCTACACTCAGGGGGCCAGTTGTGTTGAAGTTGATGATATTTTTTAGAGTGCCAGTAGAGATAGTTATAGCAACGTTCTGAACGGTGGCGCATATCCTGTAGCGCACATATCCATCAGCCGGAGTCTCAACGAGAGCAGCAGTTGAGAAGAATTTATCCACGAGGAGCGGTGAGTAGAAGGGCTTCTCCAAAGTAAATAGAGGCAGTAGACCAGCTTGTCTGATAAAATCCATAATATCAACGCCAATTTGGACTGCAGATAGCTCAGTGAGATTAAATGTCTCACCGGGTCTGAAATTTGCTGGATCCTGAAAACATAACAATGATTTAAGTTAGGAGTGTATAAGGCGCATAGAATCATAAAATGAGCTAAGTATAGAGTAGGCGCAGGACAATATATAGGCGCATAAAAAATAGCATGCGCATACTATTATTAGGCGCATATATGTTGTAGGCGCATACAAATACGAGGCGCATATCATGGTTCTATGAAATATACTAAGGAAAAATTAAACATAAAAATTTGACTAAGTAAAATGTTAGGCGCATAAAATGTTAGGCGCATAATGGCTTTAGGCGCATAAGTTGATTGAGGCGCATAACATTTGTATTTGCATAGGGTGCATACAATTATTAGGCGCATGAATCAAGGAAGGCGCATAAGGTCATAGGGCGCATAACCAACTAGGCGCATAAATCAACACTTAGGCGCATATCTATGTGAAATTCATACTAAGTATAAAAACACACAAAAACACACAAACACATGCAAACATACATATGCAAGTTTTTAAGAATCAAAATATGAAAATTTAGAAAAACATGTTTTGAAAATTTTGAAACCCAAGTCATGCAAAAATAATGAATAACACGAAGAACATGCTTGAGTGCTTGAAGAACATCAAGAACACCAAGAACACATAATTCGTGAAACTTCACTAAATCAAGCATACAATATATCAAAATGACCGCATGAACACAAGGATCACAAAAATGTAAATCAAAACAAGAAAAAATTAACAACAAGTCCAGAAAATGGATTCAAAGATCCGAAAATTTAAAAAGTAAAAAATCTAAGATTTTCAGATTCGCAAAATATATTGCATTGATCGTCGAAAAGTTTAGTTTAAAAGATTCTAAATCACAAAACGAACATAACCTAACAAACGATTTTGAAAACGGAGAATCGAAACAAGATTTATCAAGAAAAAAGCAATTTCGGTTTTCAATAAAACAAGAACCCAGAAAAACAAAAAAAATAGATTTGCAGAAAATAAATGAGATTAAGGTTAGAAATCCATACCATTTCGTCTTGGGTTGATTTTGTAGTTCTCTTAGGACCCATATATGTATATATAGAAGATAAAATGAAGAGAAAAATGGAGAAAGTATAGAGAAAGAGAGATGATGAGTAGAGAGAGAGAGAAATTGGGAGAGAAGAGAGAGAGTATAGGCGGTTTAGAGTTGGTGATGTGAGAGGAGGGAGAAAGAATATATATATATATAGGTTTGGTTTTAAAAAAATTCACAAATATGGAAATAATAGGGTTAAAATTTAAAAAGATGAGAAGTTGAAGGGATGGGCATTAATGAGGAAAACAAAATTTCGGCTCATCATGGCAAAAAGGACGGCGCATTAATGAGGGATTTTTGGAGATGATGGCTATTTAATGCTTAATGACCCAAAGTACTTTGATGTGACATTTTGGGTAAAGAGAAATTGTCCCACTTCCCTCATAAGTGTATGAACAATTATGACCAAATTTTTGCATAAACCCCAAAAACATCTGTTTTGGTGTAAGTTTGGGGTGCAAGAAATATATCCCCAGAAAATAAAATTTTTGAAAAAATGAAAAATGAGGGAAAATTAATTGCACAAGTACCCTTGAACAATTATGGGAATGTCAAAAGACAAAAATTCCTACAATAAATGATCAGAATAAACTTACTTGGTACTTGTGAAAATTGAATGCAATCAATCATTGAAATAATAAATTTTGAGCATTGATTTAGCCGCGATCATAAATGGGCGCATGAGGGGCGCATGATCTCATCGAGGCGCGCAGAATGATAATGGCGCATAAGGCACTTAGCATGCAAAGAGTGAGGGGCGCATTCTAGGCGCATGAAGTTTCCTTGAAACTTTGAAAATGGTCTAACATTTAAAACCTAGTATACTCATAACTCACTAAAACAAAATCATTAGTATTGACAAAACTGTATTGAATTTTAGTTGAGTTCAAGCATACCCATTTCACCTCTCAAAAAGATGAACCGTTTCACGTCAAGTGCTTTCGTTAGAATGTCGGCGATTTAATAGTCGGTTCCCACGTGTTCCAAATGAATATTGCCTTTCTCCACGTGGTCTTTGAGGAAGTGATATTTGATGTCGATGTGCTTGGTTTTGGAGTGCATGACAGGATTTTCAGAAACGACAATGGTTGAAGTGTTGTCGCAGTAGATGGGATAATTTTCTTCGATGATATCATAGTCCACCAATTGCTGCTTCATCTATAGTATTTGACAGCAACAACTTCCCGCAGCGATATATTCAGCTTCGGTTGTTGAGACAGATACTGAAGCTTGTTTCTTACTCGCCCATGACACAAGTCGATATCCGAGGAAATGACAAGTGCCACTTGTGATTTTCCTATCAATTGTGCACGCTGCATTGTCCGCATCTGAATAACCTACAAGTTTAAAGTTCAAATCTTTGGTGTACCAAAGTCCAAGGTTAACAGTACCGGATAGATATCTTATAATACGTTTCACAGCAATTAAGTGCGCTTCTCTATGGTCATATTGATAACGAGCGCAAACACAAACACTAAACATAATATCGGGCCTACTAGCAGTAAGATAAAGGAGCGAGCCAATCATACCTCGATAGAGCGTTTGATCAACAAATTTACCTTTTAAATCTTTGTTGAGTTTGTTGCCGGTGGCCATTGGACTATCGTATGGTTTAGCATTTTCAAGTCCAAACTTCTTGATTAAGTCCTTTGTATATTTGGCTTGATTGATAAATATGCCTTCATTCATTTGCTTGATTTGAAGCCCGAGGAAGAATGTGAGTTCTCCCATCATGCTCATTTCAAACTTGCTCTTCATTAGTTTCTCAAAGCGCTTGCACAACAATTCATTAGTAGAACTAAATATAATATCATCAACATAAATTTGAACAAGTAATTTATGACCATTATGTTTGGCAATGAAAAGAGTTGTATCGATTTTACCGCGTGTGAAGCCTTTTTCAATGAGAAACTTTGATAGTGTATCGTACCATGCTCTTGGTGCTTGCTTGAGTCCATACAAAGCTTTCTGGAGTTTGTACACATGATTTGGAAATTGAGAATCTTCAAACCCAGGTGGTTGAGCAACGTAGACTTGTTCTTGGAGTTCACCATTTAGAAACGCGCTATTCACATCCATTTGATATAGCTTGAAGTCCTTGTGAGCAGCGTAAGCTAGAAATTATCGGATAGCTTCAAGTCTTGCTACGGGCGCAAAAGTTTCATCGTAATCAATTCCTTCTTCTTGCCTATAGCCTTGTGCAACCAATCTTGCTTTGTTTCTTGTGATGGTTCCATTCTCATCCATCTTGTTTCTGAACACCCATTTCGTACCAATCACTCCTTGATCATTTAGTCTTGGAACAAGAGTCCAAACCTTACATCGTTCAAATTGATTAAGTTCTTCTTGCATAGCCATAACCCAATTAGGATCTTGGAGCGCTTCATCAGCCTTCTTCAGTTCAATTTGAGAGATAAAAGCAGTATAAGCATCAAAGTTTGTAGCTCTCCTTATACGAACACCAACGTTTAGATCACCAATGATATTATTAATTGGGTGACCTCTAACTTCACGAATTTCAGGAGGTAAGTTAGGTTGAGTCGTAGTAACTTGAAGGTCTTCAATTGATACATCTTCACCAGATTCTAAATCATCAAAATTTGGGGGTTGAATTGGTGTAGAGTTGAAACTTGGGTTTACACCAGATGCAGCAGTAGATATAGGCGCATGAGAGGAATCAAGAGGCACAACATGTGAGTGAGGCGCAGCTGATGATCCATTTGGCGCGCCATATGAGGAGTTAGGCGCAACTGATGTGGATGGATTTTCTTGAGTTGATAGATTCTGATTTTGAGTAGGCACAACATAAATAGGAGCACCTGTATCATTAAGCTCAACAGAATCATCAGAAACATTTGGAGCCAAATGTGGCTCAAGGAGAGAATGTTCATCAAATGTAACATGTACAGATTCAACTATCACTAATGTAGATCTATTAAAAATGCGAAAAGCTTTAGAATGTTTGGCATACCCAACAAAAATACCTTCGTCGGCTTTGGCATCGAATTTACCTCTATGTTCGTTTCCGTTGTAGAGGATATAACACTTGCAACCAAAGATCTTCAATAATGCAATGTTGGGAGTTCTACCACGCCAAAGTTCATACAGAGTCTTGTTGTGAAGTTTGTTGATGAGGGAACGATTTTGAGTAAAACATGCTGTGTTGATAGCTTCTTCCCAAAAGTACTTAGGCAATTTCGCTTCAGCTATCATCGTCTTTCCCACTTCAATCAACGTCCTATTCTTTCTTTCCACAACACCATTTTGTTGAGGAACTCCAGCGGTTGAGAAGTTGTGATCTATCCCATGATCGTCGCAATATCGAGCAACACCGTTGTTCTTGAATTCTGTTCCATTGTCGGATCGAACACTAACGATGCCATCTTCTTTTTGGGTTTGTAGCAGTCTGAATAAGGTGGTCAAAATGTCGTAACATTCGTCTTTTAGATCATCATTTCCACCCATGTGTATCTTGAATAATCATCCACCACAACTAGAGTATACTTGTTCTTTCGAATACTTGCAGTGGTGACTGGTCCAAATAGATCAATGTGGAGCAGTTGCAAACATTTAGAAGTTGAGGGATTGGTCTTGCTGGAGAAAGATTTCTTCGGTTGTTTGCCAAGTTGACACGCGGCGCACTTCTTGTCATGATGATCAGCAACCTTGGGAAGTCCTTTAACAAGGTTATTCCTGCTGAGTTTAGATAGATATTTGAAGTTCAAGTGACTTAAGCGCTTGTGCCACAGCCAACTATTTTCGCTCACACTTTTAGCAACAAAACAAAGATTAGTACTAGAGTTCATACTATGGAAATCAATAATATAAATATTTGTCTTACGATATCCAGTGACTAAAGTAGCTCCAGTTTTGCCATCCTTGATAAGACATTGAGTTGAGGTGAAATGGCATTCTAATCCTTTGTTGCAGAATTGAGATATGGATAATAAATTGTGCTTGAGCCCTTCGACGAGAGAGACTCTTTCAATGCACACTTTGTCTTTCTTGAGCTTTCCATATGCAACAACTTGACCTTTGTTATTATCACCAAATGTTACTGAGGGACCTCTTTCTTCATGGACATCTTCTAATAAGGATTCATCTCCAGTCATGTGTCTTGAACACCCACTATCGAGAATCCATTCATAATTTCTTGCTTTTGAAGATCCAGCCATGAAACAAAGAACCTGAAATATAGATATTTAAGCAGGTCCCCTTTATTCCTTTTGGGTCCTAGGGTTAGCAACTTTTGACAACCCACTCTTGCTTGAACTTAGGGTTTTTACGTCCTTTGGCATTGGGAGTGAATCGCAAAAGACATTCCACGGCCTTGTGTCCAGAACAATCACAAATGGAACAATGATGAAAGCCACCAATCACATGAGTTTTCACAAACTCTTTACTTTTCTTTGGGGTAGCATTCTTCTTTGGGTCAGATGGACTAGACTTAAAAAAATCCTTCTTTTGAAATTTTGGAGCGCTTGATCTAGGAGGGCGCATAGGGCTAGGAGGCGCACGGCGATGAGGCGCGTGGCTCCTAGGCGCATAATGAGCACTCGGAGAAGGAGCGCGCTTTGTTTCAAGAGGGATTTTTCTAGAGGATGATATCTGTAGATATATCTTTCCCATTAGCTTTCCCAAATTGCTTCGTTGGGTAGACATAATGAAATGTTTGTCTCTTGACTTTTTCCTGTCCTTTACCCATTGAATTAGAATGTTTTTCCTTGGAAATTTCAAAAGTTTGCTGGTTAGTAAATTCACTATCTCTTTCAACACATGAAATATGGACATGAACCTTTACGAGCATGAACTTGAACACATAAGGAGCAACTTTGATGTTTTGACCCAAGCCCATAAACTATTTTAAGATAGAGTTTTAAGAGCATGAAATCGTGGTTCTGAGCAGAGTATGAAAAACTGGTAGTAAACAAGGATTCATCGATTTAATTCAGGTTTTGATGTTCTTTAATTTATTTCTTGTTCTTGATTTTATGAGTAGCTAAGTTCTTAGATTCATGGATTGGTAGTAGCAAAAACTAAATCTCTATGCTATAGATTTAATTCTTCCTTTGAATCTATTTCTTGTTCATCATAATAATCTTGATTCTGTTTTAGAGTTATGTTAAGATAATTTTGGCTCTTTAACTTCTTGGGTATAAATTCTTGCACTTGCTTGGAGATTTATACATTGACCAATATTGTGGTGATTAGATCCGATTGAGGACCTTGCGGAAGTCGAAAAGATCTATGTTCAAATATTCTTAAGTACTTCATGAATTCTTTGCATGTGAAACGGACCTTGCGGAAAGTAGAACATAAAGAGAGTATTAGTATTGCAACCCGGCCACCTAACCGTCCCAATTCTCACTCTTGTGAACTAACCCAAGAATGAGATTGATCTTGTTATTATGAGTATAGGCATAGAGTGAAAGTATTTGTGAACCCAATTTGTGAATCTATTCATTAGTCTTGATTTTATTTATTTTCTTAGATTAATTTTAATTATAGTTTTAGTAGTTATAAATAATCAAATCAAACCCCATTTATTTATTTTTCTAGTTTTAATTTGCATTCTTGTTAATCATTCAAGTCTCTGTGGATTCGACCCTTACTTGTGCATACTACTACACCGGTAACTAGTACACTTACTAGGTTTTAATTATCACTGAGGATTTTTCTCCATCAGATTTATTGGTAGGATTGATTTGAACCCAGAAACCTTAAGGTAGAATAAAAAACATTGTGTTTTTATTGGCAAATAACACGTATAAATTCCTTAATGAAATAATAGAAATGCCTTATTGAATGACCAACAAAACGGTTAGGATTAAATGTCCACAGCATGTATATATATTAGAATTAAGACACCCACGTTACTTGAAACATGAAATAAAAGGAATTATGATTCCAGCATTACATCTTCAAAGGACATATGATTCCAGCAATACATGAAACTTGAACAAAAGGAATTAGATTTAATAACAGGGATTCTTTCAATAACTTGAATATTTGGTGAATGTTTTTTTTTTTTTTTTTTTTTTTTTTAATATGAATTCATAATGTCATAAAGGTACAAATCGGCATATAGATAGGCTAACACAAATCTCCCTAACAGGATTCGAACTTGTGACCTCTGCATGGTAAGCTAAAACCGGATACCAGCTTGAGCTAGAGCTCTTTGGTTAGGATGGTGAATGAACGAAGTTACATGAAACTTGAAATAAAAGGAATTATAATTGAATCAATACATCTTAAAAGAAATTTGAATCATACAATAATACAATAATACATTATACATGAAACATATGTAGATGGTTGGGCCCCGGAATATGGGAAATCTACTGTTTCCCCTTGGTCAAGTATACAACTATCAACTTCAAATTCGTCAAACGGAGGAGTGTATCATCTGGTGTGTGGATTCATCTTTTCTAGAACAGGCAATATCCTGAGTATAAACTTAATGAACTCCATTTCAACCACACTCCCAGCTAGATTCACAATATCAATCTCTCTCATTGTATCAAAATAGAAACCCGAACACCGCAGCAAATCTTTGTTGAATCTTTGAACTTGCACACTATTAGCATCACCTATGTAAAACTCCTATATGGAACACAATGTCAACTTCTTTTAATCTGAAACAGCTACGTAGACAGTTTGGAATAAAGGGAGTAATAATTAGAAAGTTTTATTACTCACATCAATTGAAACATTCTTCAAGTTAGGACAGTTATCAATCAGAGGGAGAAGTGATAAAACATCCTTGACCACGAAAGCAAATCCAAATAGTTTGAGAACTCCAAGGTGGACGAAAGAAGTTTTAAAAGCTTGTGTTGTCAAGTCCTGGAATTTAAAATAGAATAAGGTTGTAAGAAGGAAACTAGTAATATACTACTCCCTCCGTCCCAGAGTATATGTTCACTTTTCCTTTTTAGTGTGTCCCAGAGTATATGTACACTTCCTAAAATGGTAAAGAATCATTTCTTTTCCTTCAACTCATTCTCTCCTACTTACTTTTATACTCACAACACCAATCAACTTACTATTTCTTCCCACTTATTATCTCTCCTACTTTACTTTTATACTCACAACACTCTTAAATCACTTCTACCTTTTCTTAATCTCCGTGCAAATGGGAGGGTGGACATATACTCTGGGACGGAGGGAGTATCATATATGTGATCTTGCAATTTAGTTATTTGACGTTTCGTCGGTTTTGCAATATGGTTCCAAAAAGTATAATTGTGCCACTCAGATTCCCGTCTTTTAAAATTTGTTGCATATTTATTGAAATAATGATATTGTGTTTTTTTTTTTTTTTTGACGGACTCAAAGTCGTCTTGACTTTTTAAGGGACATTTATCGAGTATTTACACTACGTTAGTGTCATAACTTAATTTCGTTAGGCCAAATCCATATAACCCTAGTTACACTATTGTTTTCCATGCAACCTCCCACAACTACAACCACTGGACCTCCACCACCAATGTAATAACCGGCCTTTTTGGCCCATTAATATTATTAGTTGTGCTTTTATATTGAATATTTCGATCGGACTCATTAAATAATTAATGAGTTGGGCTAATAAGAAGGGCCCAATCTAGTCAACTTTGGAAAACCTTTTTGGAATAGGAAAGGGGAAACCTAAGTATTTAAACAACTCTTTAACCCTCTCCCTATTATTTTGTATCAATCAAAAACCCTAGAGAAAAAGAGAGAGAGGAGGCGGAGAGAGAGGGAGAGCCGAGAGAGAGAGGAAGAGGAAGAAGAGAGGAGAAAGAGCGAAGGAGGAAGAAGAAGATTCAACCCCCTTCGAAGGTAACTCTCTCACCCCTAAATAATTATTCTTGGGTTGGGTATCGCCTAGGAATTATGAAACAGAACTTAGAACCCTAACCCTAAATTGATAAAACTAGGGTTTATTGTTAACTTTTGAAAACATCTTTAATGGAAAAGTTGGGATTAGTATTGACATGCATGCATGAACCACCACCACCACGGCGGCGGCGGCAGCTAGCGATGGCGGCGGCGGCGGCGGCTGGCGGCTGTCGGAGTGCGTGTGTGTGTCCGTGTATGTGTGTTTGTGCGTGTGTGCAGTGTGTGTGTTGTGTGTTTGTGCCGTGTGTGTGTTTGTGTGTATGTGCAGTGTGTGTGTGTGTGTGTGTATGCCGTGTGTGTGTGTGTGTGTGTGTGTGTGTGTGTGTGTGTGTGATGTGTGTGTCAAGTTAGGGTTTGTAAATTAGGGTTTTGTGTGTGTTGTTCAAAGTGTTTCAATGTGTGAAAGTCAATGCTGGGAATAGTAAAGTCAACGCTGTGAATAGTGTTTTCATAAAATAAAGTCAACTTGAGACACATGAATTGGAAATAGACTTTTACGTAAACCTAAAGATATATTGGGAAAGTTATGAAGGGTACAATAAACCCTAAACTAAAGTAAGAACCTTAAGAAGGAGTTTAAGAAATAAACTCAAAAGGTTAAAGTTAGAAAAGGAATTTGGGGACGGGGATAAATATTGTTCATGTCCTAAAAGTAGTATCCTTGCGTGATTGTAGATTGTACGCAAAGAACCCGCTAGAAGTCAACGCTAGCAAGGTAAGGGATTACGTTCCTAAGTATCTTGAATTCTTTATTCATTGGAACTCTATAATTCTTTCATGAATGCTATATGGTCCATAGCACTTGAACTCCACGTTAATGAACGTCTTTTGTATATCTTACCTATGACACGTTTTGGTCGTAGGGAATCTTAGAATATTTGAATTTGCATATGCTCTCGTTTAGGGAACACTATTGTGGAAAGTATGCTATATCTAATTGCAACAGGTGTAGCTGTATAGTCCCTGAAAAGGACTAACTAGTCCCTGAAAAGGACTAATGTGGAAATGGTCCTAGGAAACGGACTAATGGAAATAAGTCTAGTTAAATACGTGTAACTTAGACTTTGTGGAACTCTAGATTATCATGATAACTCTAAATAAGGGAGCACCCTGAAAAGGTGTAAGGTCTCTTATTCACTTAACACCCTGAAAAGGTGTGACACCCTGAAAAGGTGTTTGGAACTTGGAATTGACGGAATGGAAATAGGACCACCAATCTTTGAGTAGTTAACTGTATTCGTTATATGCAGTTAGTATTTGAAATGATATCCGATCTTTGAAATTATCAATTGAGTCCGTTCTTTCGGTCACTTCTCCTTAGCTATCAGAGAAGTCCGTATGAACTTACTGAGCATTGTTCGCTCACCCTTTCTCTAATAATCTTTTTCAGGTAACGACTTAAAGAAGTAGACGGATCGCTAGATGAAGCTGTCCGTGTCGGTTATATTAAGACTTTATGGTTTATTTTGTTTAGCTAGTGGTTGTACTGGCTTGAAGACTTAGTATTTAATTTCGCTTCCGCATTTATGGTTGAATTGATGGTTGAGAATAGCCGTTGGGCTATTTAAGTTGGATTTTGTAAAACAACTGTTAGTATTTCCATGTTTTATGGATTTGTTTACTTTACGAAAATCTGGGTCGTTACAGTTGGTATCAGAGCTAAGGTTTTAGAACTTAAGGGATAGGAAACTCTGATATTAAATAGGCTTGATTGAGCATTCTAGGAGTACTAGGATTGCTTAAGGTAGAACTTTCTATTTTAGGAAACTTTCTATTTTAGGAAACTTTCTATTTGGGGAAACTTTCTAAATTGGGAACCTTCTATTTTGAGTAAGAATCTGGAATCAATTTAGAGATCCTAAAAAATACTTATGAATGAGCCTTAAGTAATACAGCGATGAATTGTGTTGGTGCTTAAAAATATTTTGGTAATCATTTATATCATTAAGATTATGGTCACTAATTGTGGTAATGTCATGGTTGTAGGTCATGAACGGAGTTGAGATGAACTTGAAGATGAACTCGCTAGGAAAGAACGTGACCAAAGTGGTTAAGAGGTACTCTCTTCGGATAAGGAAGTTGAATAAGACTCTGAAGAAGGAACAAGCTAAAGGAAGGATTACTTTGAACAAATGGCTACTTGCAGAAAAAGCAGTAAGAGACACTAGCAAGGAATTGAAGGAAAGAAAGGAAGAACTAATGGGATTCAGAGAGTGGGCTGATATATTATGTGATGATGTACGAAGCTACTACTTTGCATTGAAGGAAGTAGACCCACAGATGGCAGCAACTTTAATGGAAGAGAGTAGAAAGAGGGCAGGAAAGCTAATTGAAGAACATGTAATAGTCAAGGAAATGGAGGTTAACGTAGAGGGCGATGAAGCTGCCCCAATTCTTGTGGAAGATGATGAAGAGATAGTGGAGGTACCGGTCCGTAGGCCTAGAGGGAGGCCAAGAGGTTCGAAGAAGGCACCCAAGGTCCCTAGTGGAAGACCAAGGGGAAGACCAAGGAAGAATGCGAACCTTTGAAGAAAGAGTAGAAGTTAGATATTCTTTCATTTCTTTCATAGTATTACTAAGTAGTTATAGTTACAAGTTTAGTTGGAATTCTTTCTTTCTTAACTATTGGATTTTGGAGGTTTCATTTAATAAAAGTATTGAAGTTATTCATTAGTAATTGACCTTTGTTATCCGTTATGTCTAATTATGGAATGTGATCTAGTAGAACAAGAAGTGTAGGTCGAGAAAAGACCTTAATTAGAAAGTATGGCTCATGAAAAATGGCCAAGTGGAAATAGTTTTGGTCTAGTAGAATGACTGAAACAAAACTGTGAATGACTTCATAGTAGTAGTTAACTGTAGAAGTAATTGGCAGGATTTGATGGCCAATTGTGTATAGTAATGGGTCTAGTGAATTGACCTCTAATGAATGAATGTAGCCTAGTAAATGGCTAGAACCTGGAATTAATGTAGAAACTTTATCTTTTGGGGACGGCCCTACGTATGATAGTATTTAGACGTAGTAGCCATGCATGTGTAATGTAAATAATGCGCTCTCCCCTACGATATTAACTTAAGAATAATCTTATTCAGATGACTGGAAGAGGATCCGGAAGAAACGCTAACGCCGAGGAACGAGTTGACCCTGATATGGCGAACTTGTTTAGAACTTTGAATCAAACCATGGCCGGCATCGGGCAAGTTATGACGGCACTAACTCAACCACAGCAGAACCCATAAGTTCCTATGAGGGATCCGCTAGAACTCTTTCAGAAACGGAATCCGGAGTCATTTTCGGGCTCTAAGAGTGAGAAACCAGAAGACTGGGTGAAAGACATGGAGAAAGTTTTCGAAACTCTGGATTGTACTCCAGAAAGAAAGGTGGTGTTCGCCACATTCATGCTTAAGGGACAAGCCCTGAAATGGTGGGAAGGAGAGAAGAGAGCTGCTACGGCTCGTGGTGATGCTGCACTTACTTGGGATGGATTCAAGCGCATTTTCTATGCAAAGTATTATTCAATGAGCGTTCGAAACGCTAAGGTGGCAGAATTCATGACTCTAACCCAAGGAAGGATGACTGTGGACGAGTATTGCGAGAAATTCACAGAATTGCTAGAGTTTGCTCCGGCGTTCTTCGATAATGATGAGCAAAAGGCCCGGAAGTTCGAACTTGGTCTGAGTGACCGAATCCGCTACAGAATTACCCCACTGATGTTGCCAACGTATGATCAGGTGTTGGACCGAGCTAAGATCATGGAAACTGAAGCGGACAATTATCGGAACAAGAAGGATGAAAGGGAGAAGACGACTGAGAAGGAACCTACCAAGGGAAGCTGGAATAAGAATGAGGATAACAAGCGCAAGACGAGTGATGATCGCGAGAAAGATGGTACGGCTAACAAGTACCCTAATAAAGGTCAAGGAAGCCGTAGAGATGGAAAAAGAGAAGATGCCAAAGGGCAAGGCTCAGATGTGAAATGCCAAGTATGTGACGGGAGGCATAAGACTGAAGGGTGCTGGTACAAGGAAAAGAAATGCTACAATTGTGACAAGATGGGACATCCCCATTGGAAGTGCCCGGAACCAAGGAGGGACAACAAGGCCAAAGGAGTAAAGGACGACAATAAGGGAAAAGGTGGAGGTAATGGATGTGTCTTCACTATGACAGTTAAGGATGCACGCGCCACTAATGATCTCGTGGCAGGTACGATACAACTCTACTCTCGTAATGTTCGTGCATTGATTGATTCTGGTGCTACTCATTATGTGATAAGCACTAATCTAGAAAGTAAAATGAAATTGGTCCCTGAAGTACTAGAACATTCGTTAGTAGTAGGTACGTTGACTAAAGACTCGATTTCTATTACTTCAGTATATAAGGGATGCCCTGTAGAATTGAACGGTAGGAAATTCGAAGTCCACCTTATTAGTTTGAAGATGGATGAGTTTGATGTGATCTTAGGGATGGATTGGTTAGCAGCCTATCATGCTCATATAGATTGCTTTAGAAAAGAGGTTAAGTTCAAGCTACCTTCTGGAGAAGAGTGTTGCTTTAAAGGTACGAGACCTAAGGCTCCATCGAACATCATTTCGGTTATGAAGGTGCGTAGGATGCTAAGAAAGGGATGTGGAGGATTTCTGGCGTACGTGAGTACCACTGATGCCAGAGAGGTAACTATAGAATCACTCTCAGTGATCAAAGACTTCAAGGACGTGTTTCCAGAAGATTTACCTGGGGTACCACCTGAGAGAGAAGTTGAGTTTTCCATCGATTTGGTACCAGAAACTACACCAATATCGAGGGCACCGTATAGAATGGCTCCCCTAGAACTAAAGGAATTGAAGGAGCAACTACAAGAATTGCTGGACAAAGGATTGATTCGGCCAAGTGTTTCGCCATGGGGCGCACCGGTCTTATTCGTAAAGAAGAAGGATGGGACGATGAGGTTGTGCATCGACTATAGGGAATTGAATCGTGTGACGGTAAGGAACCAGTATCCGTTACCAAGGATCGATGACTTGTTCGATCAGCTTCGTGGAGCATGTTACTTCTCCAAGATAGATTTGAGATCTGGTTATCACCAGCTAAGAGTAAAGAAGGAAGATGTAGCAAAGACTGCTTTTAGAACTAGATATGGTCATTATGAATTTGTGGTGATGCCGTTTGGATTGACTAACGCACAGGCAGCGTTTATGGAACTAATGAACAGAATATTTCAAGAGTTCTTAGATACATGTGTGATTGTATTCATCGATGATATTTTGGTATACTCAAAGACTAAGGAGGAACATGAGGAACATTTGAGGTTAGTATTACAAATCCTACGGGAACAAAAGTTGTATGCCAAATTTAAGAAGTGCGAATTTTGGTTGGAGGAAGTGGCATTTCTAGGGCATGTAGTGTCGAAAGATGGGATCGCTGTGGATCCAACAAAAATAGAGGCTATTGTAAATTGGGAGAGACCAACGTCAGTAAGTGAAATAAGGAGTTTCTTGGGACGGGCAGGTTATTATAGGAGATTCGTGGAAGGGTTCTCTAAGTTGTCCTTACCACTAACCAAGTTGACGCAGAATGGAGCCAAGTTCGTTTGGTCTGACGAATGTGAAACAAGTTTCGAGGAATTAAAACGACGTTTGGTATCTGCACCAGTTCTTGCACTACCATCAGGCACCAAAGGATTCGTGGTTTATAGTGATGCTTCACTTAAAGGATTAGGTTGCGTATTAATGCAAAATGATAAGGTGATAGCTTATGCATCCAGGCAGTTGAAAAACCATGAGAAGAATTACCCTACACATGACTTAGAATTAGCAGCTGTGGTATTTGCCCTGAAAATTTGGAGACATTACTTGTATGGGGTTACATGTCAGATTTTCACGGATCATAAGAGCCTTAAGTATATCTTTACGCAAATAGAACTCAACATGAGACAGAGGAGATGGTTAGAATTGCTGAAGGACTATGATTGTACGATCTTATATCACCCTGGCAAGGCCAATAAGGTGGCAGACGCGTTGAGTAGAAAGAATCGCGGGACGCTAGCAACATTGGTTTCTAAGGAGAAGAATGTCTGGGATCGTTTGGAGATTACTAACCTAGAGGTTAAGGTTAAAGGGTATTTGGCTCAAATGAGCGTCCAGCCAACGCTTATGGATAGGATTAAAGAAGCTCAAGGAGGAGACGAAGAATTAAGGAAGGTACTGGAAAGTATAGCTAATGGTAAGGCGAAAGAATTTCGTGTAGGAGAAGATGGAATCCTGAGGTATCAGTCTAGAGTATGTGTACCTAATAATGAGGATATCAAGAGGGAAATTTTGAAAGAAGCCCATTGTTCGAGATTTTCTGTACACCCTGGGAACACGAAGATGTATAGGAATCTAAGGGAATTATTCTGGTGGAACAATATGAAGGGAGAAATAGCTGAGTTTGTTTCAAGATGTTTAGTATGCCAGCAAGTGAAAAGTGAACACCAGAGACTGGCAGGATTGCTTCAGACACTGCCTATTCCCGAATGGAAGTGGGAGCATATCGCGATGGATTTAGTAGTGGGTTTGCCAAGGACGCTGAAAGGGTATAACGCAATATGGGTGATAGTTGACCGACTCACCAAATCTGCTCATTTCCTGGCAATTAAGGTAAATGATTCGCTGGAAAAGTTGGCAAAGCTCTACATAGATGAGATTGTGAAATTACATGGAATACCAGTCTCGATTGTGTCCGACAGAGACGCTAGGTTTACGTCAAAATTCTGGAAAAGTCTGCAAGGAGCGTTGGGTACCGAGTTGACAATGAGTACAGCCTTCCATCCGCAGACCGATGGGCAATCAGAAAGAACTATCCAAACGCTGGAGGATATGTTGAGAGCTACGTCATTGGATTGGAAAGGAACTTGGGATGAACACTTGCCGTTAGTAGAATTCGCTTATAATAATAGTTTTCATGCTAGCATTGGTATGGCACCGTACGAAGCGTTGTATGGGAGAAGGTGTAGATCACCGACGTGTTGGGACGAAATTGGCGAGAGAAAGATAACCGGACCAGAACTTGTGCAAGTGACTGCCGACAAGGTTCTACAAATTAGAAAATGGTTAGTAACCGCGCAGAGTCGACAAAAATCGTATGCTGATCATCGAAGACGCGATTTAGAGTTCCAACTGGGCGACCATGTCTTTCTGAAGATTTTGTCAACCAAGGGAGTGATGAGATTCGGAATCCGTGGGAAGCTGAGTCCGAGATATGTGGGACCATTTGAAATCTTAGAACGAGTTGGGACCGTGGCATACAAGTTAGCCTTTACGCCTGTTTTAGCAGGAGTTCACAACGTGTTTCATGTATCTATGCTGAGGAAGTATATTCCTGACCCAAACCATGCAATTGAGTACAAGCAACTGAGGATGCGTGCGGACCTGAGCTATGACGAAGCACCGGTAAAAATAGTGGATCGCAAGGATCAAACCCTGAGGAAGAGGGTGATTCCTTACGTAAGGTTCAATGGAGCAATCACTCAGAAAGGGAAAGCGACGTGGGAGCTCGAGAGTGAGATGCGAGAAGCATACCCCGAGTTATTCGCCGCTTAAGGTACGTTTAGTTTGGAGGACCAAACCCTTTTAAGGAGGGAAGAGTGTAATAACTGGCCTTTTTGGCCCATTATTATTATTAGTTGTGCTTTTATATTGAATATTTCGATCGGGCTCATTAAATAATTAATGAGTTGGGCTAATAAGAAGGGCCCAATCTAGTCAACTTTTGAAAACCTTTTTGGAATAGGAAAGGGGAAACCTAAGTATTTAAACAACTCTTTAACCCTCTCCCTATTACTTTGTATCAATCAAAAACCCTAGAGAAAAAGAGAGAGAGGAGGCGGAGAGAGAGGGAGAGCCGAGAGAGAGAGGAAGAGGAAGAAGAGAGGAGAAAGAGCGAAGGAGGAAGAAGAAGATTCAACCCCCTTCGAAGGTAACTCTCTCACCCCTAAATAATTATTCTTGGGTTGGGTATCACCTAGGAATTATGAAACGGAACTTAGAACCCTAACCCTAAATTGATAAAACTAGGGTTATTGTTAACTTTTGAAAACATCTTTAATGGAAAAGTTGGGATTAGTCTTGACATGCATGCATGAACCACCACCACCACGACGGCGGCGGCGGCGGCAGCAACTAGCGATGGCGGCGGCGGCTGGCGGCTGTCAGAGTGCGTGTGTGTGTCCGTGTGTGTGTGTTTGTGCGTGTGTGCAGTGTGTGTGTTGTGTGTGTTGTGCCGTGTGTGTGTTGTGTGTGTGTGCAGGTGTGTGTTTGTATGCCGTGTGTGTGTGTGTGTGATGTGTGTGTCAAGTTAGGGTTTGTAAATTAGGGTTTTGTGTGTGTTGTTCAAAGTGTTTCAATGTGTGAAAGTCAATGCTGGGAATAGTAAAGTCAATGCTGTGAATAGTGTTTTCATAAAATAAAGTCAACTTGAGACACATGAATTGGAAATAGACTTTTACGTAAACCTAAAATATGTTGGGAAAGTTATGAAGGGTACGATAAACCCTAAACTAAAGTAAGAACCTTAAGAAGGAGTTTAAGAAATAAACTCAAAAGGTTAAAGTTAGAAAAGGAATTTGGGGCCGGGATAAATATTGTTCATGTCCTAAAAGTAGTATCCTTGCGTGATTGTAGATTGTACGCAAAGAACCCGCTAGAAGTCAACGCTAGCAAGGTAAGGATTACGTTCCTAAGTATCTTGAATTCTTTTATTCATTGGAACTCTATAATTCTTTCATGAATGCTATATGGTCCATAGCACTTGAACTCCACGTTATGAAACGTCTTTTGTATATCTTACCTATGACACGTTTTTGGTCGTAGAGAATCTTAGAATATTTGAATTTGCATATGCTCTCGTTTAGGGAACACTATTGTGGAAAGTATGCTATATCTATTGCAACAGGTGTAGCTGTATAGTCCCTGAAAAGGACTAATGTGGAAACGGTCCTAGGAAACGGACTAATGGAAATAAGTCTAGTTAACTACGTGTAACTTAGACTTGTGGAACTCTAGATTATCATGATAACTCTAAATAAGGGAGCACCCTGAAAAGGTGTAAGGTCTCTTATTCACTTAACACCCTGAAAAGGTGTGACACCCTGAAAAGGTGTTTGGAACTTGGAATTGACGGAATGGAAATAGGACCACCAATCTTTGAGTAGTTAACTGTATTCGTTATATGCAGTAGTATTTGAAATGATATCCGATCTTTGAAATTATCACTTGAGTCCGTTCTTTCGGTCACTTCTCCTTAGCTATCAGAGATGTCCGTATGAACTTACTGAGCATTGTTCGCTCACCCTTTCTCTAATAATCTTTTTCAGGTAACGACTTAAAGAAGTAGACGGATCGCTAGATGAAGCTGTCCGTGTCGGTTATATTAAGACTTTATGGTTTATTTTGTTTAGCTAGTGGTTGTACTGGCTTGAAGACTTAGTATTTAATTTCGCTTCCGCATTTATGGTTGAATTGATGGTTGAGACTAGCCGTTGGGCTATTTAAGTTGGATTTTGTAAAACAACTGTTAGTATTTCCATGTTTTATGGATTTGTTTACTTTATGAAAATCTGGGTCGTTACAACCAACCCCAAACACCACCACCACCACCACCAACCCCAGTCAACCACGAAACCACCAATAACCAATACACCTTTAACAACATCAACCTGCCATAGGCCTGCAAAATTTACTCATTACCCGTCAACCCGCCCAATCCGACCTATTAATTACCCATCCCGACTCAACTTATTTAATTTTACGGGCTGGAGAAATTCATATGAGACGTGATTTCCATTGAATGACATTTAGTTACAAAAGTCAAACTGAAACTAAGCCATCAGCAGGTAGCACCCTTTGTTTAAAGCAACTCGATATTTGAAAAGTTCCATTACTTAGGAACAGAAATATGTTAAAAGTAGTGCGGAGGAGAAACTAAGAATGTATTTGAACAAGGGATATGTTAGGATAAAGATTACAGAAATAACACATTAATGAATTCCACTGTTTATTCTGTGGAGAGCAATGACAATGGTTAAAAATAAATTGAAGTACACTAATTTTCAGTATTCTTCGAAAATGGGTCTTAAATAGTGGACGATATATCAATAAAATGTGTAAATATAAACTCACAAAAAAGTGCCACAAAATGTGGCTTACAAAATAATGTGTCAAAATTTTGTTGGTGTTTTAAATAGAGTGTGTCGGGTCCACAATCGATGTAACAATAAAATATCGTCACCTCACTTTGTATCTATAATTTTGTAAACTTATTTTGTGCCCCTAGCGTTGCCCAATAAAATGAGAATGAAAAAACATGAGCAAAATCTCAACTGTGCATGTTAATGGGAATGCAATTCACTACATGAAAAGTTACTAGTCCACCGATCTAACCATAACATATTGTATGAAATATATCAATTATATAAGGGCACGCGATAAATGTACTTACTTTATCCTCAAGTAGTTCGAAATTGGTCTTAAATAGTGGAGGATATATCAATAAAATTGAGAATGAAAAAACATGAGCAAAATCTCAACTGTGCATGTTAATGGGAATGCAATTCACTACATGAAAAGTTATTAGTCCACCGATCTCACCATAACATTTTGTATGAAACATATCAATTATATTAGGTTCTAGGGACAATGTTTTGGTGTCTTTATATCAGGGCACGCGAAAATGTACTTACTTTATCCTCGAGTAGTTGGAAGAAATCTGGACGTAGGATCTTTCGTTTAGAAACGATATACCTCGAACAATGATCGTCTGCGATGAGAATAACCACCACCGCTTGCATTGGCAATTAACAAGAATCTGGTAACAAGAAGTAAGAAAAAACTGAGAGAAACATACATGTCAAAATAAGGGCAAGTAAGGTCAATTTAGGAAAGCGGATGGTTATTCTAACATTTAATTTATTTATTTATTGGTAGAAAATAACGGCCATGCTGCTTAAAACAAATATCATACCACATAATGAAATTACTCACCTGTCCCAAAATGAATTATCATTTTTAAGAAAATTTGGTCACAAAATGAACGATATCCCTTATGAATGACCACAGAAGGGTTACATGGCCATAGCATGCAAATATTAAAATAGAAATCCTTAACCTTCGTTTCAAGTTAGGAAATAATCTTAACATGGTATTAGTCTCAGAAAATCCAATCTCATGTCATGCTTTTAAAAACAACTTTTTATAGCAAAATCAAATACTGATTAGACAGATATTACACAGTCATGCATAAAAGATTTTATTCACAAACTACGAAAAATAATTGACACTGAGTTTATTTAGTACTTTACTATCAATGAAGATTACAACTTTGTAGGAAAAAAAAAATTGTAGACAAGAAAAAAGTTATACTGGAGTAATTTGTTTTGTTTAAAAAATGGAAGTCAGAAAATAATAAATAAACTTGTCTATCAAAAAATCATTCTGACTCAAAATAATAGTCCCTTGTAACTAACATTTCAATAATTTTAAGTTACATTATAAATTTGAAAATTTGGTGCTTTTGAAGCCTTCATTTTGAAAATTGACTAAATTCTGGGGAAAAAAACAAATCGGACCATCATTTCGGGACAGAGCGAGTATATCCAATTCACCTATAAATTCAATTTCAGGTGAACTCGAAATTACCTTATCTGGTGGAATGTAATTTCCAGGAGAAATTCGAAGTCACAGGAGCCATTTTGATTTCATCAGCAACCCTATTGATCAAAGCGAAAATAAATTAGTCCACCCAGTAAAACATAAATCAATTTAGGATACCACATTACTGATGAAAGGAAGCCAAACCTTACAAAATGAATAAATTTCCTCTAGATCGTTAGAGCTTCTGACCTTGAAAGGGCAGACAAATCTTCAAATCAACAGTAGAAGTGAGAGGAAGTTGAAAGCGCCGCTGGAAGATTTAGGGAAATGTGGGATTGGGATATTAGTGGCGTTTGGTTCGGCAGAAACAAAAATGAAGGAATGGAATGGTCAATGGAATGGAAGGAATGGGAATTGGAATGGAATGGAAAGTGGTCAAACCTTGTGTTTGGATGACACATAATGGAATGGAATTGTCATTCCATTCCTTTGATAATTCTGTTTGGTTTCAAGACAACAATGTTGGAATGGAATTATTTTTATGATAAAATGGTCCAAAATACCCAACCCCACATCCCCTCTTCACCCCCAAAAAGGTTTAGGAAAATTGTGAAAGATTGGTCAGTCTCTCGATCTCCCTTTTCTTCTTCTTCTACCTTCTTCTCCGGCCCTCTCTCACCCCAAAATGGTCAGTCTCTCGATCTCCCTCACCACCGCCGTTCACATCTCCGATCTCCCCACCATATCCGACCGGTTACCCCAAAATGGTCAGTCTCTCTATCTTCCTCTCTCTACCTTCTTCTCTGGCCTTCTCTCTCAGCGCCGGTAGATCCGCCATCTCCGGCACTTCTCCCTCTCCACCGCGGCACACCCCAACTCCGATCTCCAACAACACCCCTCTTATCCGGCCATCCACCCAAATCGAGAGCGAGGTTAGAGAAGAGACGAGAGAGCAGAGAGGAGAGAGGAGAGAAGAGAGAGGAGAACTTACAGTGGCGGCGGCGGCGGCGGCGACGGGCCGGGAGAGCGAGCAAGAACAAGGTCGTGAAATTGAAATTAGGTTTATGCCTTTGTGAGATCTGAATGAGTATATGATTTGGATTGGGGGTACTTTGGTCATTAAAAAATGTTGATGAGGACATAATGGTAAATTTGGTTTAGCCATTGGAATGGAATTGATCATTCCATCCATTTTGTTAAGGAATGGACAATTCCTTCATTTGAAGGAATTCATCATTGCAATGGAATGGAAAGAATTTTACCAAACATGATAAGGGAATGAGTCAACGGAATTGACTATTCCATTCCATTCCATTCCCCCCAATTCCCCCCAACCAAACGCCACCTTAGGGTTGTGTCAACGATTATTTATAGGGGTGAGATCTAGGGTGGATTGAATAATATTTTGGCCCCTAAACTTGTTAAAATATACAAATTTTTCCTTGCCATAAACTTCCTATCTATATGTGGTCCTTGAACTTGGCTTTCATCTTTATTTTCACCCATCCACTATATCCCTGACCTATTTCTGTCATGTTTTAAAATATACTCCCTCCGGCCCACTCGAATTGGGACAAATTTCTATTTTCGTGTCCCATTCGAATTAGGATAAACCAAAAATGCAAATGTTTTATTTGATGTGACACACATTCACACTCACAACAAATTTCAACTCATTATTCTCCACCCCACTTTCTCTCTCATACTTCACTTTTCATACTCACAACACCTATTCTACTAACACTTTTTCCTTAATCCCCGTGTCCAACCCAAAAATCTTAATTCGGGTGGGACGGAAGGAGTACACTAATGATTCTAGTGACTTATTTTTTCATAGGCCTTCTTTAAATCACCCCCATTCCAAAATTAATTTCTTACATTTCACATCTGAATAGGCAAACCACAAGTAATAAAAATATATTGTAAACTATTATTAGTGCTTAAGCTATACTTAAAATGAACAATGTACAAGTATTGAGTTTTTGCAAAACAAACATGCATATTATCAAATTATTGCAACTTCCCACTTGTACAACTCTCAATTTCTCCTTTGTACTTCTGTTTATTAACAATTTAACCGAGTTTTTTATTTGGTGTTAAAAATTTAACGATCTTGAACTAATATTTTTCAATTGAGATCATTAATTTTTTTTTTCTTTTGCGAGGAATGCTAATATCTATAACTAGTTAATGGTTCCCTTAAATAACATGATGATTTAACAATCCAAACACATTTTACTAAAATACCCAAAATCATACCCTAACCCTTAAATCAAACCCACTCTTCCTCTGGTCTGAGAAAAAAAATCTGGAGAGAAGTGATACCTTCTCTCTCTAGACACCCACCACCTCCATCCCCTGCTTCCACCACCGCTCTCTGCCACCAGTGTCACCACCCTCCGTCACCGCCGCCAACACCCTCCGCCTCCGCCGTCACCACCCTCCGCCTCCGCCTCCACCTTCGCCTTTGTCTCTTTACTTTCTTCTTCTTTTATTCTTCTTCTTCTTCTTCCCAAACTCCCACGCTACTTCCATCTTTGCTCCAATCTACTCGGCCCCGTTCACCACCTACGGCTCCGCCATTTCTCCCCTACATATTGTCTCACTCCGTCCTTCCTCTCTCTCTTTTTTCGGTGTTCTATGCTTATTTGGGTGGCAAGATCTTTATTTTGGGTTTATTCATGTGATTTGAATTAATATTAGGATTTTTTTTATTTTGTTTTTGAAAGCAAAGAACATATGATTTATAAATTATATTAGGAGTTAATTAATAAAAATATTTTTAATCATCTTCTAATACTTTCAAATTAGTAATATATATATATATATATATATATATATATATATTATATATATATATATATATTAATTCTTGTGAATTTTTTTCAAATAGTGCAAACTGTTTTGGGACGGAGGGAGTTTAATGTTTTTTTTCCTTGAAAGGAAAGGTTAAAAGTTGGTATCAATTTTTTTTTTAAAAAATAGATTTATTAAATTAAAATTGATAATATTAAAGAATTGTTTTTAAAATAATATAAAGTATTTAAAAGAATGTTAGTCACATAATAGCACATGATCAACTCATGTTAAAAAATTTAACAATTTTGTGAGAGGGATGAGGACATTGCAAAAGATTAAAATTTAGTGACTATATTTGAAAAATATGTACAAAGTCTTTAAGTTTTTAACACTAGTTAAAAAAATCAGTTAAATTGTTAATAAACTAAAGTATGCAAGTGACATTGGGAGTTTTGACAGTACAAGTGGGACGTTGCAATAATCTGATAGTACACATTTTGTTTTGCAAAAAACTCTACAAGTATTTGATGTGCACGATTACTACACGCTAACACACTATATAGTACTCCCTCCGTGCCTGTTTAATGTTCTTAGTTTGTGTTGAAAAAAATATCCCACATGATGGAGATAAGAATAGGAATAGGTTTCTTTTAATTATTATACTTATTTTTATGTATTTTCGGATTTAATATTTAGTAGGGGATTGTTTAGAAGTAGTTGTAGGTTTATTTTGTTATTTTAAGCCTCTATTAGGTTACCATATAGATTAGGTTTGTTTTAGTAGTATTTGACTTGATTTACAAGTCTTAGGAGTGCTATAAATTTGGGTCAAAATGTAATTCCAAAAATGAGATGATTTATTGAGATTTTTATTGAATAAACTTGAGAGTTTTTTTTTTCTCCTAAATGTAATTCCAACGGATTAATAGTGTTTTATCCCTTTTATTCCTTCGCTTCCTACATCATTTGGTATTCAGAGCCGAAACTAGAGAATTCTTTTCTAGGTTGAGGTATTTTGTTATCGATCTTTTATTTTTATTTATTCCAACAAAAAAAATGGTTGATTCTTCTTGGCTCTTTTTTGAATCTTCATGTAATGATCCTTTTATTGATGGTCGAAACCACCAATTTTTGATGAGTGCTATTGTGAAGTGTGTCAATCTATAATATCTCATCCAATTGGTGTTACCACGGTTGATCTTAAATTATTCCAAGATCAATTGATGTGGAATCTTGAAGCGGAAAAAAATTGTCATTCGTATGAAGATCCTTTGACATCTACAACACACCCACGGAGGAATATTTTTCAGGTTACGTAAAAAAATTATTGCTCCAAGAGTTTATTATATTGCATTGGACAGATTGGATGGACATTGTTACGCAAGTTAGCAAATTTCAAATTCGCCGAGGATTCAAAGATTTTCATGTTCTTATGTCGAGGGCCAACGGAAGGAAAATCATATAACATGTTATCTTTGTTCAATAAACACAATAAACTCTTGGAGCAATAATTTGTTTATATAACTTGAAAAGGATGCCTCCCGTATGTGGATTAGAGATGTCAAACGTGTAGGGTTTGCACAATCATGTGCATCGGAATAAACCCAAAATCCTAGATCCATTCAAGATGATTAAATTAATTCAAGGTTGAATTTAGAATACTAATCGTGATGGAGCTTTAAAAAATTTCGGATCTTGAAAACTTCGTTCTTCAAGATTTGATCTTTCTCCAAGTTTTTCTTCAAGTCTTGATCCGCAGGAACACGAACTAGAAGTTGATTAAGCAATCACCCTCTATGGATATCCACACGCGAATGAATATCAAGAACTCTTCTTGATCCGGACGGCTAGATCCAAATAGGCTATATGAAATTATGATTCTTGATCTTTGATTCTCAATCTTGATCAAGAAAATTGTTTCTCTAAACAACTAGATTTCATATACTTAATGGCTGGTGAAAAGATGTTTATATAAGTCATAGTCCTTAACTCTTAAGGACCTAGGAAACCTAAATCCCGTCACCTCAATTAAGCTGCAGATTTTTGGCCCAGACAGCATTGGCACGGTCATGCCCTAAAACTAGCACGGTCGTGCCAATCGATCCGCACCTGCCATCCCCGGCTGGTGAATATTGGCACGGTTGTGCTTTACAATCGGAATGGCCATGCCATTTGGCACGATCGTGCTTTATATCTGGCACGGTCGTGCCAGACCAAAATTCTCCCCTTTTTGCCTTTTAACAATTTGTTCAATTGTGTGTGACCCCACAGGATTATATCAAGTTGGCAATGAGTCCAAACACATTTTGTTCTCATAAATCATGAGCGGACCCTAGAAGGCCATCATGATTACCCAAATGATACAACTTTATCAAAGTTCGCTTAGCCTTCATAGAACATATCACAATCCTTTTGTCCAGGATGTCATTGAGCGTAAGCCATGGTCATGGTCAACTTACAATGCTCAATACTTTTCTCGATTCGAAATAGTTTGATAATACAAATGACATTAATCATATCAATTCATTTGAGCACGGCCATGCATTTCATCAACACTATTCATCAAGGGGCCCAAGCTTGACGTCTCTCATGAAGAGGGACAAATTCCATCTTGACTTATTACACTTCCCTACATAGCTTCAACCATGCCAATCATATCCTTTATAATTAATTGGTTAAGAGTAATGTTGAATATGTCAAACATGATCTCACTATATGGAAGATCGTAATAATCTCAGGTCTAAGGATTCTAATGATCTAACTATTTAGAGGTTTAATTATGACATTTTGACCATGACATAAACCTCATAGTTGGATCATATCCGGTATGTGTTCCTCAACACATACCCATAAGTTTAACTTGTATCCCATACACATGATCATCATATGATCATCGAATTAAACTTATACTAGTTCTTCATAAGTACTAGGGACGAAGATTATTATAACAAAACATGTAACAATAAATAATAATCCAAAACATCTATTTATATAAATGAAAAGTGGTAACAAACATTGTCAAACAACGTGCCAAATAACATGCCTAGGGCATATACACCAACAAAACGGATCTTCATATGATCGATTGAATGATATGTCATCGATTGACATATCTCACAGTAACACTTATCAAAAATTGGGGGTTCCGACCAATCAACGAAAAGCTTCGTTCTTGAAGATTCGAAAAAAGGCCATGAAATATCAGCCATTTTTTTCCTTTTGAGATTTTCTTTTACGGAAAAAAAAATTGATAAAAAAATACCTCAACTAAATTAAGAAAAATTCAGGTTCAGGCTCTGAGTACCAAATGATGTAGGCAACGGAAGCATAAAAGGGATAAAGGGATAAAAGGGATAAAAGGAATTATTTAGCCATGAGTCGTTATATAAAGATTTAGGGCCACTCGTCTCATTTCCAATTGGATTTGGGATAGAACCTCAGACTTTATCATGATATCAGAGCTGGCTCTTTAGAAGTGAGAGTCCAAAGTTCGGTCCATGATGTTTAGCCCCACGTCACCCAATTTATAAATCTATAAATATATATGTAGTTATTCAAACAATAATGTCATTATTTTTATTATTTATCCAAAAAATAATAATATATTTTAATTTTAACAAAAAGTGAATTAGTACTAAGAATTCTATGATTTTTAATTTATTTTTTGTAAAGATATAATCGTTTCTAAATAAAATAATAAATCTAACTAAATATATCATCATCTACAACATAAACTAAAGTTAAGTTAATTCAAGCTTGTATATTTTGATTTGATTTTCAATCCTTGTAAAATGACATTTCTTTTAGTGCAACAATAGTAAATTTAATGTGCAGAAAATATTAGTAAAATTAATATATTTTTGTATAAAAATCAAGATAATCAACCTACTTTAAATAACTTTTTAATATGTGTAAAGTTATGTTTTTTTGCTTATATTCGTGATTGGACCGGAGTAGTATATTGATAAAATATTAAAAAAACATTTTTTCACAGAATCCGCCTAAACCCGCCTCGGCCCGCCTAATCCGGCCTCGGCCTCGGCCTTCCTAAATCTGCCTAATCCGCCAAGCCCGCCTAACGCCTAGTTTGACCGATTTGACGAAAGTCGCGGCGGACTACCCCCGACTAGCGCTTAGGCGGCCTAGGCGTCCGTCTTTTAGAACACTGGTCTAAGTGTAAGCCTAAGTTAGGCTATGCGTGAGGGGACGTGTTGGAGCAATTATCCCATATCGGAAATTAAATAGCTGATGTCTGACTATATAAAGATTCAGGGTCACTCCTCCCATTGCCAATTAGTTTTGTGATGGAACCTCAGACTTTTTCAGTTTGATTTTGCTTGCTTATTACGAAACCAAGACAAAATTGGATAAAAAAATAGTCATGTGTTTACGTTAATAGTTCTGTCTCAAAATATTTTGGAATAATTTTATTTTTGGGAATTTTATAGGTAAATCCCCTTTCAAAAAAAAAAATCAAAATTTATTATTTTTCTATTCTCCCTACCCCCTACTTACTATACTCACATACTTAATTTTGGCGCCCACTTATAAATCTCACTCAACTTATTACTCACACAACCTCTTCTCACTCACAATGGGCAAATTGCAGTTTGGTTCCTGACATTTACATAAGTTTGCAATGTTGCTCCCAATAGTTCAATTTCGCAATTTGGTATCCTAACATTTACATTATTTAGCAATGTGGCTAAAAAACTAACACTCAGTTAAAAATCTAACCAAATAACACCCATGTGACTAGGACATGTCGATTAAATGGACAAAATGGTCATTCTCAAGAGGCCATGTGCCGTCATGTGAGGTTTTTTTTGTTATTTACTTTATTCATTTTGTAGTTTAAAAAATATAGATTAAATTAATATTGGGCATATATATTATTTTATTTTGTACTTATAATTTACGTAATCTTTACAAAGTCATTTACTTTTCTAACCATTTATTATTTTATTTTAATAATAAAAAAAACTAAAATACTTTAAAAATTATATAATTAGGAATATAAATATTTTGCAAAATATATATACATATATATATATATATATATATATATATATATATAATACACAGGAATTAAGGAAATAGTATACTCCCTTCGTCCCACCTCACTTGACACTTATTAGTTTAAAGGCATTCCATTCATAAAAATAGTACATGGGATGACCCTGCAAATCGATAAGAATTAGGGGGGCTTATTGTAATTGCACTGAAAAATATGCCCTAATCCCTATTCCGACGCCTATAAACACTCCTTAAACAGAACCCTAAAATCTAACTTTTCACATTTCCCCTATATCATCCGGCGGCGCTGACCCAATACCCGCTCTCTCCTCTCTCTCTCTCTCTCTCTCTCTCTCTCTTTCTCTCTGCAGAAGAAACACCATATATTCGTAAGATTTGGTTTCCTTGCATTTCTGATCTTTTATCCCGATTTTGTTATATATTCTCGGCAGACAAGTTTACTTTTATTCTGTCAGGCTGACGGTTGTTGATGGATTCGAAATGGCACTCGACGATCTGAGTTTCCTGGAGGAATTGCGTGTTTTCCCTCCTGATAAAGTAATTAATTTCTGCTTGTTAATTTCTTTCTACTTTTTTGAAATGGTTAGATCTTGAATTTGAACACGGTGTTGAAGTTGAAATCTAATTAACCCTTTCTGTTGTTCATTAAAATCATGTTTTCTACTTTTGAATCTTTTACTGTGTATTTCTTATCCATCCCTCTGTAAATTCAATGTTCTGTAATTTTAATGTGCTACCAGTAACATCAATTTTTTAATATGTAATTTTATCTCAAAATAAAATTTAGTTCATTTTTCTTCTTATATTCCCATTATGTGTTCTGTACAAAAGACGATCATGTAACCCCCTTATAGCTACTTTTGTATGGGAAATTATTATTCTACATTTGCTACTTCTATGAAACTTTTGTTGCTAGTTGGTCTCCTTGTTCCGGCTTGCATATCGGATCTATTCCTTCTACTTTTATTAATTGGAATATAATGGGAATCATATGTTACAATCTATAAGTGTGCGATTTTGTTGAGAATCGAATAAAAGTACTGAGAAAGCTTGAGCAGTAATTGGGTTATTGAGTTTCTGACAACCTTATGCTTTTCTTTCATTACCTTTACATATACACTTAGCTATGTGTCTGATAAAATTATGGAAGCTAGCTTGTTAAACTTCAATTGTGAAATGTATGTAAAACTATTTGCGAGCATCTTTGATTTTCTCTGACATTTTCTTTCGTGTTTTTTTTTCTTTTTTGGCAGTGCCTTGTTAATTGCAGGTCTTATGTAATGGATATTCTCATGCACGAGGCACGATCGTTGTTTATGGCATTTCAATGTACTATTGTAAGTTTACTCTTGTTTAATATTCGATTAACTTTCAATGAGGATGTGTATCAGAATAGCTGGTCGCTGACTCTATGCGTTCACTTTTTGTATATCAGCAACATGAAAATTCACTGGATCTTACTACTTCTATCCCAATATGAATGTCCAAAATATTTTCAAATTTGCTCTTCATTAAGTGCAAATTTGAAAATTTTCAAAATTCATTTTGGGACGGGAAAGAGTAGTAGTTTTTCATTTCTGACAATCTTGTGGTTATGCTATATGTCATGATCAGCTCTCTAGACTTGCACGGGATAAAATATATCAATTCAAAAGTGTTTGTGATACTATCATAATAAGTCTTTAGTCGAGGTTGAATTAAGTCAAAATGCGACATTTATTAAGGATGGAGTGTGTATTAAATATTCAGATTGAATGTGGTTTGATATACTTATTTTGGAACTCTAGTTATCAATGTGTCTCAAAAATTGGCTGGTAACAGAAATAAATGTCTTTGATATTTTTCTGGTGAGATCAAATTAGGTGTTGATATATATTTTTGTTTTCCAGCTTGGGAAACTTAGTGAGAAACAGTGCCAACCGGAAACACAGCTGAAGTTCTTTATTGAAGCTTGGTTACAGGTACATCTTCCCTCATTCGTTTTCCATGTTAATATGTTTTTGTTAAGAATTGTTATAAACTATGTTGGTTTATTTATATTCTCTATGTTAATATGTTTTTGTTATTGTCTATATACAAAAATGTGTAGCTTTCTGCAAATTTATTTCACACCGGTCCGCACTGGCCTACATGCACGCACTGGTCCGGTCTCGCACCGCTATTGAACAAGCTGTGCATCCTTTGGTTTTCCGCATCACCCTGAACATGCCATATAATAGATTCAATCATAAAGAAATATAATAGTACTCCCTCTTTCCCTTGATGAATGTTCAAATTTCATTTAGGGACATTTTGAAAATGTCTACTAGTTATACAATTAAATTACTAATAATCATAAATTGTTTGATTATTCATTTTGCAAACATTTTGTTTTACAAGTATAAAGAAACTAGTGAAAAAAAGTTTGGTAAAAAAAAACATTTAAGGACAAAGTTTATTTCAAGCACATTCATTTCTGGACAAAATAATCCTTGAAAAAGATATTCATTTAGGGACGGAGACAATTCATGTTTTTATTAAAACGTCTAACATAAATTTAATCAATACTCATTTAAATTGATTATAATTGTATCTGTTTTATTGAGCCTGAGGTATAGGTGCTAATTAATTTTCTTTATCTTGCGGCTGTGCCTCCAGTTTCTTGCAGAAACTCCGTCAAGTGTTGGCCACCTACAATCACAACTCGGCTGCAATTTTCTAAAGGAGTTCCGCTAGACCACCTAACTTCAACCAAATCACCCCCATTATGCTGGAATGTCCGAGTAAGTGGCCAAATTTGTTCCCCAGCCCCACATATTCAACCTTTTAGGCCTTCTCCTCCAGCTCTGTTTGCTTCTTCTTCGTGACCACAAGCACAATCACCATTACAAATATTATCTGCAATTCATTCAGCTCTTGTCGGTAACCATTCACCAAATCCCCTCCCTGCAGCTTCCCTGGCTTCTGTGGAAACTTCATCTCAGCAAGGATCACCATCACCATGTGTAAAACATTATTCATAATTTGCCAATTTTATGTATAAAGCAAACTTTGAACGTTATTCTAGGATGTACCAAAAATGAAAGTAGCAATCTAAAATGAATGTAATGTAAACATTTATTGTTGTTTTGTACAAAGAAAAAAAAAGACAAAAACTTGTACGAGAACACCATGACACGTCTCATAGTAGAGACCCGTGGGCTTTTTTTTTTCTTTTTTTTTGCTTTTTTTGTGTGTGTGTGTGTGTGTTTTTTTTTTTCGGTTTGCCAAGGTGTAATAGTTACTATAACTAAATATAACAAACGTATTACTTATATGTAACCGTTTGTATACATAAAAGTAATACATACATACATAAAACTAACAATGTTTTTTTTTTTTTTTTTATGTTCATTTGCCAAAAGTAATACTTATTATAACTAAAATGTAATGCGTTACTTATATATAACATTGTTTATACATAATTGTAATACATATGTATAGAAAAGTAATAATTCAACCATTTACACTTTAGAACTAAAACACTTGTGTTAGTAACATTGTAAAATAAGAAATAACAATTTTTATAAATGAATGTTACATTTTACTTGTATAATAACATTGTAAAACAAATACGTTTACTTGTATAATAGTATATCCATGTTTTCAAATAATAAGTTAATATGAGTTCAGTTTATCATAATACATGTAAAAGTATTACATTATTACATTTCAGTATAATAAAATCAAGATACTCAAAAAATTACAAAAAAAAAATAATGTTACATTTCAGTATAACGATGATTACATTTAGTTATTGTTGTTACACGTATTTATAGTTAGTATTACAGCTGAAAGATGAGTAAAATAAACATTTTTTAAAAAAACTGGTGTTATTTTTGCTTATAAATAATGTTACTTTATAAGTAACACAGTTGTTACATTTAGTTATACTAATAATCTCTCATGTATAAAATTTCGTAAATATTTTTAACGTGTAGCTGGTCTGCACTGCTAAGAACTGAGCATATTTCATCACCAATCCATGAGAACCCGTATGGAATCATATCCGTTTGAGGTTATAGAAAATTTCGAAACAAAATCAATCGCAATGTGTTTCTCACTTCCACCCAAGAATATGTAGTGGTTGCAAGATCCCTTAAAGCCTATGATGTTTACCCTTAACTTGTTGACATATTAAACTCTTCAATACAAACTCAACCTCAAATTCAGCAATCTCACTTTTCATATTTAGTAGTGATTCTGGAGATCCATGTACATTCTGGTATTATCAATGTTAATCGTTTAGTTAAATTTGTGATCTTCGTTCATTGCTTCATGTTTCAAACCAATATCCGCTAGAACAGACCATCAATCACAAATCTTTATCACTCCATCAATCAAGGCTAAAGTCGGATATATCATTGATCACGTTGAATTTTATTCTTAAAAGTAGTCAAATTCAGATCCTCTATCTATATCTATGTCTGCTTACTCATCTCTAACAATGAAGGTTGCTCTGTCATTTGTGCAAATATCTCAAGAAACGTTGAATTCTGATTTCTAATATATATATATATATATATATATATATATATCCACTAATAAGATTTTTTATATCCACTAATGAAAGTCTTCGTCATGTGATAAGAGAAGCCAAAATTCCCGTACTCTTTATATATATATATATATATATCTATATATATATATATATATATATATATATATATATATATATATATATATATATATCTTTTATATCCACTAATGAAAGTCTTCGTCATGTGATAAGAGAAGCCAAAATTCCCGTACTCTTTTTACTTGATGTATCCTCTATAATGGTTGTTTTACCGGAGTGATAGAAGGTGATACAACTAAAATCTTTGAGCAGCTCTAACAATCTCCTTGTCGCATATTGAATTCTTTCTGTATGAATAATTACTTGAAAACTTTTTGATAGGTGTATACCTCGCCAGAATTTACTTTGGATAATGCCGCCAAAACTTTATCGCAAAGATAATTGTCGCATGACTCCGAAGGTTTAACGCAAAAACAACATTCGCGTGTTCAAGATTACGAGTGCGGTGATTCTTTTCTATGATTTTTAAGATGTCCCAAAGTGTACAGAATATTCAATATATGTACGCTTTTCGAATAAGTCTAATACAAAACTCGATTTCTTTACATTGAGGGGGACAGATATATCCTCTAGAAAGATGTAGGGATACTCTTTAACAATTGGTATTTCATTCAAAGTAGTTTTATCCACTTGAGTAACAATGGTATGCGTTAGATAACCCTGACAAACCTTTCTCAGTAATATTTAGCCTTTCAAGGTTAAAATTAAGTTATCACCGTCCAGTGGTTTATCTCACAGAAAAAAGAACTGAACGGTATAAACCTAGCACCACCATGGGTCGGGTCATACCTGGACAAAATCCACTAAAGCTAAAATGCCTACCAGGCCTAGATGGCTATAATGCCTAGATGGTTACCAGGCCTAGATGGCTATAATGCCTAGATGGTTACCAGGCCTAGATAGCTACAATGCCTAGGACTACCTGGAGTATTACGTGCTTACCAAGGCTTCACACCAAACCTTTGACCAATAAGAGGACTTACATAACCTGGGACATGGGCTAAGCCCACCTAGCACAACACTTCAACTCCTCAGCATTCATGCATGATGACCAAGATAATAGAAGACAAGGATCAAGTCCTGGATACCACATACCTTCCTCAGCCTTGCCTAGGCCGACCATAAGGAAGCATGCCGACCAACCTAGTCCCAAGGAGCGTCCCAAGTACCATGACTGTCCTCCTAGGTCTCAACCATAATGAGACGAGGTGTCCATGACGAGGACGAGACCAAGACCTCGACATCTTCACATGATAGTCCTCAGATAAAACGAGGACGAGATCACCAAACCGAGATGGGTCCATCGAGCCGACTTGCGCCATCCACAGCACCAAAAAAAGATCACCTGGTTACAAGAAACGGGTAATGAAACTCTTGGCTCTTACTCTAGTCAATTGATTTCTCTATATACAAACAGTATTCTTACTCTCACACTGGAGGGCCTTCGCCGGTGAAGCCCCGGCTAGTTCAATGTTTATTGTTTCGTGTGCAGATCCGTACGAGGAGTTCTCTTTGCTGGATTTATCTAAACCGTTAGACGAAAGGCTGATCAGGTACCTTTTTTGCAGCATCAAGAACTAAGACTTACTAGCCATATCAAAAGTAACTTTATTCAAATGATAAACAATTTAGCATGATGCACAATGAGCCAATGCATTTCATATACCACATCGAAAATGCGCTTAATGCAAGGAGATCATGTTTTCAATAAATTTCCTATAACATAGTTTTACCGAACAAAACTTATTGATTATAAAGGCACGTAACAAAGTACCACTAGGGTAGCAATGGCAATTCCGAATTCAAAGTTTGAGAACACTCAAATTATGGGCCATAGCATGTGATGAATGAATGCATAATACAAAAATCAAATAGTAAAGAAACATCTCTAGAGAAAATAGGGAGAGTACATGTGAACCAATTGTTGGAGCCCATAGCTTTACCGAAGTCATGATCAAAACCTTCTTTCCAAGTGCAAACTGTATTTTCACCTGAGCAACCCTGTCCTAGTGGTGGATAAGAGTGCCTGTTCTACAATGGACAATCCTTTGACACAATACCGTCCTTACAAGAGTTGTAACATTCCCATTCATTTGTATCACGAGTCAATACCACGCTTGTTCCCACAAAAATAACAAGAGGCCACAGAAAATATGAGATGCCACTGCTATAATCCTCTTTGGTGAATTAGTTGATGCCCTCATCATTTAGTAACTACTGATCATATACTTTTCTTTATCCTCAAGATTGTACCTATAATCCTTTTTGTCATCCATATCATGTTCAACCATCATTTCTCATTCCACAACTGTAGTGTATAGCTTTAACTTGAGGCAATTTATTGAGCTCTGATAGTTGTCTTGAATTCCCTTTCAACTTCTTAGCTCTCCCAAACTTGACTTTTCTAGTACAAAGGAAACATAGGGACATTTTAGGGACCTTATTGCATGTTAAGTCACAGTCATTTATTCTTCCTCAAGATTAAGTAATCCTTTTGTTTTGCCTCCATGCTCGATCATAGGCAGAAAACCTTTCTTTTGGAACAAGTAAAAAATTGACATATTCTTTGCACACCTTTAGTCCTTGAGTTGAACTCTTTTGGTTACCCCCTACCATTGCACTTTTTGAATACACATACTGACATAACATATCTTCTTCATCCTATTTACGTATTGCCAACCACACTAGAATCAGTCGAACCCACAAACTTTATAATCCACTTAAAGAAGTCCAAAGCATCTTTGTTTTATCTTTTACATGATGATATAGTCACTGAACCATAGTCTTTAGTACAGTTCATAATACAAAGCATAACATAACATTAATATGCCACATAATGCACATTAGGTTCTTAGGACATTATTATGAGATTAAAACTTTTTCCTCAAATGTGATCATTATGTGTGGTCCAACTAAAGTTAAATCAACCTTAAGTGGGTAGGTCAAACTACATTCATACCAACCTAGTTCTTATCGAACACCATTGGTAATCAATTCAGGGGCCCTTCTGAATTAACTTCAACGACTTCCGATATTTGGTCTTTGGGGTTATAGCCAGTTATTAAGGGTTTTTTTTTATTTTCAACATATATCATACAATGAAAATTAGATTCTTACAAATTTTCTAAACAACACAGATTCCAAGGCAAATTCAATACCACTTCATAATCAAACCTATGGCTCTAGGTGACCAAATGATCATAAGCGTATGCTCTCACAATCAAACTAAAGCTCTAAACAACCTGTTAGTACCCGATCTGAATTTTGAGGCCTTCCTAGACGTTTAGGAGCCTCCGAGGACCTTTTAGGCAAGAAAAACCTGACAGGGACCTATCCGACAGCATTCCAGAGTTCTAGATTGACGAAATCAGTTATAGGTCAAAATCTATCAGGATATTGACCTGATCTCGAGAACAAAGTGATAAGATTTCACTGAGATCTAGATAACCATGCAATTCGGCAACACTGGCCACGTGGCCAGTGTGGGAGTTTGCTGCGCGGCCATTCCTTCCGACTCCTATTCCCTATAAATAGGTGCCTCCAGCTCCAGAGATCAATAACCAATTCATTCTACGAGTTTTAGAGTCAAACCTGACGGGAAAACTCTTTGTTTAAGCCTTTTCGGCACTTCGAATCTTCAAGAAGCTTCAATCATAGTTCTTACCGATCAAGGTAAGTTCTCTTACTTTTCTTATTATGTTCTTAGGCTAGATCTCTTTTATGCATGTTTTCATTATGTTTATGCATCCATATTCATATGTTCTTCATGTGTTCTTCATGTTCTTAGTCTAGATTCATAATATATGCCATGTTTAGGGTAGCGATCTTCATGTTTTACATGTTCATTCATATGTATTCATGATGTTCTTGTTATAATGCTAGATTTACAGCTTATCATACATCATATGCTAGATCTAGGATTGTAATCCCTATTTATGTGCACATGCCATAGCCAATGATGATCCAAGGGTTTCATCAAACCCTAATGTGATTTAGGAACTATTTCTAACCCTAATCTTCCCCCTCTATATGGATGATCCCGCTTCATCTCTCCCATTCTAATTCATCAATGAACTGCACCGACCTGAGCTTCTCATGATGTGAAGAATGTAGGCAATCTTCGGATCCGGTCTCAAATACTAACACACACACACACACACATTGATCATGATAGAAAGACCGATTCGTCGGGCAATAGGAGTGATAACATGAATATTCTTCTCTTATTGTAATTTGACCCCCGAACCCTATTATTCTCATAAATGGTTTTCTCAATGTTTTAACAACAAATAAAACAACGTGGAGACTCTCGATTTCAACCTCACTTATTCACAGTGGCGACTCCACTGGGGATTTGTTTTCGAAAAAAAACCTTTTTTCAAAACTTAAGGGGGTTTAACTTTCATTAACATCATGATTTTGTGTGTGTTCTAACTGCCCCGCACACCCCTTTTCTGCAAATCTGTTTCTAACGATTTCCTGCAGGTTTATATGTTCATAGTATGTTTCGATGTTCTAAATCTGCTCTATTATGTTCATTTCATGCTTAAATGTTGTTACTATGAATTGTTATGCTAGTAGACTTCTCTTGTTCATTGCATATCATTCCTAAAAATACGTAATCAAATGGCACACTACCACTAGTCCGTGTCACACTGCACACCCTACTGGATACTGCAGTGAGTGCACAGATTTTGGTGATCATGTCGCCGCTATCTTCGTGGCACCCAGGCAATCTAACTCACCGTTTTCACTTGTGAAGAGGTTGAGGTTAATCCTTGTTCGTTTCTAAACATGCACCTTGATCGAGTTAAGAACACTTATCAAAAACAAGTAACCTTAACTAAAATCATTCATCATGTTGTGTGTGTCTACCCTAGGTCAACTCTAGTTAAACCATAGACCCGTCTAGGTCAACCTAGTCTACCCTAGATCAACTCTAGTCAAACCTTAGATCCATCTAGGTCAACGTAGTCTACCCTAGATCAACTCTAGTTAAACCTTAGACCCATCTAGGTCAACCCGTCTAGGTCAACCAAGTCTATCCTAGATCAACTCTAGTCAAACCCTTGACCCGTCTAGGTCAACCCTAGTTAACCTCTGACCTTCCAAGGTCAACTTACTCAGTGCCATCCCACCTAGGTCAAACTTTGGCCAACTTTGGTCAACCAACCTACCTCTAAGCCACCTAGGATTCCTCGTCATCCAGACCCATCTAGGTCAACCTTTGACCTCTTATGTCAACTTCGACCCGCTTAGGTCAACCTACCTATCTTTGACCCATCTAAGTCAATCCACCCATGTCTCGACTCGCTTAGGTCAACCCTACCTCAACCAACTTAGGTTAACCCATCTCCGACCCATCTAGGTCATCCCGTCTCCGACCCGTCTAGGTCAACCCGTCTCTGATCCGTCTAGGTCAACCCATTTCCAACCCGTCTAAGGCAATCCATCCTCGACCCATCTAGGTCAACCCGTCCTCGACCCTTCTAGGTCAACCCGCCACTTTGACCCATCTAGGTCAATCCTTCATCTTGACCCCACCTTGGGTCAAGCTAACCGATCTTAGATGATCTACCTCTTGGCCTACCCATGTCAAACCTTACCCGACTTCAAGTCAAAAATCTACCTTACCTAGGGTCCCTCCAGCTATACCTAACCAAGGACTGAGTCATCTCCCCTTACTTTTAGACCTCTATGGTCATCTTCAAATACTTATGGTTTTCAAAATCAGTGACCTCTGCGGTCACTATTTCACTGACCTCTGCGGTCACTATCTCACTTGTAATTTCTTTGGATATCGACTTGTGTCATGAGCAAGTAAGAAACAAGCTGCAGTTTCTGTCTCAACTATAGAAGCAGAATATATCGATGCTAGAAGTTGTTGCTGTCAGATTCTGTGGATGAAGCATCAATTGGTGGACTATGACATCAAAGAAGAAAATTGTCCCATCTACTGCGACAATACATCAACCATTGCGGTTTCTGAAAATCCTGTCATGCACTCAAAGACTAAGCACATAGACATCAAGTATCACTTCCTCAAAGATCACGTGGAGAAAGGAAATATTCATTTGGAACACGTGGGAACCGACTACCAAATCGCCGATATCCTTACAAAAGCACTAGATGCTAAGAGGTTCATTTTTTTGAGAGGTGAAATGGGTATGCTTGAACTTAGCTAAATTTTGTCCATATGATTTGTCAATACTAATGATTTTTTTGTGACTTGAAATTTTCTAAGTTAGAAATACCTCATGCGCCTGCGCACTTCATGCGCACATGGTATTACGCATAAGGAAAAACATTTCTGTGATTTCTAAGAATCTCTGAGCATTATAGAGCTACGCATAAGCATCATGCGCATGCCACGTGGACCTCAGGTAAGTTCTCTTTTCTTTAATTGCACCTAGGTCCTTGACTCGCTGAGTCAGCATAATTCGCAAGGATACTTGTGCAAATATTTTTTTCCCTCGTCCATATTTTTTGAAATTTATTGGGAAATTACTATTCTAACCTTGCGCACGTCCCACCTCATTTAATGCAAAAGCATTGAGTGACGCGCCATTAATGCTCGTTGTGTACTACTTATGAGGGAAGTGGAAAAGATTCTTTTTGGCTATTAATGTCTAACACACGCACGCGGCTAGGTCATTTCACGCGCGTTCCTCATTAGGCCCGTCATCTGTGTGTGCAACTCACTTGTGCGTGCGCCTCACTCGCTTGACTTTACCAAACCTGTCAGCGCTCGTGATGTTAGCTTGCCCTTTTTGATGATTATAACCCTCAAACGCCGTCTCTCTTTTTCACTCTACTCTCTTTCACTATTCACTTCAACCGCCTCTTTCTCTCTCTCTCTGACAAATGCTTTCTCTGCGCACTTTCCATCATTGATCCATTTTCGTGAAAAATTCTTCTATATATATCATGGTTCCCAGGAAAACATCAACCAAGAAACCGGAAGACCCTCAAATGGTAAGATTTTCATCTCTCTATTTTCGTTCTCGCCATTGTTGAGGTTCGAAGGTTATGTTTTTCCCCTTTACGATTTCTCTATGATCCGTTGCTCGTTTTTCAAATTATTTGATGTTGTGTGTTCGTTTTACTCATTGCTATTCATTTATGTAATTTGTTTTAAGATCAATGATCGTTTGGTTTGTGTTTCTGAGATTTTTCGAATTTTCAACTTTTTGTATTCTCTTTCGTTTTTCTCAGATTCTGGGTTGTTGTTCTTGTTGTTGTTGTTATGGTTTACTTATTTGTGTGTGATTTTTCATTACGAAAATTTTGATATGCTTTTTATGCATTTTGGAGCACTTTGACATTTTCATGTTCTTTATGTTCTTCGTGTATTCAATACATGTTCTTCATATTCTTGATGAATAGTCATATGATGTGCCTTGCCATGATTATTGTTTTTGTTTATGCTTTTCGCGCCAATTTTAGGCTTGTGATTTAAATTTGTGTTTTTGGACATTTTTACCCTTTATACTTGTAATTTTTTTTCTAAGTATGGATTCTAGTTCATGCGCTGCGCTTGTAGCTCAAGCTCATGCGCTTCTCTCCATGCGCATGTCCAAATCTAATTCATAACTTTGTTTTGCGCATAATTTAAATTACTTTATTCCTGGATCGGAATTCAATGTGGAAGATCTGAAACAGGATGCGCTTGGGGGTTATATGATGGAGCTCATGGATAAATCTGGAATTCTGTCACTTTTCTCCAAGGGCCAGTCTTTCATCCTTCCTTCTTACATCGACAAATTCTTCAGCAACGCAGAAGAAGTGGAGCGCATATATGATGACATTACAGTGAAATGCTTGAAAAGTTCTATCCGTGGAGTGTCTGTGACTATCAACTATGCGCATATCCGTCAAACTATGGGGTTACCTGCGTGCAATAGGAAGAAGTTGTCTCAAGATGCATAGGATAAGGTTGCGCAGAAGCTGATCAAGATCCCTACGTTGGTTGGTCAATACAACAACCACGATAGGAAGGAGTTTGGAGAGTTGATGTACCACCTCTGCACCCTCATTGGAGATACCATCAACTGGTGGATGAAGACCCTTCTTTGAAATTTGATGTCAATGGAATGCGCACGTATACACGCGTATTCCTTCACAATTCTTGCCGTGAAGTGAACAACTTTGACTACTATTTGTACTGGGCTGCGGATCTCATTGAGGTATTTGAAGACATACACCCTGAAGACCAAGGCTCCCCTCCAGTTTCTGATAGTGAGATCAAGGAAGCCTCTTCATCTGAGTCAGAATCTGAAGATGAATCCATTTATGAACCAATGCTGAGTAAGGTTGGTGATAAGGAGAAAGGCAAGGGCATCGCTTCTGCTGAGCCGCACAAGAAGACAAAGGCAAAGAAATCCACTTCTGCGCCTGGGATCATAATCAAAGAGCCTTCTGCGCCTGTCCAGAAGAGCAAGGTTGTAGCTGACCTAGAGCCTCCAAGAAAACCAAAGAAGTCTAAGGCCCCTGCGCCCGAAGAAAATAAGAAAAAAAAGAAGAAAAAGAAGAAAAGTGTTAAGGAATCAAGGACTCTAGTGGATGAGTCTGATAAAGACATCCAAGTTGAGGATGATGTTGCTGCGCCTCCTCCTCCTGCGCCTAAGTCAACGCGTGCCTCTACTCCTACTGTGCAAGAGGAAGACGTATTTGAAGGTGCATTCAATGACCCACTCATCACCCCTTCAAAGTCTACTGCTGCTAGACCCTCTACTGCTGCACCATCTCAAGGGAAGACATCCAAGGAGGCACGCAAGGACACATCAAGTGAGGATGAAATCCCACTTTCTGCCAAAAAGACCAAGTCAAAGCGTAGAGTAAAGAGGTTTGCAACAAAGAAGCGCGCCTCAAAGCATTCTATGGAAGACTTATCAGATCTTGAGCCTAATTCTCCAAGGAATTCTCTTCCGCGCACTAAAAAGTCTGCACGTGACATTGCAAGGGAACCAAGGCTAGCTGCAGTTGCGTAGAGAAATGTTGCGCAACAAGCCTCACCTATCTACATTGATGGTGAAGGCTTTGCTTTTAATGCGCCTGACCCTACTGTTTATGAAGATGCGCCGCTAGTTGAAGATGCTGAAGACTCAATTTCAGAAGACTATGTTGTCCATCGTTCTCCTATCAATGCGCATAATTCTCCTATTCCTGCGCATGCTGCTACAATTCTTGCTGCTGATGCTATCCCCATGCATACAACTGGGGCTTCTCACACTTCTCCTCCAGTTATTCCAATAGTGCCTCAAGTTACTGCTCCCTCAGATCCATCAAATTCTTCAACTGACATGCGCCAAATCATGACCATGTTCCAAACTATTCAGGCTAATTAATTTGCCACGCAAACCCAGCATTTCCAAGTGTTCATTGCGCAAGTCAAAATTCAAGAGCAACTGGATGCGCAGTCAGCAAGGCTCAATGCGCAGGCCAGTTTGCTACAGGCCATTGATTGTGCCATTGAGGGGGAGAGTTCTGCAATAAAGGCAGCCCATTCTGAAGTGCCTGCAACCAGTTCTGCACCTGCGCCTGCTCCTCCAAATTTTGATAAACTGCCCCAAGATATAGAGCATGACTTTGGAGTGATTACCATTGCGCTCTCCAAGATTCCGTCAATGTATGGTTTAAATGAAGCTTTATGCACCGTGGCAAGTACTTTGAATGATATTATTCAAGTGGAAACTGCAAAGGTTTTGAATGCATTTGAGAATTTTGCGCCAGGTGACTCCAGCTCTTCCTCCCTCGATGCACTCAAATCTCATGTCACCCACTGCTTAGTTCAGTTTGGTGATACCTTCAACGAGGCAATGATCCAGGCTATGCTGGATATGCAAGCAAGCCAGACTATGGTTCAAGTTGAGTTGACAAAAAGTCTTGTGGATGCGCAGAAGGACATTCAAGACCTGATTGCGTCTTCTCAGCAATCTCTCGGAAATCAATTTGGTTCGCTTAAGAATACTTCTGACAGAGTTTCTGAAGACCTTCAGAAAGACAATGATTTGATGTGCAGTGGCATGAAGACCTATGTTATTCAGGCTGTGGAATACAATGCAAAGTTTCAAGCTCTGAAAATTGATTTGATGAACAAGTTTACCAGCCTGCAGAATGAGCTTAGGGAAGCGTTGTCCAGGATTAATATAGATTAGAATTGTAATCTTTTCTTTTGCTGCGCAGAGGTAATACCTTTTTGATGCGCATTTTAATTCTTTTTGCTTTTGATTTTTCTTCCATTGTAAAACTTGTACCTGTAACTCATATCTTTCGAGTTTAATGAGAAGAATGCATCATTGCGTTTTCACAAAACCTTGTTCAATTCAAACCATTCATTTTTGGAACAATGATTGCATTATTTAAACATAACTTCATGCGCATACTTATAACTGCTCATATTTCATTGCATGATGTTTAAACATTCAGTTTAAACGCATACTTAAACTTAAACTCATAATATTCTGTATGTGCTGAATGATATTTCTGTCTTTCCCATATTGTAAGTTTTATCTTTTGGATAGACTAGAAATCTATAACACTGGCTAGTGTGTGCATTGACTTGAGACATGATTTACCATTTACATTCTTATGGACATGTTTTTATCAAGTGCTTTGTATTGCCTTTGTTATAGAAGGTAATGGCATCAATCATTTAGGGGGAGATTGTTGGGTATGCTTATTACTTAACCCTCCTACTTATGTTAGAATTGATTGATACCATCACCTAAGTTTATTTTATAACTTCAATTTTTAGCTAAATCCTTCTTGCAAATGACAAAGTGTGATGCGCATGACCCTCATGCGCAGCACCCATCTGCGCACTCTATGCGCATGGCTTTCATGCACACGCAGTTTTTGCCTTAGTCAATTCTCTCATTTCCTAACCTCATATTCTAGAAGCTTGGAAAGCGTCAAGTCAAGCTACGCTTTTTGGATTAAGCCAAAGTGCTGATGTGTACATACAACAAAACAAGCACACTCAGCATACACGTAGATGGAGAAGCGCCTCATGTTTGAAATTCAAAAAGAAGACAGCTGTCATCCTTCTAGAAGAAGTTTGAAGTTTGTCCACTTGCGCACCAATCACATTGTGCCAGCTCATCGTCCTTGCTCAGAGCTCCAACGGCTAGTTTTTGAAGCTCCACGGTAAATAGCCAGCTCATTCTCATTTTCCAAGCTGCTTGTGTTTTGATTTCTGAAAGAAACTTTGAAGATTTGAAGATTGCTTGCTCATTTTCAGAATTCTCTAGAACAGCCTTCATACATTCATACCTTACCAAGCCCAGATCCTAAAGCCTTTGTAACACCAAAATCTTGTGCTCTCCATATCATAGATTTATAGAGCCCAGATTTCTGACACACACACATACCTCTTGAAGTTCCGATCTCATCGATCATACTTCTAGAGATACACCAGTTATTGTCTAGGATTTTGTTCTTTCATAGATTATAGATCTTTGAGTTAGTTTGTTCTCATCGTTGTAACTTGTAACACTATCTCATATTATAAGATCTCCATTAGAAATCCAAGATTAACCATCTTGGTAGAGGACTTAGATCTTTTCCCGATCGAACCTCTCCAAATAGCTTGTCTATTTATTGTGCTTTTCATTCTACATTTAAGCTTTTCTGATATATTGATTTGTTTGATCTTTGTAGATTGTCTTGCACTGTTTGCATTGTTTTTGTGTGCTTCTGCCTTAGTTTCATTTTGCGCCACTCTTTAAACTAAAACCTAGCGCGTGCGTTTTACACTTCTGCGCATACACCTGCGCATTAGTAATTGCTTTAAGTTTTCCACTATGCATTTCACACTCTGTTGCGCGCTATACTTAGCCAATATTTGAGTCGTGCGCATTTGCCATTGTTTTGCAAACGGTTTTGAAAAGAATTTTAAAACGCTATTCACCCCCACCCCCCTCTAGCATTTTTCATACCCTTGTTTCCCCTTTGGGACCAACACCATCATCTTCGAAGAGAGCGAACCCGTTGAGCTTGACGATCCGCTTCTTAAACAACTAAAGAAAACTCAAGCCAATATTTCCATATGGGATCTCTTAGGCTCATCTCATAAGCATCGAATGATGATCTCAAAAGCATTAGCCCAAGTCGAAGTTCCCAATCAGTCCTATTGTTTTGTGACTTTCAATTCTTGTTCTAAGATTCAAGAGATCACATATTAATTCCATATTGTTCATTATGAAAGCTAGTTTCATAAATTGGTCTAGCAACCAAGATCAAGTGTTTTTTGATATTCGTTCGTGGTGTGGATACCGTTAGAGGGTGACACTTATCATCTTCAAGTTCGTGATCTTGTTCGTGATCGTGTTCGTGATCAAGTTTCGAAAAGCTCCACCGAATTCAAGGTTGCTAAGGAAACGCTTCAAGGGTTAGTATTCTAGTATTCATTGTAGATGTATTTGATATAATCATATGAATTGATCTATGGGCTTTGGGTTTCTATAAATTTTAAATGCTATATTCCGCTGCCCATGTTGCCTCGAAACCCAACACGATCAAGCTAGCGTCCACAATCATAAACCATTGTTTTGCCGGTCCGACTAAAGTTAACTGAAAATTTGAGGCCATTGCTGCTGCATTATCCCCACGCGATTGCATGGCATGGGCATACGACTTCAGGTGAGCCATGGGGCAATTGGTACCATCGAACTTCTCCAAATCAGGTATCTTGAAATTGTACGGAAGGGTCGCAGATGGAGCCAATTTTAGAGAATCCACGGAGAACTCTCCCTTACTTATAATTGCCTTTAACATCTCCTTGATCTCGAGGTCCTGTTTAGTGAGAGGAGGCTGCGGGATGCCATTGTTAAGGGTCTCTGTTTGGGAAATGAAATTGAAACCTTGGGCTTGGGAAGCCCCTTGATTTGGAAAAGTCCGAGTGGGGTGCATACCATCAGGATGGAGGGTTTGCATATACTGAAGGTAGGCATTGTGGTCTAGAGAAAATTGATATGGGTCAACTGTGATGTTTGGTTGTGCAGGGATGAAATTTTGGATAGTGTCTTGGGGATCATTTTGTTGGGCAGTTTGGCCTGGATCGTTGATATTCACCTCATTCCCATACTATCCCTGATTATTCTGTGTCTCACCACCCCTTTGCATCTGAATCAAATTAGCAAGCAACGCATCTTGCTGAACCCTTAGCTGTTCCATTATCCCCTCGGTGTGAACTTTCAAATTCTGATCCAACTATGATTGAAGCTCTGTCAGTGGCACAAACCCCTAATCATTCCCTTCTTCGGCCATAATGATTTGAGAGTAGTCGGAGTAGAGCTTGAACAAAGTAATTCTTGGAAGGGACCTTGAATGTCGCGTTAGAAGATGAATAAGATTCTCCCCCTACAAGAATGGATGAAAAAGAATGTTTTAAATTTTTGAAATGAGTTTTCTTTTATGTACAAGAATAAAAGGACAAAGAGAAGAAAAGTATACAACTTTGAAACAAAATCATTTTCGAGAAAGGTTGAAGCGCAAGCAACGCACAAAAACCTAGGAAGCCGGACAAGCACCTCGCTTTGTTTTGACTCGTTCAATGATTCAATCCTGGAATGGTCGATACCGTCTCCAAAGTATGGGACCAACGTTTTTCACCTGTACTAATGGCCGTCCGAAGCCCCTAGCGAAGGGCCTATACTCTTTCTGGGATCCACCATTCAGGTTATGGTCTATGTGAAGGTCTTGAAAATTTCGGGTCAACCCAATCGTTCCAAAATTTCCACACTTTAGGTTTTTTATAACCATTTAGGAATGCGTAGGGTTGAAGAGAAATTATTAGACAAAAACTAGCTTAAAGTCGAGGACGTGTCATTTAGAAAATACGGACATCGAGGCTTTTGATGGCTGGCTTGCATGTGGCTTACACCCGCAGCGACGACTAGTAGCCGTGCTTTGGGGCAGAAATGTCAACCGGGAGCCCTATCGGGGAATCGGTGACCCCCCTTCAGTCGCCGGACTACATTTCCTAAGGTTTGTACGGTTGCTAAGTCGAAAGTTCGAAAACTTGAATGTGTGTGCAGTCTCTAAATTTGTTTTTTTTTTTTTTTTTGAGAAATAAGAAAGAAAAGGAAAAAAATTGTTTTTGTTTTTTTATTTTTCTTTTTATTATTTACACATATAAAAGAAACCTGCAAAACAAAGTTAGGACATACATATACATGCAAGGCAAAGGTAAATAATGGCGAAAGCACACAAATCGAGTCTATCCCACTTTTGAAAATGTCCCCAGCAGAGTCGCCGCGCTGAGAGCCCGCGCTCGAACCGTAATCCACGCTCGTGCTCTCATAATGGTTACCCTACTCGAGTTTTGAAAAATAGAGTCGCCACCTCATTTTATTTTAAGAAAAATAGAGATAAAACCTTTTGTTTGGAAAGAGAAGTGGGTTCGGGGGCTAAGTTACGAGAAGAGAAGGTTTTAAGCACTCCACTCGCCCTTTCGGTCTCTAGCATGCTTTCACCTACGCTATATTTTATTTTGCCTTTAAAAAAAATATGTTTTATGTCCTAACTTATGTATATGTATATGTACAAGGGAATCTCCTAATCTAGGCATGTTCACTTTAATTCGCAACCGGGAATCGGTTTGGGTGGATTTCCCGATTGGTTTTGGAAAATGATTTTGAACATGTCAAGAAAGAAAACATTCATGGGGAAGGGGACTATGTACAGTCGGGAATATACATATATACAAAAATTGGAGACAAATCCCATAATCAAATAAATATCCTCGAGGCGGGGGGCGTTTGTTGATTTTGGCGTCATCGTCCGTCCCGGACCGTGTACCTATCCTGAAATAATCCAAATCCAAAACTAAAAATTGGGAATTGCTCCCAGAATGTTAGAGATCATTGGAGAGTTTTTATGGATTTTTGGGATTAATTTTGACCCCAAACATTAGCAAGAAAGTCATTTGCAAGAAACTGCCCAGGAAAGATACACAGGAAACATTGCACATTGGTCACCAATTTTACCCTTTTTTGCTCGTAAATATGAGGAAACAACAAGAATTAAAGTTGAATATCACATTAAAATCATGAAGTTACCAAACTTTTGAGTTCAGAAGATGAGTTTAAGTAGCTCAAAAGGTCTCTGACATTTCGATGTCAGAAACTGGAAGTGCAAATTCTGAAGATTGAAGGTTGAAACAAATGAGTAAAAAGAGAACTTCCGAAGGTCCAAAAAATGTTTCAAAAATATTTACATTTTCCTGAGTTTGTTGAGAATAAAGTTAATGTTTTGATCTTTGTCCAAAAACCAAGTTTTTATTGAGTTTCAAGCACAAGAACAGAACATGGTACAGAAGGAAACAAGCATGACAGCATCTCTGTAACTCAAAACTAAGCATGAAAACATGAGCTACACATGGAATATGGACATGAACCTTGACGAGCATGAACTTTAAACACATAAGGAGAAACTTTGATGTTTTGACCCAAGCCCATAAACTATTTTAAGATAGAGTTTTAAGAGCATGAAATCGTGGTTCTGAGCAGAGTATGAAAAACTGGTAGTAAACAAGGATTCATCGATTTGATTCAGGTTTTGATGTTCTTTAATTTATTTCTTGTTCTTGATTTTATGAGTAGCTAAGTTCTTAGATTCATGGATTGGTAGTAGCAAAAACTAAATCTCTATGCTATAGATTTAATTCTTCCATTCAATCTATTTCTTGTTCATCATAATAATCTTAATTCTGTTTTAGAGTTTCAGCTTTATGTTAAGATAATTTTGGCTCTTTAACTACTTGGGTATAAATTCTTGCACTTGCTTGGAGATTTATACATTGACCAATATTGTGGTGATTAGATCCAATTGAGGACCTTACGGAAGTCGAAAAGATCTAGGTTCAAATATTCTTAAATACTTCATGAATTCTTTGCATGCAAAGAATTCATGAAGTATTTAAGAATATAAAGAGAGTATTAGTATTGCAACCCGGCCACCTAACCGTCCCAATTCTTACTCTTGTGAACTAACTCAAGAATGAGATTGATCTTGTTATTATGAGTATAGCATAGAGTGAAAGTATTTGTGAACCCAACTTGTGAATCTATTCATTAGTCTTGATTTTATTTATTTTCTTAGATTAATTTTAATTATAGTTTTAGTAGTTATAAATAATCAAATCAAACCCCATTTATTTATTTTTCTAGTTTTAATTTACATTCTTATTAATCATTCAAGTCTCTGTGGATTCGACCCTTGCTTGTGCATACTACTACACCGGTAACTAGTACACTTACTAGGTTTTAATTATCACTGAGGATTTTTCTCCATCATATTTATTGGTAAGATTGATTTGAACCCAGAAACCCTAAGGTAGAATATAAAATATTGTGTTTTTATTGGCAAATAACAGGTATAAATTCCATAATGAAATATTAGAAATGCCTTATTGAATGACCAACAAAACGGTTAGGATTAAATGTCCACAAGCATGTATATATATTAGAATTAAGAAACCCACGTTACTTGAAACATGAAATAAAAGGAATTATGATTCCAGCATTACATCTTCAAAGGACATATGATTCCAGGAATACATGAAACTTGAACAAAAGGAATTAGATTTAATAACAGGGATTCTTTCAATAACTTGAAAATTTCTACAAGGGTGCAGGGTAATTTTTTTTTTTTTTTTTTTTTTTTTTTTTTTTTTAAAATTCATAATGTCATAAAGGTACAAATCGGCATATAGATAGGCTAACATAAATCTCCCTAACAGGATTCGAACTTGTGACCTTCGCATGGTAAGCTAAAACCGGATACCGCTTGAGCTAGAGCTCTTTGGTTAGGATGGTGAATGAACGAAGTTACATGAAACTTGAAATAAAAGGAATTATGATTGAATCAATACATCTTAAAAGAAATTTGAATCATACAATGATACAATAATACATTATACATGAAACATATGTAGATGGTTGGGCCCCGGAATGCTGGGAAATCTACTGTTTCCCCTTGGTCAAGTATACAACTATCAACTTCAAATTCCTCAAACGGAGGAGTGTATCATCTGGTGTGTGGATTCATCTTTTCTAGAACAGGCAATATCCTGAGTATAAACTTAATGAACTCCATTTCAACCACACTCCCAGCTAGATTCACAATATCAATCTCTCTCATTGTATCAAAATAGAAACCCGAACACCGCACCAAATCTTTGTTGAATCTTTAAACTTGCACACTATTAGCATCACCTATGTAAAACTCCTATATGGAACACAATGTCAACTTCTTTTTAATCTGAAACAGCTACGTAGACAGTTTGGAATAAAGGAAGTAATAATTAGAAAGTTTTATTACTCACATCAATTGAAACATTCTTCAAGTTGGGACAGTTATCAATCAGAGGAAGAAGTGATAAAACATCCTTGACCACGAAAGCAAATCCAAATAGTTTGAGAACTCCAAGGTGGACTAAAGGAGTTTTAAAAGCTTGTGTTGTCAAGTCCTGGAATTAAAATAGAATAAGGTTGTAAGAAGGAAACTAGTAATATACTACTCCCTCCGTCCCAGAGTATATGTACACTTCCTAAAATGGTAAAGAATCATTTCTTTTCCTTCAACTCATTCTCTCCTACTTACTTTTATACTCACAACACCAATCAACTTACTATTTCTTCCCACTTATTATCTCTCCTACTTTACTTTTATACTCACAACACTCTTAAATCACTTCTACCTTTTCTTAATCTCCGTGCAAATGGGAGGGTGGACATATACTCTGGGACGGAGGGAGTATCATATATGTGATCTTGCAATTTAGTTATTTGACTTTTCGTCGGTTTTGCAATATGGTTCCAAAAAGTATAATTGTGCCACTCAGATTCCCGTCTTTTAAAATTTGTTGCATATTGATTGAAATAATGATATTGTGTTTTTTTTTTTGACGGGCTCAAAGTCGTCTTAAATTTTTAAGGGACATTTATCGAGTATTTACACTACGTTAGTGTCATAACTTAATTTCGTTAGGCCAAATCCATATAACCCTAGTTACACTATTGTTTTCCATGCAACCTCCCACATCAACCCCAGTCAACCACGAAACCACCAATAACCAATACACCTTTAACAACATCAACCTGCCATAGGCCTGCAAAATTTACTCATTACCCGTCAACCTGCCCAATCCGACCTATTAATTACCCATCCCGACTCAACTTATTTAATTTTACGGGCTGGAGAAATTCATATGAGACGTGATTTCCATTGAATGACATTTAGTTACAAAAGTCAAACTGAAACTAAGCCATCATCAGGTAGCACCCTTTGTTTAAAGCAACTCGATATTTGAAAAGTTTCCATTACTTAGGAACAGAAATATGTTAAAAGTAGTGCGGAGGAGAAACTTAGAATGTATTTGAACAAGGGATATGTTAGGATAAAGATTACAGAAATAACACATTAATGAATTCCACTGTTTATTCTGTTGAGAGCAATGATAATGGTTAAAAATAAATTGAAGTACACTAATTTTCAGTATTCTTCGAAAATGCTCTTAAATAGTGGACGATATATCAATAAAATGTGTAAATATAAAGTCACAAAAAAGTGCCACAAAATGTGGCTTAGAAAATAATGTGTCAAAAGTTTGTTGGTGTTTTTAAATAGAGTGTGTCGGGTCCACAATCGATGTAACCAATAAAATATCGCCACCTCACTTTGTATCTATAATTTTGTAAACTTATTTTGTGCCCCTAGCGTTGCCCCAATAAAATTGAGAATGAAAAAACATGAGCAAAATCTCAACTGTGCATGTTAATGGGAATGCAATTCAGTACATGAAAAGTTATTAGTCCACCGATTTAACCATAACATATTGTATGAAATATATCAATTATATCAGGGCAAGCGATAAATGTACTTACTTTATCCTCAAGTAGTTCGAAATGGGTCTTAAATAGTGGAGGATATATCAATAAAATTGAGAATGAAAAAACATGAGCAAAATCTCAACTGTGCATGTTAATGGGAATGCAATTCACTACATGAAAAGTTATTAGTCCACCGATCTCACCATAACATTTTGTATGAAACATATCAATTATATTAGGTTCTAGGGACAATGTTTTGTGTCTTTATATCAGGGCACGCGATAAATGTACTTACTTTATCCTCGAGTAGTTGGAAGAAATCTGGACGTAGGATCTTTCGTTTAAAACGATATACCTCGAACAATGATCATGTGCGATGAGAATAACCACCACCGCTTGCATTGCAATTAAAAAGAATCTGGTAACAAGAAGTAAGAAAAAACTGAGAGAAACATACATGTCAGAAATAAGGGCAACCCTATTGATCAAAGAGAAAATAAATTAGTCCACCCAGTAAAACATAAATCAATTTAGGATACACAATTACTGATGAAAGGAAGCCAAACCTTACAAAATGAATAAATTTCCTCTAGATCGTTAGAGCTTCTGACCATGAAAGGGCAGACAAATCTATCAAATCAACAGTAGAAGTGAGAGGAAGTTGAAAGCGCCGCTGGAAGATTTAGGGAAATGTGGGATTGGGATATTAGGGTTGTGTTAACGATTATTTATAGGGGTGAGATCTAGGGTGGATTGAATAATATTTTGGCCCCTAAACTTGTTAAAATATACAAATTTTTCCTTGCCATAAACTTTCTATCTATATGTGGTCCTTGAACTTGGCTTTCATCTTTATTTTCACCCATCCACTATATCTCTGACCTATTTCTGTCATGTTTTAAAATATACTCCCTCCGTCTCACTCGAATTGGGACAAATTTCTATTTTCGGTGTCCCATTCGAATTAGGATAAACCAAAAATGGAAATGTTTTATTTGATGTGACACACATTCACACTCACAACAAATTTGAACTCATTATTCTCTACCCCACTTTCTCTCTCATACTTCACTTTTCATACTCACAACAACTACTCCACTAACACTTTTTCCTTAATCCCCGTGTCCAACCCAAAAATCTTAATTCGGGTGGGACGGAAGGAGTACACTTAATGATTCTAGAATGACTTATTATTAGTGCTTAAGCTATACTTAAAATGAACAATGTACAAGTATTGAGTTTTTTGCAAAACAAACATGCATATTATCAAATTATTGCAACTTCCCACTTGTACAACTTTCAATTTCTCCTTTGTACTTTTTTTATTAACAATTTAACCGAGTTTTTTATTTGGTGTTAAAAATTTAACGATCTTGAACTAATATTTTTCAATTGTGATCATTAAATTTTTTTCTTTTGCGAGGAATGCTAATATCTATTAACTAGTTAATGGTTCCCTTAAATAACATGATGATTTAACAATCCAAACACATTTTACTAAAATACCTAAAATCACACCCTAACCCTTAAATCAAACCCACTCTTCCTCTGGTCTGAGAAAAAAAATCTGGAGAGAAGTGATACCTTCTCTCTCTAGACACCCACCACCTCCATCCCCTGCTTCCACCACCGCTCTCTGCCACCAGTGTCACCACCCTCCGTCACCGCCACCAACACCCCCCGCCTCCGCCGTCACCACCCTCTGCCTCCGCCTCCACCTTCGCCTTTGTCTCTTTACTTTCTTCTTCTTTTATTCTTCTTCTTCTTCTTCCCAAACTCCCACGCTACCTCCATCTTTGCTCCAATCTACTCGGCCCCGTTCACCACCTACGGCTCCGCCATTTCCTCCCCTACAGATTGTCTCACCCCGTCCTTCCTCTCTCTCTTTTTTCGGTGTTTTGTGCTTATTTGGGTGGCAAGATCTTTATTTTGGGTTTATTCATGTGATTTGAATTAATATTAGGATTTTTTTTTTATTTTTTTTTTGTAAGCAAAAGAACATATGATTTATAATTATATTAGGAGTTAATTAATAAAAATATTTTTAATCATCTTCTAATACTTTCGAATTAGTATATATATATCTTAATATATATATATATTCCCTCCTTAATTCTTGTGCATTTTTTCAAATAGTGCAAACTTTTTTGGGACGGAGGGAGTTTAATTTTTTTTTCCTTGAAAGGAAAGGTTAAAAGTTGGTATCAATTTTTTTTTTTGAAAAAATAGATTTATTAAATTAAAATTGATAATATTAAAGAATTGTTTTTTAGAATAATATTAAAGTATTTAAAAGAATGTTAGTCACATAATAGCACATGATCAACTCATGTTAAAAATTTAACAATTTTGTGAGAGGGATGAGGACATTGCAAAAGATTAAAATTTAGTGACTATATTTGAAAATATGTGTACAAAGTAGTTAAGTTTTTAACACTAGTTAAAAAACTCAGTTAAATTGTTAATAAACTAAAGTATGCAAGTGACATTGGGAGTTTTGACAGTACAAGTGGGATGTTGCAATAATCTGATAGTACACATATTTGTTTTGCAAAAAACTCTACAAGTATTTGATGTGCACGAATACTACACGCTAACACACTATATAGTACTCCCTCCGTGCCTGTTTAATGTTCTTAGTTTGTGTTGAAAAAAATATCCCACATGATGGAGATAAGAATAGGAATAGGTTTATTTTAATTATTATACTTATTTTTATGTATTTTCGGATTTAATATTAGTAGGGGATTGTTTAGAAGTAGTTGTAGGGTTTATTTTGTTATTTTAAGCCTCTATTAGGTTACCATATAGATTAGGTTTGTTTTTAGTAGTATTTAACTTGATTTACAAGTCTTAGGAGTGCTATAAATTTGGGTCAAAATGTAATTCCAAAAATAAGATGATTTATTGAGATTTTTATTGAATAAACTTGAGAGTTTATTTTTTCTTCCTAAAAGTTGATTAAATTCCTTTTGGATGCCAATTATCGGTAATCGTGCGCGATTCAACGAGAATTGAAGATCATTCACTGGCAATCGTGCGCGATTCAACAGTGTTTGATACTATTATTCGGGTATTGTTGCGACAATCAACGGATTAATAGTGTTTTATCCCTTTTATTCCTTTCGCTTCCTACATCATTTGGTATTCAGAGCCGAAACTAGAGAATTCTTTTCTAGGTTGAGGTATTTTGTTATCGATCTTTTATTTTTATTTATTCCAACAAAAAAAATGGTTGATTCTTCTTGGCTCTTTTTCGAATCTTCATGTAATGATCCTTTTATTGATTGGTCGAAACCACCAATTTTTGATGAGTGCTATTGTGAAGTGTGTCAATCTATAATATCTCATCCAATTGGTGTTACCACGGTTGACCTTAAATTATTTCAAGATGAATTGATGTGGAATCTTGAAGCGGAAAAAAATTGTCATTCGTATGAAGATCCTTTTGACATCTACAACACACCCACGGAGGAATATTTTTCAGGTTACGTAAAAAAATTATTGCTCCAAGAGTTTATTACATTGCATTGGACAGATTGGATGGACATTGTTACGCAAGCTAGCAAATTTCAAATTCGCCGAGGATTCAAAGATTTTCATGTTCTTATGTCGAGGGCCAATGGAAGGAAAATCATATTACATGCTCTCTTTGTTAAATTAACACAATAAACTCTTGGAGCAATAATTTTTTTATATAACTTGAAAAGGATGCCTCCCGTATGTGGATTAGAGATATCAAACGTGTAGGGTTTGCACAATCATGCGCATCGGAATAAAACCAAATCCTAGATCCATTCAAGATGATTAAATTAATACAAGGTTGAATTTAGAATACTAATCGTGATGGAGCTTTAAAAATTTTCGGATCTTGAAAACTTCGTTCTTCAAGATTTGATCTTCTCCAAGTTTTTCTTTAAGTCTTGATGCGCAGGAACACGAACTAGAAGTTGATTAAGCAATCACCCTCTATAGATATCCACACGCGAACAAATATCAAGAACTCCTTCTTGATCCGGACGGCTAGATCCAAAATAGGCTATATGAAATTATGATTCTTGATCTTTGATTCTCAATCTTGATCAAGAAAATTGTTTCTCTAAACAACTAGATTTCATATACTTAATGGCTGGTGAAAAGATGTTTATATAGGTCATAGTCCTTAACTTTTAAGGACCTATGAAACCTAAATCCCTTCACCTCAATTAAGCTGCAGATTTTCGGCCCAGACAGCATTGGCACGGTCATGCCCTAAAACTGGCACGGTCATGCCAATCGATCCGCACCTGCCATCCCCGGCTGGTGAATATTGGCACGGTCGTGCTTTACAATCGGCATGTCCATGCCATTTGGTACGATCGTGCTTTATATCTGGCACGGTCGTGCCAGACCAAAATTCTCCCCTTTTTGCCTTTTAACAATTTGTTCCATTGTGTGTGACCCCATAGGATTATATCAAGTTGGCAATGAGTCCAAACACATTTTGTTCTCATAAACCATGAGCGGACCCTAGAAGTCCATCATGATTACCCAAATGATACAACTTTATCAAAGTTCGCTTAGCCTTCATAGAACATATCACAATCCTTTTGTCCAGGATGTCATTGAGCGTAAGCCATGGTCAATGGTCAACTTACAATGCTCAATACTTTTCTCGATTCCAAATAGTTTGATAATATAAATGACATTAATCATATCAATTCATTTGAGCACGGCCATGCATTTCATCAACACTATTCATCGAGGGGCCCAAGCTTGACGTCTCTCATGAAGAGGGACAAATACCATCTTGGCTTATTAAACTTCCCTACATAGCTTCAATCATGCCAATCATATCCTTTATAATTAATTGGTTAAGAGTAATGTTTGAATATGTCAAACATGATCTCCACTATATGGAAGATCGTAATAATCTCAGGTCTAAGGATTCTAATGATATAACTATTTAGAGGTTTAATTATGACATTTTGACCATGACATAAACCTCATAGTTGGGTCATATCCGGTATGTGTTCCTCAACACATACCCATAAGTTTAACTTGTATCCCATACACATGATCATCATATGATCATCGAATTAAACTTATACTAGTTCTTCATAAGTACTAGTGTAAAATACCAATTAAAAAAAAAAAAAAAAAAAAAAACTTAATATTCAGCTTTTAGTGTTATTGTTATATTTATATAACGAGCATGGGAAATATTTAAAAGGTGTAAGGGTAACTAGGGAATTATGTAAATTAGGTAAATCTTTTACCTTTTTAAACTGATATAGAAATTCCGTTTATATGAAGGAATTGCGGGATTTCGTACCTAAAATTAGGGCTAGCTCCGTTTAAGTAACAGTCTGTGAGAAAGGGAGAGCAGCATAGGGAGAGAAAGATTAAGAGAGAGATAAACGAGCCTTGGGTATAATTCTAATCGATCGAAGACGGAGTTTGCAAGACTGGAAAAATTGTTGCTGCTACTCATTGAAATTGTTGTAGCTAGGACACCAATTGAGGTTAAGCGGACTTGATCAAAGTTATCGACACCTTCATTTTATTGTATCGTTCGAGGTAAGTGACTTTTACCTCTTCTAGCGTTTTCTTAAATGAGTATTATTCCTTCAGAATGAAGTTATTCTTTTCAAAATTGACTTTCTCAACTCGGACCAAATATGTGTATAAGATGATTATTTTGAATGTTTTAGTGAAAGTGGCTGTAGTATTTTTTTTTTTATCTAAAGTGAGTGGAAATTAAATATTTTACTTTAAGTAATTTTTCTACTGGAAGAGACTGCAGCGTAAATGTTTATCCAAAATGTTTGTGCCCGCATTCAGTCGACTATGTTAGTGGACCTCGCCATCGGGTTAAGTGTGGTAAACAGTGGACCTCGCCATCGGGTTAAGTATGGTAAACAATGGGCCTTGTCACCAGGCTAAGTGTGACTATACAGTGTTAGACCCAAGTTCCGGAACTAGGTTTCAGAGTACCCTTTAATAGGGATCAGTGTACAGTGGGCCCTGCCATAGGGATAATTGTGGTCATAGTCATTTTAACTGAACTGCATAAGTGTATTCCAAAGTATTTGTTAAAGTGTTTATCAAATGTATTTTCTTTTACTACCAAAGTGATTTTAAAGCGTTAACTGTAATCGTTTTTCAATGTTGTGATCTAGTGACTTTTAAGTACAAAGTGTTTTGTGAAACGATGTTTAACTGTTTTACATGTTGGTCCAACTAGTAGAAGTATTTGTTACTTGCTGGGCTTCGTAGCTCATTCTTTTATTATTTCAGATAACTAGCGGTCGTAGTGGTGGAGCTGCTTGCATTGGAAGGGATTGAAGGGATAACGGATCGCCAAGAATTGTTTTATCTTATTATTTAAGTTATATGTTTTAGGGATTGTTAAAGTGAGTCTTATGAGTTAGGATTTATTGTAACGAGTGCCGTTTTGTCTTAGAGAACGTTACTTATTAAATTTTGGTTTTGGAGACTTAAACTTTTGGTTGACAATATTAATTGAGGTTAGATTGCTCTGAATTCCTTGTAGTTGATGTTAGTGTGACTCAAGTGACTAATTGATGATATGTTAAGTGAGACCTTGCAGGCTTTTGGGTTCTTTCTTGACAGCTTGCGGTCGTTGTCATGCCATTGGCACGTGCTTTGGGTTTGGGGTGTGACAAATTTGGTATCAGAGCATAGGTTTGATCTTTATGGTCGACCTAGGAATGTGTAGTTAAGAACAGATAAAATGGGAATGCGTATATTACTTGAGTGTGGAGATTAAAATGGTTTATTTTCTTAGCATGCTTAAGTATGATCTAATACGTGTTAATGACTACCTTTTGTTTTAGGCCTATGGGACCGAAAAGAAGAGTTAGTGCAAGGAACCAAGCAAAAAAGGGAGGTCAGCAACCTAATCGTGCTGAGAATGTTAATGTTGAGGGTTCAATGGATAACGCCAATCATAGGGCTCGTAACACCGAGAATGTTCATACTGGTCATGAAGCAGATGGGGCTAATACTCAAGGTGTGCAGCAACCGGTAACAGAAATCGTACCATTGTTGCAAGCACTGACGGGACTTATCCAACAGCAATAACAGGCCCAACAACAAATGGCTGGTATTGTTCCACCGAGACAGAATAGTGAACTGACAAAATTTAAGAAACATACTAGTGCAACGTTTAATGGTACCGAGGGACCAATAGCGGCAGAGGATTGGGTGCAGGAGATGGAGAAGACTTTCAACTGGATGCGTTGCACTGAGGGGAACAAGGCTCCGTGTGCCACCTTCATGCTGAAAGAAGGTGCCTATGATTGGTGGCTCATGAAGAAGAGGAAGCATGAGAATGATGAGTTTCCGTTCACTTGGGAAGACTTTAAGTTTGTGTTCTACGATAAATACTTTCCCCCTAGTGAGAAAATTCAGAGAGAGAATGATTTTATCAAACTAGTGCAGAAGGGCAAGACTGTATCCGAGTATGAGGCTGAGTTTGCACGACTTGCTAAATTCGCCCCTGCTTATATGGCAACTGAGGAGAATAGGGTTCACAGATTTGAAGAGGGGTTAAGGCCTGCTATCAAGAGGGGCGTCATGCCATTTGAGCTCAAAACATATAAGGATGTGGTGAATAAAGTATTATTAGTCGAAAGGGGTCTTAATGAAGCACAGGCAGGTTGGGACAATAAGCAAAAGAAGAGAGATAGGCCAACCAACTTTCAGAGTAATAAGGATTCAGGGAGTCAGGCAAAGAGGCAAGGGACGCAGCGTGTTGACAGTACTCCTACATAGAAGAAGGGTGCTCCTTGCACTAGGTGCGGTAAGGATCACGGTGATAAAGAATGTTATTGGGTTACAGGTGCATGCTTTATTTGTGGTAAGCAAGGTCATCGGGTAGAATCTTGTCCTAATAGAAGGGAGGTTCAGAGTGTAGCAACAACTCAAGCTAATCCTAGACTGAATACTAACCGACCTCAACCAGGCAAGCAAAACTATGGAGGTAATCAGAGGTCTAACACCCATGGCAGGGTGTTCACTCTTAACCAACAGGATGCGAAGGCTTCGAACAAAGTTGTTACAGGTATAATTCCAGTCTTTTCCATTGATGCATATGTTCTTTTTGATTCTGGAGCGTCGCACTCATTTATCTCCGCCAAATTTATTGTAAAGAATAACCTGCCATGTGAGCCACTTGGGACATATTTATGTATCGATATTCCATCTGGTGATGTGTTACTTGCTGACCGAATTTGCAAAAATAGTATAATTAATATTTGTGAAAGGGATATTGAGGCAGACTTGATAGTATTAGAGTTACACGATTTTGATGTTATTCTCGGGATGGATTGGTTAGCCTCCAACTTTGCTTGTATTGATTGTCGTAGGAAGTGGGTCACCCTCCAGATTCCTAATGTGCCAAAGTTTAGATTTGTAGGCAGGGAGACTTACTCTCCACCTCGATTTATCTCTGCGATGCAAGCTAAGCGACTGTTGAGAAGGGGTTGTATAGGTTATTTGGCTAGTGTTCATGAAGTGAGCCAGAAAGATCTAGGCATGGGTAGTATTCCTATTGTTGCTGAGTTCCGAGATGTATTTCCTGAGGACCTATCTGGGTTGCCTCCTGAGAGAGAAGTGGAATTTTCGATTGATCTAGTGCTCGGAACGGGTCCAATCTCTAAGACCCCTTATCGTATGGCTCTAGCTGAATTAAAGGATCTTAAGGAACAATTAAAGGAGTTGTTAGAAAAAGGTTTCATTAGACCGAGTGTCTCACCTTGGGGTGCTCCAGTGTTATTTGTAAAGAAGAAGGATGGCACCATGCGTTTGTGTATTGATTATCGTGAACTGAATAAGGTTACTGTGCGAAACCAATACCCATTGCCTAGGATTGATGATTTGTTTGACCAGTTACAAGGGGCGCAGGTTTTCTCCAAAATAGACCTTCGATCTGTTAAGAATCAAAGCAGAGGATATTCCTAAAACCGCCTTTCGAACTAGATATGGACATTATGAGTTTCTTGTCATGCCATTTGGGTTGACCAATGCACCTGCAGCATTTATGGAATTGATGAATAGTGTTTCAAACCCTTCTTGGATCATTTTGTGGTTGTCTTCATAGATGATATTCTTGTCTACTCTAAAAGCCGGAAAGAGCATGAGGAACATTTGAGAATTGTGTTGCAAGTTTTAAGAGAAAATAAACTTTATGCAAAATTTCAGAAGTGTGAATTCTGGTTAGACAGTGTTTCATTTTTGGGTCATGTCATCTCTAGGGATGGAGTTTCTGTAGATCCTAAGAAAGTGGAAGCCATCGTGGAGCGGAGCAAGCCAACGAATGTTGTAGAGGTTCGTAGTTTCTTGGGTCTTGCAGGGTATTATCGTAGGTTTGTTGAGGGATTCTCTAAAATTGCTGTACCATTGACTCGTTTGACTCAAAAGGGGGTTAATTTTGTGTGGTCTTCAGATTGTGAGGGTAGCTTTGAGGAACTAAAGAGGCGATTAGTGTCAGCTCCTATCCTTACTGTACCTACAGGTAATGATGGTTTTACTATCTATAGTGATACTTTAGGAAAAGGGCTGGGGTGTGTCTTAATGCAGAATGGGAAAGTAGTGGCCTATGCTTCGAGGGAATTGAAACCGTATGAGAAGAATTACCCCACTCATGATTTGGAGTTAGCAGCGGTTGTATTCGCGCTCAAGATATGGAGACATTATTTGTATGGAGTGAAATGCGAGATCTTTACCGACCATAAAAGTCTCAAGTACATCTTTACCCAAAAGGAATTGAATATGAGACAGAGGAGGTGGCTAGAGTTGTTGAAGGATTATGATTTGTCCATTCAATATCATCCTGGGAAGGCAAATATTGTGGCAGATGCCTTAAGTAGGAAGTCGAGTGGAAATTTGGCTTCACTTATAACCAATCAAAGGCATATAATGGAAGACTTAGAGAAATTGAGGCTAGAGGTTGTACAACGTGAAAGAGGAATTATGTTGGCTAGTTTTAGTGTTCAACCTACATTAGTGAGAGGATTAAAACTTCCCAACAACTTGATGAGGAGTTTCGGAAGATTAGGGGTGAAGTTGACGCAGGGAAGATAAAAGATTTTCATGTAAGTGACGATGGGTCCTTGAGGTTTCGAAATAGGCTTTGTGTTCCAAATTATGAGGATCTTAAGAAAGAAATTCTAAAGGAGGCTCATAAAACCAGGTATACAGTACACCCCGGCAGTACTAAGATGTATATGGATTTGAAATAAACTTTTTGGTGGAACAGTATAAAGAGAGAGATTGCTCAGTATGTCGCCCAATGTTTAGTGTGCCAACAAGTGAAGACAGAACATCAGAGACCAGCAGGACAACTACAGTCTTTACCCATACCTGAATGGAAGTGGGAGCATATTACAATGGACTTTGTGACTGGATTGCCGCGCACTACTAGTAGTAATGACTCTGTTTGGGTGATTGTTGACCGCTTGACAAAATCTGCACACTTTTTACCATATAGACTTGGATTTACACTAGAAAGGCTTGCAAAATTGTACATTCATGAGATAGTACGGTTACATGGTATTCCTATAAGCATCATGTCAGACAGGGACTCAAGATTTGTGTCTCAATTCTGGAAGAGTTTACATAAGGCATTGGGAACCACACTGAATTTTAGTACTGCCTTTCACCCACAAACGGATGGCTCCATATGAGGCGTTATATGGTCGGAAGTGTAGATCCCCTATTTGTTGGAACGGTGTGGGTGAGCGGAGATTAGAGGGTCCAGAAATTGTGCAACAGACTAATGAGAAGATTGGACTAATTAGAGAGAGAATACGCGTGGCTCAGAGCAGACAGAAAAGTTATGCGGATGTTAGAAGAAGGGAGCTAGAGTTTGAAGTTGGTGATCATGTCTTTCTCAAGGTGTCTCCAACCAGAGGAGTTATGAGGTTTGGGATTCGTGGAAAACTTAGTCCTAGATTTGTGGCACCTTTTGAGATACTTGATAAAGTAGGTGCGGTGGCGTATAGATTGGCTTTACCTCCGATGTTAGCTGGGGTTCATAATGTCTTTCACATCTCTATGTTGAGGAAGTATGTACCGGATCCTAGCCATGTGATAGAGTATGCACCGTTACAGATTAGAGAAGACTTAACTTACGAAGAGCAGCCTGTTCGAATCGTGGATACAAAAGAACAAGTGTTGAGGCACCACACTATTCGCTATGTTAAGGTTCAGTGGAATAACCATACCGAGAGAGAAGCAACTTGGGAACTTGAAGAGGCAATGAGTGAGAAGTACCCCGAGCACTTTGAAAATCAAGGTACGTTAAGTTTAGTGGACTAAACTTTTTTTTTGGGTGGGTAGAATGTAAAATACCAATAAAAAAAAAACTTAAAGTGAGAGTATGTTGTTCTTCATTGCCATGAGGACATAGCAAACTTTTGGTTCGGGGGTGGTGGTTAAATTTGTGTGTCAGTGTTGGTCGGTTGTGTCAGTGTTGGTCGGTTTGAACTACGGTGACCTGAGCTCCTTATTGTCCTAGGGAGAACGTAGGCAACGAAAGTGCGGTCCAAAGTTTAGTCCGTGTCATCCTTCATGGATCTCTCCGAGTTTGTGGGTTTATAGGGGAGTGTAAATAGTGTCACCCTCCAAAAATATTTTGGGTTATTTTTTTTATGTTCATAACGGATATTACGCTTGTGATGTTTGTTTGTGGTGATGTGCAGGAAATCAATTCAACCAGTGGTGGAGCAATTAAACCAGCAGTAAAAAAAAAAAAAAAAAAAAACTGCTGGAAAAACATATCAAGCGCTCGCTTGGTGTACAGGGGGCGCACGCTTGATTTAGAAATCGAAAAGTATGATGTTTCTGCCATAATAACCGCGCGCCTGGCCCTTGGTGAGCGCCCGCCCGGTTGACGGGTTGAGAAGTCCCCAGTTGTGTAAAAACGGGTTTTTGGGAGGTTTTAACCTAAATTATTCATCTTCTCCAATTTCTCTCTCTCTCTAAAACTCTCCCTCACCCGCCTCTTACTCTCTCTCACTACAAATCCCCTACCCACACTCACTCAAACCAACCAACAAACACCCAAACCATCTCCCTCCCCTCACATCATAACGATTTCAAGCCAAACCCACCATTTAATCCAGTGATTTGAGGATTTTGGGTTCAAACTTGGGAAGAAGAATCGGGGCTAATTGAAGAGGTTTGGTTCGGAATTGGAAGGCGTCAAAGAAGGGAAAAGTGGTTGTGAGAGCTTGGGAATTCCGAAAATCATCTTCTCCAGTTCCGGCAAGAATTTTCTGGCGACCTCCGGCGAGATTTTCCGGCGAGTTCGGGTAAGAACAATTTACAGTTTTAAAAGCTGTCAGGGGGTTGTCGAGATTGTTATCATGCCTCCAAGACCAAGAGGTCGAGGACGTGGTCGTGGTGTTCCCCACCCCAAGTTGAGCCGGATTTTGACAACACTCATTTTGTATCCCGGGATTCACAGAATTACTTTGAAAATAAGCAAAATATCGGGGTGACGGTGGAGAGAGTGTATAATTTGACAGATTGTGGGTTAGATGCAATTATTGAACAATACAACTTGAGACGATTGTTGGCCGTGCCAGCCAGATGGGGTCAAAATTGCTTGTTCAAGAGTTTTATGCAAATTTTCATGCTGCGACTGAGGCCCCCAATGTCTGGGTTAGGGGATTTAATGTTAATGTGACTGCGGCGGCCATTAATAATTTCTATGGTTTGTCAAATGCTGAGGCGGATGAGAACTGTGCATATTGGGATTTGAAGAGGAATCTCCAGAATATAGCCCAGTTAAATGATACCTTTGCTCTATTTGCAGGAGAGTTTGGGGTGAACATTGATAGGGGGAACATCCGAAGTGGGTATTTGTTTCATATTAGTGAGTTGCGTCTGGATCTGAAGGCATTGTATCGCTTTATTTGCGAGAGGATCATGCCTTCCTCTCACTATCAGTAGGTTCACTGGTACAGGGCCCCTTTGCTCTATGCCATGATAAGGAGGATGCCGATAAACATTGGGGGCATCATGCGGAGTGAGATGGGGGTCCGAGCCAGGTATTTAGAGAACAAGAACTATCTATTCCCCATTATGATCACTACTATGGCACAGAGGGCAGGGGTGCCTATGGAGGGGTTCCCCAGACTTTTAGCTCCAGGCACCACCGTAACAAAAGCGACCATAGAAAGCGGGCGAGCGCAGAGAGCTCGGGTCCTAGCCCCAGCTCAGGCTGCTGGCGGTCAGGCTGTTGGCGGTCAGGCTATTGGTGATGAGGAGGAAAAGGATGATATCCCGATAGACATGACTCAGAGAGAGCTTAATTACTATTTGTCGGGACAGATTCAGGGGTTGGATGATATGTTCAGGGCCTTTCAGCAACAAGCAAACTATCAGAGAGAGCGGAGGGAAGAAGAGAATGATCAGAGGGTGCAGAGGATGGAGGAGGCATTGTACGCCAACATTCGGGAGGATCAGTATTTCAGACAACGAATGATGGCGGATCATTTTCCTGGTGAGCGGTATCCACCGTTGACTTACCCTCCACCGCCTCAGTATGTACCACCTCCGCCACCGCCTCAGAGTGGATGGAATGCTTGGGATGATATTTTTGGACCTCCCCCGCCGTGAGTTGCTCGAGGTATTTCCACTCCCTACATTTTTATGCTTAGTTGTGAAGAGCATTGGGGGCAATGCTCATATTTGGTTTGGGGGGTGGGAATATCGGTTGGTTGTTGGTTGATGCATGTTATCACTTGCTTTGTTGTATAGTTATTCTCAAAAAAAAAAAAAAAAAAAAAAAGAGAGGCTAGGTGAAAACCCGAAAGGGCGCCTAGGCAAAAGGAGAGGGAGTGAAAGAAAAATAAGTTCCATGGCGTAGGTGACACAAGGGCGGTTTGGAGTGTTTGGGTAGGACATTTTTGAAGTAGGAGGTTTTGTTTAGTGGTGTTAGGTTAGAAATCCTCACTCGCTTCGGGAGTCATAAGGGGTGCTGGAGCTTATGATGAGGTAAATCATTGTTGAACTATGTTGACTTTGATTTCTTTTTTAGGGAGGATGTAGTGAAAGGTAAGCGTGGGGGAAGCTTAGGACATTTTAGTTCCCCTAGCTTTTTGAGTGGGCCCTAGTTGGATAAGCGTGTTATAGTCATATTATGGGTGTGCTATCAATTAGGGTCATTTTTGTTTTCATTGTCATCTTTCGTGTTGGAGTTATAAGGAGCGGAGTCATTTATACTCCGAGTGATTTGTTATTACATTGACTTGTTTGAGATGGGACTTGTAGAGGAGATAGGTATCATTTTCCTCCATGCTACGCTAATTAGACCGGTGCTTAGAGGTGGGGTTAGCAATATTACTCAGGGACGAGTAATGGTCTAAGCGTGGGGGAATTTGATGGTTGGTTTTTCATGTATGTAATCTCTACAATTTCATGGTATTTTTGTTGACTTTTGATTGTAATTTAGACTAGTTTGATGTAATTTTGGTCCATTTGTGATTTGAGGAACTTTGGTTATTATTTGTATATTTTGAACACTTTTAGTGTCATTTGTGGTGGTGAACAAAGTCCTCAAGGGTTAATTGTGAAGACCAGAAGCGCGTGAGTCAAAACCAGAAGTCAATTGGAAGCTGGGAAAGTCAAGATGGAGAAAAGACAAGGAAGTTCAGAAAAACAGAGCAGGCGCCCGCTTGCAGAGTACCGAGCGGCCGCTCAATTCGAATTCTGAAGAACCAATGTTTCTGTCCAAATGAGTGCCTGCCTGGGTACCATCAGGCGCCCGCTCACTCCTTCCGTACAGAATTTCGGGATTCCTTTTCAAGACGGGTTTTGACCCAATTTTACCTAGTTTTCGGGCCCTAGTTTCTCCTAGTATATATAGTAGACAGCAGTAATTTATAGGAGGATGCTTTTCTTTTAGGTTTTATCAAGGATTCAAGTTTTAATCAAGATTTTAGATCTTTCAAACATCAAGCGTATTATCCAGGTTTATGATTTCTAATTGTTTTCTTGTGATAATTGCTATGGGTATGAATAGCTAAATTCCTTGGTTTGCGGATTGGTTGTGAACAATTGCATGATCTTTATGCTATGAGATGATAATTGTAGTTTTATTTTAACACAATAGATTCAATTCCGTTTTTGAGTTTCAATTATATTGATAGATATTTTTGGCTCTTTAACTATTAGGGTTTGATTTCTTGCACTTGCGTGGAGAGTCAAACATAGCCATTGGTGTGTTAAATAGTTTGGATCTTGGACCTTGCGGAAAAAGAGACAAACTAGGTTTTTATGTACTTTGAAACTTAATAAATTCTGTGTGTTTTAATTGGACCTTGCGGAAGAATTAATTTACATAGGATAATAGAATTACAATCCGGCCACCTAACCGTCCCAATTCTTAAATAAGTGAATGAACCCTAAAATCAAGATTATTTCTTATATCATCAAAATAGCATAAAGAAAGTGTAATTGTGATCACCAATCCGTGAACTGCTTGTTACCTCTTGGTTTATAGCCCTGATTCCTTCTGTTAGTTAAGTTAGTTGTTTTTATTGTTTAGTAGGTAAAAGTAGTTTAATTAAAAATCAAATCAAAAACCCCTTCTTGGTTACTTTTGCACTAATTAAATTCACTTGTTTGTCCAACAAGTCCTTGTGGTTCGACCCTTACATTGGTACAGTGCTACTTCAGTAACTTGTACACTTGCAAGGTATTTTTATTACACAGTGGATTTTATCCATCAGTGCACAATGAAAATGACTATTCTAAGGCGATTCCATTCTCCAGAACCCGCCCAGTACTTAACATGATGCTAAAATAAGGGTACTTCTCCGGTCTTGGAGTTGGCAAGCATTTACAAGGGATAAAAGAACCACCACCTGTCGTTCTATACCCCCCAGAATATGGTTTAGGGTATGTGTCACCACTCAAAGGCGTCCCTAAAGAAGAATGGGATTGGAGTTCATACATAGTACCACTAGCACCACCCTATCGAAGGACTCTAGACGGATACTTTGTACGCGAGGGGGAAAACTTGCCATACTTCATGTTCTCTGAACCATGGATCGACCATAGGGGGAAGCGCCAACCGGGCTTCGAAATCTTCAGTGACTGTGATCCATACTCACTTGAAACAGAACCGATGCAATTCTCGTGGCTACCTCGAGAATTAGGGGGTACCAAGGCCGAAGCATTCAGTGAGTGGGACTTTGTGTTGGGAGAAGACCTACTGCGCCAATTTCTCAACCTTTGCAAGCTAGAGGACGCTCAGATTAATGCAATAGACAAGGGGGACGCTCCGAACCAAGACTACACCAAGCTTATCAAGAAGAGCGACGAGCCTATCTAGAATTGGTATACAACTGGGGGACCCATAGCAAGTGAAGACTTCCTGACCAAAGAATTAGGATGTACTCCCCATCCCCATAGAGAAAGAAAATTTGTAACTCTTACCTTAGAGTCAGATACCGCTACCGATGAGCTCACCCAAGAGGACTTGGATGCCATCACGAAACGTGTATTCCCCTACTTTCTTAATGAAAAAATAGATTTTTCTGAGTATCCCGAGATTGCTAGCGTCCTAAATGATGAATTAAATAATAACTCTAACGAATTAGATAATAATGAGTCATATGACGAGATAGATCAAAAAAATGAACAAATCTTAAAAGAAATTAATAAGCAAGTAGGTCGTCGTGGCGGAAATGGTCCTATTGATGCCGAAGAAATGCAAACAGTTATAATCTAGGGACGGAGGATGATCCGGAAGAGACCTAGATTGGCAGTTTCTTCAAGGGGAACACCGACAAGCCTCATAGCGCTTCTCCGAGAATTCGTGGATGTGTTTGCGTGGTCCTACAAAGATATGCTGGGGCTAGCCAATTCGATTGTTGAGCAGAAGATATCGCTGCTTCCTGATTCAAAGCCAGTCAAGCAGAAACTCCGCAGTATTAGGCCAAAATGGTCGGTACAAGTCAAACAAGAGATAGAGAAACTCCTGAGTGTTGGGTTCATCAAAGTAATAGAGTATCCAACCTGGTTGGCTAATACTGTACAGGTTTCCAAGGCAAATGGAAAGGTCCGCATTTGTGCTGATTTCCGTGATCTCAACAGAGCATCTCCGAAAGATGATTTTCCTCTTCCCAACATAGACATGCTCGTTGACAATACCGCGAAATACGAAGTCCGTTCATTCGTAGATGGATTTGCCGGTTACAACCAGATCCTCATGGCCGAGGAGGACCAACACAAAACAGCGTTTACCACACCTTGGGGGATGTTCTGTTATACAGTCATGCCATTCGGACTCAAAAATGCCGGAGCCACTTACCAAAGAGCTGTAACTGCGTTGTTCCATGACATGATACATAAAGAAATGGAGGTGTACATTGACGACATGATTATACACTCCAAAGGCTCTGATGGATAGCACTTCGTTGACCTTAGAAAACTCTTTGAGAGGTTGAGACACCACAAGATGAGACTTAATCCGGCCAAGTGCACATTTGGGGTAGTGAAACGAAAGGTCCTTGGGTACATGGTCACTGAGCGTGGTATAGAAGCAGACTCCGCTAAGATCAAAGCCATCATTGACATGCCTCCACCTAAGACGCAAAGAAAAGTCAAGGGATTCATGGGTCACCTTCAGTACATTAGTCGTTTCATTAATCAGCTCACGATGATGTGTGAACCCATTTTTAAGTTCCTCAAGAAGAACGCATCCTTAGAATGGACAGAAGAGTGCCAAGAAGCCTTTGGAAAGGTCAAGGAATACTTAGTGAATCCGCCCGTGTTGGTTCCACCGCATAAGGAGAAACCATTGACCTTGTACCACACGGTCAATGATACTGCATTAGGGGCTATGCTAGCACAAGAGCAACCCGATTCGAAGAAAGAAAATGCCGTGTACATTGTCAGCCATCGCTTCCAAGGGGCTGAACTGAATTACTCTGCATTAGAAAAGTCGTGTGCTGCACTAGTATGGGTAGCTGAGAGACTAAAGCCGTACATGGAGGCGTTTCCCATACAACTGATCGCAAGGATGGACCCAATGAAGTACATCTTCGAGAAGTCTCATGTTTCCTCTAGGGTAGCCAAATGGTACTTCATGCTCGCGGGGTACAATATCACTTACATCACACAGAAATTCTTGAGAGGAAGAGTCTTCGCGCATCATTTAGCCGAATTTCCATGTGATAAAGCGAAGGGGGAAGACCTGCGATTCCCTGATGAGGACATCTTAGCAATAGCAGAAAATAAGTGGCGATTATTTTTCGATGGCGCAGCTAATAAACGCGGATATGGCATTGGCATGTTACTAGTAGATCCCTCAGATTTCTGCACTCCACTTGCAATCCGCCTTGACTTTGAGTGTTGGTCCCAAAGGGCAACAAGGGTATGAAAAATAGCTAGAGGGGGGGGGGTGAATAGCTGTTTTAAAATTCTTTTTGTACCCTTGATAAACTCAATTGCAAATGCGCACTTTATCAAATAAGCGTTATGATATGCGCCTATGTGAGTGAGTGAAATGCACAGCGGAATTTAGTAATGTAAATAGGCGCAAAGTATGATAAAGGGGGCGCACACACACTCTAAGTATTTTGGCTCAAGGTGGGTGAAATAAGAAACTAAGGCAAATGATATAACAAACACAACATAGTTCAATCAATCAATCTACAATGAATAAACAAACAAATAGTTAGAAATGATATGAACTTGAAAGGAAATAGCAAGATAGTTAGTACGCGCTATTAGAGGTTCGATCGGGAAAATGATCTACGTCCTCTACCAAGATGGTTAGTCTTGGATTTCTAATGGAGATCTTATATAATGAGAGAGTGTTACAAATTACAATCATTTTGAGCTTATACACTAACTCAAGATCTATTTCTATGAAAGAACAAATCCTAGACAATAACCGGTGTATCTCTAAAAGAAAGATCTAAGTGATCAAACTTAAAGAGGTGCGTGTGTGATTTTAGATTCAAGGCTCTTTAGATCTTTGAGATTGAGAGCACAAGAAAACTAAAGTATTTTCGCTTGAGGATCTGGGCTAAGGATGAAGTTATGAAGATGTTCTTGAGAATTCTGGAAATAACAAAGGCAATCTTCAAATCTTCAACAAATGCTTGAGAGAGAAATTCTTGAAAAGCTTAGCAACTTTAAATGGTTGAAGTTATGGGGTATTTATAGTAGAGCCCCAAAAACTAGCCGTTGGAAATCCTTGGTGAGTTAGAGAAAGGATGGATGTGCTGTCGCTCATTGAGTGGAGCACGTGTCCTTTTATAGCCGTTAGACACATACCACAAATATGACCGTTATGGACAGGTGTCCTTAGATGCGGGTGCATACGTGTTATTTAACCAGCGTTGGATCATTGGCATAGTTTGAATCTTCTTCAAGTCTTTGAATCTTCATTAAATCACTGAATGTTATATTAACATTTATGCGCGTTGAGCCAAGGGGCGCGAAGACATAGTGCGCGCTAAGCCATCTGAGGCGCGTGAGCTAAGCTCGGCGCATACTCATGCGCGCGCCTAAGGAGGCGCATGGCGCGTAGCTCAAACTTACGGAGTGATTTTCTTCAATCTTGATCTTCTTGCCCTATTCCTAAGCCTATTCTATTACAATGGACAACCTAAAAAATGAAGTATAAATACTTCTTACATGTGGGTCTAAAGTCCATGAAATAAAACTTAGGTGATGGATCAATCAAATCTAATCAATCGTATTACATTGAAACTGAGATATAAGTGGGCATACCCAACAATTTCCCCCTATTTGATTGATGCCATTACTTACTATATCAGGGACAAACATTATACTTGATAATAACATGTCCAAATAAATAAAGTTGGTAAATCATGTCTCAAGTTAATGCACACACTAGTCCAAGATATAGATTTCTAATCTATTCCAATAAAGATAAAACATTACAAATGGAATGATAGAAATGACCGTTTATAACACATTCAAAATGATATGAGTTTTACTTTTGAAATGTGTTTAAACAAAGTTTAAACTTAATGCATGAAATATGAAACAATTCAAATATGATGCATATGATTTTAGACAACATTCATTGTTCTACAAACAAGAAGTTTGAATGAACAAGTTTTGAAACAAAAGTGATGTTTTGTTCTCATTAATACTCAAGGTGTAAGAGTTACAGAGTACAAGTATTTAACAGAACAAAAACAAAAGGTTCTAAAACATGTAAGCACTAAATCACTAATAAAAGTTTCTAATCACAAAAAGAGTTCTAACAACTTACAAACAAAACATAAACTAAGGGTTGGGAGGAGGCGCGTCGTCATCCTTCAATCCTTCTTCTATTTCTGAAACAAAGCGCTGAATCTGTTTAGAGAGTTGGTGACAACGGTTTACAACACCGTGAGTATCAGTGACACCATCTCTAATGTAGCGCAAATGATCAACATTTATGTTTTGATACTCATCAATGGTGCGCTGAGTGAAAGATTGCTGTTGTGAGAAGTTTTCAGTGAAGGCTTGGAAGTTAGCTTCAACAGCAGTTTGGGCAGTGAGAATGTCAGCAGAAACTCTATCTGTGTGCCTGTCTGCGCTGGAATGCACGGCATTGAAGTGAGTGACAACTAATTCCTTCAAAACATCAATCTTTGAGAGCAGTGAATTAATGTCAATATACGCGCCAGGAGCAGAGCTGGAAGAGGGCGCAGGAGTTTCAGGAGCTGAAGGCGCATGGGATTCAGGAGCTTTGGGTTTTGCGCCAGGATCAGCACCATAAACAGTTAAACCCAGGATTTCTAGTTCATCCTTAACTTCTTTGAGTTTATCAACAACACTCAATAATTTTTGGCTATCTCCAGCCACCATCTCAAACAACTTCCTTATATCACCTGCTATATTCAACTCTACCTCCCTTATGGCGTTAATGAAATCTTGGCCATCAGTGAGTTTGATGCCAGCATCTATGCGCTCATGTAGGGAAGCAAGAGTACCTTTGAAAAGTTCATTAATTTGATCTATAGCGTCATTCCATTGTTGAGGAGTTAGGAAATGTTTGTCCTTGATATTCGCATCTATGCGCGCCATCTCCCCCTTAATGGCATCAATCTCATCAACTTACTGAGTAAGCATAGAAGTATGAAGCTCCATCTGAGAATTAATGTGAGCTTGACCTTGCTGAAGTTACTATAGCAGTGGCATAATTACACTCATGTCAGGAGTGGGAGGAGGAGGCGCAGGAGAAGTATGGGGCGCAGGAGGTGAAGGTAGATATTCATTACTTGAAATAGGCTCTACTAAAATAGTTGGGGGTGCAGAATCACGAGGAGAAGGCGCAGAAGGGCTCTTGCGCCTAGTCAAGGGCTCTGGCTCCCCCTGAACTGGATCATCACTCAAGTCGCCAAAAAGTTCATCAGATAGCCTATCTTTGAGTGCTTGGCGCTCAGCAGAGAGTGGCTCTGAAGTTAGTTTCTGAGCTGGAGCAGGAGCAGAAGGCTTTGATGGAGGTGCACGAACAATAGGAGGCGCATTTGGAGTTGGCGCGCGTACATCAGCGCTAGACCCTGCGTCTTTGCACCTTTCAGACTTGGATAAATCAGCAGCCTATTTCAATCTGTAGTCCTCATCCCTCTTTTTCTGCGCTTCTAGTCTACTGGCTTCCTTAGCGCGTTTAAGTTCCTTCTCTTCTTCAGTTTTAGTTTTTGGGCGCTTAGGAGGTCTGCTTGTTCCTTCAGCAACCCCTTTTCCTTTGCCCTTTTCTGCGCCTGGAACAACTGTTGGTTCTGCGCGAGGTGCTGCTTCAATATCTGCGCCTTCTTCTACGCCATCTGCATCGTCATCAGACTCAGTGGCTTCATCAACCAACTAATCTCCTTTAACTCTTGGCGCGCTCTTAGCCATACGCTTCCTGCGCCTTTTCATAACCAAACTATCTTTCCCATAGATAGGAACGTCAGTGGTTTGATAAGCTGGGTTCTGAGCGAGGAAAATAGCAAGAGCAGGATAAGTGAGAAATATCTTCGTGAGTATTCTGCAGTGAGTTTTGAACTTCGTCTTCCCATCAGCCTTTTTCTTGTTGTACTTATCAATCTGGTCCGACAAAGTTTTGAATAAGATTTGAGGCCAGTTGAAGATTGTGTTTCCCATAATAGTTGCAGTATATTCCCACTACTCCATTGTAAATCGGTTCACATTTCCCGTCTTGAAAATAATGGAAGTCCCCACCAAATGCGCGATATGCGCCAATAAATCACCACCATCCCTTATTTCAACAGATTTGATGTTGTTCTGAAGGGTAGGAATGTTGAGATGGGTTCTCGCCATAAGATTCTGCGCAGCAGCAGGATAGGTATTGATTTTACCAGCTACACTCAGAGGGCCAGTTGTGTTGAAGTTGATGATATTCTTGAGAGTGCCAGTAGAGATAGTTATAGCAACGTTCTGAACGGTGGCGCATATCCTGTAGCGCACATATCCATCAGTCGGAGTCTCAACGAGAGTAGCAGTTGAGAAGAATTCATCCACGAGGAGCGGTGAGTAGAAGGGTTGCTCCAAAGTAAATAGAGGCAGTAGACCAGCTTGTCTGATAAAATCCATAATATCAACACCAATTTGGACTGCAGATAGCTCAGTGAGATTAAATGTCTCACCGGTCTGAAATTTGCTGGATCCTGAAAACATAACAATGATTTAAGTTAGGAGTGTATAAGGCGCATAGAATCATAAAATGAGCTAAGTATAGAGTAGGCGCAGGACAATATATAGGCGCATAAAAAATAGCATGCGCATACTATTATTAGGCGCATATATGTTGTAGGCGCATACAAATACGAGGCGCATATCATGGTTCTATGAAACATACTAAGGAAAAATTAAACATAAAAATTTGACTAAGTAAAATTTAGGCGCATAATGGCTTTAGGCGCATAAGTTGATTGAGGCGCATAACATTTGTATTTGCATAAGGCGCATACAATTATTAGGCGTATGAATCAAGGAAGGCGCATAAGGTCATAGGGCGCATAACCAACTAGGCGCATAAATCAACACTTAGGCGCATATCTATGTGAAATTCATACTAAGTATAAAAATACACAAAAACACACAAACACATGCAAACATACATATGCAAGTTTTTAAGAATCAAAATATGAAAATTTTGAAAAACATGTTTTGAAAATTTTGAAACCCAACTCATGCAAAAATAATGAAGAACACGAAGAACATGCTTGAGTGCTTGAAGAACATCAAGAACACCAAGAACACATAATTCGTGAAACTTCACCAAATCAATCATACAATATATCAAAATGACCGCATGAACACAAGGATCACAAAAATGTAAATCAAAACAAGAAAAAATTAACAACAAGTCCAGAAAATGGATTCAAAGATCCAAAAATTGAAAAGTCAAAAATCTAAGATTTTCAGATTCGCAAAATATAGTGCATTGATCGTCGAAAAGTTTAGTTTAAAAGATTCTAAATCACAAAACGAACATAACCTAACAAACGATTTTGAAAACGGAGAATCGAAACAAGATTTATCAAGAAAAAAGCAATTTCGGTTTTCAAAAAAACAAGAACCCAGAAAAACAAAAAAAATAGATTTGCAGAAAATAAATGAGATTAAAGTTAGAAATCCATACCATTTTGTCTTGGGTTGATTTTGTAGTTCTCTTAGGACCCATATATGTATATATAGAAGATAAAATGAAGAGAAAAATGGAGAAAGTATAGAGAAAGAGAGAGAAAGAGAGATGATGAGTAGAGAGAGAGAGAGAAACTGAAAGAGAAGAGAGAGAGTAGAGGCAGTTTAGAGTTGGTGATGTGAGAGGAGGGAGAAAGAATATATATATATAGGTTTGGTTTAAAAAAAATTCACAAATATGGAAATAATAGGGTTAAAATTGTTGGTCCCAAAGGGCAACAAGGGTATGAAAATAGCTAGAGGGGGGGGTGAATAGCTATTTTATAATTCTTTTCGTACCCTTGAAAAACTCAATTGCAAATGCGCACTTTATCAAGTAAGCGTTATGAAATGCGCCTAAGTGAGTGAGTGAAATGCACAGCGGAATTTAGTAATGAAAATAGGCGCAAAGTGTGATAAAGGGGCGCACACACACTCTAAGTATTTTGGCTCAAAGTAGTTGAAATAAGGAACTAAGGCAAATGATATATCAACACAACACAATTCAGTTCAATCAATCTACAATGAGTAAACAAGCAAATAGTGAGTGAAAATAATAACTTGAAAGAAATGACAAGATAATAACACAAGCTATTTGGAGAGGTTCGATCAATGAAAGATCTACGTCCTCTACCAAGATGGTTAGTCTTGGATTTCTAATGGAGATCTTATATAATGAGAGAGTGTTACAAATTACAACTTTTGAGCTTCTACACTAACTCAAGATCTAATATTCTATGAATGAACAAATCCAAAACAATAACCGGTGTATCTCTAAACGATGGATCTAAATGATCAAACTTAAAGAGGTGCGTGTGTGATTTTAGTATCAAGGCTCTTTAGATCTTTATGATTTAGAGCACAATGAAACTAAAGTGTTATAGCTTGAAGATCTGGGCTAAGGATGAAGGTATGAAGATGTTCTTGAGGAAATCTGGAAAAACGAAGGCAATCTTCAAATCTTCAACAAATGTTTTGAGAGAGAAATTCTTGAAATTCTTAGCAAAACTCAGCCACTTCAAAATGTTGAAGTTATGGGGTATTTATAGTGAACTTCAAAAAACTAGCCGTTGGAAATCCTTGTGGATAAGATGAGCTGTCGCTCGTTGATTGGAGCATGCATATATTATGGCCATTTTGACACTCAACATAAATGTGACCGTTGAGGACACGTGTCAATAGATTAGGCGCATATGTATCTTTTAACCACCGTTGGATCATTGGCGTATTTTGAATTCTCTTCAAGTCTTTGAGTCTTTAATAAATCACTGAGTGTTGAATAAACACTTTGAGGCGCGTTTGAGCCAAGGGGCGCATTTGAGCCAAGAGGCGCACAGTAAGTGTGCGCTTAAATCAAGGGGCGCAGAGGCGCGTAACATAGCTAGGAAGAAATCCTTGTGTGCGCGTTTCTGAGAGGCGCATGGCGCGAATGAACAAAGGCGCATGGCGCATAGCGCAGAGGGCGCATATGCGCGGCTCAAACTCACTGAGTGATTTTTCTTTGAATCTTGATCTTCTTGCCCTATTTCTAAGCCTATTCTATAATAATGGACAACCTAAAAAAAATGAAGTATAAATACTTCTTACATGAGGATCTAAAGTCCATGAAATAAAACTTAGGTGATGGATCAATCAAATCTAATAGATCCTATTACATTAAAACTGAGATATATGTGGGCATACCCAACAATCTCCCCCTATTTGATTGATGCCATTACCTACTATATCAAGGACAAACATTATACTTGATAAAAACATGTCCACATGAGTAAAATTGGTAATTCATGTCTCAAGTTAATGCACACACTAGTCCAAAATATAGATTTCTAATCTATTCCAATAAGAATAAAGAATTACATATTGAAAGATAGAAACAACAGTTTAACACATTCAAAATGATATATGATTTTTAGTTTTGAAATGTGTTTAAACCAAGTTTAAACTTAATGCATGAAAGTATGAAACAATTCAATATGATGCATATGAATTTAAACAATATTCATTGTTCTACAAACAAGGAGTTTGAGTGAACAAGGTTTGATAATAAGTGATGCATTGTTCTCATTAAAACTTGGGGAGTAAGAGTTACAAATTATAAGTTTTGATAGAACAAAAGCAAAAGGTGCTAAAACAAGTAAGCACAAAATCACTAATACAAAAGAGTTGATTCTATTACAAAAAGGTTCTAATGACATAATAAAAAAATAGAAACTAAGGGTTGGGAGGCGCATCATCTTCCTTCAATCCTTCAATGATCTCAGAAACAGAGCGCTGAATCTGTTTAGCGAGCTGATGACTACGGTTCGCTAAGCCCTGAGTGTCAGTGACACTGGAGTGAGTGGCAGTGATACCGTCTCTAATGTAACTCAAGTGATTCACACTGATGTTTTGGTATTCATCAATGGAGCGCTGAGTGATTTGCTGCTGCTGGGAAATATTTTCTTCTAAGATTTGAATGTGAGCTTCAATGGCATTTTGAGCCGTGATAATGTCAGAAGAAATATGTTCGGCGCGTCTGTCAGAGCTTGAGTGAGCAGCAGTGAAGTGAGTAACGACCAATTCTTTCGAGACATCCAACTTTGATACTAGCACGTTCATGTTGGATTGAGACGCAGCAGACTGAGGTATGAAAGTAGGCGCAGAAGAGGTGGTTTGCGCCTGATCAGTATGAGGTTGAACCTGAGTTTGCGCCGGAGGAGGAGAAGGAGCAGAAAGTTTGTCCTTGAGAGAGTTCATCTCCCCCTTAATGGCAGCGATCTCTTCAGATTGATCAGTGAGTAAGGAAGTAAGAAGCTCAAATTGAGACTTTATTTGTGTCTGTCCTTGCTCTAAATTTGCTTGCCCCTGCTGCAAAGAATGAAGAATGGAAAGTACCTCGCTCAAATCGGGAGCAGATGGAGGAGGCGCAGGGGTAGACAGGGGCGGATTATCTTGAAGGGGCGCGACATCTTGAAGGGGCGCAATAGGAGATGGAGGCGCAAGAGGAGGTGAATGAGTAGGAGATTCAAATTCATATTCAGTTTCAACATCAACAGTTTCAACAACAACTGTTTCAACATCAACATCTGGTCCAGAAGGAGGAGGAGGCGCAACTGGAGAAGGAGTGCGCTGAGGGATGGTCTCTTGCTCCCCCTGAACTGGTTCCTCTATGTCTGAAACATCATCGCCAAAAAAATCAGAGAGGAGTTGTACCCTTGACACGTTGGTCCGTTGAAATTTGAACAGAGGCGCACGAGGAGTGGGGGCGCGTTGAGTAGGCGCGCGCTGGGTAGGCGCGGAAACAGAAGGCCCTTTCTCAATATCAGCGCTTGATCCAGCGCCTTTCATGCGCTCTAACTTTTCTGACTCAGCAGCTTGTTTGGCCTGAAAATCTTCATCTCTTTTTCTTTGAGCCTCAAGTCTGCTGGCTTCCTGCGCTAGCCTTAGGTCACGCTCTTCATCAGTTTCAAATCTGGTACGTTTGATAGGCGCACGAGGAGGGTCATCAACCACCCGTTTTCCCTTGCTTTTCTCTGCGCCTGGCAAGGGATCAGCGCTTTGTCTAGCACTTGCCTTCACTGCGCTCTTTATTAATGGTGCGCCTTTAAGAGCTGGCGCATCATCTGACTCTGTGTCTTCATCAACTAAGCCTTCAACAGTTTTGATTTGAATTCCTTTGGCGCGCTTTGAAGGTTTCTTTCTGCGCTTCTTGAGGTCCAAATTCGCTTTTCCAAACGTTGGAACATCATTGATCTTATACTCAGGATTCTCATTCAAAAACTTAACTAACTCAGGGTAAGTTAGAAAAAGTTTTGTGAGAAGAAGGCAGTGAGAGCGGAATCGGGTCTTTCCATCACTCTTGTTCTTCACAAATTTATCAATCTGCTCACGCAACTTCTTGAACAGAATGTGAGGCCAGTGAAGCTTCTCCTTGGCCATGATGGCAGCTGTGTATTCCCATTGTTCCACCGTGAATCGGTTCACGTTCCCAGTTTGAAAAAATTGAAGTTCCCACCAAATGCGCAATGTGAGTCAAGAGTTCTCCACCATCTCGAATTTCGGTGTTTTTGATATTATTTTGAAGTGTGGGAATATTCAGAAGTGAAGCAGCCATCCTGTTCTGATCATCAATAGAGTAAGTCATCGGGCGCCCAATAATGCGATCTTCACCCGTAGATGGAAAACCGAGTAAGTGTCGAATCACAGATGAGGAAATATGGACGTCAACATTTTGAACGCGAGCCTCAATCCGGTAGTGAGTACGCCCATTTACATCAATTTCCACTAGGACAGTAGTGGAAAAGAACTCATCCACGAGGAGCGCAGAATAGAAAGTTTGGTCCATGGTGAATAAAGGGAGCAGACCAGCTACGCGCAGGGTCTCTATGATATCTCTTCCAATCACTTCACCGGATAACTCTAATAGATCAAGAGTTTCTTCTAATTTGAAATTTGCAAGGTCCTGAAAAACAAGATAATTGATGTTAGAAGTGACATAGGCGCATAGAAACATAAAAAGATCAAAGTAACATAGGCGCACAAAGAATAGATAGGCGCATAATTGAATCAGGCGCACAAAATTAGAGATTCAAGGCGCATGATTGAATTAGGCGCATGAAATATTAAAGGCGCATAGAGTTACAAGGCGCATATTATGGTTCTATGTGAATACTAAGGAAAAATTAAAACAACAAAATTTGACTAAGTACAAAGTTAGGCGCATAAGGTTTTAGGCGCAGAATAATTTAAGCGCATATACAAGTAGAGGCGCAGAAAGCATTCAGGCGCATAAAAAAAATGGGCGCATAAAGAAGTATATAGGCGCATATCGTGTGAAAATTTTACTTTGCAAAAACAAAACAACAAGTATTCAAATGAAAGAAATGAAAATCAAAAAGTTCAAATTTTCGAAAACAAGATAGAAAATTTTAGAGACCAAAACATGAAAGAATGACGAAGAACACGAAGAACGACCCTTGAATGCTCGAAGAACACCAAGAAAACGGAAATCATGAAACTTCACCAAACTAGACAAATAATATATCAAAATGACCGCATGATGACAAGGAATCTAATTATGTAAACAAAAACATGAACAAATCAATAATGAAAGCACAATGAGCAAAAGAAGAACCGAAAAATTTGAAAAGTTTTGAAACCAAAAATTCAGATTTGTAACAAAGAAAGCATTGATCGTTGAAATGTTGGATTTAACAGATTCGAAATCATGAATAGAACACAACCCAACAAACGATAACAAAAACGGAGAATTATAGCGTGAACAATCAAAGAAAAATGAACTCGAAAAAGAACGAAAAACACACACAGAAATGACGAGAAAAAAAAACGAATTTCAGAAAATTAAAGAGTTAGGGGTTTAGAATTCATACCATTTCGTCTTGAGTAGATGATGAGGCTTTCTTAGGACCCATAAACATATAAATGTATATAGAAAATGAAGAAGAAAATGAAGGTTGAGAGAGAGAGATACGAGGAGGGAGAGAGACGAGAGAGAGATAGAGAAATAGTTGGTGAGGAGAGAGGAAGGTGATGATGAATTTATAGGTTAGGTTCAAGACTTTGCACAGATAAGGAAAAAAATACAGTCAAAAATAAAAAAAAAAAATGGGAAGTTGAAAGGATGGCATTTATGAGGGATTTTGAAAAACGGCGGCTCATCATGACAAAAAAGACGTTCATTAATGAGGGATTTTTGGGATTTGAAAGGCATTAATGGCTGAATGACCTAAAGTGTCATGATGTGACATTTAGGTTTTTGAAAAACTGCTCCACTTTCCCTTTAAGTGTATGAGCAATTTTGACTAATTTTTGCACAAACACCAAAAACATCTATTTTGGTGTAAGTTTGGGGTGCAAGAAATATATCCCAGAAAATAAAATTTTCGAAAAGCGTAAAACGAGGGAAAAATTTAATTGCACAAGTACCCTTGAACAATTAAAGGAATGTCAAAAGACATAGATTCCTATAATAAATGAATAGAATAAACATACCTGGTACTTGTGTATTTAATACGTTCAATCATTGAAATCAAATTTGAGAAATGATTGAGCCGCAATAGTTAATGCGCGCATGAAGGGGCGCATTACTTATCAAGGCGCATTACTTCATCAAGGCGCGCAAAGATGGTTAAGGGCGCATAAATGTTTGAAGCGCATGGATTGATAGGCGTGCATGGATTGATAGGCGCGCAGATATTGTGCGCGCAGAAAATGAGAGATGGGCGCGTAGTTAGTAAGGCGCATAGATGGCGCATAGTTTCCTTGAAACTTTGAAAAATTGATTTAATCATTTGTACCTAATATACTCATAACTCAACACAACATAAAATCATTAGTATTGACAAAACTATATTGAATTTAGTTGAGTTCAAGCATACCCATTTCACCTCTCAAAAACATGAACCGTTTCGCGTCGAGTGATTTCGTTAGAATGTCGGCGATTTGATAGTCGGTTCCCACGTGTTCCAAATGAATATTGCCTTTCTCCACGTGGTCTTTGAGGAAGTGATATTTGATATCAATGTGCTTGGTCTTTGAGTGCATGACAGGATTTTCAGAAACCGCAATTGTTGATGTGTTGTCGCAGTAGATGGGACAATTTTCTTCGATGATATCATAGTCCACCAATTGCTGCTTCATCCAAAGTATTTGGCAACAACAACTTCCCGCAGCGATATATTCGGCTTCGGTTGTTGAAACAGATACAGAAGCTTGTTTCTTACTTGCCCATGACACAAGTCGATATCCGAGGAAATGACAGGTGCCACTAGTGCTTTTCCTATCAATTGTGCACGCTGCATAATCCGCATCTGAATAACCTACAAGTTTAAAGTTCGAATTTTTGGTGTACCAAAGTCCAAGGTTAACAGTGCCAGAGAGATATCTTATAATACGTTTCACAGCAATTAAGTGTGCTTCTCTAGGGTCGGATTGATAACGAGCACAAACACAAACACTAAACATAATATCAGGCCTACTAGCAGTAAGGTAAAGGAGTGAGCCAATCATACCTCGATAGAGCGTTTGATCAACACGTTTACCTTTTAAATCTTTGTCGAGTTTGTTGCCGGTGGCCATTGGAGTATCGTATGCTTTAGCGTTCTCAAGTCCAAACTTCTTGATTAAGTCCTTTGTGTATTTGGCTTGATTGATAAAGATGCCTTCACTCATTTGCTTGATTTGAAGCCCGAGGAAGAATGTGAGTTCTCCCATCATGCTCATTTCAAACTTGCTCTTCATTAGTTTCTCAAAACGCTTGCACAACAATTCATTTGTAGAACCAAATATAATATCATCAACATAAATTTGAACAAGTAATTTATGACCATTATGTTTGGTAATGAAAAGAGTTGTATCGATTTTACCGCGAGTAAAGCCTTTTTCGATGAGAAACTTTGATAGTGTATCATACCATGCTCTTGGTGCTTGTTTGAGTCCATACAAAGCTTTCTGGAGTTTGTACACATGATTTGGAAATTGTGAATCTTCAAACCCAGGTGGTTGAGCAACATAGACTTGTTCTTGAAGTTCACCATTTAGAAACGCGCTCTTCACGTCCATTTGATATAACTTGAAGTTCTTGTGAGCGGCGTAAGCTAGAAATAATCTGACAGCTTCAAGTCTTGCTACGGGCGCAAAAGCTTCATCGTAGTCAATTCCTTCTTCTTGCCTATAGCCTTGTGCAACCAATCTTGCTTTGTTTCTCGTGATGGTTCTTTTCTCATCCATCTTGTTCCTGAACACCCATTTCGTACCAATCACTCCATGATCATTTGGTCTTGGAACTAGAGTCCAGACCTTACATCGTTCAAATTGATTGAGTTCTTCTTGCATTGCAACAACCCAATTAGGATCTTGGAGCGCTTCATCAGCCTTCTTCGGTTCAATTTGAGAGATAAAAGCAGTGTAAGCATCAAAGTTTGTAGCTCTCCTTGTACGAACACCAACTTGTAGATCACCGATGATATTAGCAATTGGGTGACCTCTAACTTCACGAATTTCAGGAGGTAAGTTAGGTTGAGTCGTAGAAAACTTGAAGGTCTTCAATTGGTACATCTTCACCAGATTCAAAGTCATTGAAATTTGGGGGTTGAACTGGCTCAGAATTGAAATTTGGGTTTACACCAGATGCAGCAGTAGAAATAGGCGCGTGAGAGGAATCATGAGGCGCATCATTTGAGTGAGGCGCAATAGATGATTCACCAGGCGCATTATACATTAAATTAGGCGCATTTGATGTAGATGGATTTCCTTGTGTTGATAGATTCTGATCTTGAGTGGGGCGCAACATAAATAGGAGCACCTGTATCATTTAGCTCAATAGAATCATCAACAACATTTGGAGCCAAATGTGGCTCAAGGAGAGACTGTTCATCAAATGTAACATGTACAGATTCAACTATCACTAATGTAGTTCTATTAAAAACTCGAAAAGCTTTAGAGTGTTTGGCATACCCAACAAAAATACCTTCGTCAGCTTTGGCATCGAATTTACCTCTATGTTCGTTTCCGTTGTAGAGGATATAACATTTGCAACCAAAGATCTTGAAGAATGCAATGTTGGGAGTTCTACCACGCCAAAGTTCATACGGAGTCTTGTTGTGAAGTTGTTGATGAGGGAACGATTTTGAGTAAAACATGCAGTGTTGATAGCTTCTTCCCAAAAGTACTTAGGCAATTTAGCTTCAGCTATCATCGTCTTTCCCGCTTCAATCAACGTTCTATTCTTTCGTTCAACAACGCCATTTTGTTGAGGAACTCCGGCGGTTGAAAAGTTGTGATATATCCCATGATCTTCACAATATCGAGCAACACCGTTGTTTTTGAATTTTGTTCCATTGTCGGATCTAACACTAACGATGTCATCTTCTTTTTGGGTTTGGAGTAGTCGAAATAAGGTAGTGAGAATATCATAACAATCATCTTTTGTAATCATCATCTCCACCCATGTATATCTTGAATAATCATCCACCACAACTAGAGTATACTTGTTTCTTCTAATACTTGCGGTGGAAACTGGTCCAAATAGATCAATGTGGAGCAGTTGCAAACATCTTGTAGTTGAAGGATTAGACTTGCTTGAAAATGACTGCTTCGGTTGTTTGCCAAGTGACATGCGGCGCACTTTTTGTCATGATGATCAGCAACCTTGGGAAGTCCTTTGACAAGATTGTTCCTGCTGAGTTTAGATAGATACTTGAAGTTCAAGTGACTTAAGCGCTTGTGCCACAGCCAACTATTTTCGTTCACACTTTTTGCTACAAAACAAAGATTAGTACTAGAGTTCATACTATGAAAATCAATAATATAAATATTTGTCTTACGATATCCCGTGAGTAAGATAGCTCCAGTTTTGCCATTCTTGATAAGACATTGCGTTGAAGTGAAATGGCATTCTAATCCTTTGTCGCAGAATTGAGATATGGATAATAAGTTGTGCTTAAGCCCTTCGATGAGTGAGACTCTTTCAATGCACACTTTGTCTTTCTTGAGCTTTCCATATGCTACAACTTGACCTTTGTTATTATCGCCAATGTTACGGAGGGACCTCTTTCTTCATGGACATCTTCTAATAATGATTCATCTCCAATCATGTGTCTTGAACACCCACTATCGAGAATCCATTCATAATTTCTAACTTTTGAAGATCCAGCCATGAAACAAAGAACCTGAAATATAGACATTTAAGCAGGTCCCCTTTATTCCTTTTGGGTCCTAGGGTTAGCAACTTTTGACAACCCACTCTTGCTTGACCTTAGGATTTTTACGTCCTTTGGCATTGGGAGTGAATCGCAAAAGGCATTCCACGGCCTTGTGTCCTGAACAATCACAAATGGAACAATGATGAAAGCCACCAATCACATGAGTTTTCACAACTCTTTACTTTTCTTGGGGATGACATTCTTCTTTGGGTCAAATGAACTAGCCTTAACAAAATCTTTCTTTTGAAATTTTGGAGTGCTTTTTCTCGGAGGGCGTATAGGGCTAGGAGGAGCACGGCGATGAGGCGCGTGGCTCTTAGGCGCATAATGAGCACTCGGAGAAGGAGCGCGCCTATTTTCAAGAATGATTTTGCTAGGAGATGGTTCATCTGTAGCTATATCTTTCCCATTAGCTTTCCCAAATTGCTTCGTTGGGTAGACATAATGGAATGTTTGTCTCTTGACTTTTTCCTATCCTTTACCCATTGAATTAGAATGTTTTTCCTTGGGAATTTCAAAAGTTTGTTGGTTGGTAAATTCACTATCTCTTTCAGCACAGACATCACATTTAAAGTTGTCACTAGTTGATGAGAATCCTAAGCCACTTTTATCACCACTGACTTTTTGGGACTCAAATATATTCTCCATAGTGACACGAGAATTGGACCACTCATTTGTAATCTTTTTAAGATCAGTAATTTGAGCAACCAATTCATCGTTTTGAACTTTAAGAAGTGAGTTATGTTCTGTTAGAAAAGTGTTTTTAACAGTAAGAGGAGTCATGCTCTTTATCTGCTCCTTAAGGAGGGTGAGTTCAGATTTAAGTAGAGATTTCTCGGTCTTAAGCTGGGAAATTTCATCACATGATAGTGCTAAAGCTTCCTTCATACTATCAAATCTAGTAATTACCTTTTCAGCCTCTTGAACAATTTTTCTTGTTCAGCAATCACTTCATCATTGATTTTGGAGATTGGAGCAGTTGGTTCAACCTGTGGTCTAATGTATGCTCCTTTTCTCAATTTGTTCCTTGCTCCAAGATCACATCGTGAGAATAGCAATCCACCATCGTTTTGAGCCGGAGTGAGAAATCCTTGTTCAACGAGCTCGCTGATGGTTGGTCCTTTCTTCTTTTCCACTTCTTGAAAACCTGCAGATTTCTTGATAGGTTTATTCAAGGCATTCATATCGGGAACATCCTTGGAGAAGTCATCATCAGAATCATAAGCATTAACTTCATCATCATTTGCCATCAAACAAACGAGTCCATCATCGGAATCTTCATCGCTCTCATCGGAGTCTGTTTCAATCCAAGTGTTGTGCTCATTTGCTGGTGCTTCTTCTTCAGCAACCATTCCCTTGTGACGAGTGAACTTGGGAGTGAATTTGGGAGTATGGCTGCTCTTCTTCTGCATATATTCAAATTTGGGGATCGGGCAGCTTGATGCAAAATGTCCGGGTTTCCAATGCAATTAAAACAAACAAGATCTTCTTACCTTTTTGAATCACTGCTCCTTGAAAACTTTTGAGGAGCTTTGCTGGTAGATCCTTGAAATTTGTTGGTTGAGCCGGGTCTTGAGAATTTTCTGAATTTTTGAAATTTCTTCACAAATAAAGCGAAGTTCATCATCCATGTCTAATAGCTCAGAAGTAGAAATTTTGGGATCGGAGCTTTTCTCATCTTGTACAGGCGCAGGAGTAGGCACAGGTTTAGGCGCAGCTTCTCTGTGCGCCATCATAGCCATAGATTTTGACTTTCCTTCAGTTTCGCTGATTCGTTGGAGTGTTGAGTTCGTAACTTTGAGATTTGCATATAGGTTCCTTAAAGTCCAAACATCTAAAGTTCCAGCGTCTTCAAGAGCGCTAGATTTATGTAGTATCTTGATCCAAAAGCTTGTAGAAAATTTACATTCAAATCTTTGTTGGTAAACTTCATGCCAAGTGAAATACATAGATTGATAATTTCACAGTAGCGTTCATAAGTTTGCCTCAAGTTTTCACCGGGAGTTGAGAGAAATTGTTGAATCTCTTTTGTACTTCGTATTTCTTGTTCTCCTGCAGACGGTGTCTCCTTCAATATGCTCTTCAATAGCATCCCATAACTCATTTGCAGTAGCACAATGCATGACTTGTTGTTTCATAGCCGTGCTTAGAGTGTTCAAGAGAATGTTCTTGCTTTGCCATCATTTCATTTTCAATCTTCTAATTTCTTCCTCGGTCCATTCTTCCCTTGGTTTAGAACTGTAGGTTGAGCAGCGTTGGTGCGTGGATTTGGATTCGCCTTCATCGGAATATAAGGTCCATAAACGACGGTGTCATGGAGCCTTTTCATCGATTGAGTTGAGATGAGTCAATATGCTGAATTTCCACACGTCAAAATGATCTTCATCAAAGACTGGAACGTGAGTGTAGTTTGCAGTTGCCATAGGTTTTGAGTTTGCCATTTAGATTCGGCACCCAAGCTGTTAAGCTTGAAAAAACGAAAATGTTTTATAAAGGTGTTTGCTCTGATACCACTTATTGGTCCCAAAGGGCAACAAGGGTATGAAAAATAGCTAGAGGGGGGGGGGGTGAATAGCTGTTTTATAATTCTTTCGTACCCTTGAAAAAATCAATTGCAAATGCGCACTTTATCAAGTAAGCGTTATGAAATGCGCCTAAGTGAGTGAGTGAAATGCACAGCGGAATTTAGTAATGAAAATAGGCGCAAAGTGTGATAAAGGGGCGCACACACACTCTAAGTATTTTGGCTCAAAGTGGTTGAAATAAGGAACTAAGGCAAATGATATATCAACACAACACAATTCAGTTCAATCAATCTACAATGAGTAAACAAGTAAATAGTGAGTGAAAATAATAACTTGAAAGAAATGACAAGATAATAACACAAGCTATTTGGAGAGGTTCGATCAATGAAAGATCTACGTCCTCTACCAAGATGGTTAGTCTTGGATTTCTAATGGAGATCTTATATAATGAGAGAGTGTTACAAATTACAACTTTTGAGCTTCTACACTAACTCAAGATCTAATATTCTATGAATGAACAAATCCAAAACAATAACCGGTGTATCTCTAAAAGATGGATCTAAATGATCAAACTTAAAGAGGTGCGTGTGTGATTTTAGTATCAAGGCTCTTTAGATCTTTATGATTTAGAGCACAATGAAACTAAAGTGTTAAAGCTTGAAGATCTGGGCTAAGGATGAAGGTATGAAGATGTTCTTGAGGGAATCTGGAAAAACGAAGGCAATCTTCAAATCTTCAACAAATGCTTTGAGAGAGAAATTCTTGAAATTCTTAGCAAAACTCAGCCACTTCAAAATGTTGAAGTTATGGGGTATTTATAGTGAACTTAAAAAAACTAGCCGTTGGAAATCCTTGTGGATAAGATGAGCTGTCGCTCGTTGATTGGAGTATGCATATATTATGGCCATTTTGACACTCAACATAAATGTGACCGTTGAGGACACGTGTCAATAGATTAGGCGCATATGTATCTTTTAACCACCGTTGGATCATTGGCGTATTTTGAATTCTCTTCAAGTCTTTGAGTCTTTAATAAATCACTGAGTGTTGAATAAACACTTTGAGGCGCGTTTGAGCCAAGAGGCGCATTGAGCCAAGAGGCGCACAGTAAGTGTGCGCTTAAAATCAAGGGGCGCAGAGGCGCGTAACATAGCTAGGAAGAAATCCTTGTGTGCGCGTTTCTGAGAGGCGCATGGCGCGAATGAAGAAAGGCGCATGGCGCATAGCGCAGAGGGCGCATATGCGTGGCTCAAACTCACTGAGTGATTTTTCTTTGAATCTTGATCTTCTTGCCCTATTTCTAAGCTATTCTATAACAATGAAACCGAAACCTAAAAAAAATGAAGTATAAATACTTCTACATGAGGATCTAAAGTCCATGAAATAAAACTTAGGTGATGGATCAATCAAATCTAATAGATCCTATTACATTAAAACTGAGATATATGTGGGCATACCCAACAAAAATTTAAAAAGATGAGAAGTTGAAGGGATGGGCATTAATGAGGAAAACAAAATTTCGGCTCATCATGGCAAAAAGGACGGCGCATTAATGAGGGATTTTTGGAGATGATGGCTATTTAATGTTGAATGACCCAAAGTACTTTGATGTGACATTTTGGGTAAAGAGAAATTGTCCCACTTTCCTCATAAGTGTATGAACAATTATGACCAAATTTTGCATAATCCCCAAAAACATCTGTTTTGGTGTAAGTTTGGGGTGCAAGAAATATATCCCCAGAAAATAAAATTTTTGAAAAACGAAAAATGAGGGAAAATTAATTGCACAAGTATCCTTGAACAATTATGGGAATGTCAAAAGACAAAAATTCTTACAATAAATGATCAGAATAAACTTACCTGGTACTTGTGAAAATGAATGCAATCAATCATTGAAATAATAAATTTTGAGCATTGATTGAGCCGCGATCATAAATGGGCGCATGAGGGGCGCATGATCTCATCGAGGCGCGCAGAATGATAGTGGCGCATAAGGCACTTAGCGTGCAAAGAGTGAGGGGCGCATTCCAGGCGCATGAAGTTTCCTTGAAACTTTGAAAATGGTCTAACATAAACAATAAAATAATATCGGGCCTACTAGCAGTAAGATAAAGGAGCGAGCCAATCATACCTCGATAGAGCGTTTGATCAACACGTTTACCTTTTAAATCTTGTTGAGTTTGTTGCCGGTGGCCATTCGAGTATCGTAGTATGGTTTAGCATTTTCAAGTCCAAACTTCTTGATTAAGTCCTTTGTATATTTGGCTTGATTGATAAATATGCCTTCATCATTTGCTTGATTTGAAGCCCGAGGAAGAATGTGAGTTCTCCCATCATGCTCATTTCAAACTTGCTCTTCATTAGTTTCTCAAAGCGCTTGCACAACAATCATTACTAGAACCAAATATAATATCATCAACATAAATTTGACCAAGTAATTTATGACCATTATGTTGGCAATGAAAAGAGTTGTATCGATTTTACCGCGAGTGAAGCCTTTTTCAATGAGAAAATTTGATAGTGTATCGTACCATGCTCTTGGCTTGCTTGAGTCCATACAAAGCTTTCTGGAGTTTGTACACATGATTTGGAAATTGAGAATCTTCAAACCCAGGTGGTTGAGCAACGTAGACTTGTTCTTGGAGTTCACCATTTAGAAACGCGCTATTCACATCCATTTGATATAGCTTGAAGTCCTTGTGAGCAGCGTAAGCTAGAAATTATCGGATAGCTTCAAGTCTTGCTACGGGCAAAAGTTTCATCGTAATCAATTCCTTCTTCTTGCCTATAGCCTTGTGCAACCAATCTTGCTTTGTTTCTTGTGATGGTTCCTTTCTCATCCATCTTGTTTCTGAACACCCATTTCGTACCAATCACTCCTTGATCATTTAGTCTTGGAACAAGAGTCCAAACCTTACATCGTTCAAATTGATTGAGTTCTTCTTGCATAGCCCCAACCCAATTAGGATCTTGGAGCGCTTCATCAGCCTTATTCGGTTCAATTTGAGAGATAAAAGCAGTATAAGCATCAAAGTTTGTAGCTCTCCTTGTACGAACACCAACGTTTAGATCACCAATGATATTATTAATTGGGTGACCTCTAACTTCACGAATTTCAGGAGGTAAGTTAGGTTGAGTCGTAGTAACTTGAAGGTCTTCAATTGATACATCTTCACCAGATTCTAAATCATCAAAATTTGGGGGTTGAATTGGTGTAGAGTTGAAACTTGTTTGGTTTACACCAGATGCAGCAGTAGATATAGGTGCATGAGAGGAATCAAGAGGCACAACATGTATGTGAGGCGCCAGTTGATGATCCATTTGGCGCGCCATATGAGGAGTTAGGCGCAACTGATGTGGATGGATTTCCTTGAGTTGATAGATTCTAATTTGAGTAGGCGCAACATAAATAGGAGCACCTGTATCATTAAGCTCAACAGAATCATCAGAAACATTTGGAGCGAAATGTGGCTCAAAGAGAGAATGTTCATCAAATGTAACATGTACAGATTCAACTATCACTAATGTAGATCTATAAAAATGCGAAAAGCTTTAGAATGTTTGGCATACCCAACAAAAATACCTTCGTCGGCTTTGGCATCGAATTTACCTCTATGTTCGTTTCCGTTGTAGAGGATATAACACTTGCAACCAAAGATCTTGAAGAATGCAATGTTGGAGTTCTACCACGCCAAAGTTCATACGGAGTCTTGTTGTAAAGTTTGTTGATGAGGGAACGATTTTGAGTAAAACATGCTGTGTTGATAGCTTCTTCCCAAAAGTACTTAGGCAATTTCGCTTCAGCTATCATCGTCTTTCCCGCTTCAATCAACGTCCTATTATTTATTTCCACAACACCATTTTGTTGAGGAACTCCAGCGGTGAGAAGTTGTGATCTATCCCATGATCGTCGCAATATCGAGCAACACCATTGTTCTTCAATTCTGTTCCATTGTCGGATCGAACACTAACGATGCCATCTTCTTTTTGGGTTTGGAGCAGTCTGAATAAGGTGGTCAAAATGTCGTAACAATCGTCTTTTGAGATCATCATTTCCACCCATGTGTATCCTGAATAATCATCCACCACAACTAGAGTATACTTGTTCTTTCGAATACTTGCAGGTGGACTGGTCCAAATAGATAAATGTGGAGCAGTTGCAAACATTTAGAAGTTGAGGGATTGGTCTTACTGGAGAAAGATTTCTTCGGTTGTTTGCCAAGTTGACACGCGGCGCACTTCTTGTCATGATGATCAGCAACCTTGGGAAGTCCTTTAACAAGGTTATTCCTGCTGAGTTTAGATAGATATTTGAAGTTCAAGTGACTTAAGCGCTTGTGCCACAGCCAACTATTTTCGCTCACACTTTTAGCAACAAAACAAAGATTAGTACTAGAGTTTATACTATGGAAATCAATAATATAAATATTTGTCTTACGATATCCAGTGAGTAAAGTAGCTCCAGTTTTGCCATCCTTGATAAGACATTGAGTTGAGGTGAAAATGACATTCTAATCCTTTGTCGCAGAATTGAGATATGGATAATAATTTATGCTTGAGCCCTTCGACGAGTGAGACTCTTTCAATGCACACTGTCTTTCTTGAGCTTTCCATATGCAACACACTTGACCTTTGTTATTATCACTAAATGTTACTGAGGGACCTCTTTCTTCATGGACATCTTCTAATAAGGATTCATATCCAGTCATGTGTCTTGAACACCCACTATCGAGAATCCATTCATAATTTCTTGCTTTGAAGATCCAGCCATGAAACAAAGAACTGAAATTATAAACATTTAAGCAGGTCCCCTTTATTCCTTTTGGGTCCTAGGGTTAGCACTTTTGACACCCACTCTTGCTTGACCTTAGGGTTTTTACGTCCTTTGGCATTGGGAGTGAATCGCAAAAGGCATTCCACGGCCTTGTGTCCAGAACAGTCACAATGGAACAATGATGAAAGCCACAATCACATGAGTTTTCACAAAACTCTTACTTTTCTTTGGGTAGCATTCTTCTTTGGGTCAGATGGACTAGCTTTAAAAAAATCCTTCTTTTGAAATTTTGGAGCGCTTGATCTAGGAGGGCGCATAGGGCTAGGAGGCGCACGGCGATGAGGCGCGTGGCTCCTAGGCGCATAATGAGCACTCGGCGAAGGAGCGCGCTTTGTTTCAAGAGGGATTTTGCTAGAGGATGATATCTGTAGCTATATCTTTCCCATTAGCTTTCCCAAATTGCTTCGTTGGGTAGACATAATGAAATGTTTGTCTCTTGACTTTTTCCTGTCCTTTACCCATTGAATTAGAATGTTTTTCCTTGGGAATTTCAAAAGTTTTCTGGTTAGTAAATTCACTATCTCTTTCAACACATGGAATATAGACATGAACCTTTACGAGCATGAACTTGAACACATAAGGAGAAACTTTGATGTTTTGACCCAAGCCCATAAACTATTTTAAGATAGAGTTTTAAGAGCATGAAATCGTGGTTCTGAGCAGAGTATGAAAAACTGGTAGTAAACAAGGATTCATCGATTTAATTCAGGTTTTGATGTTCTTTAATTTATTTCTTGTTCTTGATTTTATGAGTAGCTAAGTTCTTAGATTCATGGATTGGTAGTAGCAAAAACTAAATCTCTATGCTATAGATTTAATTCTTCCATTCAATCTATTTCTTGTTCATCATAATAATCTTAATTCTGTTTAGAGTTTCAGCTTTATGTTAAGATAATTTTGGCTCTTTAGCTTCTTGGGTATAAATTCTTGCACTTGCTTGGAGATTTATACATTGACCAATATTGTGGTGATTAGATCCGATTGAGGACCTTGCGGAAGTCGAAAAGATCTATGTTCAAATATTCTTAAGTACTTCATGAATTCTTTGCATGTGAAACGGACCTTGCGGAAAGTAGAACATAAAGAGAGTATTAGTATTGCAACCCGGCCACCTAACGTCCCAATTCTTACTCTTGTGAACTAACCCAAGAATGAGATTGATCTTGTTATTATGAGTATAGGCATAGAGTGAAAGTATTTGTGAACCCCATTTGTGAATCTATTCATTAGTCTTGATTTTATTTATTTTCTTAGATTAATTTTAATTATAGTTTTAGTAGTTATAAATAATCAAATCAAACCCCATTTATTTATTTTTCTAGTTTTAATTTGCATTCTTGTTAATCATTCAAGTCTCTGTGGATTCGACCCTTGCTTGTGCATACTACTACACCGGTAACTAGTACACTTACTAGGTTTTAATTATCACTGAGGATTTTTCTCCATCAGATTTATTGGTAGGATTGATTTGAACCCAGAAACCCTAAGGTAGAATAAAAAACATTGTGTTTTTATTGGCAAATAACACGTATAAATTCCTTAATGAAATAATAGAAATGCCTTATTGAATGACCAACAAAACGGTTAGGATTAATGTCCACAGCATGTATATATATTAGAATTAAGAAACCCACGTTACTTGAAACATGAAATAAAAGGAATTATGATTCCAGCATTACATCTTCAAAGGACATATGATTCCAGCAATACATGAAACTTGAACAAAAGGAATTAGATTTAATAACAGGGATTCTTTCAATAACTTGAATATTTGGTGAATGTTTTTTTTTTTTTTTTTTTTTTTTTTTTTTTTAATATGAATTCATAATGTCATAAAGGTACAAATCGGCATATAGATAGGCTAACACAAATCTCCCTAATAGGATTCGAACTTGTGACCTCTGCATGGTAAGCCAAACCGGATACCGCTTGAGCTAGAGCTCTTTGGTTAGGATGGTGAATGAACGAAGTTACATGAAACTTGAAATAAAAGGAATTATAATTGAATCAATACATCTTAAAAGAAATTGAATCATACAATGATACAATAATACATTATACATGAAACATATGTTGATGGTTGGGCCCGGAATATGGGAAATCTACTGTTTCCCCTTGGTCAAGTATACAACTATCAACTTCAAATTCCTCAAACGGAGGAGTGTATCATCTGGTGTGTTGGATTCATCTTTTCTAGAACAGGCAATATCCTGAGTATAAACTTAATGAACTCCATTTCAACCACACTCCCAGCTAGATTCACAATATCAATCTCTCTCATTGTATCAAAATAGAAACCCGAACACCGCAGCAAATCTTTGTTGAATCTTTGAACTTGCACACTATTAGCATCACCTATGTAAAACTCCTATATGGAACACAATGTCAACTTCTTTTTAATCTGAAACAGCTACGTAGACAGTTTGGAATAAAGGGAGTAATAATTAGAAAGTTTTATTACTCACATCAATTGAAACATTCTTCAAGTTAGGACAGTTATCAATCAGAGGGAGAAGTGATAAAACATCCTTGACCACGAAAGCAAATCCAAATAGTTTGAGAACTCCAAGGTGGACGAAAGGAGTTTTAAAAGCTTGTGTTGTCAAGTCCTGGAATTTAAAATAGAATAAGGTTGTAAGAAGGAAACTAGTAATATACTACTCCCTCCGTCCCAGAGTATATGTTCACTTTTCCTTTTTAGTGTGTCCCAGAGTATATGTACACTTCCTAAAATGGTAAAGAATCATTTATTTTCCTTCAACTCATTCTCTCCTACTTACTTTTATACTCACAACACCAATCAACTTACTATTTCTTCCCACTTATTATCTCTCCTACTTTACTTTTATACTCACAACACTCTTAAATCACTTCTACCTTTTCTTAATCTCCGTGCAAATGGGAGGGTGGACATATACTCTGGGACGGAGGGAGTATCATATATGTGATCTTGCAATATAGTTATTTGACGTTTCGTCGGTTTTGCAATATGGTTCCAAAAAGTATAATTGTGCCACTCAGATTCCCGTCTTTTAAAATTTGTTGCATATTGATTGAAATAATGATATTGTGTTTTTTTTTGACGGACTTAAAGCCTTCTTGACTTTTTAAGGGACATTTATCGAGTATTTACACTACGTTAGTGTCATAACTTAATTTCGTTAGGCCAAATCCATATAACCCTAGTTACACTATTTTTTCCATGCAACCTCCCACAACTACAACCACTGGACCTCCACCACCAACCCCAAACCACCACCACCACCACCACCAACCCCAAACCACCACCACCACCACCACCAACCCCAGTCAACCACGAAACCACCAATAAGCAATACACCTTTAACAACATCAACCTGCCATAGGCCTGCAAATTTACTCATTACCCGTCAACCCGCCCAATCCGACCTATTAATTACCCATCCCGACTCAACTTATTTAATTTATGGGCTGGAGAAATTCATATTGTTTGGGGTGAAAAATCTCACAACACTACATCTACATCCTGGAGATAACAGGTTGAGTTTACGTCTTACATTTTACATAATGGATAAAATCAGCCACATCTTGCAACTTGAAGCCTTCAACATGCTGAAAACAACTTGAATCCTTCAACATGCTGAAAACAACTTGAAGCCTTCAGCTTGCTCCGACATCTTACATCTTGACTCTACATGTTGACTTTTTTCTACATGTTGACTTTACATCCTGACGTCCTGAGCTGACATCCTGAGTCGACGCCCTGCAAGACAGTTACTAGATCCTATTTTTCGGGAACCACTACTAAAACGTGGAGCATAATCGAAAGCGGCGTGACCTAATTAAGACTCAGTCAACAAAAGGAATCTCAGTTAACCAAATCAAGTCGAAGTCGTGGCAAAGGATAAAGCTACAACAACACTTTCCGAGAATCATGGCTTAGCTAGTTTGTGGCTTAATTTCTTAGTATAAATAGCACATACATTCATTGTAAACACACACACTCTCTTCCCATTGTAACACTCACGTCTCACACTCTCTTTCTCTCTGTATTTTCTACTCTTTCATTGTACCTCCACAAAAGCTTAATAAAATTCCATCATTCGAGGTTTTATGCCGGCGAACAAGTTGTTCAAGGGCTTTCCTCGTTAAATCCTTTGTTCATACATCTTGAATTTCAAAGTTCTTTATTCCATTGTACCCTACTTCTTTTTATTTGTCCAATTGTTAAAAATTGGCCGAAACACATATGAGACGTGATTTCCATTGAATGACATTTAGTTACAAAAGTCAAACTGAAACTAAGCCATCATCAGGTAGCACCCTTTGTTTAAAGCAACTCGATATTTGAAAAGTTTCCATTACTTAGGAACAGAAATATGTTAAAAGTAGTGCGGAGGAGAAACTAAGAATGTACTCCCTCCGTCCCAGCTCACTTGAGACTTTTTAAACAAAACTGGTCAACTTAAGGTCGGTTTGACCAACACTTTATAGAAATATTTATGATCCGAACAAAATTAAAAAAATGTAAAATGACCACCATTAAAAATCCTCTCAATAACAATTTTTAAAAAGTTTTTGGAACATAAATATTTCTATAAAGTGTTGGTCAAACCGACCTTAACTTGACCAGTTTTGGTCAAAAAGTCTCAAGTGAGCTAGGACGGAGGGAGTATTTGAACAAGGGATATGTTAGTATAAAGATTACAGAAATAACACATTAATGAATTCCACTGTTTATTCTGTTGAGAGCAATGATAATGGTTAAAAATAAATTGAAGTACACTAATTTTCAGTATTCTTCGAAAATGGGTCTTAAATAGTGGATGATATATCAATAAAATGTGTAAATATAAAGTCACAAAAAGTGCCACAAAATGTGGCTTACAAAATAATGTGTCAAAATTTTGTTGGTGTTTTTAAATAGAGTGTGTCGGGTCCACAATCGATGTAACCAATAAAATATCGCCACCTCACTTTGTATCTATAATTTTGTAAACTTATTTTGTGCCCCTAGCGTTGCCCCAATAAAATTGAGAATGAAAAAAACGTGAGCAAAATCTCAACTGTGCATGTTAATGGGAATGCAATTCACTACATGAAAATTTATTAGTCCACCGATCTAACCATAACATATTGTATGAAATATATCAATTATATAAGGGCACGCGATAAATGTACTTACTTTATCCTCAAGTAGTTCGAAATTGGTCTTAAATAGTGGAGGATATATCAATAAAATTGAGAATGAAAAAACAAGAGCAAATCTCAACTGTGCATGTTAATGGGAATGCAATTCACTACATGAAAAGTTATTAGTCCACCAATCTCACCATAACATTTTGTATGAAACATATCAATTATATTAGGTTCTAGGGACAATGTTTTGGTGTCTTTTATATCAGGTCACGCGATAAATGTACTTACTTTATCCTCGAGTAGTTGGAAGAAATCTGGACGTAGGATCTTTCGTTTAGAACGATATACCTCGAACAATGATCGTGTGCGATGAGAATAACCACCACCGCTTGCATTGCAATTAACAAGAATCTGGTAACAAGAAGTAAGAAAAACTGAGAGAAACATACATGTCAGAAATAAGGGCAAGTAAGGTCAATTTAGGAAAGCGGATGGTTATTCTAACATTTAATTTACTTATTTATTGGTAGAAAATAACGGCCATGCTGCTTAAAACAAATATCATACCACATAATGAAATACTCACCTGTCCCAAAATGAATGATAATTTTTAAGAAAATTTGGTCACAAAATGAACGATATCCCTTATTGAATGACCAACAGAAGGGTTACATGGCCATAGCATGCAAATATTAAAAACCTAGTTACAACCCACACCTATCCTAAGCTATCAGCCAGCTTAACCTTTTATTTAAATCTCTTGTAATTTTTCTTTTCCTTTTATAGCCTTAGTCAAAAGGCTTCCTTAACTGTAGTGACAGTTAAGAAGAGGGGGTTCGAGGAACTTGCTTTTATCATTCATTGTAAGCTTATTAAGTAAGTAGATATTATAGTGGATTGATCTCACTGTTGACTACAGTGGGGGTGGATGTAAGAGAAGTGTTTGCCTCTGAACCACTTTAAAAACTCCTTGTGTATTTTCTTCTCTTATCTCTACACTTACACACACTACACCTTGTCTATTTCATTTATTCTTTTATTTATTCTCCGCTGCATAATTACTCTATCTCTCAACAGCTATCCACCCAAACTGTTAGCTGTTCATCTTTAACATTTCTATTCTTTAAGTAAAACAGAACCTTTCAATTGGTACCAGAGCTTGGATTCACCATAAAGAGTCTAACAACTTGTGAAAGATCTTCTCAACCCATCATGCCTCCACCCAGAAGAAACAATGAGAAAGACATTCCACACATTGATGACTGTGGATCTTTTGAGATTTATTCCTCAAAAATCAAAACATATCTAGATGCTAATAGCATATGGAACTGGTATGTCTTAGAGAATGAAGTTGAACCTCTCACTCAAGCTGAAGTCAATGAAGGGGGTAGCAAACTCAAATCTCCTGAAAATTGGACTGATGCACAAAGACAACTTATGACTGCAAACTTAAAAGTAAAAATATTCTACAAAAAAGTGTGAATGACTCCCTAGCTCAAGAAATAGCTAAAGTACCAAGTGCTAAAGAAGCATGGGAATTAATTAACACAAAGTTCACTAAACACACCAGTGTTAGAACCCAGAATCTATACAACTTATTAAGACAGTTAGACAACTTCAAATTCTATCCTGGAGAAAAGGTCAGTGCTGCAAGACCAAGGTTTCAAGACCTTGTTAGAGCCATTTCAGACCATGGCAAATCTCTTGAGAAATCTGACCTATGCCTGAAAATATACTCCAATCTTCCTCAAGAATATGAGAAAGTAGCCCTTCCTATCAGAGAAGGAGCTGAATGGAGTACTATGACCATTGAGCAGTACTTTGGTAAACTTGAAGCTTATGAGCTTGAAGAAAAGGTCAAAGTCCAATCAGCCCCCACCATATCCCAAACCCTTGCAATGGTTGCTCAAGAACAAACCCAGAAAGTAATCACTCAACAAGACATTGATACCCTCGTAAACAATGCCCTACAAAAATTGAACATAAACCCCAAATAAGAATCAAAATCCATTTCTCAAGATGACATTTCTAGCTTGATAACCATGGCAGTCAGAAATGCCATGAGACATCAAAAGAAAGCATTTGACATAAGATACACTCCCTCATCTTCTAATCCTACACAAGAAATTGCAAAAAGGAATGTAGAATGCTTTAACTGTGGAAAGCCAGACCATTTTGCCGCTGAATTCACTGAACCCAGAAACCTAGAAACAACTCAAAAAGGATAACATATTCCAAAGAAATTATTCATAGTTCTAGATGCAATTGCTACGATTGTGTCAAAACCAAGAATAACAAAAATAAGGAACAAGTCATGCTTGCTGACTCATCCAGGTTTAGTGATGAAGAATTCTACTCATCTGATTCTGACAATGATGAAGAAGAAGCTCTTCTATGTTTGGTTGCTCAAGAAGATGAAAAATCAGACACTGAAGAAGATCTAGAAGCATTAGCTGCTACTGAACAGCTAAAGGAGGTACATAACTTTAACTCCCTTAATATTGATGGTTTTAAAAACTTGGTTTGCACCCTTTTAATCCAAAAGAAGAAACAAGACTCTAGCTTTGCTGACCTTATTACTGAAAATCTTGAACAATCCAAAACCATTGATAAACTTAGTTCCTCAAACCTCATCCTTGAAACCACCAAAAAGGATCTAGAAGAAAAATGTCAGAAACTTGAAAATAACATTCAAAGCTTAACAGCTAAGGCTGACTGTTCAAAATACCAAAAGGATACTGAACAAGCATTGAGTATCTTGAAAGAAGAAAATGATGTCTTAAAAGGCAAAATTGCTTCTTGGAACAAATCAAGCAAGGCTCTATCCTTGTGTCAGTTTAAACAAAGGAATCCTGAGGATAAGTCTGGCCTTGGATATAAAAATCCCACTTTCAAACCTATACTCCTCCAACTGGTAATAGGGATATTGAGACTATGGTCTTAGCTAGCCTCAATACTATCTCAACAAAGAAACCATCATATCCTGTTTAAACAAAGGATGATATGTACAAGATGAGAAGTAAAAGTACCAAAAAGAATGAGTCAAGTGTGGAGACTCCAACATGTTCCAAATCTCCATCCTCTACTAGTTCTGACAACAACAAAAGCCAGAAAAATGAGGCAGGAACAAAAGTCTAAAAAGCCAAGAAGGCCTCAACAGTCCAGGAAAGCTGAACAACCAAGGCAAACTGGACAGCCAAGATATGCTAGACAGCAGAGGCACTCTAGGAAACCTAGACAAAACTAGAAATATTCCAATGGGAAAAGCCATCAGTCACAAAACTCCTTCCCTAGATCATCTTACCACTCACAAAATCCCAGACAGCAATCTCACTTTCATCACAGAAATCAAAGCTCATACAATACTGGAAACCTATATAACTCCCCTCAACCCTTCACATTGACACCCTACATGATGCAAATCATGTCCTACTATAACACATTTAACCAGTTCTTTAAGAAAAGATCAGGTGGTAAGGCTAGGGTACCAAAGAATGTCTAAACCTTTGGACCCAAAAGAATAAAGGGTACCATAAATTTTTTTTATCTTGTACAAACATTTAACACTTGGAGAATGGATATAACAGGCTCATGTCTTACTAAATCATATCTCATTCAATATAAGATGGAATTAGTTCTTTAAAGGAAGATAGCTGTTTAAACTACTTTTCAACAGCTATCTGTCTATCTCAACATTGAACCAATTCTATGATGATACAACCTTCATTGTCAGGACCAATGTATAGTTTAAAAAGTTGAAAATGTGATTTCAAAGGAATTTGAGAGACCCCTTGAAAGTTGTCCCCTCCTCCTTCCAGTACTGTCATACTGATTGACAAGAAATCCCTTGTCACGGGAGTTATGAAGGATTATTCTCAAGCAGCTTTCACTTCCTTAGCCTGAGCAGCTAAGTGATTCTCCTGAAACATTAGCTCTCTCAATGTGAATTGTCTCACATTTTGAGAATCTTCTCTCTCCCTTCTTGTCTTATCAGCTTCATGAATCTTGAAGCCCTCCTTCTTCATAAGAACTCTCTCCCTTTCAGCTTCAAACACCACAGCTTTTTCATTCTCCCATTTCTTCTTCCTTCTCTCTCTCCTTGATCTCCTTCTCCTTTAAAAGATGATCAATAGAAAGCTGTTCAACCTCTTCTAAGACAATATGGTCACTTTGCACTCTGTATGACCAAAACTCCCGTTCAAATATCTCCCTCTCTGTCTCTTCATCAGTTGGGAAAGTAAAAACCAACTTCTTGGCTGCTTGAGATATTCTTCTAGGACCATATTTTGACTGAGTTCTATCCATAGCTTTTTTAAACTCAGTAAAGAGATTCTTAAATCTACCTTGTTCATCTGCCTCTTATAGCAAGACCATTTAATGTTAAATATTTGTGTCTACTCCTAGACTTAGATGTTGACAAATCAAATCCAGCTTTAAAGATTGATTAAATCTAATTCATAAGGGTGTAAGGTTATCTTCTCTCCATGCCTGTCTTAAATTAGCCGCCCGGCTTTTATGGAAATAAATGTGCTAATATCTCCTTTCATCCATTTTACTGTTCAAATAAGAAGGATATCTGTCGCTTGGTCTGACCTTCATTAAACTTTGTTTCCTATTTTTCTTTTTACCCCCTGCTTTGAAATTCGATCAATCTCTTTTATTCAAATCTCTCTCTCTCTCTCTCTCTCTCTCTCTATTTTCAATATTAGGGTTTGCCGATAAAACTTACAACGGTTACTTTCACATCCCATTACTCCTCATCCCTCTTTCAAAATTAACCGTTGAAGCCCACTATCCTATCCTCGATTTATTCTTTTCCCCAATAATTTGTTTTCCTTCGTCTTTTCCCTTTCTATCCCTTTGGCATACTCTGTCTCTTTATCAAAACCTAACCTCTGCTCTCTTCTCAAATTCGATGGCTCTCTCCGATGAATCTCATGGATACTATATTGAGAACGAGTTCTTTGAAGATGAAATTAGAACCTATGTCAAAGGAATCCTAGAAAACAATGGCTTAATCACCATGCTCACAACCAAAAATAAAATTCTTGAGAACGCATGTTTGGAAATCTATCAACATGGATCTAGAAGAGAAGATGGAACTATTCGATGTTTATTTCAAAATGTTGTTATGCTCATCAAACCTGAAGATGTTCATACCACCTACAAGATGTCTAATAACTCCAACCTTCTTTCCAATGTCTGGAGCAAAGACTTGGATTCATCCTTCAAGGGACTATATGAAGAATTCACGGGTCAAGCCAACATCAACTATGACTCTGTGAGGAACAAATCTATATTGAAAAAGAACTTGTCCATTAAAAACTCAGCTTTAAGTGATGTGGTCATCAAAGGAATGTTTGGAAAACAATCCTCGTTGGATTAACTAAGCTCTGCAGAATGGAAGGTAGCTCTTGGGCTAATTAGAGGAAATATCAATTGGTGCAGAGTAATGCTGGAAAATTTCAACTTGCTCAACTCTCCATCAACCATCAAGCCTTCTGTAAGATCCACCAAACCAAACCTATTTAGGTTCATGAGTGGGATTCTTGTCAAAAATCTTGCAGCCCATCCAGTAGCTCTTCTAGAGGCAAAATGGATTGCCATGACTGACCCTAGCACTTCCAAGAAGTTTGACAAGAAAATTGTCCCTCTCAAAGGCACAAAAGAGGGAACAGCCAAGAGCTTCCAACAGCCATCTAGGGCTCAAACCTCAAGAAGGACAAAGACCAAGTCAGAATATGACTCTGAAGGAACTCCAATAGCTCAACCATCACCTGGAAAGTAACTCAGATCAAAAAGGAAGTTTGACACATCAACAGCTATCTCGCCCTCAGCCAGTCAATCAACTCCCCTTGTTCCTGAACAATCTTCTATTAGGGTCACAAAATCAAGAGCAAGACGTGGTTCTTCAATAGCTAAAGGCTCCACTGCTTCCCCGGTTCAACCATGCTCAGCAGCTAAGAAGCCAAGACTGAAGAAAGCTGCTGTAAAAGGCAAAGGAAAAAGGAAACCTGCTAAGTCTCCATCCTCCTCATCCAGTGAATCAGAAATTCCTGGACCAAAATCCTCCACTCCTCCTTTTGACAGCCATGAATGCACAACTGCCAGTTGGAAAATTATTAGACCAGCAGGAAGTGACGCTGCTAAGATATTTATTGATAATGAAGCCATTTGAGTGAAGGAGAGTCTGAAGTCCAAAAAACCAAGCAACCTAAAGAGGTGATTGATCTTGTTGAAGAAGATATAGTGAACCAGCCTACTCTTAAACAGCTTCTGGATGCTACAAGAAAGGCAAAACATGGAGAAATGACCAAGTATCATCCTAAGTCTAAAGCTGAGCAACCAGCAAAAGATTCAAGTCCAACAGCTAAGGTAACATCCTCCTCTGACTCTATTGGTCCATTTTTTATAAAGAGAAGATCTGCTAGGCCATCCTCTCCCTCATCCAAAAGACAAAGAACCTCATCCCCTACCTCTACCAAACAAACCTCTAGTTTGAACATGTCTCTGTCATTCAAGGCATGCTTCATCTTCATTCACCTACCTCTCCTACCCAACAATTAAGGGGAACTCATCTAGACCAGACACCCCTCTTATCCTATCATCCCTGTCGCAATTCCATCATCTCAAAGCCCCTCTCTACCTGTTTTAAATCCCAAACTTCTTGACCTAATCAAAGATAAGACCTTATCCAGTCTGTCTGAGGAATCCTCTACTCTTCTTTTTGAATATCTTTCCTCCTAGTTTTCCATCTCTGAAGCTCTTAAATCTTTTGACTTCATAAAAATTATGGACTCCAAAAGATCTAAAGGTGAAGGTGGCTCCTCTGTCCCTCCTTCATCCTCATCTACCTCTCCTCTTCCCCCAGTCACCACTTCCTCAACAGTTATCCCTCAATCCCATATTGACATTGACACATCAATGCCCTCCACCAGCTTCTGGGCTCTGGATTGTGATATTGATTTTTCCATTCCCGCTGTCATTTCTTCCTACAAGAAATTCCAATCCATCTCTTCCCTTCCATCCTTTGTCAATCCCAACAATCTCTCCCATCCATGGGCAATGACCAAAACCCACATGAGTGTCCATGCAAGAAACATTGGTGGACAACTCTTTCATATCTATGAAGAATGGAAACAATTTAGAATCACCCTTCAATACTGTTTTCTTCACTCTACCCCTAAACTCCCTAACCCTGTCAATCTTTCTAATCTTCCTGAATGGGAACTTCTCTTTTCCCATCTCATCTCCAACAATCTTCAGGAATGCATTTATTCCCCTTCTCCTCTAGTTTTTTGCTCTTTGCATTCAATATGCACAATTCGTGTATTATTCCCTCTTATCTAAAAAGAGTTGCATTATGGGAATAATTGTCAAGAATCTCTTTCCCATCTTCTCTGTTTATCCACACTCTTACCTCCTTCTCTCCCTGCATTCCACAAGAACTCAAGATCTCAGCTTTCCAACCTACCTCTCCTCTTTGACCCTTTCAAATATACTCCTCCTTATCATCTCACCTTTACTGACTTCAACCAATTTTCTGCCTCTCTCATTAGACAACTCAAAAATGCTCTTCTAAAAAATGGATGATATCTCTGAATTCATTATTTATCGAGGTGAAAATCCTATTCATCCATCCCCTGAACAGCCTTCTGCCTCTATCTTTCAACAGACCCCTCCCAGCAGCTATCCAATCCCTCCTAAACCATCTCAACAGTCGCTTCTATCTTATTTCCAAGGCCCTAAATCTCTCTCTACTCTAAACCCTCCAAGAAAAGACCTGCTTCTCTTTACAAAGACTCACCATCAGGGTTGCACTCAATGAGGAATCAATGACCCCACAACAGCTACACACCTGGATTGGAAGCAGACTACTACCCAATCAGTCTGTTCTCACCAAGAACCAACTCTGCAATAGACAAGATCAAAATTCCAATACAAGTACTTGATGAGTCTTGCGTGGATTAATGATTGGTTATACAACAGGCACCTCCAAGCAAGGAGAAATGCTCTCCTTCAGGAAAAGGATGAAGTAGAAAGGATTAAGAATCTCTAGATTGTATAGATGTTCTTAGGCCTGGTCTATATTTTGTAAGCTGTTCAAACTTTATCTTGTATGTAACTTCCTACTTTTGTGCGTATTAACTTTGATTGTATGCAAAAGATTTAATCAAGAAGACTAAATCTTCATTGGTATTTCTATCATTTAGCATATTTGTTTTACAGGAACAAATTCAAACATTATTCATTTACCAAAAGGGGGAAATTGTTAGTACCTCACTATGTTTAAACACAAGTTAATCATAGTAAATATGTTTTGGTAAATAAATAATTAAACCATTCTGATTATAAAAGCATACAAAGACCTAATCACACAGGAAACCCTCCAGTTACAAATCAACAGCTAAGTGGTTAAGCCAAATTCAAACCAACAGCTAAGTCCTCTGCTCATCCCCTGCTTTAACAGCTATCCACTTAAGTTCTCAACAGCTATCTCCAAAGATGTCCCCACTTTGTCAGATCACTGAAGAATACCAAAGCAAAGCTTGATCAAAGTCTACATCATCAATCTGCTTCTACTTCAGACTCAAACAGCTAAGTGATACATGTGAACCAGCAGCTATCTTCCACCTCATCATTCAAGAGAAGAAAAGATTATTCCAACAACCAATGATTGGAATAAACTATATGGAAGCATTTATAAAGACTCCAGTCCTCATTCTTTAACAACCTGTAAAACAGAGAAGAAACAAAGACTCCAGTAAACCTGTTCACACCTAGTCAAAGAACAAGGCATTTACGTCTCTGCAACATGCTCCTCAACGGCTAGTCTTGTACCTCTGTTCCCCAACGGCTACACCCATCCCCTATATAAAGAAGTATACTGGCATGTTGCCTAGTGACCTTTTTGAAAACCTTTCCACAACCCTTCTCCCCTTAATCCTAAGACAACCCTCACTCTCTTTGCATTACTTTGCACACCTAAATATTTGCATAATCCCCTGCAAATATAGTGCCCCTTGTGCACCCAGTTACAACCCACACCTAGCCTAAGCTATCAGCCAAGCTTAACCTTTTATTTAAATCTCTTGTAATTTTTCTTTTTCATTTTATAGCCTTAGTCAAAGGCTTCCTTAACTGTAGTGACAGTTAAGAAGAGGGTTCGAGGAACTTGCCTTTATCATTCATTGTAAGCTTATTAAGTAAGTGGATATTATAGTGGATTGATCTCACTATTGATTACAGTGGGGGTGGATGTAAGAGAAGTGTTTCCCTCTGAACCACTTTAAAACTCCTTGTGTATTTTCTTCTCTTATCTCTACACTTACACACACACTACACCTTATCTATTTCATTTATTCTTTTATTTATTCTCCGCTGCATAATTACTCTATCTCTCAACAGCTAACCACCCAAACTGTTAGCTGTTCATCTTTAACATTTCTATTCTTTAAGTAAATCAGGACCTTTCACATTTCACATCTGAATAGGCAAACCACAAGTAATAAAAATATATTGTAAACTATTATTAGTGCTTAAGCTATACTTAAAATGAACAATGTACAAGTATTGAGTTTTTTGCAAAAACAACATGCATATTATCAAATTATTGCAAATTCCCTCTTGTACAACTCTCAATTTCTCCTTTGTACTTTTGTTTATTAACAATTTAACCGAATTTTTTATTTGGTGTTAAAATTTAACGATCTTGAACTAATATTTTTCAATTGTGATCATTAATTTTTTTTCTTTTGCGAGGAATGCTAATATCTATTAACTAGTTAATGGTTCCCTTAAATAACATGATGATTTAACAATCCAAACACATTTTACTAAAATACCCAAAATCATACCTAACCCTTAAATCAAACCCACTCTTCCTCTGGTCTGAGAAAAAAATCTGGAGAGAAGTGATACCATCTCTCTCTAGACACCCACCACCTCCATCCCCTGCTTCCACCACCGCTCTCTGCCACCAGTGTCACCACCCTCCATCACTGCCGCCAACGCCCTCCGCCTCTGCCGTCACCACCCTCCGCCTCCTCCGCCTCCACCTTCGCATTTGTCTCTTTACTTTCTTCTTCTTTATTCTTCTCTTCTTCTTCCCAAACTCCCACGCTACCTCCATCTTTGCTCCAATCTACTCGGCCCCCGTTCCCACCTACGCTCCGCCATTTCCTCCCCTACAGATTGAAAGCAAAAGAACATATGATTTTATAATATATTAGGAGTTAATTAATAAAAATATTTTTAATCATCTTCTAATACTTTCAAATTAGTAATATATATATATATATATATAATATATATATATATATATATATATATATATATATATATATTCCCTCCTTAATTCTTGTGCATTTTTTCAAATAGTGCAAACTGTTTTGGACGGAGGGAGTTTAATGTTTTTTTCCTTGAAAGGAAAGGTTAAAAGTTGGTATCAATTTTTTTTTTAAAAAAATAGATTTATTAAATAAATTGATAATATTAAAGAATTGTTTTTTAAAATAATATTAAAGTATTTAAAAGAATGTTAGTCACATAATAGCACATGATCAACTCATGTTAAAAATTTAACAATTTTGTGAGAGGGATGAAGACATTGCAAAAGATTAAAATTTAGTGACTATATTTAAAATATGTGTACAAAGTCGTTAAGTTTTTAACACTAGTTAAAAACTCAGTTAAATTGTTAATAAACTAAAGTATGCAAGTGACAATGGGAGTTTTGACAGTACAAGTGGGGACGTTGCAATAATCTGATAGTACACATATTTGTTTTGCAAAAAACTCTACAAGTATTTGATGTGCACGATTACTACACGCTAACACTATATAGTACTCCCCTCCGTGCCTGTTTAATGTTCTTAGTTTGTGTTGAAAAAAATATCCCACATGATGGAATAAGAATAGGAATAGGTTTATTTTTAATTATTATACTTATTTTTTATGTATTTTCGGATTTAATATTTAGTAGGGGATTGTTTAGAAGTAGTTGTAGGTTTATTTTGTTATTTTAAGCCTATATTAGGTTACCATATAGATTAGGTTTGTTTTTAGTAGTATTTGACTTGATTTACAAAGTCTTAGGAGTGATACTATAAATTTGGGTCAAATGTAATTCCAAAAATGAGATGAGTTATTGAGATTTTTATTGAATAACTTGAGAGTTTTTTTTTTCTTCCTTAAAGTTGATTTAATTCCTTTTGGATGCCAATTATCGGTAATTTTGCGCGATTCAACGAGAATTGAAGATCATTCACTGGCAATCGTGCCGCGATTCAACAGTGTTTTGATACTATTATTCGGGTATTGTTGCGACAATCAACGAATTAATAGTGTTTTATAATATCGTTTATTCCTTTCGCTTCCTACATCATTTGGTATTCAGAGCAAAACTAGAGAATTCTTTTCTAGTTTGAGGTATATTGTTATCCGATCTTTTATTTTATTTATTCCAACAAAAAAATGGTTGATTCTTCTTGGCTCTTTTTCGAATCTTCATGTAATGATCCTTTTATTGATTGGTCGAAACACCAATTTTTGATGAGTGCTATTGTGAAGTGTGTCAATCTATAATATCTCATCCAATTGGTGTTACCACGGTTTACCTTAAATTATTTCAAGATCAATTGATGTGGAATCTTGAAGCGGAAAAAAAATTTCATTCGTATGAAGATCCTTTTGACATCTACAACACACCCACGGAGGAATATTTTTCAGGTTACGTAAAAAAATTATTGCTCCAAGAGTTTATTACATTGCATTGGACAGATTGGATGGACATTGTTACGCAAGTTAGCAATTTCAAATTCGCCGAGGATTCAAAGATTTTCATGTTCTTATGTCGAGGGCCAACGGAAGGAAAATCATATTACATGCTCTCTTTGTTCAATAAACACAATAAACTCTTGGAGCAATAAATTTTTTTATATAACTTGAAAAGGATGCCTCCCGTATGTGGATTAGAGATGTCAAAGGGTTTGCACAATCATGTGCATCGGAATAAACCCAAAATCCTAGATCCATTCAAGATGATTAAATTAATACAAGGTTGATTTAGAATACAATCGTGATGGAGCTTTAAAAATTTTCGGATCTTGAAAACTTCGTTCTTCAAGATTTGATCTTCTCCAAGTTTTTCTTCAAGTCTTGATCCGCAGGAACACGAACTAGAAGTTGATTAAGCAATCACCCTCTATGGATATCCACACGCGAACGAATATCAAGAACTCCTTACTTGATCCGGCGGCTAGATCCAAAATAGGCTATATGAATTATGATTCTTGATCTTTGATTCTCAATCTTGATCAAGAAAATTGTTTCTCTAAACAACTAGATTTCATATACTTAATGGCTGGTGAAAATATGTTTATATAGGTCATAGTCCTTAACTCTTAAGGACCTAGGAAACCTAAATCCCGTCACCTCAATTAAGTTGCAGATTTTCGGCCAGACAGCATTGGCACGGTCATGCCCTAAAACTGGCACGGTCGTGCCAATCGATCCGCACCTGCCATCCCCCGGCTGGTGAATATTGGTACGGTCGTGGCTTTACAATCGGCATGGCCGTGCCATTTGGCACGATCGTGCTTTATATCTGGCACGGTCTTGCCAGACCAAAATTCTCCCTTTTTTTGCCTTTTAACAATGATCTAGCCCGCGCCACCCAATTTATATGTCTAAGCCTGTGTTCTAAAAATCGCTATGCGGCCCTAAGCGCAGAGCAACACCTAGCGCCTAGAGCTCCTAGGCGCGACGGAGGCGGGGCCGAGAAATTAGCGCATTTTAATATTTTTTTATAAAATCTATAAATATATATGTAGTTATTCAAACAATAATGTCATTTATTTTGTTATTTATCCAAAAATAATAATATATTTTAATTTTAACAAAAAGTGAATTATTACTAAAAGAATTCTATGATTTTTAATTTATATTTTTGTAAAGATATAATCGTTTCAAAATAAAATAATAATATCTAACTAAATATATTCATCATCTACAACATAAACTAAAGTTAAGTCAAATTCAAGCTTGTATATTTTGATTTGATTTTCAATCCTTGTAAAATGACATTTCTTTTAGTGCAACAATAGTAAATTTAATGTGTGGAAATATTAGTAAAATTAATATATTTTTGTTATAAAAAATCAAGATAATCAACCTACTTTAAATAACTTTTTAATATGTGTAAAGTTATGTTTTTTTGCTTATATTCGTGACCGGACCGAGTAGTATATTGATAAAATATTAAAAAAACTTTTTTCACAGAATCCGCCTAAACCCGCCTCGGCCCGCCTAATTCCGGCCTCGGCCTTCCTAAATCTGCCTAATCTGCCAAGCCCGCCTAACGCCTAGTTTGACCGATTTGACGAAAGTCGCGCGGACTACCCCCGACTAGCGCTTAGGCGCCTAGGCGGCCGTCTTTTAGAACACTGGTCTAAGTGTAAGCCTAAGTTAGGCTATGCGTGAGGGGGCGTGTTGGAGCAATTCCCCTATCGGAAATTAAATAGCTGATGTCTGACTATATAAAGATTCAGGGTCACTCCTCCCATTGCCAATTAGTTTTGTGATGAAACCTCAGACTTTTTCAGTTTGATTTTGCTTGCTTATTATGAAACCAAGACAAAATTGGATAGAAAAATAGTCATGTGTTTACGTTAATAGTTCTGTCTCAAAATATTTTGCAATAATTTTATTTTGGAAATTTTATAGGTAAATCCCCTTTCAAAAAAAAAAAAAAAAATCAAAATTTATCATTTTTCTATTCTCCCTACCCCCTACTTACTATACTCACATACTTAATTTTGGCGCCCACTTATAAATCTCACTCAACTTATCTTACTCACAACCTCTTCTCACTCACAATGGGCAAATTGCAATTTGGTTCCTGACATTTACATAAGTTTGCAATGTTGCTCCAAAAGTTCAATTTCGTAATTTGGTATCCTAACATTTACATTCTTTAGCAATGTGGCTAAAAAACTAACACTCAGTTAAAAATCTAACCAAATTACACCTGTGACTAGGACATGTCTATTAAATGGATAAAATGGGTGTTATTTCGTTAGAATTTTAACTGGGTGTTAGTTTTGTAGCCACATTGCAAAAAAATGTAAATGTTTGGATACTAAATTTTGAAATTATATAGTTGGGAGCAACATTGCAAACTTATGTAAATGTCAGGAACCAAATTGCAATTTGCCCCACTCACAATACTTTTGAATGTATACTCCCTCTCCATTTGCCCACTCACAATACTTTTGAATGTATACTCCCTCTCCGTCTCTGCTCACTTGACACTTATTTCCACTTTAGTTCGTCCAGCTCACTTGACACTTTTTAAAATAGCAAACTCTTTATAATTTTAGTTCGTCCCAGCTCATTTGAATGTATACAACCTCTTCTCACTCACAATACTTTTGATTATGTTCAAGTTTCCAGTTGCAATCATAATATTCTCTTTGTCCCAAAACACCTTGCACCATTTTGAAAATACACGGGAATTAAGGAAATAGTATACTCCCTTCGTCCCACCTCACTTGACACTTATTAGTTTAAAGGCATTCCATTCATAAAAATAGTACAAGGGATGCCCTAATCCCTATTCCGAAGCCTAAAACACTCCTTAAACAGAACCCTAAAATCCAACTTTTCACATTTCCCCTATGGATAATGATATGTATAGTGAAAACTCAAAGGGAAAAACTCATAGTGAAACACTGTAATCCGTTGGATTGTAATAAATGTTTGTGAGCCCCACTAATAAAACCCATCCAACGGTTTAAAGTGTTTCACTATGAGTTTTCCCTTTGAGTTTTCCCTATGTGTATCATTGTCCTTCCCCTATATCATCCGGCGGCGCTGACCCAATACCCTCTCTCCTCTCTCTCTCTCTCTCTCTCTCTCTCTCTGCAGACCATATATTCGTAAGATTTGGCTTCCTTGCATTTCTGATCTTTTATCCCGATTTTGTTATATATTCTGGGCAGACAAGTTTACTTTTATTCTGTCAGGCTGACGGTTGTTGATGGATTCGAAATGGCACTCGACGATCTGAGTTTTCTGGAGGAATTGCGTGGTTTCCCTCCTGATAAAGTAAATAATTTCTGCTTGTTAATTTCTTTCTACTTGTTGAAATGGTGAGATCTTGAATTTGAGCACGGTGTTGAAGTTGAAATCTAATTAACCCTTTCTGTTGTTCATTAAAATCATGTTTTCTACTTTTGAATCTTTTACTGTGTATTTCTTATCCATCCCTCTGTAAATTCAATGTTCTGTAATTTTAATGTGCTACAAGTAACATCAATTTTTTAATATGTAATTTTATCTCAAAATAAAATTTAGTTCATTTTTCTTCTTATATTCCCATTATGTCTTATGTACAAAAGACGATCATGTAACCCCCTTATAGCTACTTTTGTATGGGAAATTATTATTCTACATTTGCTACTTCTATGAAACTTTTGTTGCTAGTTGGTCTCCTTGTTCCGGCTTGCATATCGGATCTATTCCTTCTACTTTTATTAATTGGAATATAATGGGAATCAAATGTTACAATCTATAAGTGTGCGATTTTTGTTGAGAATCGAATAAAACTACTGAGAAAGCTTGAGCAGTAATTGGGTTATTGAATTTCCGACAACATTATGCTTTTCTTTTTCTTTTATTACCTTTACATATACACTTAGCTATGTGTCTGATACAATTATGGAAGCTAGCTTGTTAAACTTCAATTGTGAAATGTATGTAAAACTATTTGCGAGCATATTTGATTTTCTCTGACTTTTTATTTCGTGTTTTTTTTTCCTTTTTTGGCAGTGCCTTGTTAATTGCAGGTCTTATGTAATGGATATTCTCATGCACGAGGCACGATCGTTGTTTATGGCATTTCAATGTACTATTGTAAGTTTACTCTTGTTTAATATTCGATTAACTTTCAATGAGGATGCTGACTATGCGTTCACTTTTTGTATATCAGCAACATGAAAATTCACTGGATCTTACTACTTCTATCCCAATATGAATGTCCAAAATATTTTCAAATTTGCTCTTCATTAAGTGCAAATTTGAAAATTTTCAAAATTTATTTTGGGACGGGAAAGAGTAGTAGTTTTTCATTTCTGACAATCTTGTGGTTATACTATATGTCATGATCAGCTCTCTAGACTTGCACGGGATAAAATATATCAATTCAAAAGTGTTTGTGATACTATCGTAATAAGTCTTTAGTCGAGGTTGAATTAAGTCAAAATGCGACATTTATTAAGGATGGAGTGTGTATTAAATATTCAGATTGAATGTGGTTTGATATACTTATTTTGGAACTCTAGTTATCAATGTGTCCCAAAAATTGGCTGGTAACAGAAATAAATGTCTTTGATATTTTTCTGGTGAGATCAAATTAGGTGTTGATATATATTTTTGTTTTCCAGCTTGGGAAACTTAGTGAGAAACAGTGCCAACCGGAAACACAGCTGAAGTTCTTTATTGAAGCTTGGTTACAGGTACATCTTCCCTCATTCGTTTTCCATGTTAATATGTTTTTGTTAAGAATTGTGATAAACTATGTTGGTTTATTTATATTCTCTATGTTAATATGTTTTTGTTATTGTCTATATACCAAAATGTGTAGCTTTCTGCAAATTTATTTCACACCGGTCCGCACTGGCCTACATGCACGCACTGGTCCGGTCTCGCACCGCTATCGAACAAGCTGTGCATCCTTTGGTTTTCCGCATCACCCTGAACATGCCATATAATAGATTCAATCATAAAGCAATATAATAGTACTCCCTCTTTCCCTTGATGAATGTTCACATTTCATTTAGGGACATTTTGAAAATGTCTACTAGTTATACAATTAAATGACTAATAATCATAAATTGTTTGATTATTCATTTTGCAAACATTTTGTTTAACAAGTATAAAGAAACTAGTGAAAGAAAGTTTGGTAAAAAAAACATTTAAGGACAAAGTTTATTTCAAGCACATTCATTTCTGGACAAAATAATTGATGCAGTATGAGTATAAAGTTGATCAAGCAATGAATTATGGAAGCAGAATGTGTTCAGCAACAATGAAGATTAATATTGTAATATATTTAAACTTTTGTTTTTATTATTAGTATCATTTTTATTAGTATTTTCGGAATTAATATTCCTAGTAGAATTATAGGTGGTTTTAGAATAGATTTTGAGTCAATTTACTAGTTTTTGAGTCCTAATATGTTACCTTATAGGTTAGGCTTTATTTTAGGAGGTTATTTCTAAATTCCCAAGTTTTATAGGCACTATAAAATAGGCCTAGATGTGTAATCCGAAAATTAGACTTTGATTATTGAATATTGGAAAGAGTAAATTTGCCGAAGAGCAATTTATCCAGGGTTCGTAACCCATTGTATCTTGTTTTTCCGTTCGGTCATAATCTCAAGGTTTCATTCGACATCATTTGGTATCAGATTGTTCAAAAAGATTTGGAAAGGAGATTACAAGATTATATATAAATCGTTGTTATCAAATTGTTCAAAAAGTTGAGATTTTCAATGTCCCTTAAAATGAAATTTGGACACTCATTTAGGGACAGAGGGAGTACATATATACAAAAAATGGGATAAATCCCATGAAAAGAATATCCAAGTGCAAGATTGATCCTCCAGGTTCACGGGGCTGCTGTGGGTCGCCATGGACTGTACCTGTGAAACACCTATCCAAAAAGAGATCTAAAGATTGGGATTCACTCCCAAGATGTTAGATAACATGTATGAATTTTGGTTGGATTTATGGATAAATATTTCATGCTTAAATCATGCCAAAAACATTAACATAAAATCAGCCCAGCACAGCAAAGCATTGCATATCAGATTTTGACGGACAATTTACACTATCATAACCTATGAGTCTGAGAAAACTCAAAACATGAAACTTGAAGATCACATATTGAATATGATGTACCCAAAACAGTTCGTGAATAAAACGAGTTTAAGTGTATCAAAAGACCTCTGATATTTTCATGTCAGAATCTGGAAATGTTAGTTTGAGAGCAGACACTTGATTTAGAAAATGGAAAGGGGACTTTCCTTAGGTCATAAAATGATTTCAAGAACATTAACATCTTTTTTAGTATTTTGAGAACAAATTTCATGTTTTGACTTAGACTTGAAAATCGAGTTTTGGTAGGTTTTTGGACTTAAGAACTCAGACTAATCCAGAGTGCAGCAAGCAAGGCAGCAGTTCTGTACTACGAAAATTCCTACCAAAACATGACCTAGACATGGATGTAAACCACGAAACTTGGCAAGCATCATATTCAATATGCAAGGAACAACTTTGCATGGATTTAAGATTTGAGCCATGAAATCAACACCAAAATAAACTTAAAACATATATGTACATATTAGGACAGAGATATGAACATTTAGCATACATTAAACATGTTCATTTACAAAGTTAAAACATAGATTACATATGTAGCAAGGGAGACCTAGTTATTAGTTGACTAGGTTCCCACAAATTCATATAAAACTTACATGTTTAAATCTATGATTTACAAGAAGTAAACTTACCTAGATTAGGGGGGTGGTGTGCTTCCTTTGCTTCCAAGGGAAGGCTTCTTTTTGTTTGATTGAAGTTGTTGTTGTTGTGGTTGTTGTTGTTGTTGTTGTGGTTGTTGTTGTTGTGGTTTGCTTGAGTTTGAGTAGTTGTTTTGAAGTGTTTGGAGTGGTGGTTTAGTGGTGGAGGGGTTGTGGTGGTAGTGGTGGTTGAGTGGTGGTTTGAGTGGTGGTTTGATGATGGAGGTTGTTTGGTTGAAAGAAAGTGTATGGAGGGAGTGTATGGAATGTGTGAGTGTAATGAATGTCCCCAGCAGAGTCGCCACTGTGAGAGCCCGCGCCCGTACCCGCGTAAGGATCCATACGAAACGCGGCTGGAATCCGCTCGATTTCTCATAATGGTTACCCTACTTTGGTTTTGAAAATCAGAGAGTCGCCACCTCATTTTATTAAGGAAAATAGAGATAAAACCCTTTTATTTGAAAAGAAGTGGGTTCGGGGGGCTATGTTACGAGAGGAGAAGGTGTTAGGCACTCCGCTCTCCCTTTCGGTCTCTAGCATGCTTCCGCCTACGCTTGATTTTAATTCGCCTTTTGAAAATGTGTTTTATGCCCTAACATTGGAAAAATCTGTGCTTTATGTACAAGGAGTCTTCCTAGCCTAGGTCGATTCATTTGATCACAACCGGGAACCGGTTTGGGTGGATTCCCGATTGGTTTTGAAAAAAGGTTTGAATCATATATACAACTATGAGCAATTAAAGGGGGAAGGGGGAATATTGTACAAATAATACTCCCTCTGTCCCTAAATGAGTGTCCATTTTCAAGAAATCTTTGTCCCTAAATGAGTGTCTTTTTTGAACATAACTTTCTCCCTAAACGTTTTTTTTTCGAAAAATTTTTCACCGGTTTCTTTATACGTGTAAAACTAAAGATTTGGAAAGGAGATTACAAGATTATATATAAATCGTTGTTATCAAATTGTTCAAAAAGTTGAGATTTTCAATGTCCCTAAAATGAAATTTGGACACTCATTTAGGGACAGAGGGAGTACATATATACAAAAAATGGGATAAATCCCATGAAAAGAATATCCGAGTGCAAGATTGATCCTCCAGGTTCACGGGGCTGCTGTGGGTCGCCATGGACTGTACCTGTGAAACACCTATCCAAAAAGAGATTTAAAGCTTGGGATTCACTCCCAAGATGTTAGATAACATGTATGAATTTTGGTTGGATTTATGGATAAATATTTCATGCTTAAATCATGCCAAAAACATTAACATAAAATCAGCCCAGCACAGCAAAGCATTGCATATCAGATTTTGACGGACAATTTACACTATCATAACCTATGAGTCTGAGAAAAATCAAAACATGAAACTTGAAGACCACATATTGAATATGATGTACCCAAAACAGTTCGTGAATAAAACGAGTTTAAGTGCATCAAAAGACCTCTGATATTTTCATGTTAGAATCTGGAAATGTTAGTTTGAGAGCAGACACTTGATTTAGAAAATGGAAAGGGGACTTTCCTTAGGTCATAAAATGATTTCAAGAACATTAACATCTTTGTTAGTCTTTTGAGAACAAATTTCATGTTTTGACTTAGACTTGAAAATCGAGTTTTGGTAGGTTTTTGGACTTAAGAACTCAGACTAATCCAGAGTGCAGCAAGCAAGGCAGCAGTTCTGTACTACGAAAATTCCTACCAAAACATGACCTAGACATGGATGTTGAAAGAAATTTGGCGGCTAAGGACTGTTCTGGGAACTGACCAACTGTATGTTCAACCGTGCTTACAGTTGTCTTAACAGTTATCAGATTTGCAGCGGAAATAACGAAACAAGAACTATTAAAACTTCAGCAAGAAATACCTTGCTGGAAAACTTTCATATATGAAAAGCGATCTTGCAGAATACAAGTCGAATGAAAGAATCAAAACAACGAAAAGATCAAAACCTATTCTATCTTGAATAGACTAAACACCAAAACACTTAGAGTTCTTTTGATAAGAACATCTAAGGACACAAGGACTCTCAAGGATTTTCTCTCTGTGATTTCGAATGCTCAGAATCCGTAACCCTAGAGAGGTCTGCCATTTTCTTTTATAAGGAATACAATAGCCTATCTTCTCAAATCTCCAAGATCTTTAAGAGCCAATCCCATCCTTTCCTTATGAGAGTCCACCTAAAATAAAAGCAAATATACTAACCAAAGATAAACATTAGTAGGTTAGTCAAGTAAATCAAAATAATAATAATTATCCTAAAATAAAATATTCCTAAATAATTACAACTAATTCCTAAAATAAATAAACTCTAAATATATACATTAATTAAATTTATAATAAAATAAAATATACACAATCTAAATAAATAAAATATACACAATCTAAATAACTAATTTACTTGAAAATCAGAATCACAAAGATTAAAACATAATAGAGTATTTCGATACTCTTCAATCTCCCCATATCTTTGTGGTTCTGATCAAAATATCCAAACCAATAATCTCTCCCCCTGAATTTGTGCATTGGATTCAACTCCCCCTAGAACACATCTTTCTCCCCCTTTTTGTGAAGAACCATCAAACACAAAAAAAGAAAAATTAGAATATTTTCCACTCCCCCTAAATTAGAATCTCCCCATCAAAAATACCTTTAAGAGCATCACCAATCTTAACTCACATCACATCAAACCATAACAGACCAGAGAGTTCTGCAGAATTACCAGATGACTTACCGGTTGACTGTACAATTGACTGTCCAGTTGTCCGCACAGTTGCATGAACAAGTTGCTTTGCACCAGCTGGATGCTTAACAACAAAAATACCAGAGCTTGATCAGAGCAGTGGCAAACAATCATTTTGTGTCACACATAATCACTTAGAGTTTCTCCAGAATTCTCGGATTTATCCGCAAAAATGTTAGAAATAGAGCATTTGCAGAATAGGAACAAGATGAGATGAGAGAAATGAAGCTAGAAAGCATGAGGAAGAAGATATACTAAACCATAATTCACAACCAGAATGGACAAGGAGGAAATATCAAGGGAGGACAGAGATTCTTCCTAAGAACTCGGGAATGCCAAGGAGTAAGGAGAACCGAGAAACATTGAAGTACCCATTTGAATTCCAAAACAACCAAGGATTTTGATTTTAAAATTCAAACTTTTTCCATGTTTTGTGATAAATTATCCGTCCCAGAATTAGAACTTGCCAAATTCAACTGAATCCTTTTATCCACAATGTATCACAATTTCCACCAAATGTACAATGAAACTTGAACATCACGCCATTAGATTATTGTTAAACACATGAAAGCATTAAATTTTTAACAAGAAGAACCACAATTCAATTTGCTGATGTAAATACCAAGGGAGAAAAAAAAACTTAGAAAAATTATGCCTAAACACACAAGTGAAGATTGTCTCAATTTTGGTGTGACATAGTATGATCAACTCAGTCCATGACTCGGTTTCAACACACAGGAATTCAATGAGATTTTCCTTCAATCATGAAGCCTCTAGAACACTCCCATTGAAGGCTTATTACTTATGAATCAGTTACGGGGAGGAGCTTTTCACTCTCACAATACAGTGTTACACTGATTCTCAAGTTATGTATGAATACATGTCAGCATATTGCCTAAATGAGTAGTAACTTCAAAGACTGGAGGCAGCTTGTTTTCCCCGTAACCTTAGATTAAGTGCCCACTTCATGATAAACAGCACGGAGGAATTAACAGGATAATTTTATTATCAAGTTAAGAAGGATCTCACATTCAAGGGTCAAAACTCGGAGTCAAGGAACTAAAGAAGACCAAGTGATCACAAGAGACAATCGTGCAAATAGAATGAATGCATACTATTTTTTTTTTTTTTTTTTTTTTTTTGATTAGTGGTTACTGTAATATACAATTATACAGATGCAGTCAGTTGTCTGCACACTTGTGCAGTCAACTGGTATCACACAGTCTGAGAGAAAATCTCTCGAAATCCAAAGCCTTGGTAAAGATATCAGCAAGTTGATCCGTTGTGCTTACATGTTCAAGAGTAATGATATTTTGTTCAACGAGATCTCTAATAAAATGATGCCTAATATCTATGTGCTTTGTTCGGGAATATTGTACCGGATTCTTGGCAAAATTCTGAGCAATTAAACAATCACAAAATACAGTCAATGTTTCACTTCTAAGACCATAATCCTTGATTATTTGGTTCATCCTCAACAAATGAGTATGACAAGTAACAACTCCCATATAATCAGTATTAGATGGCCTACGAACCAAAAACCTAACATCTTTCCTTTCAAATTTTACCACTTTCTCTTGCATGACATTGATCAAATTATTAACTTTCGAGGTTTCTGACTCATCTTCATGCTTAAAATTACCAAAGAAACAACCAGAGCTTACCTGATGGTATGCGGATTGCATGCACACCAAACCGGCTAATTCCCGGTAATTTATTCGTTTTTCTCTTGTTTTCATTCCTCCATCCACTCCCCCAATGACCTGGAAAGTTGGATGGACTCCTTGAATGCTTGCAGCAGCATTATTACCTCTACTTTCCTGATCTTCAAAGATTTCAGAATCCGAACTAGAACCAGCTGCCGTCTGACCATCTGACATGGCAGTTGACTGTTCATCTTGACTGTTAGTTGTCCTCACAGTTGGCGCATCTGCAGGTTCTGTTGCATTCGTTGGTTCAGATTCATCATTAATCTGTTCATGCTTCCAAGTGCAACCTGTAATACAATTCTTAACACAATTGACAATAAGATCAGGAGCATTATCAAAAATTGAGTTAAAACATGAATGATTATCAACCAACTTGTAACAATGATCAGAGGATCTTACACCTTTCAAAACACATATGTTTGAATCATTGAAGACCTCACAAACTGCTGTTGACTGGGCAACTGTGACTCCAACTGTGCCCACAGTTGTCTTGTCAAGTGGCCGCTGTTCTTCTCCAAGACAAGTTCATGTTTCAACTTATAACAAAATGGTCGAATGTGACCTGGCGCAAAACAATGGTGACACACATATCTCCTCTTTCTATTTCTTTTGCTTTTGTGAGGAGATTTATGTTCAACTTTAGAAGGACATTCCCCCTCTTTGACAAAAATAGGAGCACCATAGCTTAAACCTTTCTTTTCAGATTTTTCAATTTTAAAAAGTTCATCAAGCTTGGGTTTATCAGAATTTAACCCACACAGAGTGTCATTGGTTTTAGTAAACTCACTTTTGACATTTTCAAGCTCGATGTCCCTTTTTGTAAGTAAAACTTCCAAATGGGCTATGGACTCTTTTTGAGACTCACTCTCATTTGACAACCTCTCAACCTCAGATTTTAAAGTTACATTTTCAGCTTTAAGGGTAATGACATCAGAGGAAAACTTCTCATCTACCTGTTTCAACCCCTTATTTTGTTCCATCTCTTTGGACAATCTCTCAATCTCAGATTTTAAACTCACATTCTGAATAAGAAGTTTATCATTTACCTGATGCAAGGCTGTGAGTTCTTCAGAGTCACCTGCAATGGTAGAGTTCAAGCAAATATATTCACTAGTACCATTTGAGCTGACAGTTGACTGTTCATCTTCACTGTCAGATTCACTGTCAGACTCACTGTCAGAAAGGGAGGATTGTGATGATCGTAAAAATGACAGGTTTGCTGTCTGATCGTCATCATCTGAATCACTTAAGGTTGCAGAAAAACTCATCCCTCTCTTTTTGAGTGTGTTAGCACACTTATTGGCATAGTGTCCGAATCCTAGACACGCTCTACACTGAACGGACTCAATAGATCTTTTGTTTTCAGAAAAATGATTTTTCACACCAGGGGTTAATTCATAAATGGTTTGGACTCCAATAAGTTGGTCAAAACTTAGAGTCTTGACATCATAAAATTCCTCTACCAAAGAGATTATCATGTTGAATCTTTCTGGCAGGGATCCTAATATTTTGCGTATGAGTCTAGCATTAGAGATTGATTCCCCTAACACATATAACTCATTTGCAATATTTACCAATTTAGAAGAAAAATCTTTGATGGTTTCATATTCTTTCATTTTAAGATTTTCTAACACAATCATTAAAACCAAAAACTTGTTTTGTTCACAGTCCATAATGGCCACTTTCAAAGATTGATCTCAGTATGTCGAGACCAGGCTCTGGTGCCAATTGAAAGAAATTTGGCGGCTAAGGACTGTTCTGGGAACTGACCAACTGTATGTTCAACCGTGCTTACAGTTGTCCAGACAGTTGTCTTAACAGTTATCAGATTTGCAGCGGAAATAACGAAACAAGAACAATTAAAACTTCAGCAAGAAATACCTTGCTGGAAAACTTTCATATATGAAAAGCGATCTTGCAGAATACAAGTCGAATGAAAGAAACAAAACAACGAAAAGATCAAAACCTATTCTATCTTGAATAGACTAAACAGCAAAACACTTAGTTCTTTTGATAAGAACATCTAAGGACACAAGGACTCTCAAGGAATTTCTCTCTGTGATTTCGAATGCTCAAAATCCGTAACCCTAGAGAGGTCTGCCGTTTTCTTTTATAAGGAATACAATAGCCGATCTTCTCAAATCTCCAAGATATTTAAGAGCCAATCCCATCCTTTCCTTATGAGAGTCCACCTAAAATAAAAGTAAATATACTAACCAAAGATAAACATTAGTAGGTTAGTCAAGTAAATCAAAATAATAATAATTATCCTAAAATAAACTATTCCTAAATAATTACAACTAATTCCTAAAATAAATAAACTCTAAATATATACATTAATTAAATTTATAATAAAATAAAATATACACAATCTAAATAAATAAAATATACACAATCTAAATAACTAATTTACTTGAAAATCAGAATCACAAAGATTAAAACATAATAGAGTATTTCGATACTCTTCAGATGTAAACCACGAAACTTGGCAAGCATCATATTCAATATGCAAGGAACAACTTTGATGTTTTGAGTTAGATCTATAAACGAACAAGAGCAAAAATGAGAATAATCATGAAAGAGGAGCAAGGGGGCAGATTATGCACAAGCTAGGTAAGAGAGCCATATCTTGCATGGATTTAAGATTTGAGCCATGAAATCAACACCAAAATAAACTTAAAACATATATGTACATATTAGGACAGAGATATTGAACATTTAGCATACATTAAACATGTTCATTTACAAAGTTAAAACATAGATTACATATGTAGCAAGGGAGACCTAGTCATTAATTGACTAGGTCCCAAACTAGTTACATTACCATTTACATTGCTAAGGTTCAAGCTTACCTAGAGACTTACCTAGCTTAAGGGGTGAGGTTGTGCTTCCTTTGTCTACCAAGGGAAGACTTCTTTTTGTTTGATTGATTGAAGTTGAAGTTGTTGTTGTTCTTGTTCTTGTTCTTGTTGTTGTTGCTTGTTGTTTGGTTGAGGGTGTTTTTGTGGTGGAGTAGTGGTGGTGGAGTGGTGGTTTAGTGGTTGAGAAGTGGTGATGGGATGGTGGTAGTAAGAACAAGGGTGCAAGTTGGAGAGAATGGTGTAGGGAATATGTGTGTTGAATAACATGAACCCCCCCCCCTTTCTTGGATCAACAAATGGATTATATGGAGGAGGGAGGTGATATTTTTTTACCAAAATGCCCCTAGAGTAGGGGTAGTATGGGGGGTGATGTGCCTTGGCCGAAATTCATGCAAGAGGGGTGGAAAAATTGGCCAAAAGTGATGGTGTTGTCCTTGACTTGAAAATTCAACCTTTCTTTGAATGCCACTTGTCAATCCTTGGTTGATTTTGGCCCATGTGACCCCCCCCCCACCATTGCAGCCATGTGTGCCGAATTTTGTGCATGATTTTTCATTATTTCCGGCTCCGTGTTCCCGCTCCGCAACAGCTTGCAACTGCTCCGTCGTGCGCGTTCCGGTGTCTCGGTTGTCCGCGGGTTCAACACAAAAGTTGCTCTTCTCAATTTTCTGGTCAAGATGGCATATCTAGATTATGTTAAAGAGTAAGGAATAAAATAATATAATTTTAAATGCAAGGGATGTCCGGTAAAAGGCGTTCTAGGGGTGCGGGGCCCGTCGTAGGGTCCCGACGCTCAATTTTCAAAGTGTACGCCTGTTTGCTCGATTGTGAGCCCTGATCATGAATCCGGACATGGTTTTTCCATCCGATGCACTGATAAGGCGTACAGTAATCCCGAACTGCCAAATCTGGGGTTTTAGGTCAATTATCGCGCTTAGACCGAATCAAATGGTTGGTTTTAGGGTTGCGAGATCGGGGTGTCTACAGTTACTTATATATAACATTGTTTATACATAATTGTAACACATATGTATAGAAAAGTATTAATTCAACCATTTACACTTTAGAACTAAAAACACTTGTGTTAGTAACATTGTAAAAATAAGAAAGTAACAATTTTTATAAATGAATGTTACATTTTACTTGTATAATAACATTGTAAAACAAATACGTTTACTTGTATAATAGTATATCCATGTTTTCAAATAATAAGTTACAATGGGTTCAATTTATCATAATACATGTAAAAGTATTACATTATATATAGAAATCTGTTACAATTTCATCTACTAAAGTGTGACATTTACTTGTACAGATAATTACATTCATGTGTATAAGTTGTTATTTTTCAAATGTTACAGGCCATTGATTGTGCCATTGAGGGGGAGAGTTCTGCAATAAAGGCTCAATGCGCAGGCCAGTTTGCTACAAGCCATTGATTGTGCCATTTAGGGGGAGAGTTCTGCAATAAAGACAACCCATTCTGAAGTGCATGCAACCAGTTCTGCACCTACGCCCGCTCCTCCAAATTTTGATGAACTGCGCCAAGACATAGAGCATGACTTTGGAGTGATTACATTGCGCTCTCCAAGATTCCGTCAATGCATGGTTTAAATGAAGCTTTATGCACCGTGGAAAGTACTTTGAATGATATTATTCAAGTGGAAACTGCAAAGGTTTTGAATGCATTTGAGAATTTTGCGCCAGGTGACTCCAGCTCTTCCTCCCTCGATGCACTCAAATCTCATGTCACCCACTGCTTAGTTCAGTTTGGTGATACCTTCAACGGGGCAATGATCCAGGATATGCTGGATATGCAAGCAAGCCAGACTATGGTTCAAGTTGAGTTGACAAAAAGTCTTGTGGATGCGCAGAAGGACATTCAAGACCTGATTGCGTCTTCTCAGCAATCTCTCGCAAATCAATTTGGTTCGCTTAAGAATACTTCTAACAGATTTTCTGAAGACCTTCAGAAAGACAATGATTTGATGTGCAGTGGCATGAAGACCTATGTTTACCAGCCTGCAGAATGAGCTTAGGGAAGCGTTGTCCAGGATTAATATAGATTAGAATTGTAATCTTTTCTTTTGCTGCGCATAGGTAATACCTTTTTGATGCACATTTTAATTCTTTTTGCTTTTGATTTTTCTTCCATTGTAAAACTTGTACCTGTAACTCATATCTTTCGAGTTTAATGAGAAGAATGCATCATTGCGTTTTCACAAAACCTTGTTCAATTCAAACCATTCATTTTTGGAACAATGATTGCATTATTTAAACTTAACTTCATGCGCATACTTATAACTACTCATATTTCATTGCATGATGTTTAAACATTCAGTTTAAACGCAAACTTAAACTTAAACTCATAATATTCTTTATGTGCTGAATGATATTTTTGTCTTTCCCATATTGTAAGTTTTATCTTTTGGATAGACTAGAAATCTATAACACTGGCTAGTGTGTGCATTGACTTGAGACATGATTTACCATTTACATTCTTATGGACATGTTTTTATCAAGTACTTTGTATTGCCTTTGTTATAGAAGGTAATGGCATCAATCATTTAGGGGGAGATTGTTGGGTATGCTTATTACTTAACCCTCCTACTTATGTTAGAATTGATTGATACCATCACCTAAGTTTATTTTATAACTTCAATTTTTAGCTATGTCCTTCTTATAGACTAGGCTTAGTGGTTAGGGCTTTTACTTTGAATTTGAGGTCTCACTTACAAATGACCAAGTGTGATGCGCATGACCCTCATGCGCAGCACCCATCTGCGTACTCTATGCGCATGGCTTTCATGCACACGCAGTTTTTGCCTTAGTCAATTCTCTCATTTCCTAACCTCATATTCTAGAAGCTTGGAAAGCGTCAAGTCAAGCTACGCTTTTTGGATTAAGCCAAAGTACTGATGTGTACACAAAACAAAACAAGCACACTCAGCATACACGTAGATGGAGAAGCGCCTCATGTTTGAAATTCAAAAAGAAGACAGCTGTCATCCTTCTAGAAGAAGTTTGAAGTTTGTCCACTTGCTCTGTCTCCAACGGCTATAAAGGACACCTGCGCACCAATCACATTGTGCCAGCTCATCTTCCTTGCTCAGAGCTCCAACGGCTAGTTTTTGAAGCTCCACGGTAAATAGCCCGCTCATCCTCATTTTCCAAGCTGCTTGTGTTTTGATTTCAAAAAGAAACTTTGAAGATTTGAAGATTGCTTGCTCATTTCCAGAATTCTCTAGAACAGCCTTCATACCTTCATACCTTACCAACCCCAGATCCTAAAGCCTTTGTAACACCAGAATCTTGTGCTCTCCATATCATAGATTTATAGAGCCCAGATCCTAAAGCCTTTGTAACACCAGAATCTTGAGGTCTCACTTACAAATGACCAAGGGTGACGCTTACCATCTTCAAGTTCGTGATCTTGTTCGTGATCGTGTTCGTGATCAAGTTTCGAAAAGCTCCACCGAATTCAAGGTTGCTAAGGAAACGCTTCAAGGTTTAGTATTCTAGTATTCATTGTAGATGTATTTGATATAATCATATGAATTGATCTATGGGCTTTGGGTTTCTATAAATTTTAAATGCTATATTCAGCTGCCCATGTTGCCTCGAAACCCAACACGATCAAGCTAGCGTCCACAGTCATAAACCATTGTTTTGCCGGTCCAACTAAAGTCAACTGAAAATTTGAGGCCATTGCTGCTGCATTATCCCCACGCGATTGCATGGCATGGGCATACGACTTCAGGTGAGCCATGGGGCAACTGGTACCATCGAACTTCTCCACATCAGGCATCTTGAAATTGTACGGAAGGGTCGCAGATGGAGCCAATTTTAGAGAATCCACGGAGAACTCTCCCTTACTTATAATTGCCTTTAACATCTCCTTGATCTCGAGGTCCTGTTTAGTGAGAGGAGGCTGCGGGATGCCATTGTTAAGGGTCTCTGTTTGGGAAATGAAATTGAAACCTTGGGCTTGGGAAGCCCCTTGATTTGGAAAAGCCCCAGTGGGGTAGATACCATCAGGATGGAGGGTTTGCATATACTGAAGGTAGGCATTGTGGTCTAGAGAAAATTGATATGGGTTAACTGTGATGTTTGGTTGTGCAGGGATGAAATTTTGGATAGTGTCTTGGGGATTATTTTGTTGGGCAGTTTGGCCTGGATCGTTGATATTCACCTCATTCCCATACTATCCCTGATTATTCTGTGTCTCACCACCCCTTTGCATCTGAATCAAATTAGCAAGCAACGCATCTTGCTGAACCCTTACCTGTTCCATTATCTCCTCGGTGTGAACTTTCAAATTCTGATCCAACCATGATTGAAGCTCTGTCGGTGGCACAAACCCCTAATCATTCCCTTCTTAGGCCATAATGATTTAAGAGTAGTCAGAGTAGAGCTTGAACAAAGTAATTCTTGGAAGGGACCTTGAATGTCGCGTTAGAAGATGAATAAGATTCTCCCCCTACAAGAATGGATGAAAAAGAATGTTTTAAATTTTTGAAATGAGTTTTCTTTTATGTGCAAGAATAAAAGGACAAAGAGAAGAAAAGTATACAACTTTGAAACAAAATCATTTTCGAGAAAGGTTGAAGCGCAAGCAACGCACAAAAACCTAGAAAGCCGGACAAGCACCTCGCTTTGTTTTGACTCGTTCAATGATTCAATCCTGGAATGGTGGATACCGTCTCCAAAGTATGGGACCAACGTTTTTCACCTGTACTAATGGCGGTCCGAAGCCCCTAGCGAAGGGACTATACTTTTTCTGGGATCCACCATTCGGGTTATGGTCTGTGTGAAGGTCTTGAAAATTTCGGGTCAACCCAATCGTTCCAAAATATCCACACTTTAGGTTTTTTATAACCTTTTAGGAATGCGTAGGGTTGAAGAGAAATTATTAGACAAAAACTGCCTTAAAGTCGAGGACGTGTCATTTAGAAAATACGGACATCGAGGCTTTTGATGGCTGGCTTGCATGTGGCTTACACCCGCAGCGACGACTAGTAGCCGTGCTTTGGGGCGGAAATGTCAACCGGAAGCCTTATCGGGGAATCGGTGACCCCCCTTCACTCGCCGGACTACATTTTCTAAGGTTTGTACGGTTGCTAAGTCGAAAGTTCGAAAACGTGAATGTGTGTGCAGTCTCTAAAGTTGTTTTTTTTTTTTTTGAGAAAAAAGAAAGAAAAGGAAAAAAAAATTGTTTTTTTATTTTTCTTTTTATTATTTACACATATAAAAGAAAACCTGCAAAAACAAAGTTAGGACATACATATACATGCAAGGCAAAGGCAAATAATGGCGAAAGCACACAAATCGAGTCTATCCCACTTTTGAAAATGTCCCCAGCAGAGTCGCCGCGCTGAGAGCCCTCGCTCGAACCGTAATCCACGCTCGTGTTCTCATAATGGTTACCCTACTCAAGTTTTGAAAAATAGAGTCGCCACCTCATTTTATTTTAAGAAAAATAGAGATAAAACCTTTTGTTTGGAAAGAGAAGTGGGTTCGGGGGCTAAGTTACGAGAAGAGAATGTTTTAAGAACTCCACTCGCCCTTTCGGTCTCTAGCATGCTTCCACCTACGCTATATTTTATTTTGCCTTTAAAAAAATATGTTTTATGTCCTAACTTATGTATATGTATATGTACAAGGGAATCTCCTAATCTAGGCATGTTCACTTTAATTCGCAACCGGGAATCGGTTTGGGTGGATTTCCCGATTGGTTTTGGAAAATGATTTTGAACATGTCAAGAAAGAAAACATTCATGGGGAAGGGGACTATGTACAGTCGGAATATACATATATACAAAAATTGGAGACAAATCCCATAATCAAATAAATATCCTCGATGCGGGGGGCGTTTGTTGATTTTGGCGTCATCGTCCATCCCGGACCGTGTACCTATCCTGAAATAATCCAAATCCAAAACTAAAAATTGGGAATTTCTCCCAGAATGTTAGAGATCATTGGAGAGTTTTTACGGATTTTTGGGATTAATTTTAGACCCCAAACATTAGCATGAAAGTCATTTGCAAGAAACTGCCCAGGAAAGATACACAGGAAACATTACACATTGGTCACCAATTTTACCCATTTTTGCTCGTAAATATGAGGAAACAACAAGAATGAAAGTTGAAAATCACATTAAAATCATGAAGTTACCAAACTTTTGAGTTCAGAAGATGAGTTTAAGTAGCTCAAAAGGTCTCTGACATTTCGATGTCAGAAACTGGAAGTGCAAATTCTGAAGATTGAAGGTTGGAACAAATGAGTAAAAAGAGAACTTCCGAAGGTCCAAATGTTTCAAAAATATTTACATTTTCCTGAGTTTGTTGAGAATAAAGTTAATGTTTTGATCTTTGTCCAAAAACCAAGTTTTTATTGAGTTTCAAGCACAAGAACAGAACATGGTACAGAAGGAAACAAGCATGACAGAATCTCTGTAACTCAAAACTAAGCATGATAACATGAGCTACACATGGAATATGGACATTAACCTTGACGAGCATGAACTTTCAACACATAAGGAGCAACTTTGATGTTTTGACCCAAGCCCTTAAACTATTTTAAGATAGAGTTTTAAGAGCATGAAATCGTGGTTCTGAGCAGAGTATGGAAAACTGGTAGTAAACAAGGATTCATCGATTTAATTCAGGTTTTGATGTTCTTTAATTTATTTCTTGTTCTTGATTTTATGAGTAGCTAAGTTCTTAGATTCATGGATTGGTAGTAGCAAAAACTAAATCTCTATGCTATAGATTTAATTCTTCCATTCAATCTATTTCTTGTTCATCATAATAATCTTAATTCTGTTTTAGAGTTTCACCTTTATGTTAAGATAATTTTGGCTCTTTAACTACTTGGGTATAAATTCTTGCACTTGCTTGGAGATTTATACATTGACCAATATTGTGGTGATTAGATCCAATTGAGGACCTTGCGAAAGTCGAAAAGATCTAGGTTCAAATATTCTTAAGTACTTCATGAATTCTTTGCATGTAAAACGGACCTTGCGGAAAGTAGAACATAAAGAGAGTATTAGTATTGCAACCCGGCCACCTCACCGTCCCAATTCTTACTCTTGTGAACTAACCCAAGAATGAGATTGATCTTGTTATTATGAGTATAGCATAGAGTGAAAGTATTTGTGAACCCAATTTGTGAATCTATTCATTAGTCTTGATTTTATTTATTTTCTTAGATTAATTTTAATTATAGTTTTAGTAGTTATAAATAATCAAATCAAACCCCATTTATTTATTTTTCTAGTTTTAATTCACATTCTTGTTAATCATTCAAGTCTCTGTGGATTCGACCCTTGCTTGTGCATACTACTACACCGGTAACTAGTACACTTACTAGGTTTTAATTATCACTGAGGATTTTTCTCCATCAGATTTATTGGTAAGATTGATTTGAACCCAGAAACCCTAAGGTAGAATATAAAATATTGTGTTTTTATTGGCAAATAACAGGTATAAATTCCTTAATGAAATAATAGAAATGCCTTGTTGAATGACCAACAAAACGGTTAGGATTAAATGTCCACAGCATGTATATATATTAGAATTAAGAAACCCACATTACTTGAAACATGAAATAAAAGGAATTATGATTCCAGCATTACATCTTCAAAGGACATATGATTTACATGAAACTTGAACATGAATTGATTTTTTTTTTCAGTTTTTACAGTGCGGTGATGAATTTTTTTTTTTTTTTTTTTTTTTAATGTGAATTCATAATCATAAAGGTACAAATCGGCATATAGATGCTAACACAAATCTCCCTAACAGGATTCGAGACTTAGTTTGGTTGGGAATGAACGAAGTTACATGAAACTTGAAATAAAAGGAATTATGATTGAAATCAATACATCTTAAAAGAAATTTGAAATAATGAATATATACTTGAAACATTGTAGATGGACCCCGGAATGCTGGGAAATCTACGTAAGTATCAACTATCAACTCAAATTCTTATGAACTTAATGTCCATTCACCAACTCCATTAATCAACTCTTTTGTATCTGAAACCTAACACGGTAAATCTTAGAATCTTTGAATTTGCATATTCACCTTCCTGGAAGTTCTTCTAATCTGAAACAGTACGTATACTCAAAATAAGAAACTCCTACTCAATGGATCTTAAAAAACTTTTAACCAAAAATAAATCACCCTGAAAATAACTTTTCAAGTCCTGAATTCATAGGTGGTAAGAGGAATAAATAAACCTCTTTTATGTTCACTTTTCGTGCTAGTACTTTAAATGGTATCTCAAACACTTACTTCTTTTCACTTTCCTTACTATCTTTATTACTTACTTTTATACTCACCCTCTTAATTCTTTTTCTTAACTTAAAAAGTGGACATATCTTGAAGTATGTGATCTTATTTAGTTATTTGACTTTTCGTCGGTTTTGCAATATGGTTCCAAAAAGTATAATTGTGCCACTCAGATTCCCGTCTTTTAAAATTTGTTGCATATTGATTGAAATAATGATATTGTGTTTTTTTTTGACGGACTCAAAGTCTTGACTTTTTAAGGGACATTTATCGAGTATTTACACTACGTTAGTGTCATAACTTAATTTCGTTAGGCCAAATCCATATAACCCTAGTTACACTATTGTTTTCCATACAACTGGACCTCCACCACCAACCCCAAACCACCACCACCACCACCAACCCCAGTCAACCACGAAACCACCAATAACCAATACCCCTTTAACAACATCAACCTGCCATAGGCCTGCAAAATTACTCATTACCCGTCAACCCGCCCAATCCGACCTATTAATTACCCATCCCGAGTCAACTTATTTAATTTTACGGGCTGGAGAAATTCATATGAGACGTGATTTCCATTGAATGACATTTAGTTACAAAAGTCAAACTGAAACTAAGCCATCATCAGGTAGCACCCTTTGTTTAAAGCAACTCGATATTTGAAAAGTTTCCATTACTTAGGAACAGAAATATGTTAAAAGTAGTGCGGAGGAGAAACTAAGAATGTATTTGAACAAGGGATATGTTAGGATAAAGATTACAGAAATAACACATTAATGAATTCCACTGTTTATTCTGTTGAGAGCAATGATAATGGTTAAAAATAAATTGAAGTACACTAATTTTCAGTATTCTTCGAAAATGGGTCTTAAATAGTGGACGATATATCAATAAAATGTGTAAATATAAAGTCACAAAAAAGTGCCACAAAATGTGGCTTACAAAATAATGTGTCAAAATTTTGTTGGTGTTTTTAAATAGAGTGTGTCGGGTCCACACTCGATGTAACCAATAAAATATCGCCACCTATTTTGTTCCCCTAGCGTTGCCCCAATAAAATTGAGAATGAAAAAACATGAGCAAAATCTCAACTGTGCATGTTAATGGGAATGCAATTCACTACATGAAAAGTTATTAGTCCACCGATCTAACCATAACATATTGTATGAAATATATCAATTATATCAGGGCATGCGATAATTGTACTTACTTTATCCTCAAGTAGTTCGAAATGGGTCTTAAATAGTGGAGGATATATCAATAAAATTGAGAATGAAAAAACATGAGCAAAATCTCAACTGTGCATGTTAATGGGAATGCAATTCACTACATGAAAAGTTATTAGTCCACCGATCTCACCATAACATTTTGTATGAAACATATCAATTATATTAGGTTCTAGGGACAATGTTTTGGTGTCTTTATATCAGGGCACGCGATAAATGTACTTACTTTATCCTCGAGTAGTTGGAAGAAATCTGGACGTAGGATCTTTCGTTTAGAACGATATACCTCGAACAATGATCGTGTGCGATGAGAATAACCACCACCGCTTGCATTGCAATTAACAAGAATCTGGTAACAAGAAGTAAGAAAAAACTGAGAGAAACATACATGTCAGAAATAAGGGCAAGTAAGGTCAATTTAGGAAAGCGGATGGTTATTCTAACATTTAATTTATTTATTTATTGGTAGAAAATAACGGCCATGCTGCTTAAAACAAATATCATACAACATAATGAAATTCTCACTCTGTCCCAAAATGAATGATCATTTTTAAGAAAATTTGGTCACAAAATGAACGATATCCCTTATTGAATGACCAACAGAAGGGTTACATGGCCATAGCATGCAAATATTAAAAATAGAAATCCCTTAACCTTCGTTTCAAGTTTAGGAAATAATCTTAACATGGTATTAGTCTCAGAAAATCCAATCTTCATGTCATGCTTTTAAAAACAACTTTTTATAGCAAAAATCAAAATACTGATTAGACAGATATTACACCGTCAGGCATAAAAAGATTTTATTCACAAACTACGAAACAATAATTGACAATGAGTTTATTTAGTACTTTACTATCAATGAAGATTACAACTTTGTAGACAAAAAAAAAAAATTGTAGACAAGAAAAAAAGTTATACTGGAGTAATTTGTTTTGTTTAAAAAAATGGAAGTCAGAAAATAATAAAATAAACTTGTCTATCAAAAAATCATTCTGACTCAAAATAATAGTCCCTTGTAACTAACATTTCAATAATTTTAAGTTACATTATAAATTTTGAAAATTTGGTGCTTTTGAAGCCTTCATTTTGAAAATTGACTAAATTTCTGGGGAAAAAAGAAATCGGACCATCATTTCGAGACAGAGCGAGTATATCCAATTCACCTATAAATTCAATTTCAGGTGAACTCGAAATTACCTTATCTGGTGGAATGTAATTTCCAGGGGAATTCGAAGTCACAGGAGCCATTTTGATTTCATCAGCAACCCTATTGATCAAAGAGAAAATAAATTAGTCCACCCAGTAAAACATAAATCAATTTAGGATACACAATTACTGATGAAAGGAAGCCAAACCATACAAAATGAATAAATTTCCTCTAGATCGTTAGAGCTTCTGACCTTGAAAGGGCAGACAAATCTATCAAATCAACAGTAGAAGTGAGAGGAAGTTGAAAGCGCCGCTGGAAGATTTAGGGAAATGTGGGATTGGGATATTAGGGTTGTGTTAACGATTATTTATAGGGGTGAGATCTAGGGTGGATGTATAATATTTTGGCCCCTAAACTTGTTAAAATATACAAATTTTTCCTTGCCATAAACTTTCTATCTATATGTGGTCCTTGAACTTGGCTTTCATCTTTATTTTTAAAATATACTCCCTCCGTCTCACTCGAATTGGGACAAATTTCTATTTTCGGTGTCCCATTCGAATTAGGATAAACCAAAAATGGCAATGTTTTATTTGATGTGACACACATTCACACTCACAACAAATTTCAACTCATTATTCTCAACCCCACTTTCTCTCTCATACTTCACTTTTCATACTCACAACACCTACTGCACTAACACTTTTTCCTTAATCCCCGTGTCCAACCCAAAAATCTTAATTCGGGTGGGACGGAGGGAGTACACTTAATGATTCTAGTGACTTATTTTTTTCATAGGCCTTCTTTAAATCACCCCCATTCCCAAAATTAATTTCTTACATTTCACATCTGAATAGGCAAACCACAAGTAATAAAAATATACTAGCGGGTAACCCGTGCTCTGCACGGAAACCAATACTATGTCTTTTAACTATAGTTAACTAATATAGTAATCATTATTTTAACTAATACTATTAATAATAAAAATTAATCTATATGATTACTATTATTATAATAAATATTATAATTAATTAATACCATTGATAGTAATAGTTAATATATATATTAATAGCAATGATTAGTCTATATAATAATAATTATTAATATAATTATTATAATAAAATAATATTATCAATAGTAATAGTTAATTGATATAGTAACTATTATGATTAATTAATATTAAAAATTAATAATCTAACTTATATAATAACTATTATAATCAACTAATACTAATAATAGTAATAGTTAATGTATGTAGCCTATTATAGTTAACCAGTATTATTAATAGTAAAAAATAACTTATAAAGTAACTATTATGGTTAACTAATACTATTAATAGTAATAATTAGCTATATAGTAACTATTATAGTTAACTAATACTATTAATAGTAATAGTTAACTAATATAGTAGTAACTAATACTATTAATAGTAATATTTAACTAATATAGTTAACTATAATAGTAACTATTATAGTTAACTAATACTATTAATGGTAATATTTAACTTGTATTGTAACTAATATTGTTAACTAATACTATTAATAGTAATAGTTAACTAATATAGTTAACTATAATAGTAACTATTACTAATAAGAGTAATAGTTAACTATAATGGTTAACTATTATAGTTAACTATTACTAATAATAGTAATAGTTACTATAATAGTTAACTATTATAGTTACCCTTTTTAGTAACTATTATTATTAGCTAATAGTATTAGCTAATGAAAAGAAAATGAAAAGTCACTTATTTATTAGTATGTTATTGATGTGGCTTCTCCAAATGCAAGCTTTCTCCATTGTTTATCCACATGTCAATACCATAGCTCTTTTGGCTAACTTTAATATATATATATATAGATTTTAAACTATTATTAGTGCTTAAGCTATACTTAAAATGAACAATGTACAAGTATTGAGTTTTTTGCAAAACAAACATGCATATTATCAAATTATTGCAACTTCCCACTTGTACAACTCTCAATTTCTCCTTTGTACTTTTGTTTATTAACAATTTAACCGAGTTTTTTTATTTGGTGTTAAAAATTTAACGATCTTGAACTAATATTTTTCAATTGTGATCATTAATTTATTTATTTTTTGCGAGGAATGCTAATATCTATTAACTAGTTAATGGTTCTCTTAAATAACATGATGATTTAACAATCCAAACACATTTTACTAAAATACCCAAAATCACACCCTAACCCTTAAATCAAACCCACTCTTCCTCTGGTCGGAGAAAAAAAATCTGGAGAGTAGTGATACCTTCCCTCTCTAGACACCCACCACCTCCATCCCCTGCTTCCACCACCGCTCTCTGCCACCAGTGTCACCACCCTCCGTCACCGCCACCAACACCCTCCGCCTCCGCCGTCACCACCCTCTGCCTCCGCCTCCACCTTCGCCTTTGTCTCTTTACTTTCTTCTTCTTTTATTCTTCTTCTTCTTCTTCCCAAACTCCCATGCTACCTCCATCTTTGCTCCAATCTACTCGGCCCCGTTCACCACCTACGCCTCCGCCATTTCCTACCCTACAGATTGTCTCACTCCGTCCCTCCTCTCTCTCTTTTTTCGGTGTTTTGTGCTTATTTGGGTGGTAAGATCTTTATTTTGGGTTTATTCATGTGATTTGAATTAATATTAGGATTTTTTTTTATTATTTTTTTTTGAAAGCAAAAGAACATATGATTTATAATTATATTTGGAGTTAATTAATAAAAATATTTTTAATCATCTTCTAATACTTTCAAATTATTAATATATAGTACTCCCTCCGTGCCTGTTTAATGTTCTTAGTTTGTGTTGAAAAAAATATCCCACATGATGGAGATAAGAATAGGAATAGGTTTATTTTAATTATTATACTTATTTTTATGTATTTTCGGATTTAATATTTAGTAGGGGATTGTTTAGAAGTAGTTGTAGGGTTTATTTTGTTATTTTAAGCCTCTATTAGGTTACCATATAGATTAGGTTTGTTTTTAGTAGTATTTAACTTGATTTACAAGTCTTAGGAGTGCTATAAATTTGGGTCAAAATGTAATTCCAAAAATAAGATGATTTATTGAGATTTTTATTGAATAAACTTGAGAGTTTATTTTTTCTTCCTAAAAGTTGATTAAATTCCTTTTGGATGCCAATTATCGGTAATCGTACGCGATTCAACGAGAATTGAAGATCATTCACGGGCAATCGTGCGCGATTCAACAGTGTTTGATACTATTATTCGGGTATTGTTGCGACAATCAACGGATTAATAGTGTTTTATCCCTTTTATTCCTTTTGCTTCCTACATCATTTGGTATTCAGAGCCGAAACTAGAGAATTCTTTTCTAGGTTGAGGTATTTTGTTATCGATCTTTTATTTTTATTTATTCCAACAAAAAAAAATGGTTGATTCTTCTTGGCTCTTTTTCGAATCTTCATGTAATGATCCTTTTATTGATTGGTCGAAACCACCAATTTTTGATGAGTGATATTGTGAAGTGTGTCAATCTATAATATCTCATCCAATTGGTGTTACCACGGTTGACCTTAAATTATTTCAAGATGAATTGATGTGGAATCTTGAAGCGGAAAAAAATTGTCATTCGTATGAAGATCCTTTTGACATCTACAACACACCCACGGAGGAATATTTTTCAGGTTACGTAAAAAAATTATTGTTCCAAGAGTTTATTACATTGCATTGGACAGATTGGATGGACATTGTTACGCAAGCTAGCAAATTTCAAATTCGCCGAGGATTCAAAGATTTTCATGTTCTTATGTCGAGGGCCAATGGAAGGAAAATCATATTACATACTCTCTTTGTTCAATAAACACAATAAACTCTTGGAGCAATAATTTTTTTATATAACTTGAAAGGATGCCTCCCGTATGTGGATTAGAGATGTCAAACGTGTAGGGGTTGCACAATCATGCGCATCAGAATAAACCCAAAATCCTAGATCCATTCAAGATGATTAAATTAATACAAGGTTGAATTTAGAATACTAATCGTGATGGAGCTTTAAAAATTTTCGGATCTTGAAAACTTCGTTCTTCAAGATTTGATCTTCTCCAAGTTTTTCTTCAAGTCTTGATCCGCAGGAACACGAACTAGAAGTTGATTAAGCAATCACCCTCTATGGATATCCACACGTGAACGAATATCAAGAACTCCTTCTTGATCCGGACGGCTAGATCCAAAATATGCTATATGAAATTATGATTCTTGATATTTGATTCTCAATCTTGATCAAGAAAATTGTTTCTCTAAACAACTAGATTTCATATACTTAATGGCTGGTGAAAAGATGTTTATATTGGTTATAGTCCTTAACTCTTAAGGACCTAGGAAACCTAAATCCCGTCACCTCAAATAAGCTGCAGATTTTCGGCCCAGACACCATTGGCACGGTCATGCCATAAAACTGGCACGGTTGTGCCAATCGATCCGCACCTGCCATCCCCGGCTGGTGAGTATTGGCACGGTCATGCTTTACAATCGGCATGTCCGTTCCATTTGGCACGATCGTGCTTTATATCTAGCACGGTCGTGCTAGACCAAAATTCTCCCCTTTTTGCCTTTTAACAATTTGTTCCATTGTGTGTGACCCCATAGGATTATATCAAGTTGGCAATGAGTCCAAACACATTTTTTTCTCATAAATCATGAGCGGACCCCTAGAAGGCCATCATGATTACCCAAATGATACAACTTTATCAAAGTTCGCTTAGCCTTCATAGAACATATCACAATCCTTTTGTCTAGGATGTCATTGAGCGTAAGTCATGGTCAATGGTCAACTTACAATGCTCAATACTTTTCTCGATTCCAAATAGTTTGATAATACAAATGACATTAATCATATCAATTCATTTGAGCACGGCCATGCATTTCATCAACACTATTCATCGAGGGGCCCAAGCTTGACGTCTCTCATGAAGAGGGACAAATTCCATCTTGACTTATTACACTTCCCTACATAGCTTCAATCATGCCAATCATATCCTTTATAATTAATTGGTTAAGAGTAATGTTTGAATATGTCAAACATGATCTCCACTATATGGAAGATCGTAATAATCTTAGGTCTAAGGATTCTAATGATATAACTATTTAGAGGTTTAATTATGACATTTTGATCATGACATAAACCTCATAGTTGGGTCATATCCGGTATGTGTTCCTCAACACATACCCATAAGTTTAAATTGTATCCCATATACATGATCATAATATGATCATCGAATTAAACTTATACTAGTTCTTCATAAGTACTAGTGTAAAATACCAATTAAAAAAAAAAAAAAACTTAATATTCAGCTATTAGTGTTATTGTTATATTTATATAACGAGCATGGGAAATATTTAAAAGGTGTAAGGGTAACTAGGGAATTATGTAAATTAGGTAAATCTTTTACCTTTTTAAACTGATATAGAAATTCCGTTTATATGAAGGAATTGCGGGATTTCGTACCTAAAATTAGGGCTAGCTCCGTTTAAGTAATAGTCTGTGAGAAAGGGAGAGAAGCATAGGGAGAGAAAGATTAAGAGAGAGATAAACGAGCCTTGGGTATAATTCTAATCGATCGAAGAAGGAGTTTGCAAGACTGGAAAAATTGTTGCTGCTACTCATTGAAATTGCTGTAGCTAGGACACCAATTGAGGTTAAGCGGACTTGATCAAAGTTATCGACACCTTCATTTTATTGTATCGTTCGAGGTAAGTGACTTTTACCTCTTCTTGCGTTTTCTTAAATGAGTGTTATTCCTTCAGAATGAAGTTATTCTTTTCAAAATTGACTTTCTCAACTCGAACCAAATATGTGTATAAGATGATTATTTTGAATGTTTTAGTGAAAGTGGCTGTAGTATTTTTTTTTTTTTTTTATCTAAAGTGAATGGAAATTAAATATTTTACTTTAAGTAATTGTTCTACTAGAAGAGACTGCAGCGTAAATGTTTATCCAAAATGTTTGTGCCCGCATTCAGTCGACTATGTCAATGGACCTCGCCATCGGGTTAAGTGTGGTAAATAGTGGACCTCGCCATCGGGTTAAGTATGGTAAACAGTGGGCCTTGTCACCAGGCTAAGTGTGACTATACAGTGTTAGACCCAAGTTCCGGAACTAGGTTTCAGAGTACCCTTTAATAGGGATCAGTGTACAGTGGGCCCTGCCATAGGGATAACTGTGGTCATAGTCATTTTAACTGAACTGCATAAGTGTATTCCAAAGTATTTGTTAAAGTGTTTATCAAATGTATTTTCTTTTACTACCAAAGTGATTTTAAAGCGTTAACTGTAATCGTTTTTCAATGTTGTGATCTAGTGACTTTTAAGTACAAAGTGTTTTGTGAAACGAGTGTCGTTTTGGCTTAGAGAACGTTACTTATTAATTTTTGGTTTTGGAGACTTAAACTTTTGGTTGACAATATTAATTGAGGTTAGATTGCTCTGAATTCCTTGTAGTTGATGTTAGTGTGACTCAAGTGACTAATTGATGATATGTTAAGTGAGACCTTGCAGGCTTTTGGGTTCTTTCTTGATAGCTTGCGGTCGTTGTCATGCCCTTGGCACGTGCTTCGGGTTTGGGGTGTGACAAATTTGGTATCAGAGCATAGGTTTGATCTTTAGGGCCGACCTAGGAATGTGTAGTTATGAACAGATAAAATGGGAATGCGTATATTACTTGAGTATGGAGATTAAAATGGTTTATTTTCTTAGCATGCTTAAGTATGATCTAATACGTGTTAATGACTACCTTTTGTTTTAGGCTTATAGGACCGAAAAGAAGAGTTAGTGCAAGGAACCAAGCAAAAAAGGGAGGTCAGCAACCTAATCGTGCTGAAAATGTTAATGTTGAGGGTTCAATGGATAACGCCAATCATAGGGCTCGTAACACCGATAATGTTCATGCTGGTAATGAAGCAGATGGGGCTAATACTCAAGGTGTGCAGCAACCGGTAACAGAGATTGTACCATTGTTGCAAGAACTGACGGGACTTATCCAACAGCAACAACAGGCCCAACAACAAATGGCTGGTATTGTTCCACCGAGACAGAATAGTGAACTGACAAAATTTAAGAAACATACTAGTGCAACGTTTAATGGTACCGGGGGAGCAATAGCGGCAGAGGATTGGGTGCAGGAGATGGAGACGACTTTCAACGGGATGCGTTGCACTGAGGGGAACAAAGTTCCGTGTGCCACCTTCATGCTGAATGAAGGTGCCTATGATTGGTGGCTCATGGAGAAGAGGAAGCATGAGAATGATGAGTTTCCGTTCACTTGGGAAGACTTTAAGGTTGTGTTCTACGAGAAATACTTTCCCCCTAGTGAGAAAATTCAGAGAGAGAATGATTTTATCAAACTAGTGCAGAAGGGCAAGACTATATCCGAGTATGAGGCTGAGTTTACACGACTTGCTAAACTCGCCCCTGCATATATAGCAACTGAGGAGAATAGGGTTCGCAGATTTGAAGATGGGTTAAGGCCTGCTATCAAGCGGGGCGTCATGCCATTTGAGCTCAAAACATATAAGGATGTGGTGAATAAAGCATTATTAGTCGAAAAGGGTCTTAATGAAGCACAGGCAGATTGGGACAACAAGCAAAAGAAGAGAGATAGGGCAACCAACTTTCAGAGTAATAAGGATTCAGGGAGTCAGGAAAAGAGGCAAGGGACGCAGCGTGTTGACAGTACTCCTGCACAGAAGAAGGGTGTTCCTTGCACTAGGTGCGATAAGGATCACGGTGATAAAGAATGTTATTGGGTTGCAGGTGCATGCTTTATTTGTGGTAAGCAAGGTCATCGGGTAGCATCTTGTCCCAATAGAAGGGAGGTTCAGAGTGTAGCAGCAACTCAAGCTAATCCTAGACTGAATACTAACCGACCTCAACCAGGCAAGCAAAACTATGGAGGTAATCAGAGGTCTAACACACATGGCAGGGTGTTCACTCTTTAACCAACAGGATGCGAAGGCTTCGAACACAGTTGTTACAGGTATAATTCTAGTCTTTTCCATTGATGCATATGTTCTTTTTTATTCTGGAGCGTCGCACTCATTTATCTCCGCCAAATTTATTGTAAAGAATAACCTGCCATGTGAGCCACTTGGGACAGATTTATGTATCGATATTCCATCTAGTGATGTGTTACTTGCTGACCAAATTTGCAAAAATAGTATAATCAATATTTGTGAAAGGGATATTGAGGCAGACTTGATAGTATTAGACTTACACGATTTTGATGTTATTCTCTGGATGGATTGGTTAGCCTCCAACTTTGCTAGTATTGATTGTCGTAGGAAGTGGGTCACCTTCCAGATTCATAATGTGCCAAAGTTTAGATTTGTAGGCAGGGAGACTTACTCTCCACCTCGAGTTATCTCTGCGATGCAAGCTAAGCGACTGTTGAGAAGGGGTTGTAGAGGTTATTTGGCTACTGTTCATGAAGTGAGCCAGAAAGATGTAAGCGTGGGTAGTATTTCTATTGTTGCTGAGTTCCGAGATGTATTTCCTGAGGACCTATCTGGGTTGCCTCCTGAGAGAGAAGTGGAATTTTCGATTGATCTAGTGCCCGGAACGGGTCCAATCTCTAAGACCCGTTATCGTATGGCTCCAGCTGAATTAAAGGAGCTTAAGGAATAATTACAGGAGTTGTTAGAAAAAGGTTTCATTAGACCGAGTGTCTCACCTTGGGGTGCTCCAGTCTTATTTGTAAAGAAGAAGGATGGCACCATGCGTTTGTGTATTGATTATCGTGAACTGAATAAGGTTACTGAGCGAAACTAATACCCATTGCCTAGGATTGATGATTTGTTTGACCAGTTACAAGGGGCACATGTTTTCTCCAAAATAGACCTTCGATCTGGCTACCATCAGTTAAGAATCAAAGCAGCGGATATTCCTAAAACCGCCTTTCGAACTAGATATGGACATTATGAGTTTCTTGTCATGCCATTTGGGTTGACCAATGCACCGGCAGCGTTTATGGAATTGATGAATAGTGTTTTCAAACCCTTCTTGGATCACTTTGTGGTTGTCTTCATAGATGATATTCTTGTCTACTCTAAAAGCCGGAAAGAGCATGAGGAACATTTGAGAATTGTGTTGCAAGTTTTAAGAGAAAATAAACTTTATGCAAAATTTCAAAAGTGTGAATTCTGGTTAGACAGTGTTTCATTTTTGGGTCATGTCATCTCTAGGGATGGAGTTTCTGTATATCCTAAGAAAGTGGAAGCCATCGTGGAGTGGAGCAAGCCAACGAATGTTGCAAAGGTTCGTAGTTTCTTGGGTCTTGCAGGGTATTATCGTAGGTTTGTTGAGGGATTCTCTAAAATTGCTGTACCATTGACTCGTTTGACTCAAAAGGGGGTTAATTTTGTGTGGTCTTCAGATTGTGAGGGTAGCTTTGAGGAACTAAAGTGGCGATTAGTGTCAACTCCTATCCTTATTGTACCTACAGGTAATGATGGTTTTACTATCTATAGTGATGCTTTAAGAAAAAGGCTGGGGTGTGTCATAATGCAGAATGGGGAAGTAGTGGCCTATGCTTCGAGGCAATTGAAACCGTATGAGAAGAATTACCCCACTCATGATTTGGAGTTAGCAGCGGTTGTATTCGTGCTCAAGATATGGAGACATTATTTGTATGGAGTGAAATGCGAGATCTTTACCGACCATAAAAGTCTCAAGTACATCTTTACCCAAAAGGAACTGAATATGAGACAGAGGAGGTGGCTAGAGTTGTTGAAGGATTATGATTTGTCCATTCAATATCATCCTGGAAGGCAAATGTTGTGGCAGATGCCTTAAGTAGGAAATCGAGTGGAAATTTGGCTTCACTTATAACCAATCAAAGGCATATAATGGAAGACTTGGAGAAATTGAGGCTAGAGGTTGTACAACGTGAAAGAGGAATTATGTTGGCTAATTTTAGTGTTGAACCTACGTTAGTGGAGAAGATTAAAACTTCCCAACAACTTGATGAGGAGTTTCGGAAGATTAGGGGTGAAGTTGACGCAGGGAAGATAAAGGATTTTCATGTAAGTGACGATAGGTCCTTGAGGTTTCGAAATAGGCTTTGTGTTCCAAATGATGAGGATCTTAAGAAAGAAATTCTAAAGGAGGCTCATAAAACCGGGTATACAGTACACCCCGGCAGTACTAAGATGTATATGGATTTGAAATAAACTTTTTGGTGGAACAATATGAAGAGAGAGATTGCTCAGTATGTCGCCCAATGTTTAGTGTGCCAACAAGTGAAGACAGAACATCAGAGACCAGCAGGACAACTAAAGTATTTACCCATACCTGAATGGAAGTGGGAGCATATTACAATGGACTTTGTGACTGGATTGTCGCGTACTACTAGTAGTAATGACTCTGTTTGGGTGATTGTTGACCGCTTGACAAAATCTGCACACTTTTTACCATTTAGACTTGGATTTACACTAGAAATGCTTGCAAAATTGTACATTCATGAGATAGTACGATTACATGGTATTCCTATAAGCATCGTGTCAGACAGGGACTCGAGATTTGTGTCTCAATTCTGGAAGAGTTTACATAAGACATTGGGAACTACACTGAATTTTAGTACTGCCTTTCACCCACAGACGGATGGACAATCAGAAAGAACTATTCAGATTCTTGAGGACATGTTAAGAGCTTGTGTGATTGACCTTAGAGGTTCTTGGGATGAACATTTGCCTTTATTGGAGTTTGCTTATAATAATAGTTATCAAGCCAGCATTGGGATGGCTCCATATGAGGCGTTATATGGTCGGAAGTGTAGATCCCCTATTTGTTCGAACGATGTGGGTGAGCGGAGATTAGAGGGTCCAGAAATTGTGCAACAGACTAATGAGAAGATTGGGCTAATTAGAGAGAGAATACGCGTGGCTCAGAGCAGACAGAAAAGTTATGCGGATGTTAGAAGAAGGGAGCTAGAGTTTGAAGTTGGTGATCATGTCTTTCTCAAGGTGTCTCCATCCAGAGGAGTTATGAGGTTTGGGATTCGTGGAAAACTTAGTCCTAGATTTGTGGGACCTTTTGAGATACTTGATAAAGTAGGTGCGGTGGCGTATAGATTGGCTTTACCTCCGATGTTAGCTGGGGTTCATAATGTCTTTCACATCTCTATGTTGAGTAAGTATGTACCGGATCCTAGCCATGTGATAGAGTATGCACCGTTACAGATTAGAGAAGACTTAACTTACGAAGAGCAGCCTGTTCGAATCGTGGATACAAAAGAACAAGCGTTGAGGCACCGCACTATTCGCTATGTTAAGGTTCAGTGGAATAACCATACCGAGAGAGAAGCAACTTGAGAACTTGAAGAGGCAATGAGTGAGAAGTACCCCGAGCTCTTTGAAAATCAAGGTACGTCAAGTTTAGTGGACTAAACTTTTTTTTTGGTGGGTAGAATGTAAAATACCAATAAAAAAAACAAAAAAAAAAACGTCATATTCAGCTATTAGTGTTATTGTTATATTTATATAACGAGCATGGGAAATATTTAAATGGTGTAAGGGTAACTAGGGAATTATGTAAATTGGGTAAATCTTTTACCTTTTTAAACTGATATAGAAATTCCGTTTATATGAAGGAATTGCGGGATTTCGTACCTAAAATTAGGGCTAGCTCCGTTTAAGTAATAGTCTGCGAGAAAGGGAGAGCAGCATAGGGAGAGAAAGATTAAGAGAGAGATAAACGAGCCTTGGGTATAATTCTAATCGATCGAAGACGGAGTTTGCAAGACTGGAAAAATTGTTGCTGCTACTCATTGAAATTGTTGTAGCTAGGACACCAATTGAGGTTAAGCGGACTTGATCAAAGTTATCGACACCTTCATTTTATTGTATCGTTCAAGGTAAGTGACCTTTACCTCTTCTAGCATTTTCTTAAATGAGTGTTATTCCTTCAGAATGAAGTTATTCTTTTCAAAATTGACTTTCTCAACTCGGACCAAATATGTGTATAAGATGATTATTTTGAATGTTTTAGTGAAAGTGGTTGTAGTATTTTTTTTTATCTAAAGTGAGTGGAAATTAAATATTTTACTTTAAGTAATTGTTCTACTGGAAGAGACTGCAGCGTAAATGTTTATCCAAAATGTTTGTGCCCGCATTCAGTCGACTATGTCAGTGGACCTCGCCATCGGGTTAAGTGTGGTAAATAGTGGACCTCGCCATCGGGTTAAGTATGGTAAACAGTGGGCCTTGTCACTTTGCTAAGTGTGACTATACAGTGTTAGACCCAAGTTCCGGAACTAGGTTTCAGAGTACCCTTTAATAGGGATCAGTGTACAGTGGGCCCTACCATAGGGATAAGTGTGGTCATAGTCATTTTAACTGAACTGCATAAGTGTATTCCAAAGTATTTGTTAAAGTGCTTATCAAATGTATTTTCTTTTACTACCAAAGTGATTTTAAAGCGTTAACTGTAATTGTTTTTCAATGTTGTGATCTAGTGACTTTTAAGTACAAAGTGTTTTGTGAAACGATGTTTAACTGTTTTACATGTTGGTCCAACTAGTAGAAGTATTTGTTACTTGCTGGGCTTCGCAGCTCATTCTTTTATTATTTCAGATAACTAGCGGTCGTAGTGGTGGAGCTGCTTGCATTGGAAGGGATTGAAGGGATAACGGATCGCCAAGTATTTTTTATCTTATTATTTCAGTTATATGTTTTAGGGATTGTTAAAGTGAGTGAACTCATAACTTATGAGTTAGGATTTATTGTAACGAGTGCCGTTTTGGCTTAGAGAATGTTACTTATTGATTTTTGGTTTTGGAGACTTAAACTTTTGGTTGACAATATTAATTGAGGTTAGATTGCTCTGAATTCCTTGTAGTTGATGTTAGTGTGACTCAAGTGACTAATTGATGATATGTTAAGTGAGACTTTGCAGGCTTTTGGGTTCTTTCTTGACAGCTTGCGGTCATTGTCATGCCCTTGGCATGTGCTTCGGGTTTGGGGTGTGACAACTAGGGACGAAGATTATTATAACAAAACATGTAACAATAAATAATAATCCAAAACATCTATTTATATAAATGAAAAGTGATAACAAACATTGTCAAACAACGTTCCAAATAACATGCCTAGGGTATATTCACCAACAAAACGGATCATTATATGAATGATTAATCTTGTCAGGTTCAAAATTCCACATCCATTCATCTTCAAGAAATTTGAAGTCAATTGGGGTCACATTGATTGAATGATATGTCATCGATTGACATATCTCGCAGTAACACTTATCAAAAATTGGGGGTTCCGACCAATCAATAAAAATCTTCGTTCTTGAAGATTCGAAAAAAGGCCATGAAATATCAGCCATTTTTTTCCTTTTGAGATTTTCTTTGACGGAAAAAAATTTGATAAAGAAATACCTCAACTAAATTTAAGAAAATTCAGGTTCAGGCTCTGAGTACCAAATGATGTAGGCAACGGAAGCATAAAAGGGATAAAGGGATAAAAGGAATTATTTAGCCATGAGCTCGTTATATAAAGATCTAGGGCTACTCGTCTCATTGCCAATTGGATTTGAGATAGAACCTCAGACTTTATCATGATATCAGAGCTGGCTCTTTAGAAGTGCGAGCCCAAAGTTCGGTCCATGATGTCTAGCCCCACGTCACCCAATTATAAGTCAACGCGTAAACCCAAAGTTCGGATACGATTGAGGGGGTATATTGGAACAATTATCCCCTATCGGCAGTAACTAACCGATGTCTAAGTATATAAAGATCCATGGCCAGTTCTCTCATTTTCAATTGGCTTTGGGATGGAACCTCAGATTTTATTATGTTATCAGAGCTGGCGCTTTGCACGTGCGAATCCAAAGTTCGGCCTAAAATGATCTAGCCTGCGCCACCCAATTATATGTCTAAGCCAGTGTTCTAAAAATCGCTATGCGGCCCCTAAGCGGCAGAGCAACACCTAGCGCCTAGAGATCCTAGGCGCTGCGGAGGCGGGGCCGAGAAATTAGCGCATTTTTAATATTTTTTAAAAAAATCTATAAATATATATATATGTAGTCACATGGGTGTTATTTCGTTAGAATTTTAACTGGGTGTTAGTTTTGTAGCCACATTGCAAAAAAATGTAAATGTTAGGATACTAAATTTTGAAATTAAATAGTTGGGAGCAACATTGCAAACTTATGTAAATGTCAGGAACCAAATTGCAATTTGCCCCACTCACAATACTTTTGAATGTATACTCCCTCTCCGTCTCATATACTCCCTCTCCGTCTCAGCTCACTTGACACTTATTTACACTTTAGTTCGTCCCAGCTCACATGACACTTTCTAAAATAGCAAACTCTTTATAATTTTAGTTCGTCCCAGCTCATTTGAATGTATACAACCTCTTCTCACTCACAATACTTTTGATTGTGTTCAAGTTTCCAGTTGCAAACATAATATTCTCTCTGTCCCAAAACACCTTGCACCATTTTGAAAATACACGGGAATTAAGGAAATAGTATACTCCCTTCGTCTCACCTCACTTGACACTTATTAGTTTAAAGGCATTCCATTCATAAAAAATAGTACAAGGGATGACCCTGCAAATCGATAAGAATTAGGGGGGCTTATTGTAATTTGCACTGAAAAATATGCCCTAATCCCTATTCCGACGCCTATAAACACTCCTTAAACAGAACCCTAAAATCCAACTTTTCACATTTCCCCTATATCATCCGGCGGCGCTGACCCAATACCCGCTCTCTCCTCTCTCTCTCTCTCTCTCTCTCTCTCTCTGCAGAAGAAACACCATATATTCGTAAGATTTGGCTTCCTTGCATTTCTGATCTTTTATCCCGATTTTGTTATATATTCTGGGCAGACAAGTTTACTTTTATTCTGTCAGGCTGACGGTTGTTGATGGATTCGAAATGGCACTCGACGATCTGAGTTTCCTGGAGGAATTGCGTGTTTTCCCTCCTGATAAAGTAATTAATTTCTGCTTGTTAATTTCTTTCTACTTTTTTGAAATGGTTAGATCTTGAATTTGAGCACGGTGTTGAAGTTGAAATCTAATTAACCCTTTCTGTTGTTCATTAAAATCATGTTTTCTACTTTTGAATCTTTTACTGTGTATTTCTTATCCATCCCTCTGTAAATTCAATGTTCTGTAATTTTAATGTGCTACCAGTAACATCAATTTTTTAATATGTAATTTTATCTCAAAATAAAATTTAGTTCATTTTTCTTCTTATATTCCCATTATGTGTTCTGTACAAAAGACGATCATGTAACCCCCTTATAGCTACTTTTGTATGGGAAATTATTATTCTACATTTGCTACTTCTATGAAACTTTTGTTGCTAGTTGGTCTCCTTGTTCCGGCTTGCATATCGGATCTATTCCTTCTACTTTTATTAATTGGAATATAATGGGAATCATATGTTACAATCTATAAGTGTGCGATTTTGTTGAGAATCGAATAAAAGTACTGAGAAAGCTTGAGCAGTAATTGGGTTATTGAATTTCCGACAACCTTATGCTTTTCTTTCATTACCTTTACATATACACTAGCTATGTGTCTGATACAATTATGGAAGCTAGCTTGTTAAACTTCAATTGTGAAATGTATGTAAAACTATTTGTGATACTATCGTAATAAGTCTTTAGTCGAGGTTGAATTAAGTCAAAATGCGACATTTATTAAGGATGGAGTGTGTATTAAATATTCAGATTGAATGTGGTTTGATATACTTATTTTGGAACTCTAGTTATCAATGTGTCCCAAAAATTGGCTGGTAACAGAAATAAATGTCTTTGATATTTTTCTGGTGAGATCAAATTAGGTGTTGATATATATATTTGTTTTCCAGCTTGGGAAACTTAGTGAGAAACAGTGCCAACCGGAAACACAGATGAAGTTCTTTATTGAAGCTTGGTTACAGGTACATCTTCCCTCATTCGTTTTCCATGTTAATATGTTTTTGTTAAGAATTGTGATAAACTATGTTGGTTTATTTATATTCTCTATGTTAATATGTTTTTGTTATTGTCTATATACCAAAATGTGTAGCTTTCTGCAAATTTATTTCACACCGGTCCGCACTGGCCTACATGCACGCACTGGTCCGGTCTCGCACCGCTATGGAACAAGCTGTGCATCCTTTGGTTTTCCGAATCACCCTGAACATGCCATATAATAGATTCAATCATAAAGCAATATAATAGTACTCCCTCTTTCCCTTGATGAATGTTCAAATTTCATTTAGGGACATTTTGAAAATGTCTACTAGTTATACAATTAAATGACTAATAATCATAAATTGTTTGATTATTAATTTTGCAAACATTTTGTTTTACAAGTATAAAGAAACTAGTGAATGAAAGTTTGGTAAAAAAAATCATTTAAGGACAAAGTTTATTTCAAGCACATTCATTTCTGGACAAAATAATCCTTGAAAAAGATATTCATTTAGGGGCGGAGACAATTCATGTTTTGATTAAAACGTCTAACATAAATTTAATCAATACTCATTTAAATTGATTATAATTGTATCTGTTTTATTGAGCCTGAGGTATAGGTGCTAATTTATTTTCTTTATCTTGCGGCTGTGCCTCCAGTTTCTTGCAGAAGCTCCGTCAAGTGTTGGCCACCATACAATCACAACTCGGCTGCAATTTTCTAAAGGAGTTCCGCTAGACCACCTAACTTCAACCAAATCACCCCCCTTATGCTGGAATGTCCGAGTAAGTGGCCAAATTCGTTCCCCAGCCCCACATATTCAACCTTTTAGGCCTTCTCCTCCAGCTCTGTTTGCTTCTTCTTCGTGACCACAAGCACAATCACCATTACCAATATTATCTGCAATTCATTCAGCTCTTGTCGGTAACCATTCACCAAATCCCCTCCCTGCAGCTTCCCTGGCTTCTGTGGAAACTTCATCTCAGCAAGGATCACCATCACCATGTGTAAAACATTATTCATAATTTGCCAATTTTATGCATAAAGCAAACTTTGAACGTTATACTAGGATGTACCAAAAATGAAAGTAGCAATCTAAAATGAATGTAATGTAAACATTTATTGTTGTTTTGTACTAAGAAAAAAAAAGACAAAAACTTGTACGAGAACACCATGACACGTCTCATAGTAGAGACGGGTCAATTTTTGACCCATGACCCGTGGTTTTTTTTTTTTTTTTTTTGCTTTTTTGTGTGTGTGTGTGTGTGTTTTTTTTTTTTTTCGGTTTGCCAAGGTGTAATAGTTACTATAACTAAATGTAACAAACGTATTACTTATATGTAACAGTTTGTATACATAAAAGTAATACATACATACATAAAACTAACAATGTTTTTTTTTTTTTTTTTTATGTACATTTGCCAAAAGTAATACTTATTATAACTAAAATGTAACGCGTTACTTATATATAACATTGTTTATACATAATTGTAACACATATGTATAGAAAAGTAATAATTCAACCATTTACACTTTAGAACTAAAAACACTTGTGTTAGTAACATTGTAAAAATAAGAAAGTAACAATTTTTATAAATGAATGTTACATTTTACTTGTATAATAACATTGTAAAACAAATACGTTTACCTGTATAATAGTATATCCATGTTTTCAAATAATAAGTTACAATGGGTTCAATTTAACATAATACATGTAAAAATATTACATTATATATAGAAATCTGTTACAATTTCATCTACTAAAGTGTGACATTTACTTGTACAGATAATTACATTCATGTGTATAAGTTGTTATTTTTCAAATGTTACTTTCTTTCAATAAAATAAAATCAAAATACTAAAAAAAAAAATCTGGAAAACACTATTACATTTCAGTATAACGATGAGTACATTTAGTTGTTGTTATTATTAGTGTTACACGTATTTATAGTTAGTATTACAGTTGAAAGATGAGTAAAATAAACATTTTTTTTTGTAAAACTGGTGTTATTTTTACTTATAAATAATGTTACTTTATAAGTAACACAGTTGTTACATTTAGTTATACTAATAATCTCTCATGTATAAAATTTCGTAAATATTTTTAACGTATAGCTGGTCTGCACTGCTAAGAACTGCGCATATTTCATCACCAATCCATGATAACCCATATGGAATCATATCCGTCTGAGGTTATAGAAAATTTCGAAACAAAATCAATCGCAATGTGTTTCTCACTTTCACCCAAGAATATGTAGTGGTTGTAAGATCCCTTAAAGCCTATGATGTTTACCTTTAACTTGTTGACATATTAAACTCTTCAATACAAACTCAACCTCAAATTCAGTAAAGGAGAATATATTTCGATGATCAATAATGATTATTTACAAGAGTCTTATAGGAGGAAGACTCCCACTATTGTTGCTAACCTTAGCTCTATCTTTGGTAACAAACTATTCTAAATACAAAGAGATATATACTCTAACTAATTACAGTGATGATAATATTAATCTACCTATTTACATAATATCAAGAATATTAGCATATCTTTATTCAAAGACTATGATAATATTCTAACACACCCCCGCAGTCGAAGCGGGAGGTTGACGGACACTGAGACTGTCCCGAAAATCTTCAAATAGTACCAAAGGCAAGCCTTTCGTAAAGATGTCTGCTACCTGATGCCGAGAGGGGATATGCAACACACGGACCTCGCCTTTAGCAACCTTTTCACGAACGAAATGAATATCTAATTCAATATGTTTTGTTCGTTGGTGTTGGACAAGATTTCCCGACAGATAAATTGCACTGACATTATCACAATAAACCAGTGTAGCCTTGGTAATAGGACAATGCAACTCGAGTAGGAGGTTGCGGAGCCAACAAGACTCCGAGATGACATTGGCCACCCCGTGATATTCAGCCTCGGTACTCGATCTCGAAATTGTAGGTTGACGCTTGGCTGCCCAGGAGACCAAGTTATCACCAAAAAACATACAATACCCGGACGTGGAACGGCGAGTGTTAGGACAACCCGCCCAATCCGCATCTGTGTAGGACACCAAAGTGGTCGTAGATGAGGGTAGAGAGTCAGACCATAGTCGAGTGTACCGCTGATGTACCGAATAATACGCTTAAGAGCGTTCATGTGAACATCCTTTGGGTCATGCATAAAGAGGCAAACCTGCTGAACCGCGTATGTGATGTCGGGTCGAGTGAACGTCAAGTACTGTAGAGCACCTGCGAGGCTGCGATAGTGAAACGGATCACTATAAGGGGGACTGGTGCAAGCACCCAGCTTTGGTTTTGTGTCGACTGGAGTAGCAGCCGGCTTGCATGACGCCATACCAGCCCTTTCAACAATTTCCGAAGCATATTTCCGTTGAGACAAGAAAAGCTGTCCGGGTGTGCGCGTGACTGCAATCCCAAGAAAATAACTGAGCGGACCAAGGTCCTTCATGGCAAATTCTGAACTGAGTTGAGACATAATCGAACATCTGAGGGAGTCGGAGGAAGAAGTTAGAATAATGTCATCAACATATAACAGAATATAAGCCATCTCACTGCCACGGCGATAGATAAACAACGAATGATCCGACTTGCTATGAGTAAACCCAAGAGAGAACACAAAATCGGCAAACCGCTGATACCAAGCCCGCGGGGCTTGTTTTAGTCCGTACAGGGACTTCTTGAGTAAACAAACATGATCTGGAAAATTCCTGTCCCGAAAACCCAAAGGCTGATGCATATAGACGGTCTCGTTAAGTTTGCCATGTAAAAAGGCATTCTTAACATCAAACTGGTGAATAGACCAACCTTTAGACAAGGATAAAGTCAAAACTGTACGAATAGTAGCCGGCTTCACAACCGGACTAAAAGTCTCCCCACAATCCACCCCGACTTGTTGAGTTTTACCATCACCCACAAGACGGGCTTTATGTCGTTCAAACGAGCCATCCAACCTGTGCTTATGAGTAAATATCCACATAGATCGAATAATATTAGTACCAGGGGGACGGGGTACCAAATCCCACGTCTTATTTGCAATAAGAGCATCAAATTCATCGTTCATGGCCAACTTCCAATTAGGGTCCTTAAGAGCCGACACAGGGTTACAAGGGAGAGCAGATTTAGTAGTGGTATTAAGATTAAACATGTGCCTAGGTTTAACAATACCATGTTGACTGCGAGTAACTGGACGGTGGGACGGCAGGGAAGAGGGCTGTTGTATTGATGAATGGGCTGGACTAGGAGAAGGTAGGCTGATCCCAGGAATGGTAGAGGGAGGCGGCCCAATAGGAGAAGAGCCCGGCAGATTAGGTGGGCTGGAAGGAGGCTGGACCAGAGCCGGTTGAACAGGGAGAGAAGGAGTCAGATGGGCTTGGGCTGCCCAATGGCCCAGAATATGTTGGTGTTGGTGCCCTAGGCACGTTTGTTAAACGTTGTATAAGTTATCATTTTATTCATAATGATAAAGAGATAGTAAGATTATTATTATGGCTCGTGTTTGCTTATAATAATCTCCGTCCCTAGAGCTTGTTAAGCACTAGTATAAAGGCTAAATGATCATGGGATGATCATGTTAGATTTATAGGTACTTGTTTGGAACAAGGTACTGGACATGACCCGCGGTATGAGATTTATGTCATGGTCGATGTCATATATAAATCTCATATTAGTTATGTCATTTGAATCCTTAGACATGAAGTTATTATAGTCTTCCACTTGATGAACATTATGTTTGACATATTCAAACGCTACCTTAACACGGTAGTTATAAAGGGTATGATTGGCATAATCGGATTCACGTAGGAAAGAATAATAAGCTAAATGGATTTGTCCCTCTTCGGAGAGATGTCAAGCTTGGGCCCCTCGAAGGAATGATGTTGATGAAATGTTTGGCCAAACTCAAATGGATTGATTGGATCAATGTCATTTGGATTATCAACATATTCGGAATCGAGAAAGTATTGAACAATACAAGTTGACTTGTTGACCATGACTTGTGTTCAATGACATCGTGGATAAAGGGATTATGACATGTTCTAAAAGGAATGCGAACTTGTATCTAGTTATACTATTTGGGTAGGTATGACGGTTTGCTAGAACCTAATCATATCTTATGGTTTCATGTTTGAACCCATTGCCAACTTAGTATAATCCTAGAGGGTCACACACAATAGAACGAATCCTAAATAAGGACTATATTGGAAATTTGGAAAAATTGGATTTTTCTGGGCCTTTGGGCGACCGCCCAAATGGGCTGGGCGACCGCACAAGAAATTGGGCGGCCGCACACCTCAGTTTGGGCGGCCGCACAGTACTGTCGGGGACAGATTCCTAATTTGATTCGGAAAGGAATTTTGGACGGGTTTAGACACAAGTTTCCTATTTGGAATAGGTCTAACTTGTATATAAACATCAAAATTCGGCCAAGAACAGAACCTAAGCTTTTGTGCAAGTCTCCAAAGAGTTTGAGAGAGTTTATTTTGTTCTAAGAAATCCTAGATTGAAGAACAAAATTATACACAAAGAAAATTCCATATAGTTCATATTAATTATGAAAACGTGTTTCATAATTTGGTCTAGCAATCAAGATCAAGTGTTCTTGATATTCGTTCGTGGTGTGGATACCGCTAGAGGGTGAAACTTATCATCTTCATAGTTCGTGATTCTTGCTTTGTTCGTGATCAAGATTTCAAGCCTCCATCGAATTCAAGGTTGCAAAATCAAAGGCATCAAGGGTTAGTATTCTAGTATTCATTATGTTGTATTTGACTTAATCATATGAATGGATCTATCGGCTTTGGGTTTCATTAAATTTTAAATGCTTAATTCCGCTGCGCATGTGACTACGAAACCCAACAGTGGTATCAGAGCCCCGTTCATATTGATTATTTCAATACTAGATCATGTTGTGTGTATATAAATTGTTTATGTGCCAAGCATGATATGAATATTGGATTATATGATGTTTATGTGTTATGTGATTTTATGTGGTTTATTGTTTTACAACTTTAATCGCACGATTCAATCGCAATAAATATTATGATGGATTCTGAATTGTTTGATTATTAATTCTGATTGGATCATGGTTTTAATAATCGGGGAAAGACAATTTTGAGACAAATTTTCGAACTTCAAAATTCCTTCTGATGCGTTTGGGCGACCGCACAAATCTCCCTGGGCGGCCGCACATGTTTGGGCGACCGCACAGGAGATTTTGGGCGGCCGCACAGTTCACTGATTCTGTTCTGATTTTGGTTAAAATTGGAATTTGGAATTTTCGAGAGGTGCAACCGAACCAGTAACAAAACCAGACCAGACTTGCTGATCTGGAATGGGCTTTGGGTAGTTGGTTTGAGTGTGGATCTTGGGGTTTGATTTTCCTATTTGTTTTAGTCTTGTGATTCCTAGATTGGTTCAAGTTTTGGATGGCTAATCTGCGTTCATCGAGATTGTGTTTCCCAAAAATTGATCGCAATCAAAGTTTCAAAGATAAAACGAAGTTAGAATTATGAAGAGTTCATAATTGCTAAAATTGAGAAACAAAGTTCTTGATTCAAAGTTTGGAGATCCATGTGGAATTGTGAATGCAATTGGCCTACATTCATCGAGACCATCTATTGCTTAGTTTCGGCCACATGGACTACTTTCTTGGTCTCTTGAATTAGTGCGGGATTGTGGTTACCTAACGGCTTAGTTCGACCGCACTTCTTGTTGTCTTGATTTGGAAATAACGACCAAAGTTGAAAAGGTCTCATCCTCATAATTATAGAGAAACTAATGACACATAAATATTGTGCTTAAATTAATGGAGATTAATTTAGTGGCTAAACTTGATGCGTAACATGTTTATCTTATGTGGTCATAAATATGTTGAATGCTATATGTAATGAACCTTCAAAGAAAGTTTTAAGTCCTCTAACTAATTACAGTGATGATAATATTAATCTACCTATTTACATAATATCAAGAATATTAGCATATCTTTATTCAAAGACTATGATAATATTCTAACATTCAGCAATCTCGCTTTTCATATTTAGTAGTGATTCTGGAGATCCATGTACATTCTGGTATTATCAATGTTAACCGTTTAGTTAAATCTGTGATCTTCATTCATTGCTTCATGTTTCAAATCAATATCCGCTAGAACAGACCATCAATCACAAATCTTTATCACTCCATCAATCAAGGCTAATAAGGTTTATATATATATATATATATATATATATATATATATATATATATATATATATATATATATATATATATCCGCTAATAAGATCTTTTATATCCACTAATGAAAGTCTTCGTCATGTGATAAGAGAAGCCGAAATTCCCGTACTCTTTTTACTTGATGTATCCTCTATAACGGTTGTTTTACCGGAGTGATAGAAGGTGATACAACTAAAATCTTTGAGCAGCTCTAACAATCTCCTTGTCGTATATTGAATTCTTTCTGTATGAATAATTACTTGAAAACTTTTTGCTAGGTGTATACCTCGCAAGAATTTACTTTGGATAATGCCGCCAAAACTTCATCGCAAAGATAATTGTCGCATGACTCTGAAGGTTTAACGCAAAAACAACATTCGCGTGTTCAAGATTACGAGTGCGGTGATTCTTTTCTATGATTTTTAAGATGTCACAAAGTGTACAAAATATTCAATATATGTACGCTTTTTGAATAAGTCCAATACAAAACTCGATTTCTTTACATTGAGGGGGGCAGATAAATCCTCTAGAAAGATGTAGGGATACTCTTTAACAATTGGTATTTCATTCAAAGTAGTTTTATCCACTTGAGTAACAATGGTATGCGGTAAATAACCGTGACAAACCTTTTTCAGTAATATTTAGCCTCTCAAGGTTAAAATTAATTTATCACCGTCCAGTGGTTTATCTCACAAAAAAGAGAACTAAACGGTATAAACCTAGCACCACCATGGGTCGGGTCATACCTGGACAAAATCCACTAAAGCTAAAATGCCTACCAGGCCTAGATGGCTATAATGCCTAGATGGTTACCAGGTCTAGATAGCTATAATGCCTATATGGCTATAATGCCTAGATGGTTACCAGGCCTAGATAGCTACAATGCCTAGGACTACCTGGAGTATTACGTTCTTACCAAGGCTTCACATCAAACCTTGGACCAACAAGAGGACTTACATAACCTGGGACATGGGCTAAGCACACCTAGCACAACACTTCACCTCCTCGGCATTCATGCATGACGACCTAGCTAATAGAAGACAAGGATCAAGTCCTGGATACCACATACCTTCCTCAGCCTTGCCTAGGCCGACCACAAGGAAGCATGCCGACCAACCTAGTCCCAAGGAGCGTCCCAAGTACCATGACTGTCCTCCTAGGTCTCAACCATAACGAGACGAGGTGTCCATGATGAGGATGAGACCAAGACCTCGATATCTTCACATGATAGTCCTCAGAAAAGACGAGGACGAGATCACCAAATGGAGATGGGTCCATCGAGCCGACTTGTGCCATCCACAGCACCAAAAAAAGACCACCTGGTTACAAAACCAATTCATCCTAGACCCATCTAGGCATCATGACATGCCGAGATGAGGTCATCAGGCCGACATAGATGCAACAAGGCCTGAACCCATGAACCAGGCCTCAAGCAATCGTGGTTATAAGCTCGGCCTCTCCCACGAGCCGAGTTAGGATATACAAAGCGACTTAGCTCATTCTTCAGTGACTAAGTCTTGCTCTCCTAATACAAAACAAGGTCTACAAACAGAGTCCTACAAAATATGAGATCCTTTCCTAACAAGGAAACCTCCTCTACAAGGAAACAAGTCTACAATCCTTATCAGGATTCCACTTTCCTAATACACAAGTCCTGCACCAATACGGGCTCCTTGACTTCCTTAACAAGTCATAGCTAATTCACCAACATCTATATAAACAGGCCCTCAATACAAGAAACGGGTAACGAAACTCTTGGCTCTTACTCTAGTCAATTGATTTCTCTCTATACAAACAGTATTCTTACTCTCACACCGGAGGGCCTTTGCCGGTGAAGCCCCGGCTAGTTCAATGTTTATTGTTTCGTGTTCAGATCCGTACGAGGAGCTCTCTTTGCTGGATTTATCAAAACCGTTAGACGAAAGGCTGATCCGGTACGTTTTTGGCAGCATTAAGAACTAAGAATTACTAGCCATATCAAAAGTAACTTTATTCAAGTGATAAACAATTTAGCATGATGCACAATGAGCCAATGCATTTCATATACCACATCGAAAATGTGCTTAATGCAAGGAAATCATGTTTTCAATAAATTTCCTATCACATAGTTTTACCGAACAAAACTTATTGATCATAAAGGCACGTAACAAAGTACCACTAGGGTAGCAAATGGCAATTCCGAATTCAAAGTTTGAGGCTTAACGCTCAAATTATGAGCCATAGCATGTGATGAATGAATGCATAATACAAAAATCAAATAGTAAAGAAACATCTCTAGAGAAAATAAGGAGAGTACATGTGAACCAATTGTTGGAGCCCATAGCTTTACCGAAGTCATTATCAAAACCTTCTTTCTAAGTGCAAACTGTATTTTCACCTGAGCAACCCTGTCCTAGTGGTGGATAGGAGTGCCTGTTCTGCAATGGACAATCCTTTGACTCAATACCGTCCTTACAAGAGTTGTAACATTCCTATTCATTTGTATCACGAGTCAATACCACGCTTTTTCCCACAAAAATAACAAGAGGCCACAGAAATATGAGATGCCACTGCTATAATCCTCTTTGGTGAATTAGTTGATGCCCTAATCATTTAGTAACTACTGATCATATACTTTTGTTTATCCTCGCGATTGTACCTATAATCCTTTTTGTCATCCATATCATGTTCAACCATCATTTCTCATTCCACAACTGTAGTTGTAGATACCCTGATCTCGCACCCCTAAAAACCCACCTTGAATTGGTCTAAACCCGAAAATTGACCTAAAACCCTCGATTTGGCTGTGCGGGACTTCCGTGAGGCTTATCGGTGCATCGAATGGATAAACAGACTTCAAATTCATGATCAGAGCGAAAAAAACAAGCAAACAGGCAAAAATTTCATTTTTCGAGGTGCGGGACCGGAAACGGGGCCCGCAACCCCCTGAATTGCTCGCTGTTATCCATTTTGTGCATTAAAAATATATTATTACCTTTTCTTGCTAATTCACATATTGTAGATACCCCGGGGAACCACGGCTTGGCGCGAGCGGTGAATTATCCTAGGATGTCTAACTTGTTTTAGATTGTTTAGAGTCGCCACCTATGTTTTTAAAGGAACATAAGAAAAACCTAGAAATAGCCTAATTTATGTACAAAACCAGAGATTCGGGAGAGAAGGGTTTGGGGGTTAGGTGACGGAGTGGGAAGTACTTAAACACCCACTCCGCCCCGCTTACGCGGGTCTTGCTACTATTGGTGTTCTAATATTTACATGTCCTTCAATTAATTAAATATAATTGTGCTAACAATTGTGATGAGAAGAAAAGAGGAAATAAAGGGGAAATAAAATAGAATTGTTTTATTTATTTAATGATAAAGATTACATGTAACAAGTAATGTTAAAGAATTACATTAAGAGATGAAGAGAAATTAACATGGTGAATTAAAGTTAAGATTAAAATGTAGGGAGATAACCTTAACTAACTTCAATATGTGAAGTAGTCATGTTGGTCATGTCCCATTAATGGGGATTGCATACATCAAGAAGAAGAAAACAAAGGAAGAAAATGGAGTTGTACCTTGAGAAAGAGGACTTGGAACCTTGACTTGAAAGTGTTATTGTTGTGATGAAATTGTTGTAGAACAATTTGTGTAGAGTCTTGTTATTAAGAACTCTTGTTGGGAGAATTTGTGTATAGTGTAGTTGGTGAATCAAGGTTGGAGTCCAAAAAGAAGTCCAAAAAGAAGTCCTTTTCCAAGGTAGAAGATGATGGTTTTTATAGGTAAAAAAAGAGACGGAAATGATGGAGGGAAAAGATGATCATCCATGTGAAATGGAATTGACCAATCAAAAATAAGATAAATAAAATAATAAATAAAAGAAATAAAAGAAAATCAAATAAAATAAAAAGGAAATATTTTGTTTTAATGAAAAGGCTAGAAGTGTGGGATTGGGAGTTAATGAGAAAAGGGGGGATGAATGTGGATGTAAAAAGATGGTTTTTGTGATCAAGAAAAGATGTTTGTAAATAAGAAAAGGGAGGGAAATAAGGTGCAATCCGTTACTGCCATATCGGACAGCGCGCGAGTCCCGCCTTTGGGACGGGAGGCGCGCGCGGCCCGTTAGTAGTTCCGGAAGCGCGCGATTCTAAAAATGACAGAAAGGCAGAAATGACTCTAAAATTAATTCTGTTATGCAGTTCAGTCCAAAACTAACGGAATCAGTTAGGAACTTAACCGAAGTAACAGAAATCAATGAAAATAAGTTAAATAAAAATACTTTGTATGCAATCGGGGTGAGAGGTCCAAGGCGGGGTGTCTACAGAGCCCCTCGGCGACGTGGATTGCGAGGCAAAACGCGTCGACGAAAGAAAGACAACCGCCGAGGACATCGACAAGAGAAAACAAAGACTCGATAAAGCAGGAATTTGAAATTACAAAGGATAGAAATGCGCTCCCTGTGTGAGCGACTTTTGCTGATGGAAGAGGTATGGTGATTTGAGCGGTCCACCATGGACCAAAATTGGTGCGCGGTGCGGCATATTCTGATGCGCTGTGCGGCGGTATGGTGATTTGAGCGGTCCACCATGGACCAAAATTGGTGCGCGGTGCGGCATATTCTGATGCGCTGTGCGGCACTTGTTGATTCTGGTTCTTTGTGCGGCACCTGGTGCTCTGTCCGGCACCTGTTATGTGTATGCTTTGCAGATATACGTGCTTGTGTGAGATGTGAAATAGGAATTGCGAGAGAAAATTGTGATTGTGGTGTGATATGATCTTGAAAGCACCTTTGTAATGAGAGAGAAGTAAGAATGTAGAAAGTGATCTTGTGTGCGGTGTGATTTTGAGGAAAGCGTCGGATGTATTCATACCTTCACTTACCATTGCCGCTTGAGTGGAGATGGATTCTTGATGTCCGCGGAGGATGCTTTGATGGAGAATGTCCATTCTTTAGATGTTGATGAGAGAATGCCCTTGATGTTGGGTTGGCGAGATGGTATTCTGGATGATGGGTTGGTCGTGCCAAAGGCTGCCTACGTATCCCTTGAAGGGAATCAGACCAGCGTAGTTCAAGGATGATGGAGAACGCTGGAGGAGAGGCTAGGAGCAAAGCAAAGTAAAGCACATAATTTTGCACATAGAAGGAGAAAAAGAAAGAAAAAATCTTTTTTTTTTTTTTTTTTTTTTAAAAGATTAGAAAGGAAAGAATATGCACACATGTGAGGAAAAGGGATTTTTTTTAGTTCGTGGGTGAACCATTTTAACCATTGTGTGTTTTGTAAAGCTAACCCAAGATCAAGTCATGCTCAGTCGAAGTCCGGATTGCCTCGCTTGAATTCTGTTGTCGCCGGTGTGCCCAACGAAGACTAATGTCTAGCCCCAAGAGATTTGTCGATTATGGGGCTTCGAAAGGCTTTTGATGCCGAGATGAGGGGTTGCTGATTGTAAAGCCCCTAGAATGCCTTTGATGCCAAATTTTGAGGGACTTGCATAGCTCCAAGATAAATCAGCTCTTGACCCATTCGAGTAAATCGCCCTTTGTTGTTGTAGTAAGCAAGCCCCAAGAGGAGATCGTTGATGCCAAGCTTCGAGAGATTGCAAAGCCCCAAGTGTCGTGGGCTTGTAGATGGCGGGATGTGAAGACCTTTCATTGTAAAGCCCCAAATTATCTCGTGATTGGCTCGGCATTGAGAGCGGATGTACTGTTTGGTAGAATTCTTGATAGAGATCTCCTTCTTGCTCTTACTGGGGAGATGAATGGCCTCATTGTGGTCGATACCCAAATGGCTGAGGGCTTATGTCAAAGGATGCAGTAATGTCTTGCGGTGCCGTCGAGGTCGCGGAGGATAAGGTCTTGGCTTGATAAATTCTCAAATGAGTATGCTTGCTTGACTCTTCTTGAGTTGAACTAATGACGGATCTTCGGATGCAACTAGTGCTGTGGCCCAACTTTATCTGAGCTGCACCTTGTGCTTTTGATCTTGGAGAAGGGGGTGCTGAATTGCAGAAACATTGGGATTGGCCATTGCATTTCCCGCTATAACCCAGTTTTGATTAGAGTTTAGCATATTGAATATTTTTCCTTTTCTCTAAGACTTCCTTCAAAATATCGCTTGAAAGTTCTAACAAAAATCATCAACTTCATTCATAACATCGGAGTCTTCATTTAAAACCAAGAGGCCTTTGACTTGAAGTGTTGAGAGACCTTTGAAGCTTGATCTCTTTCATAGAGCTATAAGACTACTCTACATTGCATTGCTTGAGCATTGATGTCCCCAAAAGACTGTCGGTTGCAAAGCCCCAATATTGCCCTTTGCTCGGATTACTGTAATGCCGTAGCCCAAAAGATTGTAGATTGCGAAGCCCCTTGAGACCTTCGGTGCCGAGTTGAGGAAGCTTCCAATGTTGCACATGACTTGGCTGGGGATACTGCTGGGGAGTTAATTGATCTTTGCCGAGGGAGCCTTTAAGACTTGACCGTAGCCCCTAGAGTGCCATCATTGATTGCGAGAAAGGTCCATCCTTGATTGGGGAAACGAGCACGGGCACACATGACAAGAGGGCTTTTTGACATCCCTTTTGAGGGACTTTCAGGATAGTCTCACACATCTTTCTTGAGCATAGCCCCTAGGGCGTATTGATTGCCAAATGAAGCAAAAGAATCCCTTGTTCGTGAGTCACATAGCCCCTAGGGCGTCACCATTTGTTGAGCAAAGCAAGAGTGACTCATCCTCGTGTGAGAGAATAAACATGAGAGGATATGGAAAGAGCTACTCCATTTCTCGGGAGCCTTTCGGCGTACTTTAGAAGCACATACTTGCAGAAGCTTCGAAAACTGAGACACATGTTGTTGCTATTTGCTGCCCAAGCCAATTGACAGCTAGGGATTATTTGTGCAACCTCGTGCCCTTTTATGATGGGCTTGTTCTCGGATGGGTCTTGGTTACCACGGGCCTTCTTTTCATGAACCCAAAAATGCACACTGCTGGAGAATGATGCCGATAACCCAAGACAACCTTTGATGGTGCTATATCTTGTCGAGCCTTTTGCAATCCCAAAGTTGACTCGGTGGGGAATTGACTTGCTGAGGAGATTCAATGTAGAACTTGTCTTCTTTAGAGGCCGGGGATCTCCATTTCTCTTTCCCTTCTCTCTCTCACTCTCTCATTTTTTTTATGACGCACCCTGTTTTTTGCCTAGACTGCCCTTTCGGGTTTTCAATCTAGCGGGCATCTCTTTTGCGTCTTCATCACTTTTTTTTTTTTACTCAATTGATGAGGAAGTGTGCATTGACTCTAGCTGAGGAGATAAGACATGTGATTTTGCGGTGGAGACCTTTTGTCACTAATGATGAGTGACATTGACTTGACTAGGGAAGTGTCCCTAGTATTGACATGTATTTTTTATTGAATTGAATGACTCGCGAAGGCAAGTAAGTCATTAAGAGAGAAGAGAAGGAAAGCCCCAATTTGATTGCAAGAAATTGGGAGTATGCAGAAAGAATAGAAGTCCCTAGACTCGACAAGGAACGCGAAATGATTCCAAATCTAAGAAAGTTGTTCAATCTTTTTGGTGATTAATTCATTGGCAAATGAATCGTACAAAGATGTCTTGACAAGTTCGAGATGAAGGCCGATCACCATAACGCGCTAGGGCTAAACATATCTTCTTTCTTGCATGGACCGGACCCGCAGGTTGCCTACGTTCCTCCAGTGTAGAGCCTCAGGTCACCGTAGTTCTTGTGGATTCTCCATTCTTCGTGATTAATTGTTGCTTCGTCCTTCGTTGGTGGATGATGATGATGATCTTGATGTGAACTTCTTTGATTGAGGGGGATTTTTTTTTTTTTTTTTTTTTTTTGTGTGCTCTAACTTTTGCCTAGGTTGATTTGATGGTTTCAACCTAGCGAGCTCTTTTTTTTTTTTTTTTTTTTAATCCCCCTTTGAAAACTTTGCTTGAATTCTTCATGATTGTTGCTCCACCTTGTTTGTCTTGGCTTCGTCGTTGATGTTGGCGTCGATGTTTAGCCCCTAGGCATTCAAGTGATGGCCTTGTTCTAAAACTTGTTTAGACATTTTTTCATCATTTTGCCAAGAATTAGATCGAACAACTTGGAAGAGTGTATAAGGACAAGAACGACTTTTATTTGATAAGAAGACTCGACACTTAACATGGGACGAGAGAAAACATTAATGCACACAAAAAATGACTTTTGACTCTTTTTTTTTTTTTTTTTTTTTTTATTCCTACTACTAGGTAGAGAAAGAGAAACAGAGATTGTTGTCGTCGTCCTCTTTGTTGAAGCCCCATTTCAAAACCAAGCCACTCCTTTGATGAGTTGCTCTTCACCCACGGTAAATTCGCCGTTGTCGATCAAATCTTGGATGATGTTTCGGAGAAGGAAGCACCCTTCGGTAGTGTGGCCACTATGCTTGTGGTAGCCGCACCATTCACCATGAGCATGATTTTTCAGTATCGCCTTCGGCTTGTACCCCTCCAAAGGTTTGATCTTCCCTCTTGCCACCAAAATTTCAAATGCCTCGGCTTGGGTTACTCCTTGGAGAGGAGTGAAAACTCGGTTGTTGGTGGTACCTTTGTAGCTTTTGAGGGTCGGGCCACTTGAGCATGCTTTATCATTGAACTTTGCTTTGCTATCGGTGAGCTCTTGCAAATGGGCTTTGAGTTCGGAAACCTCTTCCTTGTGAATTCTTCTTTCATAATCAAGACGGGCCTTGAGTTTGGAAACCTCTTCTTTGTGAATCCTCTTGTCGATATCGAAACGGGCTTGCCACAAATTGTCTTTACGGCGGGCATCCTCGACAATCCTATCCATTTGTTCCCCCATTGATTTCATTATGTTGAGTAACCCTTCGTTGGACACGAAACCATTTCCACCGTTGTTGTTGTTGCCGTTGGAAGCCATTGGACCTATTGGAAGAGCACGGTTGATCTTAGGTTGGCCCCACAAACACCTTTTGAGTAAAATAAATTTAACCCACAAACACAAAAAAGACTCAACCATATAAAGAAAATGACTCTTTTTTGTTTTTTTTTTAATTTTTTTTATTTACAAAAGTCGGAAGGACGGAGTCCTTTTTGGGGTTTCTAGAAAAAATAGTGGAATCGTCACACTAGTATATAGACCTTCTCGCGGTCCCATATACTCATCGGATTCCACCACGCTTGTGAGCCCTACATGTGTCGGGATTAAACTAAATTAATGTAGTAAATCATACATGCGGGGACGGATTTTTATTTTCGTCCAAAATAGCCACTTTTGGGGACGGAGTTTTATTTCGTCCATTGCAACAAATTGGCATGTATGATTTGAAGACATTAGTTTAGGGAAATCTCGGCACATGAAAACCGACTTGAGTCACGGAGTGTTAGACCCTAGACTAGAATTGTGTGGCTTGTGCTCGGCTTGAATATGAGGCTCAAAGGTCACCCCCGGCATGTAGTCATGAACTACGCCACGGGCTGAGGTTTACTGCTTCGAAAGAGCCAAGGTCGAGTGGAGCTTGAAACTTTCTAGGACGGGCCTCTACGGGTTTGGGGTTGGACTTGTGCGACTCGATAGTGAGCAGTTGATAAGAATATGTGCATGTAGTGTGAGGTCTAACATGTGACAAAACATTTTTTTTTTTCAAAAGAAATAAATAAAAAAAAACAAATAAGCACATAATTACAACTTTCGAATCACCCGTGTGACCGATAAAAATAAACAGAAAGTAAAAGAAATTGTATGCAGGCCCGGTGCCCACACACTGTCATTCTGTTCTGTTTCTGTGCACTGTTCTGTTCCGGGAATGCGCCCAGAAGCGCGCGCATTGGGTTGCCTATGCGGAAGGCGCGCGCGTGTGAGGAAGCAGGGCAGAGGCGCCCGCTTCTGGGTGAGAACCTGCAAATCAGTGGGTTCAAGGGATTGCCTTGACCCTTAATTAAGAAAACTTTCCCCTGCAGAATTTGTTAGCACATAAACATGGAATTGAAGGACAAGACAGGAGGCGGGCGATTCTGGTAATAAGGGTCGGACGCGCGTGCTTTAGGCCAAGAAGGCCGGAGGCGCGCGCTTCCTACCCTTTTTACCAGAATGCCCAGAAAACAGAAATTAGAACACCAAAAAAATGAAAACGCAAGTTTAACCCTCTAACTTCCCCAGCGGAGTCGCCACTGTAGATACCCCGGGGAACCACGGCTTGGCGCGAGCGGTGAATTATCCTAGGATGTCTAACTTGTTTTAGATTGTTTAGAGTCGCCACCTATGTTTTTAAAGGAACATAAGAAAAACTTAGAAATAGCCTAATTTATGTACAAAACCAGAGATTCGGGAGAGAAGGGTTCGGGGGTTAGGTGACGGAGTGGGAAGTACTTAAACACCCACTCCGCCCCGCTTACGCTGGTCTTGCTACGATTGGTGTTCTAATATTTACATGTCCTTCAATTAATTAAATATAATTGTGCTAACAATTGTGATGAGAAGAAAAGAGGAAATAAAGGGGAAATAAAATAGAATTGTTTTATTTATTTAATGATAAAGATTACATGTAACAAGTAATGTTAAAGAATTACATTAAGAGATGAAGAGAAATTAACATGGTGAATTAAAGTTAAGATTAAAATGTAGGGAGATAACCTTAACTAACTTCAATATGTGAAGTAGTCATGTTGGTCATGTCCCATTAATGGGGATTGCATACATCAAGAAGAAGAAAACAAAGGAAGAAAATGGAGTTGTACCTTGAGAAAGAGGACTTGGAACCTTGACTTGAAAGTGTTATTGTTGTGATGAAATTGTTGCAGAACAATTTGTGTAGAGTCTTGTTATTAAAACTCTTGTTGAGAGAATTTGTGTATAGTGTAGTTGGTGAATCAAGGTTGGAGTCCAAAAAGAAGTCCAAAAAGAAGTCCAAAAAGAAGTCCTTTTCCAAGGTAGAAGATGATGGTTTTTATAGGTAAAAAAAGAGAGGGAAATGATGGAGGGAAAAGATGATCATCCATGTGAAATGGAATTGACCAATCAAAAATAAGATAAATAAAATAATAAATAAAAGAAATAAAAGAAAATCAAATAAAATAAAAAGGAAATATTTTGTTTTAATGAAAAGGCTAGAAGTGTGGGATTGGGAGTTAATGAGAAAAGGGGGGATGAATGTGGATGTAAAAAGATGGTTTTTGTGATCAAGAAAAGATGTTTGTAAATAAGAAAAGGGAGGGAAATAAGGTGCAATCCGTTACTGCCATATCGGACAGCGCGCGAGTCCCGCCTTTGGGACGGGAGGCGCGCGCGGCCCGTTAGCAGTTCCGGAAGCGCGCGATTCTAAAAATGACAGAAAGGCAGAAATGACTCTAAAATTAATTCTGTTATGCAGTTCAGTCCAAAACTAACGGAATCAGTTAGGAACTTAACCGAAGTAACAGAAATCAATGAAAATAAGTTAAATAAAAATACTTTGTATGCAATCGGGGTGAGAGGTCCAAGGCGGGGTGTCTACACATATTTCAGATACACCGGCGTGACCACAAAATTATTCCAAGCAACTTTCATGTTGGGCCCGCGGACAACCGGGACACCGGAGCGCTCACGACGAAGCGGAAAGCCGGAGCCGGAAAGATGGTTATCCAAATTGGAAAATATCTCAAAATATCTTATCAACTGGTCAAGAAGAGCAAAAAATATATTATTGTCGTTCCTTGCTCATAAAAATATTTCAGATATACCGGCCTGACCAGAAAAATATTCCGAGCAACTTTCATGTTGGACTCGCGGACAACCGGGACACCGGAGACGCGCACAACGGAGCAGTTGCGGAGCGGAAAGCCGGAACAGAGATAAGGAAGATGACTTTAAGCCTTAGTCAAGAAGGATAGATGATGAATCCACCAATTTACAACCTCCCCCCTCCAAGTTACGACCAATTTACCACCTCCCTCCTCCTATATACACCACTCTCATCCATTTCAAAGAGAGACACAAAAACAAAAAGAAAAAAAAAAACCTACCATCCTCCACTCTCATTCTCTCTCAACAAGAACACCACCACCACACCATCACCACACCACCATATCACCACCACCACACCACCATAAAACCACCACACAAACACTAAACACAAACTCAAACTCTTTCAACACAAGGCCAAAACCTTGAGAAAACAACCCAAAAAAGTCTTCCCTTGGAAGCAAAGGGAGCACAACCTAGGCATCATTTCCCCCTTGTAATCATCTAAAAGGGTAAGATGTAATGTTTATGTAATTTCTTGAGGGGTTTAGCCACCTTGTTAGGCTAAACCTCCATTTTATATTCAATAATACAATATTGTTACTCTTGTTGTTCTTCTTATTAAATGATGATATATAATGATGTTTTGAGCTCTTGATCATGCTAAGCTTTTGATCTTGTGTATATATATCATGTATGTATGAGTGTCATATCTTTGTTTGTGGTGGATTCAAGAAGTTTTCCAAAGAACAAACTTGTTTTATCTTATAAACCTTGAATCTGCCATGCTTTGTTTTATCTTAGCATAGAACATCATGAAACCATATCTAAATGCTTGTATGGTTGTTGTTTCATGTTTTTAACATGTATATATATGCATGTACAAAGTTTCATGTTCATAGCTTTTCATTTGAGTTAGTTTTGATAGGTGTTTTCATGACATGAGTGAGATGCCAATAATCTGTCCCTATAGTACCTTACTGCCTTGTTGCTATTTTTACTCCTATAAAACGTGGGTTTTAGTCTTAGACCACAAAATAGAACTTGTTCTACATAGAACAAGGAAGAATAAAATGTAAATATAATATTTTTAGCCTCAGCTTAAGAGGCTCTTTCTATTTTTTGTTTATGCTCTCTGTTCTCAGAATCAGCATGTTCTTGTTTGGACATGAAAATGTCAGAAGTTATTTGGGTGATCTAATATTGTTTTCTGGACTTTAAACTCTCCAGATCATAACTTGAACATGTTAGGAACAACTTTCATGTTTTGTGTTTTCTCTGATTCCTTTGTTTTAATGATGAAAAAAGTGGATACTTTAGGGATGTATGAAATTCTGTCAGACTGGGCTGTGAAAAGAATTGCCTTGCATGCTTTGTTTGGACACCATAACATGCCCCTAAAATCAAGGGAAAAATCAGGGTAGATTTTTAATGTGTTAGGAAGTTTTCTTGACCTTTACTTTCCAGATTTGATGAGTACAAGAACAGGTACACAAAGAAGAGTGAGCAGCAGTCCCTGAAAATGCTTGGGGACGGAGTTTTGGACATTTATTCATTTGGGAATTGTTTCCCTTTTTTGTACAAAATGTAAATATTAATCCCCCACCCCTTTATGTGTTTAATTTTATGTACATAAATGATTAAAACCATTTTCAAAACCAAGTGTGAGTCCACTCAAACCGACTCTCATTTGTGAATTAAAACAAACCTTCCTAGAATAGGAAGACTCCCCATTTATTAAATCACCATTTTGTTAGGGCATAAAACCAAGGCAAAAGGCATAAAAAGAACTTATGTGGCATGCATATAGAGACCATCATGGGCGAGAAGAGTGCCTAACCCCTTCTCTTCTCGTAACTTAGCCCCCGAACCCACTTTCTCTGAAAAAGGTTTTATCTTCATTTTCCCTAAAATAAAATGAGGTGGCGACTCTTGCAATCAAAAACAGCATCAAGAGAAAACCATTGTGTGAGAACCGAGCGCATTTCCAAAAGCGCATCAGCACGAGACGGGCGCGAACCGCTTTCACGGGCGGTCATTTCGCGGTGATCCGATCCTCTCGGGCGCGGGCTCTCACAGTGGCGACACTGCTGGGGAACGTAGTTTTAAGTGGGCTAGGCTCTAAATCTTTGTGTGTGCCATGCTTTATGTGCCTTACTTGGGGTGTATATATCTGTGCCCTAACCTCTGTTTTGCAGGGGCGTTTTTTCGCTTATCTTATTTGTATATATATATATGCATTGTGTGGTGAGTGATTCCCCAAAAAAAGGGGTAAAACAAGTAAAAAAGGAAAAAAATGATTTTCTTGTTTTCTTTACGTGCTTTCAAAATGATTTTTCGAACTCATAGATACCTCACACACATGCACGTTTTTTGAAAAGCGTCTTAGAATCTCAAACCCGAGACGGTAAACCTGGGGCATAAGGGAGCTCACTTGACTTCCCCATAGGGTCAACGGTATACTGTTTCCCCCTTAGCAGCGCCTACGGTCGCTGTGATGGGTGTAAGCCAAGCTTCAAAAGCCGAAATGCGATGTCCATATTCTTTCGAAAATAACACGTCACAGACTTCATGTCGGTTTTTGTCTAAACAATTTTACTTCAATCCTATGAATTCCCAAAAGGTTATAATCGACCTCAATTGTGGATATCATGTTGAAATTCTTGGATTGACTTAAAATTGTCAAGACCCTCACATAGACCGTAACCGAATGGTGGATCACAGAAAGAGTATAGGCCCTTCGCTAGGGGCTCGGACGGCCAATAGTATAGTACAGGTGAAAAACGTTGGTCCTATACTTTGGAGATGGTATCCACTATTCCAAGATTCATGCAAAAACATGTCAAAATAAAGCAAGTGCTTATCCGGCATTCTAGGATTGATTTTGATTTTTGAACTCCTTTTGAATCAAACTCGGAAAATCTCGATCCTTTTCACTCTCTAATCAGCCCTAAACACCATCCCTTTCAGATACTCTAAGCCTGGCATCTACTTGGAAAGGGGGATCTAGAAACAGTAAGGGGAGGTTGATCCGAGTTGCCGAGACAGTGCCTGTAACCGAAGAAGCTATTGCAATGGCCCAGGAAGGAATTGAGGAAGCCTATGTGCCGCCACCAGGTCTTCAAGCATGGTTGGAGCAGAATGTGTTGGGTCAGATGAGGATTCAACAAGATGAGCTACTGGCTACACTTGTGCAGATGCAGAATCAGAATAGTAATGGGGCTCCCAATGGCAACCCCAACAGAAATCCCAATGGCGATCCGAACGTTAATCAGACCGGAAATGGGGTTCCCAATCCTAATCCCAATGGCAATACAGGTCCCAAAGGAAGTGGCATCCCTACCATCAACTTGAATCCTATTGGTAGCAACACCATCGGCCAGAGTCATCACCAGAACATCCCTCCTCAGGGTAATGTGGCTCATCCAGACTTCAGTGGCACTCACCAGCCCTTCATCCCGAATCCAACAAATTTTGCTGTGCATCCGTCTTAGTATCCGCCTGATCATAATGCCTTTGCTCAGTATATGCAGACTCTGTATCCGAATCAGCAGCCCAACGCTTATGGTGCGTTTGCTAGCGGTGCCTCTCAGATTAATCAAGGAACTTCCCAGGGGCAAGATCCTAACCTAGTCCGCCAAATGGAAGCGTTCTACAAGGGTGTCCCATACGACCCCTTACTAAAGCTGAGATTGAAATGAGCGAAATGAAAGAAATGTTGAGAAAGGTCATGAATAAAGGGGAGTTTTCTGCAGCTTCCTTGAAATTATCTCCATTTGCTGTTCTGCCTCCTAAATTCAAAATGCCCGATGTGGAGAAATTTGACGGTACAGGTTGCCCAATGCCCCACCTGAAATCTTACGCTCATGCAATGCAGTCTCGTGGGGCTAATGTTGGTGCGATGGCCTCCAACTTCCATCTGACTTTGGTAGGAGCCGCTAAGCAGTGGTTTATGACTGTGGATGCCAATCTGGTTAATAATTGGGGGAAGCTCGTGGATGAATTCCAGAAGCGATACAAAGATAACTCCAACTGGGAGAAGAGCCGTCGTGACCTCGATTCGTGTGCTCAGCGTGAGAAGGAATCCTTTTCTGAATTTGCAAGTAGGTAGAGCAAGAAAGTTGCTCAAACTCTGGAGAGGCCTGACAGTGCCGAGCAAACTCGTATTTTCCTTAAGAATCTTCAGCCGATGTATGCAGATAAGATGAAATATCTCCCGTTTCCAGATTTTGCTTCTATTCTTGATGTAGGTTCTCGTATTGACGAAGATGTCCGAACTGGGGTGATCAAGCTAGATTCTTCTCCTAGCTCCTACAGATTCCGATCCGCTGCTAAAGCCCCGGCACCAACAATATTGCCATGACCCCTGCTCCTTTTTGGAACAACAGTGTGGGACCAAGCCGGAGCAGCTATAATAGGGCACCTCCGTGTTATAATCAAGACGGGTCTGTGAACTCTGTCACCGATCAGCGAAGGAATGGTGGAAATCGGAGAGATCGCCATTTTGATAAATTCAGCGCTCCATTGTCTACTATCTTTCAAAGATTGGTCGCCCAAGGAGTACTAAAGCCGATAGAAGGATACCGCCCGCCTAATCCGCCTCCTAAGAATTGGGATGCAAGTAAATATTGTGCATACCACATATCACCTGGTCATGCGACAAATGAATGTTGGAGTTTGAGACACACTCTGCAAGACATGATAGATGATGGACTCATTCAGAAGCCGCCCCAACCAAATGTGGTGACTAATCCCTTGCCAGGGATCCATGTGATCGAGTTTGAAGGAAACTACTCAAGGACTAGTTTCATCGTTCCGAAGAAAGCTTTGAATTACACTGTAACTCCTGTTATCTCCGAAGATTTTGAATGCCATATGATCTCTTGGGATTTGATTTTGTCTAGTGCTAAAGCTGTTAAGGAGCAAAAGGCCCCTGTTAAAAAGGCCACTTGGGTTGGCGGAAATGTGAATCACCTCACTCGCTCGGGAAGAGCCTATCAGCCTCCAAATCCCGAGGCAAGTGAATTGGGAAAGGATAAAGAAGAAGTCCCCGCTCAGAAAGAGAAGGTCGCCGAGAACCCGGTCTTGACCCAGTTAAAGAAAACCCAGGCTAATATATCCATTTGGGGTTTGCTCTCGTCTTCACAGGAGCACCGAGACGTGTTGGTTAAAGCTCTTGCTCAAGCTGTCATCCCGATCGAGACTTCTCCCAATGACCTTGTCCACATGATCGGCAACATTCATTTTGGGAATATCATCACTTTTACCGATCTCGATGCACCAAAAATTGGTCTTAATCATGTCGAGGCTCTGCACATCACAGTTGGGGTCGGAGGTGAGCACTTAGCTCGTGTTTTGATCGATAATGGCTCCTCAGTAAATGTATGCCCCGTACATGTTCTCGCAGATTTGGGAATCAAGATAACTGATTTGGCCCCATCTTCTCAAGTGGTTCGTGCTTACGATAGCACCAGTCGCTGTGTTCTGGGTGTTGTCCTTCTCACTCTCACCATTGGCCCTCTTGTCATGCCGATTGAATTTCAAGTGATTGATATCAAGTCCTCATCCAGTCTACTCCTGGGACGCCCTTGGATCCATGGAGTAAGAGGGGTAGCTTCCTCCTACCATCAGTGCATCAAGTTCATCCACGCCAATCATGTAGTGGTAGTTCATGCCCAAGATGATACGCAAGTTCATGACCTCCCGATTTTGGGAATTGAGCACAAAGATACTGGCACCTTCTTGAGTGGTTTTGAAGTGATCCCACAAGCTCAGATCCATGCTATTGAATATGTCAAGGAGACCGATCTAATTGGTAGAAAGCGGACCAGGTATGGAGACGCAATGGCCTTGAATATGGTCAAGAAGATGAAGTTCCTACCTATGATGGGGCTTGGAAAAGAGCAACAAGGGTGTATTGAACCTATCAAGGATGATGTTCCATTTTTCTTCCTTCCTTTTTGGCTTGGCTACAAACCGACTCCTGCCGAAATCGCCGAAGCTGTACGTCAGAAAAGGGAGAGACAGACTGCTATCAAAAGTGGAAGGACCTATAAGCTCCCCCCACTCCGTCCTTATGAAAAGTCCTGGAAGGGATATTTTGTTTGCAAAGTTGAAGATGTCGCGTATGTTATGCCTTTTGAGCCAGTTATTGGCATTAATGAAAAGCCTCATGCTGGATGGGAAGTATTTGAGAATATCAAGATGGTCGATGAAAACTTTGATGTGGGCAGTTCCTATAAGCAACTGGACCCGATTATTCCGTGGAATATTGATGAAGAAGATGATGTCTTCGGGTTGTTTGAAGGAATTGGTCTTGATGACGGATATGTGGTTATGATCGAAAATGGTAATAGTGAAGCTTATGACCCGGTGAAGCACCTCAAGCCGGCAGTGGCACCACTTAATAACTGGTCCAGAACCACTGGCCCGCTCGCTACTACTGACACTCTGGTGGAGCAGTTTGGTTATGTTCGCCCTGATGGCCCCGCTTTTGAACCCTTTGTGCTATCTAATGTTGTTTCCGGGACTCCCGAAGAGGACCTCACTGTCGAGGACCTCGACGCGGTCGCCGATCTTGTATTCCCCTCTTTTGTGAATGAAGTTTCCTCTATTTCCGCTTACTCCTCGGTTGCCAATATTTTAAAAAATGATTTAACAAATGAAAATTTAACAACAACTAAAGTTAATCATGAATCTTTAAAAAACATAAGTCAAGATGAAAAAGACTATTTAATCGAGTTAAACAGGTTAGCAAAACAGCGTGGGGAACGAAAATTAGAAGCCTGTGGGGAAAATCTGTCTACCATCAATCTGGGGCTGAATGAAGAAGTCAAAGAAATGAAGATCGGGAGCTTCATGCAAGGGGCTGACAGGGAACTGCTGATCAGTTACTCAAAGAATTTGTTGATGTGTTTGCCTGGTCGTATGAAGACATGCCAGGGTTAGATCCGACGATCGTGGAACACCGAATTCCTACCTTTCCTGACGCCAAACCGGTCAAGCAGAAACTACGCAGAATCAAGCCGTAGTGGGCCCTTCAGGTTAAAGAGGAGATCGAGAGAGGCTGCTACAAGTAGGCTTCATCCGAGTTGTGGAGTATCCCCAATGGTTGTCCAATATGGTCACAGTTGAAAAGGCGAACGGCAAAGTCCGGATATGTGTTGATTTCAGAGACCTTAACAAGGCTTGCCCGAAGGATGATTTCCCGTTACCAAATATTGACATTTTGGTGGACTCGGTTGCAATGCACAAAGTGAAGTCGTTCGTTGATGGAATGGCGGGTTATAACCAAATTAAGATGGCAGTAGAAGATCAAGAGAAAACTTCCTTCATCACCCCGTGGGGGACGTTCTGCTATGCTGTGATGCCTTTCGGTCTTAAAAATGCCGGAACCACTTATCAAAGAGGTGCTACGACCCTTTTTCATGACATGATCCACAAAGAGCTTGAAATCTACGTGGATGACATGATTGTGCACTCAGTTGAAGAAGGCGCTCAGCATCTTATTGACCTCAGAAAGTTCTTCGAAAGGTTGCGGAAGTACCACATGAAATTGAATCCTGCTAAATGCACATTCGGTACTGTCCGAGGCAAAGTCTTAGGTTTCTTGGTAACTGAAAAAGGGATTGAAGTCTACCCCGACAAAATAAAGGCCATCACAGAAATGCCTCAACCTCGAACTCAAAAAGAGGTGAAAGGTTTCTTGGGAAGGATTCAATACATTAGCAGATTCATATGGCAGTTAACCATGATGTGTGAACCGCTCTTTAAGCTCCTAAAAAAGGACACCGATCGATCATGGGATGAAGAATGCCAGATTGCTTTTGAAAAGGTCAAAGAATACTTGACAAGCCCACCGTTCTTGGCGCCACCTCATTCGTACAAATCCTTACGACTGTACCTAACAGTTACTGATACTGCAGTAGGAGCAATGCTTGCACAAGAAAAAGAGGACTCCTGGGTGGAAAGTGACATCTATTTTGTTAGCAGAAAGCTACAAGGGAGTGAATTGAACTACTCAGCGTTGGAAAAGGCATGTACCGGTTTGGTTTGCGTCTCGCAGCGATTAAAAATTTATCTGCAATCCTTACCTGTCCAGATTATATCCCGAATGGATCCAGTGAAGTACATCCTCGAAAGGCCAACCATGTCCAATCGAGTGGCCAAGTGGGATTTTCTCTTAAGCGAGTTTGATATGACTTACGCAACGCCTAAGTCCATTAAAGGAAGGGTGATAGCAGACCAGCTTGCAGATTTGGCTCTTGATCTTGAGCCCGGACCAGAAGCTCAGTTTCCCGATGAAGGGATCTACACTGTTGATTGTTCGGAGAATAAGTGGCAACTCTTCTTTGATGGGGCTGCCAACAAGAGAGGTTTCGGAATTGGAATCTTGCTCATTGATCCAAGTGATGCGCACACGCCCATTGCTATCCGGTTAGACTTCGACTGTTCGAATAACACAGCAGAGTATGAGGCTTGCATCGCCGGCCTGGGAGAAGCATTAAATCGAGGGGTCAAAGAAATTCAAGTGTTCGGGGACTCCGCCTTGATCATCAATCAGGTCGAGGGAAAATGGAAAATCCTGGATCCAAGACTACAGCAGTATCATATTCGACTGGTAGCACTCACAGAACGCTTCTCAGATATCTCATTCCATTATCTCCCAAGGGACCGAAACAGATTCGCAGATGCATTGGCTACCCTAGCCTCCATCATGGAATTCCCTGCAGATGTTATGGTAAAGCCGTTTGTGGTTAGTAAGAGATCAATCCCAGCCTACTGCCTAGATATTGAGCTAGAAATCGAAGAGAATGAAGAGTCGTGGTATACAGACGTATGGAATGTGCTCAGGAATGGGACCTACCCTCCAGAAAGGGACAAAAGGGCAAGGATTGCAATGCGCAGATGGGCCTCCCAATTTGTGATTTCCGGAGATCAGTTGTACAAAAGGTATCATCACGGACCAAATTTGCTCTGTGTAGATAAGACTGAGGCGAATAGAATCATGGATGAAATCCATGGGGGATTGTGTGGACCCCACATGAATGGGCACATGCTCGCTAAGAAGATAGTGAGGTAAGGGTACTACTGGACCACGATGGAAAAGGATTGTATGATGAAAGTGCGAACCTGTGATCAGTGTTAGCGGTACGCTAGTCTAAAACATCTACCGCCACACGTTCTTTATCAATCAACTGCTCCTTGGCCTTTCTCCACATGGGGGATAGATGTTATTGGTCAGGTCAAACCGAAAGGTTCAGGTGGACAAGAATACGTGCTCGTAGCTATCGATTACTTCACCAAGTGGGTTGAGGCCGCTGCTTACAAAGTTTTGAATGCCAAGAAGGTAGCCGAGTTCATTCGTACCAACATTTTCTACAGATATGGGGTCCCTTATGAGATGATCTCAGATAATGGAACTCACTTTGAAGGGGAAGTCAACCGATTGCTTGACGAATTACGGGTGGTCAGACACAAGTCATCCCCCTATCGACCCCAAGCCAATGGAGCGGTAGAAGCGGCGAACAAAACCCTGGAGAACATCATTAGAAAGATGGCTATCACTGGAAAAGATTGGTCCGAGAAGCTGCCTTTAGCCTTGTGGGGATACCGCACATCTGTTCGGATACCGACTGGGGCTACTCCTTATTCACTTGCATATGGCATGGAAGCAGTTCTCCCGATTGAGCTTGAAATCCCCTCTTGAGAGTGCTACTTGAGAATCAAGTGTCTGAAGTTGATTGGTTACAAAGTCGCCATGAAGAGTTAGCATTGCTCGATGAAAAGCGGTTGTTGGCCCTTGATCACAATCGTGCGTACCAGCGCAGAATTGCCAGAGCATTTAACAAGAAAGTGAAAGACCGCAATATCAAAATGGGAGATCTTGTGCTGCGAGAAAAGCCACCAAGTTATGTCGACCCCCGAGGGAAATGGAAGTCTCCGTGGTTGGGCCCCTACATTGTCAAGAAGATACAGTCTGGTGGAGCCGTGTTCCTGCAAACTGAATTTGGAGAAGACCGTGTTCAGCCCTGCAACCTCAGCAAATTGAAGAAGTATTATGCGTAGAAGACGCAGAGATTTGTGTTTCCTATCGAGTCTGTAAAAAAAAAAAAAAAAAAAAAAAAAAAAGCGCAAAAGACAGCCCCACTAGAGGTGAAAACCCGAAAGGGCAGTTCTAGGTAAAAAACAGGAGGCGCGCAAAATTTCATGTAACTGTGTCGAACTACGTTGACCTGAGCCTCTAAAGAGGAACGTAGGCAACCTTCGGGTCCGGTCATTAAAAGTAAAGAAAGCTTTTTATTCCCCACGTTGAACTTGCAAACATTACATTCAAAAGGAAAAACAAACACAACAAACTTTGAAATAAAAACACATCATCTTGGCGTGGCAACCAAGGATTAAAGCGAAAATAACTGAAACTTTATTCAGGGACTGAGACGATCGAACACGTTCGGATAAGGACCCGTCGAGCTTTCTCCCCTTTGATTCTCAGAGTTCGTTGCATCAGGCTGGGTGTTCCTTGAAGTTGAGCCCCGATCATTTCTGCGGCGTCCGGATCGATGACCGCTGCGTGGTTGACTCCCGCCAATCTGATTCTGGAAAACTGTCGGCCCTGTTATCTGGGAATAGTAATCCCCAGACAGAATTTCTGGACCTACGAGCTCCAGTACCAAAGCTGCAATGGTAGCGGTTTCTTCAGCAATTTGAGGGCCCAACCACTCAAGATATTCCAAAGTGGGTTCATAAAATGTGTCCCCTTCACCCCGGCGCCTGCCTCGACCGATGTGTGCACCATTCTGATACCAAACCTCTTTGATCAAGTTGCATATGTTGGTACTCACCGGCAAATTATCTGTGATGGGAAGGTCAGAAAAGGGGATCCCTTGGACTTGTCCGAACTGGCGAGCCACCCGTTGGCCCAAGTAAAAGTGGTGGAGCGAAGCCCAGCCAGCCAGATGAAGGAATGACCCGCACTCGTAATGAGATACCTGCTCAAACCCCAATGCGGAGGCACCCACGTGATGTCTGCCGATGTGATCCGCCAAAAGTGTCCAACCCACTCCTTGACGGTAGTGCAGTTTTGCCTGTATAAACCTCGCCTTGGAAGCATAGAAGGGGTATAGTCTGGATTCGACACCGGCCGAATGATCTTGAGATGCTCCTGAAGCCAGATCTGCAATAGAATGGGGCTGCCCGACGTGAAAGCATCACCTCTGGGATAGTAGCCATCCAGCCCATGCAAAGTCTCAGCCAAGAGGACAGTCATCACGTTGCCGGCACCACGCTTGCAAGAATCAACGATGTCCACCATCCTTGAGTCGATGAAGCCATCGTAAGAAACGAAAAACATCTCTGCAAATAGGCACATAACCAAGGCAAAGTCCCTACGGTCGGAGTACACCGGGTTATGAGGGTCAGCCTCGCCAAAGAGTTCGGGGAAGCAAGTAATGTCAAGGTGGGTCCCATGAAGGAGAACCCTTGAGAAGTCAATATCAAAGCCGAAGGTTTCAATGAGCCACCGAGCAGGTGTCCTGCGGGAAGTGGGCACCATGGCCTCGCCGTAAATGGTATTGCCTGTAATGGCGCAGAATTCCTCAAAGGTGGGACACAGTTCGTCTTGATTGAAATTGAACAAGTGGGTCCGGGTTGACCAGAAAACAGAAGCACCGCGGATCATCTCCCACTGAATGGGAAGCTTCCTCAGAGTAAAGAGCAACTTAAAATGATAGTTTTCTTCTAGCACCGCTCGTACATTATTTGGGTATGAATTCACCCAGCAGTCGAGTCCTACCCGGTATTCTTCGATGTTAACCAGGGTTTGGCCAAGATTAGCCATTTTAGAAGGGAAATGAGCTAAAGGATGCAAAGCAGGAAAGAAGGAGAAGTTGGTTGGTATGAGAAATAAGAAGAGCTCCCCCTCCCCTTTTATAACCTCCCAAAAACTCGGCCTAAATCATCAGTATTCCAAAAGGGGTTTTCTCCCCGTCCCCCCTAGCCAAAAGCAAGGTTCGAAAAGTCAAAAACCCAGCAGAAGGTGTCAGTCGTCCGTACGGCGGCTCTTAGAAAAGATGACATTTTCCTTGTCCTCATCCCTAGGCATTGAACCTTGTCCCCTTTATCATGAATATAACCGTAGCCGCCCTCTGAAATCCGGGCTTGATTCAGTGTTGGTCATTAATCGCGAGTCGGTGTCATTTAAAAAAAAAAAGAGTATCCGGAATTTCAGAATAAAAGAAAGATTGTGTTCGGTCAGAATAATCCAATTTTTATCTGTGTGAATCACATCTGCCACTGCATGCAAAGCTAACTTGCAGATCAACGGACGAAGCCGATCCTGTTATCCCTCCCAATAGCAAAAAAGAATCAGTCGGGGTTAAAACAGCACCAGTGGATCACACAAAGCGGTGGTCTCTCGCTTAAAAAAGTACAAAAATCTAATCACACAGCAAAAACAAAGGCAAAAGAATCTGGACGGCGCAGAATGCAGCGTATCCTTGATTTTAGTTTGTGTACATAAATGGCTTCAGTTGTTTATTGCCCTCAGTTTTCTCGAAAGATCGGGATTACTTCCCCCGAACTGCGCAACGTCGTAGGTCCCCCTTTTGAAAAGATATGTAGTTCCAGCTTGGTCTTCTCCGGCGCCCGAGATTACCTCCCCGAACTGCGCAACGTCGTACGTTCTCCCTTCATGATTTCCATCCCTTTGCAAAGAGAGATCAAATCTCAATGCACCCTTTACTCGGATTGTAACTTGTCAACCCTTGAGTCGTGTTGGTCTTAAACCTTCTCTTAATTGTTCGAGTCGGTTCTAATCAGAACTACGACTCGACTTGATTCCCACGGCGGGATACGTAGGCAGTTCACAACGTTGGACTCAGTCGCCAATTCTCGCAATTTGTTGGTCAAATACCAACCCCCCAGCAAAGAGACTTCGCTTCTCAATGCAACTCCCCAGCAATGCTATGTTGTTCCACCCTGGTCTTCTCGGGCGCCCGAGATTACCTCCCCCGAACTGCGCAACGTCGTACGTTCCCCAGTTGAAGTTATGTTATTCCACCTTGGTCATCTCGGGGGCCCGAGTTGTACCTCCCCAGAACTACGCCGCGATTTGATTCCCGCAAGGGATACGTAGGCAGCTTACCTTGGTGAGCTCAGTCGCCCATTCTCATAACCATGTCTCAATGCCAACCCCCATCCCCAGCAAAGAGATATCGCATCTTAATGCTACCCCCTGCTTTAAATTTTAATAAAACTGAACTACGTTTGGTCTGATTCTCGAGAGAGATACGTAGGTAAACCGGGAAACCGGAACCGACCATTGTCTGTGTTTGATTGATAGTTTGAGTTAGAACTACGGAGGCTTGATTCTCGAAAGAGATACGTAGGAAGTCCTACCTTGGACCCAGCCGTTACACCCTAGACGAAATCGAGTGTCTCTTAGTGAATCGTAGAATCCCCTTTAACCAGGAGATTCGACGAGGGGCTCTGTAGATACCCTGATCTCGCACCCCTAAAAACCCACCTTGAATCGGTCTAAACCCGAAAATTGACCTAAAACCCTCGATTTGGCTGTGCGGGACTGCCGTGAGCCTTATCGGTGCATCGAATGGATAAACAGACTTCAAATTCATGATCAGAGCGAAAAAACGAGCAAACAGGCAAAAATTTCGTTTTTCGAGGTGCGGGACCGGAAACGGGGACCGCAACCCCCCGAACTGCTCGCTGTTATCCATTCTGTGCATTAAAAATATATTATTACCTTTCCTTGCTAATTGACATATTTCAGATATACCGGCGTGGCCACAAAATTATTCCAAGCAACTTTCATGTTGGGCCCGCGGACAACCGGGACACCGGAGCGCGCACGACGGAGCGGAAAGCCGGAGCCGGAAAGATGGTTATCCAAATTGGAAAATATCTCAAAATATCTTATCAACTGGTCAAGAAGAGCAAAAAATATATTATTGTCGTTCCTTGCTCATAAAAATATTTCAGATATACCGGCCTGACCATAAAAATATTCCGAGCAACTTTCATGTTGGACTCGCGGACAACCGGGACACCGGAGGCGCGCACAACGGAGCAGTTACGGAGCGAAAAGCCGGAGCCGGAAAGATGGTTATCCAAATTGGAAAATATCTCAAAATATCTTATCAATTGGTCAAGAAGAGGAAAAAATATATTATTGTCGTTCCTTGCTCATAAAAATATTTCAGATATACCGGCCTGACCAGAAAAATATTCCGAGCAACTTTCATGTTGGACTCGCGGACAACCGGACACCGGAGACGCGCATAATGGAGCAGTTGCGGAGCGGAAAGCCGGAACAGAGATAAGGAAGATGACTTTAAGCCTTAGTCAAGAAGGATAGATGATGAATCCACCAATTTACAACATCCCCCCTCCAAGTTACGACCAATTTACCACCTCCCTCCTCCTATATACACCACTCTCATCCATTTCAAAGAGAGACACAAAAACAAAAAGAAAAAAAAAACCCTACCATCCTCCACTCTCATTCTCTCTCAACAAGAACACCACCACCACACCATCACCACACCACCATATCACCACCACCACACCACCATAAAACCACCACACAAACAATAAACACAAACTCAAACTCTTTCAACACAAGGCCAAAACCTTGAGAAAACAACCCAAAAAAGTCTTCCCTTGGAAGCAAAGGGAGCACAACCTAGGCATCATTTCGCCCTTGTAATCATCTAAAAGGGTAAGATGTAATGTTTATGTAATTTCTTGAGGGGTTTAGCCACCTTGTTAGGCTAAACCTCCATTTTATATTCAATAATACAATATTGTTACTCTTGTTGTTCTTCTTATTAAATGATGATATATAATGATGTTTTGAGCTCTTGATCATGCTAAGCTTTTGATCTTGTGTATATATATCATGTATGTATGAGTGTCATATCTTTGTTTGTGGTGGATTCAAGAAGTTTTCCAAAGAACAAACTTGTTTTATCTTATAAACCTTGAATCTGCCATGCTTTGTTTTATCTTAGCATAGAACATCATGAAACCATATCTAAATGCTTGTATGGTTGTTGTTTCATGTTTTTAACATGTATATATATGCATGTAAAAAGTTTCATGTTCATAGCTTTTCATTTGAGTTAGTTTTGATAGGTGTTTTCATGACATGAGTGAGATGCCAATAATCTGTCCATATGGTACCTTACTGCATTGTTTCTATTTTTACTCCTAGAAAACGTGGATTTTGGTCTTAGACCACAAAAGAGAACTTGTTCTACACAGAACAAGGAAGAATAAAATGTAAATATCATATTTTTATCCTCAGTTTAAGAGGCTATTTCTATTTTTTGTTTAAGCTCTCTGTTCTCAGAATCAGCATGTTATTGTTTGGACATGAAAATTTCAGAAGTGATTTGGGTGACCTAAACTTGTTTTATGGACTTGAAACTCTCCAGATCATAACTTGAAAATGTTAGGAACAACTTTCATGTTTTGTTTTTTCCCTGATTCCTTTGTTTTCATGATGAAAAAAGTGGATACTTTAGGGATGTATGAAATTCTGTCAGACTGGGCTGTGAAAAGAATTGCCTTGCATGCTTTGTTTGGACACCATAACATGCCCCTAAAATCAAGGGAAAAATCAGGGTAGATGTTTAATGTGTTAGGAAGTTTTCTCGACCTTTACTTTCCAGATTGGATGAGTACAAGAACAGGTACACAAAGAAGAGTGAGCAGCAGTCCCTGAAAATGCTTGGGGACGGAGTTTTGGATATTTATTCATTTGGGAATTGTTTCCCTTTTTTGTACAAAATGTAAATATTAATCCCCCACCCCTTTATGTGTTTAATTTGATGTACATAAATGATTAAAACCATTTTCAAAACCAAGTGTGAGTCCACTCAAACCGACTCTCATTTGTGAATTAAAACAAACCTTCCTAGAATAGGAAGACTCCCCATTTATTAAATCACCATTTTGTTAGGGCATAAAACCAAGGCAAAAGGCATAAAAAGAACTTACGTGGCATGCATATAGAGACCATCATGGGCGAGAAGAGTGCCTAACCCATTCTCTTCTCGTAACTTAGCCCCCGAACCCACTTTCTCTGAAAAAGGTTTTATCTTCATTTTCCCTAAAATAAAATGAGGTGGCGACTCTTGCAATCAAAAACAGCATCAAGAGAAAACCATTGTGTGAGAACCGAGCGCATTTCCAAAAGTGCATCAGCACGAGACGGGCGTGAACCGCTTTCACGGGCGGTCATTTCGCGGTGATCCGATCCTCTCGGGCGCGGGCTCTCACAGTAGTGTATAGCTTTAACTTGAGGCAATTTATTGAACTCTGATAGTTGTCTTGAATTCCCTTTCAACTTCTTAGCTCTCCCAAACTTGTCTTTTCTATTACAAAGGAAACATTACGGGACATTTTAGGGACCTTGTTGCATGTTAAGTCACAGTCATTTATCCTTCCTCAAGATTAAGTAATCCTTTTGTTTTGCCTCCATGCTTGATTATAGGCAGAAAACCTTTCTTTTGGAACAAGTAAAAAAATTGACATATTCTTTGCACACCTTCAGTCCCTGAGTTGAACTCTTTTAGTTACCCCCTACCATTGCACTTTTTGAATACACATATTGACATAAAATATCTTCTTCATCCTATTTATGCATTGCCGACCACACTAGAATCAGTCGAACCCACAAACTTTATAATCCACTTAAAGAAATCCAAAGCATCTTCGTTTTATCTTTTACGTGATGACATAGTCACTGAACCATAGTCTTTAGTACAGTTCATAATACAAAGCATAACATAGCATTAATATGCCACATAATGCACATTAGGTTCTTAGGACATTATTATGAGATCAAAACTTTTTCCTCAAATGCGATCATTATGTGTGATCCAACTAAAGTTAAATCAACCTTAAGTGGGTAGGTCAAACTACATTCATACCAACCTAGTTCTTATCGAACACCATTGGTAATCAATTCAGGGGCCCTTCTGAATTAACTTCAACGACTTCCGATATTTGGTCATTGGGGTTATAGCCAGTTATTAAGGGTTTTTTTTCTTTTCAACATATATCATACAATGCAAATTAGATTCTTACAAATTTTCTAAACAACACAGATTCCAAGGAAAATTCAATACCACTTCATAATCAAACCTATGGCTCTAGGCGACCAAATGATCATAAGAATATGCTCTCAGAATCAAACTAAAGCTATAAACAACCTGTTAGTACCCGATCTGAAGTTTGAGGACTTCCTAGACGTTTAAGAGCCTTCGAGAACCTTTTAGGCAAGAAAAACCTGACAGGGACCTATCCGACAGCATTCCAAAGTTCTAGATTGACGAAATCAGTTATAGGTCGAAATCTATCAGGATATTGACATGATCCCGAGAACAAAGTGATAAGATTTCACTGAGATCTAGATAACCACGCAATCCGGCAACACTGGCCACGCGGCCAGTGTGGGAGTTTGCTGCGCGGCCACTCCTTCCGACTCCTATTCCCTATAAATAGGTGCCTCCAGCTCCAGAGATCGATAACCAATTCATTCTACGAGTTTTAGAGTCAAACCTGACGGGAAAACTCTTAGTTTAAGCCTTTTCGGTACCCTCGACGCCTCTTCGAATCTTCAAGAAACTTCAATCATAGTTTTTACCGATCAAGGTAAGCCCTCTTACTTTTCTTATTATGTTCTTAGGCTAGATCTCTATTATGCATGTTTTTATTATGTTTATGCATCCATATTCATATGTTGTTTATGTGTTCTTCATGTTCTTAGTCTAGATTCATAATATATGCCATGTTTAGGGTAGCGATCTTCATGTTTTACATGTTCATTCCTATGTATTCATGATGTTCTTGTTATAATGCTAGATTTACAGCTTATCATACATCATATGCTAGATCTAGGATTGTAATCCCTATTTATGTGCACATGTTGTAACGACCCGAGCCCGCAGACCCGACCCGCCACATAGGTACCATACACTAGCCCACCAAGCATCTCCTCAATTGGGTCAACCACAGCCCATCACAGGCCTCCAAAAGTCCAATGGATGATTTGATACTTAGTAGGAGTGTATGGGCCTTCTATATAGAACACTCAATTCCCACATATTTCCGATGTGGGATGGGGGATATCACAATCTCCCCCACTCAAACCCTTGCCATCCCTGGAAAGGTCAATCAATACCCAGATCGTACCCCCGGGCTAGCTCGCAAGCCTTAAGGCCGGGGTTCCGCTCTGATACCATTTGTAACGACCCGAGCCCGCAGACCCGACCCGCCACATAGGTACCATACACTAGACCACCAAGCATCTCCTCAATTGGGTCAACCACATCCCATCACAGGCCTCCAAAAGTCCAATGGATGATTTGATGCTTAGTAGGAGTGTATGGGTCTTCTATATAGAACACTCAATTCCCACATATTTCCGATGTGGGATGGGGGATATCACACATGTCATAGCCAATGATGATCCTAGGGTTTCATCAAACCCTAATGTGATCTAGGAACTATTTCAAACCCTAATCTTCCTCCTCTATATGTATGATCCCGCTTCATCTCTCCCATTCTAATTCATCAATGAACTACACCGACCTGAGCTTCTCATGATGAGAAGAATGTAGGCAATCTTCGGATCCGGTCTCAAACACTAACACACACACACACATTGATCTAATAGAAAGACCGATTCGTCGGGCAATAGGAGTGATAACATGAATATTCTTCTCTTATTGTAATTTGACCCCCGAACCCTATTATTCTCATAAATGGTTTTCTCAATATTTTAACAACAAATAAAACAACGTGGAGAATCTCGATTTCAACCTCACGTATTCACAGTGGCGACTCCGCTGGGGATTTGTTTTCGAAAAAAACCTTTTTTTCAAAACTTAAGAAGGTCTAACTTTCATTAACGTCATGATTTTGTGTGTGTTCTAACTGCCCCGCGCACCCCTTTTTTGCAAATCAGTTTCTAATGATTTCCTGCAGGTTTATGTGTTCATAGTATGTTTCGATGTTCTAGATCTTCTCTATCATGTTCGTTTCATGCTTAAATGCTGTTACTATGAATTGTTATGCTAGTAGACTTCTCTCGTGCATTGCATATCATTCCTAAAAATACGTAATCAAATGGCACACTACCACTAGTCCGTGTCATACTGCACACCCTACTGGATACTCCGCTGAGTGCACAGATTTTAGTGATCATGTCGCCTCTATCTTCGTGGCACCCAGGCTATCTAACTCACCGTTTTCACTTGTGAAGCGGTTGAGGTTAATCCGTGTTCGTTTCTAAACCATGCACCTTGATCGAGTTAAGAAAACTTATCAAAAACAAGTAACCTTAACTAAAATCATTCATCAGGTTGTGTGTGTCTACCCTAGGTCAACTCTAGTTAAACCTTAGACCCGTCTAGGTCAGCCCATCTAGGTCAACCTAGTCTACCCTAGATCAACTATAGTCAAACCTTAGATCCGTCTAGGTGAACCTAGTCTACCCTAGATCAACTCTAGTTAAACCTTAGACCCGTCTAGGTCAACCCGTCTAGGTCAACCTAGTCTACCCTAGATCAACTCTAGTCAAACTCTTGACCCGTCTAGGTCAACCCTAGTTAACCTCTAACCTTCCTAGGTCAACTTACTCAGTGCCATCCCGCCTAGGTCAAACTTTGGCCAACTTTGGTCAACCGACCTATCTCTAAGCCACCTAGGATTCCCTGTCATCCAGACCCATCTAGGTCAACCTTTGACCTCTTACGTCAACTTCAACCCGCTTAGGTCAACCTACCTATCTTTGACCCATCTAAGTCAATCCACCCATGTCTCGACTCGCTTAGGTCAACCCTACCTCAACCAACTTAGGTTAACCCATCTCCGACCCATCTAGGTCAACCCGTCTCCGACCCGTCTAGGTCAACCCGTTTCCAACCCGTCTAAGGCAATCCATCCTCGACCCATCTATGTCAACCCGTCCTCGACCCTTCTAGGTCAACCCGCCACTTTGACCCATCTAGGTCAATCCTTCATCTTGACCCCACCTTGGGTCAAGCTAACCGATCTTAGATGATCTACCTCTTGGCCTACCCATGTCAAACCTTACCCGACTTCAAGTCAAAAAGCCACCTTACCTAGGGTCTCTCCACCTATACCTAACCAAGGACCGAGTCATCTCCCTTTACTTTTAGACCTCTACGGTCATCTTCAAATACTTATGGTTTTCAAAATCACTGACCTCTGCGGTCACTATCTCACTTGTTTTACTTAACTCGAACTACGGTGACCTGAGCCTCTTATTGTGTGGGACCTCTCCCGCATAGTAAGGGGAATGTAGGCAGCTACTGGCCCCGTCAAACTTTTAGTCTTTTCATTCAAAGAACATTTCGAAAATACGGAGAACGAGTCTTTTTATAAAAATGATTTTATAAACGATGCCTTGTCATTAATTATAAATCTAATTCAATTCAAATACTTAACTTCTCCACCAACAATTACAGAATCCGGCATCATGTCTGCCGAAGGGATCAACACAGTCACAACCGAAGCTACCACCCAAGATCTTGAGGCAACTCTCCACCCCAACACTGCCCTCAATGAGCAAATGGCCCACTTCAGCGCCATCCTTGACAATCAAGCGGTCCATCTTAACACTTCTCTCAACAAGCAGAAAGCCTTCTACAAGACTATCCTCAACAAGTAAGCGGCCCACTATGAGACTGTTGGGTATGCCCACATATATCTCAGTTTTAATGTAATAGGATTTATTAGATTTGATTGATCCATCACCTAAGTTTTATTTCATGGACTTTAGACCCTCATGTAAGAAATATTTATACTTCATTTTTTTAGGTTGTCCATTGTTATAGAATAGGCTTAGAAATAGGGAAAGAAGATCAAGATTCAAAGAAAAATCACTCAGTGAGTTTGAGCCGCGCGTATGCGCCTCCTGCGCTACGCGCCATGCGCCTTTCTTCATTCGCGCCATGCGCCTCTCAGAAACGCGAATAAGGATTTCTTCCTAGCTATGAAGCGCGCCTCTGCGCCCCTTGATTTTAGCGCACAATTACTGTGCTCCTCTTGGCTCAATGCGCCTCTTGGCTCAAACGCGCCTCAAAGTGTTTATTCAACACTCAGTGATTTATTGAAGATTCAAAGACTTGAAGAGAATTCAAATTACGCCAATGATCCAACGGTGGTTAAAAGATACATATGCGCCTAATCTATTGACACGTGTCCTCAACGGTCACATTTATGTTGAGTGTCAAAATGGCCATAATATATGCATACTCCAATCAACGAGCGACAGCTCATCTTATCCTCAAGGATTTCCAACGGCTAGTTTTTTGAAGTTCACTATAAATACCCCATAACTTCAACATTTTGAAGGTGCTGAGTTTTGCTAAGAATTTCAAGAATTTCTCTCTCAAAGCATTTGTTGAAGATTTGAAGATTGCCTTCGTTTTTCCAGATTTCCTCAAGAACATCTTCATACCTTCATCCTTAGCCCAGATCTTCAAGCTATAACACTTTAGTTTCATTGTGCTCTAAATCATAAAGATCTAAAGAGCCTTGATACTAAAATCACACACGCACCTCTTTAAGTTTGATCATTTAGATCCATCTTTTAGAGATACACCGGTTATTGTTTTGGATTTGTTCATTCATAGAATATTAGATCTTGAGTTAGTGTAGAAGCTCAAAAGTTGTAATTTGTAACACTCTCTCATTATATAAGATCTCCATTAGAAATCCAAGACTAACCATCTTGGTAGAGGACGTAGATCTTTCATTGATCGAACCTCTCCAAATAGCTTGTGTTATTATCTTGTTATTTCTTTCAAGTTATTATTTTCACTCACTATTTGCTTGTTTACTCATTGTAGATTGATTGAACTGAATTGTGTTGTGTTGATATATCATTTGCCTTAGTTCCTTATGTCAACCACTTTGAGCCAAAATACTTAGAGTGTGTGTGCGCCCCTTTATCACACTTTGTGCCTATTTTCATTACTAAATTCCGCTGTGCATTTCACTCACTCACTTAGGCGCATTTCATAACGCTTACTTGATAAAGTGCGCATTTGCAATTGAGTTTTTCAAGGGTACAAAAAGAATTTTAAAACAGCTATTCACCCCCCCTCTAGCTATTTTTCATACCCTTGTTGCCATTTGGGACCAACAAGTGGTATCAGAGCAAACACCTTTATAAAACATTTTTCGTTTTTCAAGCTTAACAGCTTGGGTGCCGATTCTAAATGGCAAACTCAAAACCTATGGCAACTGCAAACTACACTCACGTTCCGGTCTTTGATGAAGATCATTTTGACGTGTGGAAATTCAGCATATTGACTCATCTCAACTCAATCGATGAAAGGCTCCATGACACTGTCGTTTATGGACCTTATATTCCGATGAAGGCGAATCCAAATCTACGCACCAACGCTGCTCAACCTACAGTTCTAAAACCAAGGGAAGAATGGACCGAGGAAGAAATTAGAAGAGTTGCAAATGATGGCAAAGCAAGAAACATTCTCTTGAGCACTCTAAGCACGGCTATGAAACAAAAAGTCATGCATTGTGCTACTGCAAATGAGTTATGGGATGCTATTGAAGAGCATATTGAAGGAGACACCGTTTGCAAGGAGAACAAGAAATATGAAGTACAAAAGAGATTCAACAATTTCTCTCAACTCCCCGGTGAAAACTTGAGGCAAACTTATGAACGCTACTGTGAAATTATCAATCTATGTATTTCACTTGGCATGAAGTTTACCAACAAAGATTTGAATGTAAATTTTCTACAAGCTTTTGGATCAAGATACCTACATAAATCTAGCGCTCTTGAAGACGCTGGAACTTTAGATGTATGGACATTAAGGAACCTTTATGCAAATCTCAAAGTTTACGAACTCAAACTCCAACGAATCAGCGAAACTGAAGGAAAGTCAAAATCTATGGCTATGATGGCGCACAGAGAAGCTGCGCCTACACCTGCGCCTACACCTGCGCCTACACCTGCGCCTGTACAAGATGAGAAAAGCTCCGATCCCAAAATTTCTACTTCTGAGCTATTAGACATGGATGATGAAGACTTTGCTTTATTTGTGAAGAAATTTCAAAAGTTCAGAAAATTCTCAAGACCCGGCTCAACCAACAAATTTCAAGGATCTACCAGCAAAGCTCCTCAAAAGTTTTCAAGGAGCAGTGATTCAAAAAGGAAAGAAGATCTTGTTTGTTTTAATTGCAGGAAACCCGGACATTTTGCATCAAGCTGCCCGATCCCCAAATTTGAATATATGCAGAAGAAGAGCAGCCATACTCCCAAATTCACTCCCAAGTTCACTCGTCACAAGGGAATGGTTGCTGAAGAAGAAGCACCAGCAAATGAGCACAACACTTGGATTGAAACAGACTCCAATGAGAGCGATGAAGATTCCGATGATGGACTCATCTGTTTGATGGCAAATGATGATTAAGTTAATGCTTATGATTCTGATGATGACCTCTCCAAGGATGTTCCCGATATGAATGCCTTGAATAAACCTATCAAGAAATCTGCAGGTTTTCAAGAAGTGAAAAAGAAGAAAGGACCAACCATCAGCGAGCTCGTTGAACAAGGATTTCTCACTCCGGCTCAAAACCATGGTGGATTGCTATTCTCACGATGTGGTCTTGGAGCACGGAACAAATTGAGAAAAGGAGCATACATTAGACCACAGGTTGAACCAACTGCTCCAATCTCCAAAATCAATAATGAAGTGATTGCTGAACAAGAAAAATTGTTCAAGAAGGCTGAAAAGGTAATTACTAGATTTGATAGTATGAAGGAAGCTTTAGCACTATCATGTGATGAAATTTCCCAGCTTAAGACCGAGAAATCTCTACTTAAATCTGAACTCACCCTCCTTAAGGAGCAGATAAAGAGCATGACTCCTCTTACTGTTAAAAACACTTTTCTAACAGAACAGAACTCACTTCTTAAAGTTCAAAACGATGAATTGGTTGATCAAATTACTGATCTTAAAAAGATTACAAATGAGTGGTCCAATTCTCGTGTCACTATGGAGAATATATTTGAGTCCCAAAAAGTCAGTGGTGATAAAAGTGGCTTGGGATTCTCATCAACTAGTGACAACTTTAAATGTGATGTCTGTGCTGAAAGAGATAGTGAATTTACCAACCAACAAACTTTTGAAATTCCCAAGGAAAAACATTCTAATTCTAATTCAATGGGTAAAGGACAGGAAAAAGTCAAGAGACAAACATTCCATTATGTCTACCCAACGAAGCAATTTGGGAAAGCTAATGGGAAAGATATAGCTACAGATGAACCATCTCCTAGCAAAATCATTTTTGAAAATAGGCGCGCTCCTTCTCCGAGTGCTCACTATGCGCCTAAGAGCCACGCGCCTCATCGCCGTGCGCCTCCTAGCCCTATGCGCCCTCCGAGAAAAAGTGCTCCAAAATTTCAAAAGAAAGATTTTGTTAAGGCTAGTTCATTCGACCCAAAGAAGAATGCCATCCCCAAGAAAAGTAAAGAGTTTGTGAAAATTCATGTGATTGGTGGCTTTCATCATTGTTCCATTTGTGATTGCTCAGGACACAAGGCCGTGGAATGCCTTTTGCGATTCACTCCCAATGCCAAAGGACGTAAAAATCCTAAGGTCAAGCAAGAGTGGGTTGTCAAAAGTTGCTAACCCTAGGACCCAAAAGGAATAGAGGGGACCTGCTTAAATGTCTATATTTCAGGTTCTTTGTTTCATGGCTGGATCTTCAAAAGCTAGAAATTATGAATGGATTCTTGATAGTGGGTGTTCAAGACACATGACTGGAGATAAATCCTTATTAGAAGATGTCCATGAAGAAAGAGGTCCCTCCGTAACATTTGGCGATAATAACAAAGGTCAAGTTATAGCATATGGAAAGCTCAAGAAAGACAAAGTGTGCATTGAAAGAGTCTCACTCGTCGAAGGGCTCAAGCACAACTTATTATCCATATCTCAATTCTGTGACAAAGGATTAGAATGCCATTTCACTTCAACGCAATGTCTTATCAAGAATGGCAAAACTGGAGCTATCTTACTCACAGGATATCGTAAGACAAATATTTATATTATTGATTTCCATAGTATGAACTCTAGTACTAATCTTTGTTTTGTAGCAAAAAGTGTGAACGAAAATAGTTGGCTGTGGCACAAGCGCTTAAGTCACTTGAACTTCAAGTATCTATCTAAACTCAGCAGGAACAATCTTGTCAAAGGACTTCCCAAGGTTGCTGATCATCATGACAAAAAGTGCGCCGCATGTCAACTTGGCAAACAACCGAAGCAGTCATTTTCAAGCAAGTCTAATCCTTCAACTACAAGATGTTTGCAACTGCTTCACATTGATCTATTTGGACCAGTTTCCACTGCAAGTATTAGAAGAAACAAGTATACTCTAGTTGTGGTGGATGATTATTCAAGATATACATGGGTGGAGATGATGATTACAAAAGATGATTGTTATGATATTCTCACTACCTTATTTCGACTGCTCCAAACCCAAAAAGAAGATGACATCGTTAGTGTTAGATCCGACAATGGAACAGAATTCAAAAACAACGGTGTTGCTCGATATTGTGAAGATCATGGGATAGATCACAAATGTTGAATATGTACATGTTACATTTGATGAACATTCTCTCCTTGAGCCACATTTGGCTCCAAATGTTGCTGATGATTCTATTGAGCTAAATGATACAGGTGCTCCTATTTATGTTGCGCCCACTCAAAATTAGAATTTATCAACTCAAGGAAATCCATCTACATCAAATGCGCCTAATTCAATGTATAATGCGCCTGGTGAATCCTCTATTGCGCCTCTCTCAAATGATGCGCCTCGTGATTCCTCTCACGCGCCTATTTCTACTGCTGCATCTGGTGTAAACCCAAATTTCAATTCTGAGCCAGTTCAACCCCCAAATTTCAATGACTTCGAATCTGGTGAAGATGTACCAATTGAAGACCTTCAAGTTACTACGACTCAACCTAACTTACCTCCTGAAATTCGTGAAGTTAGAGGTCACCCAATTGCTAACATCATCGGTGATCTACAAGTTGGTGTTCGTACAAGGAGAGCTACAAACTTTGATGCTTACACTGCTTTTATCTCTCAAATTGAACCGAAGAAGGCTGATGAAGCGCTCCAAGATCCTAATTGGGTTGTTGCAATGCAAGAAGAACTCAATCAATTTGAACGATGTAAGGTCTGGACTCTAGTTCCAAGACCAAATGATCATGGAGTGATTGGTACGAAATGGGTGTTCAGGAACAAGATGGATGAGAATGGAACCATCACGAGAAACAAAGCAAGATTGGTTGCACAAGGCTATAGGCAAGAAGAAGGAATTGACTACGATGAAACTTTTGCGCCCGTAGCAAGACTTGAAGCTATCAGATTATTTCTAGCTTACGCCGCTCACAAAAACTTCAAGTTATATCAAATGGACATGAAGAGCGCGTTTCTAAATGGTGAACTCCAAGAACAAGTCTATGTTGCTCAACCACCTGGGTTTGAAGATTCACAATTTCCAAATCATGTGTACAAACTCCAGAAAGCTTTGTATGGACTCAAACAAGCACCAAGAGCATGGTATGATACACTATCAAAGTTTCTCATCGAAAAAGGCTTCACTCGCGGTAAAATCGATACAACTCTTTTCATTACCAAACATAATGGTCATAAATTACTTGTTCAAATTTATGTTGATGATATTATATTTGGTTCTACTAATGAATTGATGTGCAAGCGTTTTGAGAAACTAATGAAGAGCAAGTTTGAAATGAGCTTGATGGGAGAACTCACATTCTTCCTCGGGCTTCAAATCAAGCAAATGAGTGAAGGCATCTTTATCAATCAAGCCAAATACACAAAGGACTTAATCAAGAAGTTTGGACTTGAGAACGCTAAAGCATACGATACTCCAATGGCCACCGGCAACAAACTCGACAAAGATTTAAAAGGTAAACGTGTTGATCAAACGCTCTATCGAGGTATGATTGGCTCACTCCTTTACCTTACTGCTAGTAGGCCTGATATTATGTTTAGTGTTTGTGTTTGTGCTCGTTATCAATCCGACCCTAGAGAAGCACACTTAATTGCTGTGAAACGTATTATAAGATATCTCTCTGGCACTGTTAACCTTGGACTTTGGTACACCAAAGATTCGAACTTTAAACTTGTAGGTTATTCAGATGCGGATTATGCAGCATGCACAATTGATAGGAAAAGCACTAGTGGCACCTGTCATTTCCTCGGATATCGACTTGTGTCGTGGGCAAGTAAGAAACAAGCTTCTGTATCTGTTTCAACAACCGAAGCCGAATATATCGATGCGGGAAGTTGTTGTTGCCAAATACTTTGGATGAAGCAGCAATTGGTGGACTATGATATCATCGAAGAAAATTGTCCCATCTACTGCGACAACACATCAACAATTGCGGTTTCTGAAAATCCTGTCATGCACTCAAAGACCAAGCACATCGACATCAAATATCACTTCCTCAAAGACCACGTGGAGAAAGGCAATATTCATTTGGAACACGTGGGAACCGACTATCAAATCGCCGATATTCTAACGAAAGCACTCGACGCGAAACGGTTCATGTTTTTGAGAGGTGAAATGGGTATGCTTGAACTCAACTAAATTCAATATAGCTTTGTCAATACTAATGATTTTATGTTTTGTTGAGTTATGAGTATATTAGGTACAATTGTTAAATCAATTTTTTTCAAAGTTTCAAGGAAACTATGCGCCACCTATGCGCCTTACTAACTGCGCGCCCATCTCTCATTTTTTGTGCGCTCAATATCTGCGCGCCTATAAATTCATGCGCGCCTAGCATCCAATGCACTTCAAACATTTATGCGCCCTCAACCATCTTTGTGCGCCCTGATGTGTAATGCGCCTTGATGAATAATGCGCCTAGATGAGTATGCACCTTGTTGAAGTAATGCGCCCCTTCATGCGCGCATTAACTATTGCGGCTCAATCAATTCTCAAATTTAATTTCAATGATTGAACGTATTAAATACACAAGTACCAGGTATGTTTATTCTGTTCATTTATTATAGGAATCTATGTCTTTTGACATTCCATTAATTGTTCAAGGGTACTTGTGCAATTAAATTTTTCCCTCGTTTTACGCTTTTCGAAATTTTTTATTTTCTGGGGATATATTTCTCGCACCCCAAACTTACACCAAATTAGATGTTTTTGGTGTTTGTGCAAAAATTAGTCAAAATTGCTCATACACTTAAAGGGAAAGTGGAGCAGTTTTTCAAAAATCAAGATGTCACATCAGTCGTACTTTGTGTCATTCAACATTTAATGGACTTCTAATCTCAAAATCCCTCATAAATGCGCCAGTCATGATTAGCCGCCTTTTTCAAAATCCCTCATAAATGTCATCCTTTCAACTTCCCATTTTTTTAAATTTTTGACTGTATTTTTTCTTTATCAGTGCAAATTTTGAACCTAACCTATAAATATTCATCATCACCTACACTCCCTCCTACCAACTCTCCTCTCTCAGTCTCTCGTCTCTCTCTCTCTCCCCGACTCTCACCCTCTCTCTCTCTGCCTTCATCTTCTCTATTCTTCTTCTTCATTTTCTATATATATATATAAGTTTATGGGTCCTAAGAAAGCATCAACATCTACACAAGACGAAATGGACCTTGCAAATTTCAAATTAGAAGAAACTCTTGATCTATTAGAGCTATCTGGTGAAGTGATTGGAAGAGACATAATAGAGACCCTGCGCGTAGCTGGTCTGCTCCCTTTATTCACCATGGACCAAACTTTTTATTCTGCACTCCTCGTGGATGAGTTCTGTTCCACTGCTGTTCTAGTGGAAATTGATGTAAATGGGCGCACTCACTACCGGATTGAGGCTCGCGTTCAAAATGTTGACGTCCACATTTCCTCGTCTGTGATTCGACACTTGCTCGGTTTTCCATCTACGGGTGAAGATCGGATTATTGGGCGTCCGATGACTTACTCTATTGATGATCAGAACAAGATGGCTGCCTCACTTATAAATATTCCCACGCTTCAAAATAATATCAAAAACACCGAAATTCGAGATGGTGGAGAACTCTTGACTCACATCGCGCACTTGGTGGGAACTTCAATTGTTTTCAAAACCGGGAACGTGAACCGATTCACGGTGGAACAATGGGAATATACAGCTGCCATCATGGCCAAGGAGAAGCTTCACTGGCCTCACATTCTGTTCAAGACGTTGCGTGAGAAGATTGATAAATTTGTGAAGAACAAGAGTGATGGAAAGACCCGATTCAGCTCACACTGCCTTCTTCTCACAAAACTTTTTCTAACTTACCCTGAGTTAGTTAAGTTTTTGAATGAGAATCCTGAGTATAAGATCAATGATGTTCCAACGTTTGGTAAAGCGAATTTGGACCTCAAGAAGCGCAGAAAGAAGCCTACGAAGCGCGCCAAGGGAATTCAAATCAAATCTGTTGAAGGCTTAATTGATGAAAACACAGAGTCAGATGATGCACCAGCTCTTAAAGGCGCACCATTAATAAAGAGCGCAGTGAAGGCAAGCGCTAGACAAAGCGCTGATCCCTTGCCGGGCGCAGAGAAAAGCAAAGGAAAAAGGGTGGTTGATGACCCTCCTCGTGCGCCTATCAAACGTACCAGATTTGAATCTGATGAAGAGCGTGATTTAAGGCTAGCGCAGGAAGCCAGCAGACTTGAGGCTCAAAGAAAAAGAGATGAAGATTTTCAAGCCAAACCAGCTGCTGAGTCAGAGAAGCTAGAGCGCATGAAAGGCGCTGGATCAAGTGCTGATATTGAGAAAGGGCCTTTTGTTCCCGCGCCTACCCAGCACGCGCCTACTCAACGCGCCCCCACTCCCCGTGCGCCTCTGTTCAAATTTCAACAGACTAAAGTGTCCAGAGTACAACTCCTCTCTGATTTTTTTGGCGATGACATTTCAGATATAGAGGAACCAGTTCAGGGGGAGCAAGAGACCATCCCTCAGCGCACTCCTTCTCCTGTTGCGCCTCCACCTCCTTCTGGACCAGATCAAATCACAACGGAAACTGTTGATGTTGAAACAGTTGTTTTTGAAACTGTTGATGTTGAAACTGAAGATGAATTTGAGTCTCCTACTCATTCACCTCCTCTTGCGCCTCCATCTCCTATTGCGCCCCTTCAAGATAATGCGCCCCTATCTACCCCTGCGCCTCCTCCATCTGCTCCCGATTTGAGCGAGGTACTCTCCATTCTTCATTTTTTACAGCAGGGGCAAGCAAATTTAGAGCAAGGACAGTCACTTATAAAGTCTCAATTTGAGCTTCTTACTCACTGATCAATCTGAAGAGATCGCTGCCATTAAGGGGGAGATGAACTCTCTCAAGGACAAACTTTCTGCTCCTTCTCCTCCTCCGGCGCAGACTCAGGTTCAAACTCATACTGATCAGGCGCAAACCACCGCTTCTGCGCCTACTTTCATACCTCAGTCTACTGCGTCTCAATCCAACATGAACGTGCTAGTATCTAAGTTAGATGTCCTGAAAGAATTGGCCGTCACTCACTTTACTGCTGCTCACTCTAGCTCTGACAGACGCGCCGAACATATTTCTTCTGATATTATCACGGCTCAAAATGCCATTGAAGCTCACATTCAAATCTTAGAAGAAAATATTTCACAGCAGCAGCAAATCACTCAGCGCTCCATTGATGAATACCAAAACATCAATGTGAATCACTTAAGTTACATTAGAGACGGTATCACTGCCACTCACTCCAGTGTCACTGACACTCAAGGGTTAGTGAACCGTAGTCATCAGCTCGCTAAACAGATTCAGCGCTCTGTTTCTGAGATCATTGAAGGAAGATGATGCGCCTCCCAACCCTTAGTTTCTATTTTTTTTTTATTATGTTATTAGAACCTTTTTGTAATAGAATCAACTCTTTTGTGTTAGCGATTTTGTGCTTACTTGTTTTAGCACCTTTTTGCTTTTGTTCTATTCGAAACTTGTAATTTGTAACTCTTACACCCCATGTTTTAATGAGAACAATGCATCACTTATTATCAAACCTTGTTCACTCAAACTCCTTATTTGTAGAACAATGAATATTGTTTAAATTCATATGCATCATATTGAATTGTTTCATACTTTCATGCATTAAGTTTAAACTTGGTTTAAACACATTTCAAAACTAAAAATCATATATCATTTTGAATGTGTTAAACTGTTGTTTCTATCTTTCAATATGTAATTCTTTATTCTTATTGGATTAGATTAGAAATCTATATTTTGGACTAGTGTGTGCATTAACTTGAGACATGAATTACCAATTTCATTCATTTGGACATGTTTTTATCAAGTATAATGTTTGTCCTTGATATAGTAGGTAATGGCATCAATCAAATAGGGGGAGATTGTTGGGTATGCCCACATATATCTCAGTTTTAATGTAATAGGATTTATTAGATTTGATTGATCCATCACCTAAGTTTTATTTCATGGACTTTAGACCCTCATGTAAGAAGTATTTATACTTCATTTTTTTAGGTTGTCCATTGTTATAGAATAGGCTTAGAAATAGGGCAAGAAGATCAAGATTCAAAGAAAAATCACTCAGTGAGTTTGAGCCGCGCGTATGCGCCTCCTGCGCTACGCGCCATGCGCCTTTCTTCATTCGCGCCATGCGCCTCTCAGAAACGCGCATAAAGATTTCTTCCCAGCTATGAAGCGCGCCTCTGCGCCCCTTGATTTTAGCGCACAATTACTGTGCTCCTCTTGGCTCAAACGCGCCTCAAAGTGTTTATTCAACACTCAGTGATTTATTGAAGATTCAAAGACTTGAAGAGAATTCAAATTACGCCAATGATCCAACGGTGGTTAAAAGATACATATGCGCCTAATCTATTGACACGTGTCCTCAACGGTCACATTTATGTTGAGTGTCAAAATGGCCATAATATATGCATACTCCAATCAACGAGCGACAGCTCATCTTATCCTCAAGGATTTCCAACGGCTAGTTTTTTGAAGTTCACTATAAATACCCCATAACTTCAACATTTTGAAGTTGCTGAGTTTTGCTAAGAATTTCAAGAATTTCTCTCTCAAAGCATTTGTTGAAGATTTGAAGATTGCCTTCGTTTTTCCAGATTTCCTCAAGAACATTTTCATACCTTCATCCTTAGCCCAGATCTTCAAGCTATAAGACTTTAGTTTCATTGTGCTTTAAATCATAAAGATCTAAAGAGCCTTGATACTAAAATCACACACGCACCTCTTTAAGTTTGATCATTTAGATCCATCTTTTAGAGATACACCGGTTATTGTTTTGGATTTGTTCATTCATAGAATATTAGATCTTGAGTTAGTGTAGAAGCTCAAAAGTTGTAATTTGTAACACTCTCTCATTATATAAGATCTCCATTAGAAATCCAAGACTAACCATCTTGGTAGAGGACGTAGATCTTTCATTGATCGAACCTCTCCAAATAGCTTGTGTTATTATCTTGTTATTTCTTTCAAGTTATTATTTTCACTCACTATTTGCTTGTTTACTCATTGTAGATTGATTGAACTGAATTGTGTTGTGTTGATATATCATTTGCCTTAGTTCCTTATGTCAACCACTTTGAGCCAAAATACTTAGAGTGTGTGTGCGCCCCTTTATCACACTTTGCGCCTATTTTCATTACTAAATTCCGCTGTGCATTTCACTCACTCACTTAGGCGCATTTCATAATGCTTACTTGATAAAGTGCGCATTTGCTATTGAGTTTTTTAAGGGTACGAAAAGAATTTTAAAACAGCTATTCACCCCCCCCTCTAGCTATTTTTCATACCCTTGTTGCCCTTTGGGACCAACAGAGACTATCTTCAAGGAGCAAGCAACCCTCTCCCGAACTGTTCTTAATGAACAAGAAGCATTCTTTGAGACTGTTCTCCTCAAACGAACAGACCGCTTCCAGAAGGTGGTATACAAAGCTCTAAAGGACACCGAGGAACATATCCGGTCTGATATCTATAGCATCTACGAGTACCTCAACTGCACTCTCCCTCCTGCTCAATTTCGACATCCATACGCTCCTCAAATGTATGGGTCGCCAAAGACTTTCCCCAGTGAGATACCTCCTATAACTATTCATCAGCAAGGAATACCGGTGACTAAACCACCCTTCAAGATGGTCTGTGACAAGAAAGACGAGCGCGAGTTTGATGATTTGGGTATGCCATTAGACGAATGCTTCAAAAGTCTAGTTCAAGATGGTAAGTTATCTCCTATCCTCGACTTCAAACCGATCAATAGAAGACAAAACTTGGATCCCTCCAAAATACTGCAAGTATCACCAATACATTGGGCATAACACCGAGAGCTGAATCCAACTGAAAAGGAAGATCCAAAGACTCATTGATAGTGGAGCCATCATCCGCCAAGGAAACAAATCGGCATGAACAAAGTCTACACCGGGGCTACCTCCTTTGAAAAAAAAAAAGTCTTTCAGTCTTCGTAGGTTCTAGAGAGTCTTTCAGTCAAAAGTCCACCTCAGACATTAGTCTTTTACTTTTTACTAGAAAAAGTCCACTTTGGACATTAGTTAGATTGTTAAAGTCCACCTCGGACTAGTCAATTTGAGTCTTTAATAATAAAGTGTCTTTATATATTTTCTCTCTAGACTTGAGACATAATCTTGCACACATAAATCAATTCCATGAAAATTGTATTAATCTTAATTGACAATTGATTTCTATATCTTTATATGACGAATTAGTACCAAATATATTTGTTAATTTTAGAAGGTAAATGGACCCACAAACCATCATACATAACTTAACAAACAATTAGTCTCAAAATAAGAAACACTTTGATCAATCGAATTGTTTTCTCTTTTCTATTTGTCCTCTCTATACCTACCCTTATTCGTGTACACCCACTGTGTACACCCTCCATAAATACTCTCCTCGTGTACACCCACTGTGTACACCCTCCATATATTCCCCTTGTGCACACCCACTGTGTGCACCCTCCATATATATTTTCCTCGTGTACACCCACTGTGTACACCCTCCATACATTCCCCTCGTGTACACCCACTGTGTGCACCCTCTATATATACTCCCTGTGTACACCCACTGTGTGCACCTCCCATATATATCCTCCTCGTGTACACCCACTGTGTGCACCCTCCTAAATACTCCTCATTTACACTTCCATCTTCCCATGAAGAAGACACAACTGCAGAACTGCTCACCATCGGAGAAGCGTCCGCACAATCATAAAAGCTGTCCGTTCCCATGACAATGCACTGGAGCTGCCCGTCCTCCTCAAAAATGTCAACAAAATGCAAGGGTCTATTCAAACCCCCTCCACGAGTTCTACCTCCCAAAGGCGAAAGCGGCAGACTAGGGGCTCATCTCGCCCCACATTTCAATATGTAAAGGTATAAAAAAAAAAAAGAGGCTCGCTAGGTCGAAACCCACAACGGGCGGCTTAGGCAAAAATTAGAGCAAAAGCACAAAAAAAGAAGCCCTGCAAGTCTTCTGTTCTACAATCTAGGAAATAGCTAAACACTTACTTTCTGTCAAGCAGAGGCTTCCTTCCTTTTATACACATACTTCCCGTAAGTTCTAAATGCGAGAACTCCCTCTCTTGTTCTCTATCTCTTTTCTCTCACCATAACAAAAAAGGCTCCTGCAAGTCGTCTGTACATTTCTGTCCTTTTTCTTTATTTTTGAGTCAACTGAAATTTAAAAAAAAAAAAAAGACTCTAAAAGACTATACCCACCTAGATTGAAAACCCGCAAGGGCGGTCTAGAGAAAAAATAGGGTGCGTCTAAAAGGAGGTAGAGTCCCCCACTTTATGCCCTCACCAAACTGGGGCTACCCTAGCGGAATTGGGCTGAGTACTGATACTCCAACAAGATCATTCCCCGCAGAAAGTCATCTCTCTCCATCGAAGCTCAACATGGATGACCTCTTTCTTATGCCCTCACCAAGTTGGGGCTGCTCCAATGTAACCAGACTGACTGTTGATGCTCCAAGAAGATCACTCTCCATGAAGATTGACATGGATTCAAACTGGGGCTTCTCTGAACCAAGTTAAGTCAACTGCTTGACTACTCAGAAATCACCGGCGACCCGACGAGATCATACTCACCCAAAGGACTACCCTAATCAACAAACCTAACGAAGGACAAGTACTTGAATTAATTAGACTGTAATTAATTATAAGGCATCTTTATAAATTCGTTACATTTTCAAAAAAAAAAAAAATTCTCTCATGACACATTATTTGTAAACCCGCACACTCGGTCTCCACCAATTTACAAAATGTCTTTTGTCTTATCCCCTAAACCTGACATGGACCTATCCGACAGCATTCCAGAGGACTTCCTAGACGTTTAGGAGCCTCCGAGGACCTTTTAGGCAAGAAAAACCTGACAGGGACCTATCCGACAGCATTCCAGAGTTCTAGATTGACGAAATCAGTTATAGGTTGAAATCTATCAGGATATTGACCTGATCCCAAGAATAAAGTGATAAGATTTCACTGAGATCTAGATAACCACGCAATCCGGCAACACTGGCCACGCGGCCAGTGTGGGAGTTTACCGCGCGACCACTCCTTCTGACTTCTATTCCCTATAAATAGGTGCCTCCAGCTCCAGAGATCGATAACCAATTCATTCTACGAGTTTCAGAGTCAAAATTGACGGGGAAAACTCTTAGTTTAAGCCTTTTCGGCACCCTCGAATCCTCTTCGAATCTTCAAGAAGCTTCAATCATAGTTCTTGCCGATCAAGGTAAGTCCTCTTACTTTTCTTATTATGTTCTTAGGCTAGATCTCTTTTATGCATGTTTTCATTATGTTTATGCATCCATATTCATATGTTCTTCATGTGTTCTTGATGTTCTTAGTCTAGATTCATAATATATGCCATGTTTAGGTTAGCAATCTTCATGTTTTACATGTTCATTCATATGTATTCATGATGTTCTTGTTATAATGCTAGATTTACAGCTTATCATACATCATATGCTAGATCTAGGATTGTAATCCCTATTTATGTGCACATGCCATAGCCAATGATGATCCTAGGGTTTCATCAAACCCTAATGTGATCTAAGAACTATTTCTAACCCTAATCTTCCCCCTCTATATGAATGATCCTGCTTCATCTCTCCCATTCTAATTCATCAATGAACTACACCGTCCTGAGTTTCTCATGATGAGAAGAATGTAGGCAATCTTCGGATCCGGTCTCAAACACTAACACACACGCACATTGATCATGCTAGAAAGACCGATTCGTCGGGCAAGAGGAGTGATAACATGAATATTCTTCTCTTATTGTAATTTGACCCCCGAACCCTATTATTCTCATAAATGGTTTTCTCAATGTTTTAAAAACAAATAAAACAACGTGGTGACTCTCGATTTCAACCTCATGTATTCACACAACCGAAGGATCATAAACCTATGCTCTGATACCACTCTGTCATGCCCCGAAATCCGACATTGCACGGACCTCGAGAAGCGACGAACAAAATTGAATACCTAACAAAACTCCAAAATGAGAACTGTATTTTTCCTTTTCTTATAAAAACCAAAACTACATAATACAAATACTTAAAGCGAGTACATCAGAGCAACTATCCTCTGACCAAAACACAAACCTAAAACAAACTCCAATATATACAAACTCTCTAACTTTAACAATTTTACAAAAGCTTGCGTACAAAAACAAAAGCACATAATGTCAAAAAGACTAAAGCTCCACTCTTAACTTCACAAATGTACTGCAAAACCGTCATAAAAACACAGCACTCCACCAGGAAGGGAAAGGGGTAACGAAAAGGGTGAGCACAAATTTCCCAGTAAGAGACTTGCCAACACAAAGGTGTGTGGCACAGTATAGAAACCCAACAAAGAACAAATAGCAATAACGAACCCAACCACCCGATATATAAGTGAGGAGCAAAAGATTACAAACGAACAAATTCTGAATCAAAGTTCCGAAGTCAAAGTCCACTACACTTGAGCTGGCCAAATGCCCAAAGTCAAAGTTGACTCTTCGTCATAGTATCACTTGCGCAAATGATACTATGACTAGGAGCCACAAATATAACAACTGGTGTTAAAGTCATCTCTTGTTGTGGAATTCAAATATCAAACACTAAGTGTAAATGGCAGAGTAGCAAAACTGAATAACAGAATCCAAATGAGCTGATCCAATAAACGATCACGAATAACAAAGCAAACTGATTCAATAATTCCGAAGCCAAAGAATGAAAGGGTACTAGGTTGACAAGACCTTTACCTCGAATCTGAGCTAATCCAAATCAAAGTACTCAACTCAATTCGGATTACTCGATTCAATCTAAGATATCAAAGAGCATCAATAGTACAAGAGTTAGTATCAACTAAAACACGTTTAGTGATTAACAACAAATAGCATTTCCTGTGAACACTATAACAATTATCCAATTTAGGTGCAACAATAACTATAGAATCAGCTTATAAAACTACCACACATAGAAATTACTGCAAAAACAACTCAATTTAGACACAAGAGTCATCAAATTCTGAATCCGGATGGATGAGGTATTGTTTATCACAAGTTCGATCAATTTCAATTTGTTTCCAAGTGCATCAGTCACGAAAATACTAAATTTGATACAGTTTTATGAATTTTTCCCCCTAGATAATAATTTAAATGGAAAGAGCATGAAAATGTAATGAATTTAGGCTCAAAAATCACTTAATTCCGAATCTATATGATTTAGTTATAAATTTCCTAAGTAAAACTACTTTTAACGTCATATATATACGGTAAACTGCTGCAAAAGAAACTGTGTTTATGATAGAATACAAAACTATTTTATTTCTGAGATTTATCTCATCGTAAAGCTCTCGAGAAAATAGCCAAGTTGGACTCAAGAATGACTTCATTCCGTTTTAAAACGAAGAAGTTATGAGTTACTAAGGTTCATTAAGATTTCTTAACATCACAGGGGTCAGACTGTAAATTTTATAACTAGAGGTACCATACTGCAATTTCCGAAATTATACTTCTTCAACCTATCACCTATGAACTGGCTGCCCAAACATCAAACAGAACTGAGCCTATGTTAAATCAAACTCATCTTTTTTTACTAACTACACACACTCTGGAAACCAAAACACACACACAGCACAAATACACACGCACATACGTAAAACACTTGCAAACACATCCCCCAAATAACAATTAATGATACAAATCTCTATCTTATTTTTTTAATTAATGAATTATTAGATGTTTCATATGAACTACTTAATGATACAAATCTCTATCTTATTTCTTTAAGCACAACAATTTTGGATGGGAGATTGGGAGCTGAGTCGCAAAAAAGGAAATGACATTGTCTACTTGAATTACACCTCATGCTTCATATTACTTGCTTGCACTTTTTACTTCTTTATCTTGATCCATTTTTTTTTCTCTCTTTTTTTTAATTCTTTAACCATATTACTAATATACCCCTAAGCTATAAATATTAGATAACTGACGCATAAATGGTACAATCTAACAAATTTACTACTCCATTTGTTTCAAAACAAAGTACTCATTATTAAATTACTATACTGAATTATATTTAAAAAGTTACCCCTTCCGTCCCAAAATAACTTGTACTAATTATTAAATTAGTATATTGCGTTATATTTATAAAGTTACACTTTCCGCTCTAAAACAAAGTACTCACCTTCGTCTCAAAACAAAGTACTTATTTTGAGAATTTGGGTGTCCCATTTAAAAGCACAATCTTTTACAAAAATAGAAATATATAATATTTCTTTATTAATGATACCCACATGCTATACTCATAACAACTAGACAAATTCTCCCGTGAGACCATCTCACGGCTGTGAGACAGATCCTCCATAGGTCAAAACCCGGCGATCCATGGATGCTCCAGCGCCCCACCCGCCCAGCAAGCCCGTCCTCCACTCAGCACGCGACACGTGTCACACACTTTTAAAAAAAACCTCCCATATTTTTAAAATGCTATATCTTGATATTTTGAAGTCAAAAAATATATTTAAAAATACCCTTGTGTTGGTCTCGACGAGACGAACAAAACTATATAGGTCATGATATATTTTGATTTTTTTTAAAAAAAACATAATTTTTAACACACAAAAAAAATTGGGCTGCTCGTCTCCTGAGAAGTAACACGTTCTTATGAAGAAAGTAACAGTTTGGTCTTAAAAAAGTAGCACTTTATTGTATGCTATAACAACAGTTTTGCAAAATAATATAAATTGTTTTTGTGGTTAGGAAAAGTAATAATTGAATGTAACACAGTGTATATATGATTGTAACATGTTATATAGATAAATGTAACAGTTTATAGGTTAAATGTTACATTTTTTTTTAAAAAAAGTAAAAAATCATGTATATAATCGGTTTTGCATTTCAATTTTAATGTAAACCCCTAGAAAAGTGTTACAATTGAGAATAAAAAAGTTACATTCATTATTATAAAATGTTAAATTAGTTTTAGGTGTTAATCTTATCTTATCTTTCATTTATTTCAGCAAAATTGTGGTAAATTTATGAAGAGAAAAAAGTGTTACATATGAGAAAAAAGTGTTACTTTTCCTTTATAAAAAGTGTTACTTTTGTTGGCAGAAAGAAATGGCTGGAAAAAAACGAAAAAAAATACAAAAAAAGAATTTGGCGGGAACGGTCGCACGTCATGCGACCGTCGCACCCTAGTCCACCCCTAACAACTATCCCTTTAAGTTTAATAGTATTCGAAATAATATATTGATGAACTTTAAAATTAAAGCATCAAAATCAAAAGTAGTCATTTGCACATTTATATACGATCAAATATATGCATTTCAAAATGGATTAATTAATCGAGGTGTCACAGGGTTTGTGAGACAGAGATCGAGCTTTGGTCGGTACGACAAAGGAGCAAATTTGTGCTTCTGTTTGCAGGTCCGGTCTTGGTGACAGATAATGGAAAGCAACATGACAGCAGTTGATGGTTTAAAAAAGAGTAAAAATCTTTTCTGAAGCTTTGTGTACTGATATGTTTGTGCGTATGTAGCGTGTTTAATGGCTTGGTTACTGATAATTTCGATTCCAAATCCTCTGTGCCACTCTGTGTACCGCTTCATGTGTCACAAGTGATCTAATGGTTCATAGTTATTGAGATTGGTATCAGTGGCGGACCCATGAATTTTTCACAAGGGGGACAAAATGGCATAACACATTTAGAGGGGGCAAAAATAAATATTAATGCATTTATTTTTTAAAACAAAGGGGGGCAAAGTCTAAAATATTGCACTAATATTCCAAATTTTCAAAAAAAAATTACACTAGTAATTTTTTTTTAAACAAAGGGGGCCATTGCCCCCAATAGCCATAGGGTAGGTCCACCCCTGATTGGTATTAGACGTGGCCACTGGCGGTTAACGGCCGGTTACCGGTTATAACCGCCGGTTATGAAAACCGGTTTTGCCTAACCTTAACCTAACCGCCTAACAGTGCACTCAGGTTATGGTTTTCTGCTTAACTTTCTTTTATTTTTTTTTAAACATTTTTTTTTTCAGTTTTTTTGTTTTTGTAGATACCCCGGGAGAGCCCACTGCTTGGCTAGAGCGGTGGAAGGATCCTAGGATGTCTAATTGAATTTAATTTGTAGAGTCGTCACCTATGTTATTAAGGGAACATAAGAAAAACCTAAAGAATAGCCTATTTTACGTTACGAAACCAGAGATTCGGGAAGAGAAGGGTTCGGGGGTTAGATGACGGAGTGGGAAGTACTTAAACACCCACTCCGCCCGGCTTAAGCCGGTCTTGCTACTATTGGTGTTCTAATGCTAAATGTCATTCTTTTAATGAATAGTGCTAACAATTATATGATAGAGGAAAAGAGGAAATAAAAGGGAAATAAAAGAGAATTGTTTTATTGATTTAATACTAAAGATTACATTAAGAGAAAAAGAGTAAATTAAACTAGAGTTTAAAATGTAGGGTGATAACCTTAACCAACTTTAACGTAGTAAAGTGGTCATTTAGTCATGTCCCAATTGATGGGGATTGCATACATTACTAAGACAAATAAAATAGAAGAAGAAGAATAAAGTACCTTTAGAAAAAGAAAAACTTCAAACTTTAACTTGGAGATGGAGTTGTTGTAGAGAAATTGTTATAGAGTTTTGTTGCTAAAACTCTTGTTGTGAGAATTTGTGTATAGTAAAAGTGTAGAGAAAGTTTTTGTGTCCTTTTTGTGTTAAGAGAGAGAGTCATTTTCTAAGGTAGAAGGAGTTTAAATAGGTAGAAAAGAGAGGAAAATATCGCTTTTCAACCAATAAGAAAATAAATAAAAATAAATAATAAAGAGAAAATCAAATAAAAAATAAAAGGAATATTTTATTTTGATGAAATGACTAAGAATATGGGATTGGGAGTTACAAACCTAGGGGGGGTGAACTTGGAGGTAAAAAAGAGTTTTTGTGATCAAGAAAAATAGAGGGAAAAGGCTGCAATCCGTAACTGCCATAATGGGAGGCGCGCGCTTCCTGCTTTGGCTGTGAGAGGTGCGCGCATCCCGTAGGCAGTGCCGGAGGCGCCCGCGGGTAAAAATGATAGAATGACAGAAATGACTCTAAAGTTAACTCTGTTATTCAGTTCGGTCCAAAACTAACGGAATCAGTTAGGAACTTAACCGAAGTAACAGAAATCAACGAAAATAAGTTAAATAAAAATACTATGTATGCAATCGGAGTGAGAGGTCCAAGGCGGGGTGTCTACAGAGCCCCTCGGCGACGTGAATTGCAAAGTAAAAAGCGTCGACGAAAGAAAGACAACCGCCGAGGACATCGACAAGAGAAAATAAAGACACGATAAAAAGAAAAGACTCAATAAGCAGACTTAAATAAGGAGAAAACGCCCCCTGTGTAGGCGATTTTTTTTTATGTAGTTGCGGTGGTCCGCCATGGGTGAGCCCATGCAAGGAGGTGGTCCGTAGACTGATGTAGATGTAGTTGCGGTGGTCCGCCATGGGTGAGCCTATGCAAGGAGGTGGTCCGTAGACCGATGTTGATGTAGTTGCGGTGATCCGCCATGTGAAAGCCCATGCAAGGAGGTGGTCCGTAGACCGATGCTGATGTAGTTGCGGTGATTCGCCATGGGAAAGCCCATGCAAGGAGGTGGTCCGTAGACTGATGCTGATGCAGTTGCGGTGGTATCAGATGCCAAGAGACTCACTCCTTTACCTGTTATGTGTGTGCTTTGAAGATATATGTGTTTCTGTGAGAAGTGAAATAGAAATTGCGAGAGAAAATTATGATTGTATTGTGATGTGATTTCATACCTTCACTTACCATGGCCGCTTGATTTGGGATGGATTTCTGATGTCGGGTTGGTCGTGCCAAAAGGCTGCCTATGTATCCCTTGAAGAGAATCAGACCAGCGTAGTTCAAGGATGATGGAGAACGCTGGGGAGGAAGCTAGGAGCAAAGCAAAATGAAGCACATACTTTTACGCATGTAAAGAGACAAAGAAAAGAAAAAAAAATCTTTTGTCTTTTTTTTTTTTTTTTTTTTTTTAGTTCGTGGGTGAACCATATTAACCATTGTGTGTTTGTAAAGCCAACCCAAGATCAAATCACGTTCGGTCGAAGTCCAAATTGCCTCGCTTGAATTTTGTCGTCGCTGTTGTGCCCAACGAAGATGGATGTCTAGCCCCAAGAGATTTGTCGATTATGGGGCTTCGAAGGCCTTTGATGCCAAACTTTGAGTGACTTGTGAAGCCCCAAGATAAATCAGCTCTTGGCCCATTCAAATAGATCGCCTTTTGTTGTTGACGTGAGAAAGCCTCAAGCTTCGAGAGATTGCTAAGCCCCAAATGTCATGTACTCGTTGTTTGCGAGCTTCAAGATGGTGGAAAGTGAAGACCTCTCTTTCTAAAGCCCCCAAGAGGAGATTATTATTGATACCAAGCTTTGAGAGCGGATGCACTGTCGGGTAGGATTCTTGATAGAGATCTCCTTCTTACTCTTACTGGGGAGATGAATAGCCCCAGTGTGGTCGGTACCCAAATGGTGGAAAGATGCAGTAATGTCTTGTGGTGTCGTCGAGGTCGCGGATGATAAGATCTTGGTGTGATAAGATCCCAAATGGGTATGCTTGCTTGAGTCTTCTTGAGTTGAACAAAAGACGGATCTTCGGATGCAACTAGTGCTTGAGGCGCAAGAGCCACACTTTTTGCTTTTGATATTGGAGAAGGGGGTGCTGAATTGCAGAAACAATGGGATTGGCCGTAACTCTGTTTGTGGAGTTAACATATTGTCATTTCCCGCTATAACCCAAGAGTTTAGAATATTGAATCTTTTTCCTTTTCTCTAAGACTTCCTTTATAATCTCGTTGTAAGTTCTAACAAGAATCATCAAATTCATTCATAACATCGTAGCCCTCCTTTCAAACCAGAAGACCTTTAATGTGAAGTACTGAGAGACCGTTTGAGCTTGGACCACTCCCCACATTGCATTGCATCGAGTATCATTGCCCAAAAGATTGTCAAAGCCCCTTAAAAAGACTTTCAGTGCCAAATTGATAGAGGAAGCTTCAAATGTTGCACATGACTTTGCTAGGGCCACCGTTGGGGGAGGTGAAGTGAATTACATTTTTGCTGAGGTAGCCTTTCAAAATTGATTGTAGCCCCTAGTGTGCCACCATTGATTGCAAGTAGAGCGAGAAAGGCATTTGATTGGGGGAAAAGGCACGAGCACACATGACATGAGGGCTCTTCGACATTCTTCTTGAGAGACTTTGAGGATAGTCTCACACATCTTTCTTGAGCGTAGCCCCTAGGGCTCATTAACTATCAAATGAAGCATAAGAAGCTCTCGTTCTTGAGTCACATAGCCCCTAGGGCATCATCATTTGTTTGAGCAAAGCAAGAGACTCGTCCTCGTGTGGTGGAACAAACATTAGAGGACATGGCAAGAGCTACTCCATTGAAACCTTTTGACATATTGTAGGGGCACATGCTTGTAGAAGCTTGAAAACTGAATTACATGTTGTTGCTACTCACTGCCCAAACCAATTGACTTTACTGGGGACTATTTATGCGGCCTCGTACCCCATAATGATGGGCTCATTCTTGGATGGATCTTGGTTACCACGGGCCTTCTTTCTCATGAACCCAATAATGCACATTGTTGGAGAAAACTCTTACTTCAATAACCTCAAACAACCTTTGATCGTGCCATGTGTTGTCGAGCATTTTGCAATTCCAAAGTTGACTCGGTGGTGAATTGACTTGCTGAGGAGATTCAATGTATAATTTGTCTTCTTTAGAGGCCGGGGTCTCCATTTCTCTTTCTCTTCTCTCTCTCTCTCACTCTCTCATCATTTTTTTATGACGCACCCTGTTTTTTGCCTAGACCTCCCTTTCGGGTTTTTAATCTAGCGGGTATCTCTTTTGCATCTTCATTTTGACTCGATTAATGAGGAAGTGTGCATTGACTCTAGCTGAGGAAGAGAGACATGCGATTTTGCGATGGAGACCTTTTGTCACTAATGATGAGTGACATTGACTCGACTAGGGAAGTAGTCCCTAGTATTGACTTCATGTATTTATACATTTTTTGAATGACTCACGAAGGCAAGTAAGTCATTAAGAGAGAAGATAAGGAAAGCTCAAATTCAATTGTAACAAACTGGGAGAATCGCTGAAAGATACGAAGCCCCTAGACTCAACAAGGAACGTGAAATGATTTCAAATCTAGGAAAGCTGTTCAATCTTGAGGTGATTAATTCATTGGCAAATGACTCGTACAAAGATGTATTGACAAGTTCGAGATGAAGGCCAATCACCATAACGCGCTAGGGCTAAACATATCTTCTTTCTTACATGAGACCGGACCCGAAGGTTGCCTACGTTCCTCCAGTGTAGAGGCTCAGGTCACCGTAGTTCTTGTGGATGCTCCTTTTGTTGAGGAATTGTTGCTTCGTCGTGATGGTTGATCTTGATGTGAACTTCTTTGAATGAGGGGGATTTTTTTTTTGTGCTCTAACTTTTGCCTAGGTTGTTTTGGAGAGTCAACCTAGCGAGCCTTTTTTTTTTAATCCCCCTTTGAAATATTTCTTGACTTTTCTCCATGGTTGTTGATCCACCTTTCTTGTCGTTTGATGCCTTGACTTTGTCTTCTTGATGTTTAGCCCTAGGCGTTCAAGTGATGGCCTTCGTTCCAAAACTCGTTTAGACGTCTTTTCATCATTTTGCCAATAATTAAATTGAACAACTTGGAAGAGTGTATGAGGACAAGAACGACTTTTATTTGATAAGACCGACTCAAACTTTGAGATTAATGAGAAGGAAGAAATCTTAATGCACACTTAAGAGGACTTTTGACTCTTTTTTTTCTTTTTTTTATTCATATTACTAGGTAGAGAAAGAGAAACGGAGATTGTTGTCGTCGTTGTGGTCTCCTTGTGGCATGATCCCTTGTTGAAGCCTCATTTCAAATCTGAGTCTCTCCCTTGATGAGTTTCTCTTCACCCAAGGTAAATTCACCATTGTCGATCAAATCTTGGATGATGTTTCGGAGATTGACGCATCCCTCGGTAGTGTGGCCGCTATGCTTGTGGTAGTTGCACCATTCACCAAATGCATGATTCTGTGGTATCATCTTCGGCTTGTACCCTTCTAAAGGCCAGACCTTCCCCCTTTCTACTAAAACTTCAAGTGCTTCGGCTCAGGTCATTCCTATGAAAGGAGTGAAAACTCGCTTATCGGCGGCACCTTTTTGACTTTTGAGGGGCAGGCCACTTAAGCATGCTTTACCATTGGCCTTTACCTTATTGTCGGTGAACTCTTGCAGACGGGCCTTGAGTTCGGAAACTTCTTCCTCGTGAATTCTCCTCTCGAGATCAAAACGGGCTTGCCACAAATCATCCTTGTGGCGGGCATCCTCGACAAGTCTATCCATTTGTTCCCCCATGGCTCTTGTTATGTTGAAAAGCCTTTCGTTGGACACGGAAATGTTCTCACCCTTGTTGTCGTTGCCATTGGAAGCCATTGGACCTATTGGAAGAACACGGTTGATCTTAGGTTAGCTCCACAAATACCTTTTGAGTAAAATAATTCAACCCACAAACAAGAAAAAAGACTCAACCACATAAAGAAAAAGACTTTATTTATATATTTATTTACAAAAGTCGGAAGGATGGAGTCCTTTTTGGGGTTTCTAGAAAAATAGTGGAATCGTCACACTAGTATATAGACCTTCTCGCGGTCCCATATACTCATCGGATTCCACCACGCTTGTGATACCTACATGTGATGGGATTAAACTAAATTAATGTCATAAAGCATACATGCGGGGACAGAGTTTTATTTCGTCCATAATAACCACTTGGGGATGGAGTTTTATTTCATCCATATTAACCACTTGTTTCTTTTGGAAACGGCATGTATGATTTGATGACATTAGTTTAGGGAAATCTCGACACATGAAAACCGACTTGGTCACGGAGTGTTAGACCCTAACTAGAATTGTGTTGGCTTGTGCTCGGCTAAAGAGAGGCTTAAAGGTCACTCCCGGCATCTAGTCATTAACTACGCCACGGGATGAGGTTTACCGCTTCGAGAGAGTCAAGGTAGGGTGGAGCTTGAAACTCTCTAGGATGGGCCTTGACGGGTTTGGGGTTATGAAATTGTGCGACTCGATAGTGAGCAACTCATAGGAATATGTGCATGTAGTGTGAGGTCAAGCCAAGTGAAAAAATATTTTTTTTAACAAAAGAAAAAAAAATAAGTACATAATTTACAACTTTCGAATCACCCGTGTGACCGATAAAATAAACAGAAAATAAAAGCAATTATGTGCAGGCCCGGTGCCCACACACTGTAACCATATCCATTATGTTCTGTTTCTGTGCACTGTTTTGTTTCTGGAAAATGCCCAGATGCGCGCGCTTTGAACTGCCTACTCGGGAGGCGCGCGTTAGAGGAAGGGGGCAGAGGCGCCCGATTCTGGGAGAAAACCTGCAAATTCATGGGTTCAAGGGACTGCCTTGACCCTAAATAATAAAACTTTCCCCTGCAGTAATTGTTAGCACAGAAACATGGAATTGGAAGGACGAGAAGGAAGGCGGGCGATTCTGGTAATTGGGGTCGGACGCGCGCGCTTTAGGCCAAGAAGGCCAGAGGGGTGTGCTTCCAACCCTTTTTACCAGAATGCCCAGAAAATAGAATAAAAGAACACCAAAAGCAGAAATGCAAGTTTAACCCTCTAAGTTATCCCCAGCGGAGTCGCCACTGTAGATACCCCGGGAGAGCCCACTGCTTGGCTAGAGCGGTGGAAGGATCCTAGCATGTCTAATTGATTTTAATTTGTAGAGTCGCCACCTATGTTATTAAGGGAACATAAGAAAAACCTAAAGAATATCCTATTTTACATTACAAAACCAGAGATTCGGGCAGAGAAGGGTTCGGGGGTTAGATGACGGAGTGAAAGTACTTAAACACCCACTCCGCCTGGCTTAAGCCGGTCTTGCTACTATTGGTGTTCTAATGCTTAATGTCCTTCTTTTAATGAATAGTGCTAACAATTATTGTTGGGTTTCGAAGATACATGCGCAGCGGAAATTAGCATTTAAAATTTTGAAACCCAAAGCCATGGATCCGTTCATATGATTAAATAAAATACAATAACATGAATATAAGATAAAACTAACCCTTGATGGCTATCAAATTCTCTTGGTCTTTGGTGGAGGTTTGAAGACTTGATCACGATCACAAAGCTTGAACACGAACTTTGAAGATGATGATTTGAACCCTCTAGCGGTATCCACACTTCGAACGAATATCAAAGGAGCTTCTTTGATCTTGGTTGCTAGACCAAATTGTGAAACACTTTTCACAATCAAAAGAACTATATGGAATTTATTTTGTGTATTATTTTGTTCTTCAACCAAGAATGTCTTAGAACAAAATAAACCCTCTCTCAAACTCTTTGAGACTCACACAATCATTAGCTTAGAGAGCTGGCCGAATTTTGGTCTTTTATACACAAGAATGACCTATTCCAAATAGGAAACTTGTGTCAAAATCCGTCTAAAATTCGTTTCCTAATCAAATTAGGAATCTGCCACCCGACAGTACTGTGCGGCCGCCCAAAAACCTCTGTGCGGTCGCACAACTATCTGAAACAAAACTGGTACATTTCTGAGCTAAGTGTGCGGCCGCCCAGTCCATTATGTGCGGTCGCCCACTTCCCAGAAAGTCCAGAATTTCCAAAATTCCAATGTAGTCCTTTTAAAGATTCGTTCTATTGTGTGTGACCCTCTAGGATTATACTAAGTTGGCAATGGGTTCAAACATGAAACCATAAGATATGATTAGTTTCTAGCAAACCGTCTTACCTACCCAAATAGTATAACTAGATACAAGTTCGCATTCCTTTAGAATATGTCACAATCCCTTTGTCCACGATGTCATTGAACACAAGTCATGGTCAAACAGTCAACTTGTTTTGTTCAATACTTTCTCGATTCCGAATATGTTGATAATTCAAATGCTATTGATCCAATCAATCCATTTGAGTCCGGCCGAACATTTCATCAACATCATTCCTACGAGTGGCCCAAGCTTGACATCTCTCCGAGGAGGGACAAATTCATTTAGCTTATTATTCTTCCCTACGTGAATCCGATTATGCCAATCATACCCTTTATAACTTCCCGGTTAAAGGTAGCGTTTGAATATGTCAAACATAATGTTCATCAAGTGGAAGACTATAATAACTTCATGTCTAAGGATTCAAATGACATAACTAATATGAGATATATGTTTGACATGGACCATGACATAAATCTCATACAGCGGGTCATGTCCAGTACCTTGTTCCAAACAAGTACCCATAAATCTAACATGATCATCGCATGATCATTTAGCCTTTATACTAGTGCTTAACAAGTACTAGGGACGGAGATTATTATAAGTAAACATGAACAATAATAATAATCAAAACATCTCTTTATTGATATGAAATAAATGATAACAATTACAACGTTTATTAAACGTGCCTAGGGCACCACTACCAACAATCTCCCACTTGCCCTAGGCCCAATCTCCCATATATCTAATACCCATGGACCTAACATGACCATCATGTTTAGCTTGTGGAAGTCCCTTTGTTAGCGGGTCCGCAACATTGTCATCAGTAGGTACTCTGCATATATTTACGTCTCCCCTATCAACGATCTCTCGAATGATATGAAAACGCCTAAGTATGTGTTTGGATTTCTGATGTGCTCTTGGTTCCTTTGCTTGAGCAATAGCACCATTATTATCACAATAAAGGTCTATTGGATTAGCAATACTAGGGACCACTTCAAGTTCAGTTATGAACTTCTTAATCCAAACAGCTTCCTTTGCAGCATCCGATGCAGCAATATACTCAGCTTCTGTTGTAGAATCAGCGGTTGTACTTTGCTTGGAACTCTTCTAGCTTACAGCTCCACCATTTAACATAAACACAAAACCCGATTGCGATCGGCTATCATCTTTGTCGGTTGGAAGCTTGCATCTGTGTAAGCATTTACAACGAGATCATCTTCCATTCCTCCATAGACCAAAAACGAGTCTTTAGTTCTTCTTAAGTACTTAAGAATCGCTTTTAGAGCTATCCAGTGATTTTCGCCAGGGTCGGATTGGTATCTACTTGTCATGCTCAAAGCATAAGACACATCCGCCTAGTACAAATCATGGCATACATGATGGACCCAATTGCCGAAGCATATGGAACATCATTCATTTTCTCACGCTCATCTTTTGTCTTAGGACATTGAGTCTTGCTTAGAGAAACTCCATGTAACACGGGCAAGGTGCCTCTCTTAGAATTTTCCATACGGAATCTTCTAATGACCTTGTCAATGTATGTACTTTGGCTTAAACCAAGTAGCCTCCTTGATCTATCTCTATAGATCTTAATGCCAAGTATATATGCGGCTTCACCCATATCTTTCATTGCGAAGCACTTTCCTAACCAAGTCTTCACAGACTGAAGTGTAGGAATGTCGTTTCCAATGAGCAATATGTCATCCACGTATAAAATAAGGAATAGCACTATGCTCCCACTAATCTTCTTGTATACACAAGGCTAATCTTCGTTCTTGATGAAACCAAACTCTTTGATCGATTCATCAAAACGGAGATTCCAACTCCTTGAAGCTTGCTTCAATCCATAGATGGATCTTTGCAATTTACATACCTTAGAATCTTGTTCAAAACCTTCTGGTTGTGTCATATACACATCCTCTTGGAATTTTCCATTCAGGAAAGCGGTTTTGACGTCCATCTGCCATATTTCATAGTCATGATATGCGGCAATGGCAAGCAAAATTCTTATAGACTTGATCATTGCTACGGGTGAAAAGGTCTCATCATAGTCAATACCATGAACTTTCCTATAACCCTTCGCTACAAGCCTAGCTTTGTAAGTATGCACCTTCCCATCCATGTCAGTCTTCTTCTTGAAGACCCATTTGCATCCTATGGTTTTTACACCTTCGGGCGCATCAATCAAATTCCAAACTTGATTGTCTTGCATGGATTGCAATTCGGATTCTATGGCTCCAAGCCACTTGTCCGAATCAGCAGAAGACATCGCCTCTTGGTAGGTTAACGGTTCATCATTCTCAATGATTTCTACCTCATTACTATCCGTTACGAGAAATCCATATCTCTCGGGCTCGGATCGTAACCTACTAGATCTGCGAGATGCTTGTGTATTTTGAACAGATTCCACAACTCCTTGTGGTTCTTGTTCTTGTTCCACTATTGGTTCAATGTTATTTTCTGGGTCTCGAATTTCTTCAAGATTTATTTTACTCCCACTGATTTCTTTGGAGAGAAACTCTTTCTCTAGAAAGACACCAGTTCGGGCAACAAACACTTTGTTGTCCTCTCGGTTGTAAAAGTAATATCCTTTAGTTTCCTTAGGATATCCCACGAAAATACATTTATCAGATTTGTGTGCTAGTTTGTCAGAGATAAGTCTCTTGACATAAACTTCGCAACCCCAAATCCTCATGAAAGATAAACTAGGTTTCTTTCCACTCCACATCTCATATGGAGTCTTTGGAACCGATTTAGTTGGAACTTGATTTAGTGTGAAAGCAGCGGTTTCTAGGGCGTAACCCCAAAAGGATATTGGAAGATCAACTTGACTCATCATTGATCGAACCATGTCTAACAAAGTCCGATTTCTCCTCTCAGACACACCATTCCATTGTGGTGTTCCGGGCGGAGTCAATTGTGAAACTATTCCACAATTCTTTAGATGATCGTCAAATTCTTGACTTAAGTATTCACCACCTCGATCTGATCGAAGTGCCTTTATACTTTTGCCAAGTTGTTTTTCTACTTCATTTTGAAATATTCTAAATATCTCAAATGCTTCACTTTTATGTTTCATTAGGTAAACATACCCAAATCTACTATAATCATCAGTGAAGGTTATGAAATCCTCCCCTAGCATTGCTACTTAATGGTCCGCATACATCGGAATGTATCAACCCCAATAAGTCGCTTGCCCTTTCACCCAACTTGGTAAAAGGTGTCTTAGTCATTTTTCCAAGAAGACACGACTCACAAGTGTCATATGACTCTAAGTCACATGAACCCAAAAGTCTGTTCCCATGGAGTTTTGAGATACGCTTCTCATTAATATGACCAAGACGGCAATGCCACAAATAAGTATGATTTATATCATTAGGTTTAGATTTCTTATTTACATGATAGACATTATTTTCATTCTTGACATCCAAGATATAAAGGCCATTAAATGAATTAGCGATACCATAAAGCACATCATTTAAATAAATAGAAAATTTCTTATTCTCAATAAGAAACTTAAAACCTTCATTATCCAAACAAGAAATTGAAATAATATTTCTGCTTAAATCCGGAACATAATAACAATTGTTCAAAACAAGAATTAATCCGGAAGGTAAAGTGACTTCATAAGTCCCTACGGCTAATGCAGCAACTCTTGCTCCATTCCCCACGCGTAGATCTACTTCACCTTCTTTAAGCAGTCTCCTATTCTTTAGTCCCTGCACATTTAGACAAATGTGAGAACCACATCCGGTATCCAATACCCAAGAATCAGTGGTAGAAAGGAGAATATCTATCATATAGATACCTGAAGTCGACGCAGCCTTGCTGCTCTTCTTCTTCTTTTGCTCTTCCAAGAAAGCCTTGCAATTACGTTTCCAATGACCAATTTCTTGACAATGGAAATAAATTGCATCCTTTTGTGTATCGGGTTTTGCCTCAGAAGCCTTGGCAACCTTTGCCTTGCTTATCTTGGGTTTGACAACTTTTGCCTTACCCTTGCCTTTGGCACCAGGCTTCTTCCCATCATGAACCAAGAGCACGGGAGAACCTTTCTCCACAATTTTCATCTCTGCAGTTTTGAGCATCCCATGCAACTCAGAGAGATTCTTATCCATCCATGCATGTTATAATTCATTACAAACTGATTATAACTTTTAGGCAATGAATTAAGAATGAGATCCGTGGCTAGCTCCAATGGGATTGGATAGCCAAGTTTCTCAAGGTGCTCTACATAACCTTTCATTTTAAGAAAGTGAGGACTCACTTGTTGCCCTTCATTCATTTTACTAGTAGTGAATGCAACAATGGTCTTGTACCTCTCTTGCCTAGCTTGCTCTTGAAACATGGTTCTCAACTCCACGCCTATCTCATAGGCTTCCAAATGTTCCAAACTTTGTTGGAGTTTTGAACACATAGCAGCAAGCATGAGACAACTTACATCTCTAGAATCATTACGATGTTTCTTGTAATTGTCTCTTTCTACCCTAGGGGCAGTAGGCGGTGGTTCAGCGGGGAGAGGCCCATCGAGAATGTACAACTTATCTTCTTGCCTAAGAACGATTCTTATGCTACGGATCCAATCCATAAAGTTGGTATCATTCTCTTCGAGCTTATCCTTCTCAAGGATCGATCGCAACGACATTGATTGAGTGTTATTAGTCATTATCTACAAATATGCAAAATTTCCAAAATTTAATAAGTACCGGTTTTCATTAAAGAGATAAATAATGTATTTTTCAAACATAATACTCCCACTAAATTATATAACCTTCATATACATCCAATGTATAATATAATTTAAATGGGTTAAGATCCAACTTTAATTTAATTTCAAGTCCGCTAAGGCGGATTACACAAAATCAAATTAATTAGGTAGACAACTCTTGTCAATCATATCTCATATGACTCTTAGTTCCTTTTATGAGATTCTTTAAGAAATCCAATTTCAAAAGCATGTTAAACCTCATCTTTGCCTAGGCCCAAAACTGTTTTGACGCCCAATTAAGTCTAACCATTTTAAACGCACAGTTAATGTGTCCCGCTAGGGCGTGCCCACACTATCTATCTTGCTCATACATAAACAAATTTAATGCACCTCGCTAGGGCGAATCTACATTAAAATCACTCATGTACTAACAAGTGTTTTAATCATGGCATGGCAATAAAAGACTTAAAACTTTCTTTGAAGGTTCATCACATATAGCATATAGAACATTTATGAGCACATAATAAAACATGTTACACATCAAGTTTAGCCACTAAATTAATCTTCATTAATTTAAGCATGATATTTATGTGTCATTAGTTTCTCTATAATTATGAGGATGAGACTATTTCAACTTTGGTTATTATCTCCAAATCAAGACAACAAGAAGTGCGGTCGAACTAAGCCATTAGGCAACCACAATCCCGCACTAATTCAAGAAACCAAGAAAGTAGTCCATGTGTCCGAAACTAAGCAATAGATGGTCTCGATGAACGTAGGCCAATTGCATTCACAATTCCACATGGATCTCCAAACTTTGAATCAAGAACTTTGTTTCTCAATTTTAGCAATTATAAACTCTTCATAATTCTAACTTCGTTTCATCTTTGAAACTTTGATTGCGATCAAGTTTGGGAAACACAATCTCGATGAACGCAGATTAGCCATCCAAACCTTGAACCAATCTTAGAATCACAAGACTAAAACAAATAGGAAAATCAAACCCCAAGATCCACACACAAACCAACTACCCAAAACCCATTCCAGATCAGCAGGTCTGGATTGGTTCTGTTACTGGTTTTGTTGAACCTCTCGAAAAATTCCAAATTCTGATTTTTGAGCAAAATCAGACATTCTGATCTTGGCGTGCGGCCGCCCAAAAAGACCTGTGCGGTCGCCCAAAAACCGTGCGGCCGCCCAGTATCTTCCGTCCGGTCGCCCGGTTCAATCAGAATGTGCAGAATTTTAAGTTCGAAAATTTTGTCTCAAAATTGTTTTTCCCCGATTATTAAAACTTTGATCCAATCAAAAATTAATAACCAACAATTCTGAATCCACCATAATTTATTTATTGCGATTGAATCGTGCGATTAAAGTTGCAAAACAATAAACCACATAAAATCACATAACACATAAACATCACATATTCCAATATTCATATCATGCAAGGCACATAAACAATTTATATACACATAACATGATCTAGGTATTGAAATAATCAACATGAACGAGGCTCTGATACCACTGTTGGGTTTCGAAGATACATGCGCAGCGGAAATTAGCATTTAAAATTTTGAAACCCAAAGCCATGGATCCGTTCATATGATTAAATCAAATACAATAACATGAATATAGGATAAAACTAACCCTTGATGGCTATCAAATTCTCTTGGTCTTTGGTGGAGGTTTGAAGACTTGATCACGATCACAAAGCTTGAACACGAACTTTGAAGATGATGATTTTCACCCTCTAGCGGTATCCACACTTCGAACGAATATCAAAGGAGCTTCTTTGATCTTGGTTGCTAGACCAAATTGTGAAACACTTTTCACAATCAAAAGAACTATATGGAATTTATTTTGTGTATTATTTTGTTCTTCAACCAAGAATGTCTTAGAACAAAATAAACCCTCTCTCAAACTCTTTGAGACTCACACAATCATTAGCTTAGAGAGCTGGCCGAATTTTGGTCTTTTATACACAAGAATGACCTATTCCAAATAGGAAACTTGTGTCAAAATCCGTCTAAAATTCGTTTCCTAATCAAATTAGGAATCTGCCACCCGACAGTACTGTGCGGCCGCCCAAAAACCTCTGTGCGGTCGCACAACTATCTGAAACAAAACTGGTACATTTCTGAGCTAAGTGTGCGGCCGCCCAGTCCATTATGTGCGGTCGCCCACTTCCCAGAAAGTCCAGAATTTCCAAAATTCCAATGTAGTCCTTTTAAAGATTCGTTCTATTGTGTGTGACCCTCTAGGATTATACTAAGTTGGCAATGGGTTCAAACATGAAACCATAAGATATGATTAGTTTCTAGCAAACCGTCTTACCTACCCAAATAGTATAACTAGATACAAGTTCGCATTCCTTTAGAATATGTCACAATCCCTTTGTCCACGATGTCATTGAACACAAGTCATGGTCAAACAGTCAACTTGTTTTGTTCAATACTTTCTCGATTCCGAATATGTTGATAATTCAAATGCTATTGATCCAATCAATCCATTTGAGTCCGGCCGAACATTTCATCAACATCATTCCTACGAGTGGCCCAAGCTTGACATCTCTCCGAGGAGGGACAAATTCATTTAGCTTATTATTCTTCCCTACGTGAATCCGATTATGCCAATCATACCCTTTATAACTTCCCGGTTAAAGGTAGCGTTTGAATATGTCAAACATAATGTTCATCAAGTGGAAGACTATAATAACTTCATGTCTAAGGATTCAAATGACATAACTAATATGAGATATATGTTTGACATGGACCATGACATAAATCTCATACAGCGGGTCATGTCCAGTACCTTGTTCCAAACAAGTACCCATAAATCTAACATGATCATCGCATGATCATTTAGCCTTTATACTAGTGCTTAACAAGTACTAGGGACAGAGATTATTATAAGTAAACATGAACAATAATAATAATCAAAACATCTCTTTATTGATATGAAATAAATGATAACAATTACAACGTTTATTAAACGTGCCTAGGGCACCACTACCAACAATTATATGATAGAGGAAAAGGGGAAATAAAAGGGAAATAAAAGAGAATTGTTTTATTGATTTAATGCTAAAGATTACATTAAGAGAAAAAGAGTAAATTAAACTAGAGTTTAAAATGTAGGGAGATAACCTTAACCAACTTTAATGTAGTAAAGTGGTCATTTAGTCATGTCCCAATTGATGGGGATTGCATACATTACTAAGACAAATAACATAGAAGAAGAAGAATAAAGGACCTTTAGAAAAAGAAGAGCTTCAAACTTTAACTTGGAGATGGAGTTGTTGTAGAGAAATTGTTATGTAGAAATTTGTGTAGAGTTTTTGACGCGACCCGAGTTCCAAGGTTCTATATGAAACCTTGAACTAAGTGCGTAAACCCTGCTATAAAACGAACATGATGCCTGCTAATACTATCATCATCCACAAACCTTTATAACACGCGAGCTGTGATAGCTCGAAAACATAACAACAACAACAACGGCTTCTTGCCACAACTAACAAACAAACCAACTAGAGTTATACACAACTCTATACAAGCCTAGCAACATGTGCCGGCACCAAAAGATAACAACCGTACCACAGGAATTATACATCGCTACCCAGAATACAGAGTTTAAGTAACTCAGTACAACCATCGTCCTCACAACATAAACATATAAAAGCTCCGTAGAACAACTACCCAAAAGAGAATAACCTGCTCAGAAAGTCCTCGTAACGTAGGACCTCACTGCGCACTACCACTAGCCTTCTTGGGATCTAAGGAAAACAAATAAACAACGAAACGGGGTGAGTCGAAACCCAGTAAGTTACTAATACAACTACATGACATGCTATCATGTAAATAATAATAACAATAAAGAATTCTCAATAAGTAATGCTGTAATCAACAATCACATAGCATATAATATGAGAGGCTGTGCCAACTCATCATGCAACACATAATAGCTGAAGTAAACATATAACAAAGGATATGATCGAGGTACACCTCCGATCCTTCCAGGCACTTCCTACCTTATTCCCCATACCATTTATAACTATTGTTGTCTGTGTTTCTGTCGCTGTACACATATCAATTTGAACGCTGCTGTGCAGTGCAATATAAGATCTGGTATCCAGTATCAAATCGAGTCAACCCAGTCCATACAACCTAGAATCGCCCAATATATAGCTATCCAATTTCATGCGTATTGCTACAACGATCGGGAGCTATTCCCTTACTATGGCCACTAGTAAGGGCGAACGGACACATGTACGAAGGCCTTAAGTTAGAACGTGGCCCCAGCCCCCGCACTAACAAAAGGTCTACATACCCCTGAAACACGTATGCCAGCTGGACTCAAATAAAATACACAAGTAGGTATTTACTTGACATAACTGTATCAGAACTAGGCCCAAAAGTAGTAGACCAGTCCATTAAATCCCATGAACCATGTAATTATTTGTTCACCACAATAACACGTAATCACACACAATATTTGCAAATATAACTCAATAGAATCATGGCACATAAAGTGTCCACCATAAGTAATCAATCCAAGTTAGAGCCTATATTGTATCTAGTCACAATTATACACCTCGCGTGTATTTGGAATTAGGTTCGAATACATTTTACGCCACATATTGTGTTCCGTAATTATTTTCATCAACTTTAATCATATTAATTATAATTTTATTAAATAATAATTATACTTTTACTAGTCTCTATTTATCTTTTAGGAACTCATTTTATGGGACGGTGTAATTTTATTACACCTTATATAACTTCGTTGAGTATTTTACTCATTTTGGATTATAATTTTTATTTACAACATTGCTACTTCACCGTCTCAAAATTACTATTATAGTTCCCGTTTTAATTATTTAGGTCAATTTAATTAATTAAAATGTGTATAGAATCATATATTAACAAAAATAATTATTAGTACCAATACTACTCATAAAGCAATAATTGACAACAAAAGTATCATATATAGCATGTATGTGTTAGTACCCGACCTGAAAATGAGTTTATTAGGACTTTCCCAAAAATACAAGGACTTTATAGGAATTAAAAACCTTGCAAAGACTTCTCCCGGATTCCTAAAATATCTCATTTATGACAAAATCTATCAAAATAGGTAGGTTTCCTTAAAACCATGCAGAAACCCTAGCTTAAGAATCAAGTCAGCCTGCAGAATTGGCCACGCGGCCAACCTTGCTGCACGTTGATCTTGGCCACGCGGCCACTCTTGTCACCGGCTTTAGTCATGGCCAGGCGGCCACCTTTGCACCGGATGATCTGGACCGTCAGATCTTCCCATCAGTCTACTATATAAACCATTCCATTCCATTGGTTTTGGGGGTCCGATTTTGAGATCTCTAAGTACGAATTTTGGAGTTCTTAAACACTATTTTGCTCCCTAATTAAGCATTCAAACACTCAAGGAGACAAAGGTTTATTTCTTGCCAACATAGGTAAGTTTTCTAACTTTTTCTTCGTGTTCTTGCATCATTTTTAATGTAGATCTTTTATATTCATGTTCTTACATGTTTATTCATAGCTTCTTCATATGCTTTGCATGTTCATTCATATGTTCATAATATGTTCTTCGCATGTTCTTCGTGTTCATAGATTAAAACCTTATTTATGCTATATTTAGGGTTGTGATCTTCATAATTACATGTTATTTCATAGCCGATGATGATCGAGGGTTCATCAACCCGAGGATGATCTAGAAACTACTTCTAAACCCTAATCTTTAGGTAATTCCCCCCTCATTATGCATGATCCCGATCCTTCTGCCTATTCTAATTCTCTGCGAACTACGCTGACCTGAGCTTCTCACATTGAGAGGAACGTAGGCAATCTTCGGATCCGGTCTAAATCACTAACACACTACTAAGACATTCATCATGATAGAAAGACCGATCAATTCGGGCAATAGGAGTGATAACGTTCAATATTCTTCTCTTGTTGTAATTTGACCCCCAAAAATGCTTTTTTCAATGTTTTGGATTTAATTAAATAGGCGTGGCGACTCTCATAATTTTAATGTCGTTAAGAATATTCCCTTTGTAAATAAAAATAATCACAAGATACTTCCCATGCGTCGCTTCATCGGAAAGGGGTATTCACAGTGGCGACTCTGCTGGGGACTGCTTTGAAACTTTTTCAAACTTAGTGGGTCTAACTTTCGTTCACATCATGATGTTTGCCATGTTCTCACATGCACCTTACACTTTGCCATGTTCTCACATGCACCACACACTTTGCCATGTTTACACATGCACACACCTGCCATGTTCACACATGCACACACCTGCCATGTTTACACATGCACCCTACACACACTTGCCATGTTTACACATGCATACACTTGCCATGTTTATACATGCACCTCACATACTTGCCATGTTTACACATGCACCCGCGCACCCCGCAATGTTAATACTTGTACTTTGTTGATACTTGTACTTTGTATATACCTTGTATCCTTGTACCTTTGTTATATTCGCTTTAGTATCAGGGTCAAACAAAACTCTGCCATGCTCCCTTGTACATTATTCTCTGTCTCTCTCTCTCTCTCTCTATCATTCATTGCATTTGCATCATCCTAACATTAAAAACTTCTCTCTTTTCTCCCTAAAAAGAATTAGTTTTTACCACACACTACCACAGTCCGTGTCAGCACTGCACAGGTCCCCATTACCCGGAGTATTCGATGTGCAGGAATTTGTGCGCTACTGTCGCACTCTTTTCGAGTCACTCGTCTAGTCCACTCACCGTATACGGTGGGAACCTTTTTCCTAACCCGTGTCAACCCACACTAGTATAGGTAACACACCTAGGTTTTGACCGGTTGGTTTGGCTAGCTTTTTCTTAATAGTCAATTAACATGCTGTCTATGTCGAGTCATCCCCAAGTCAATGATGAATCGAGATCTTTAAGAGAAAGTGCACAAAAAAGTGATTTCCCTACAAGGGACGTGCCATGGTGAGATGAGTGTTTATTGTCAAGATCTCCGCTCATCATTAACTTGCGTAGGATACAACATAGACATCACGTTAAATGCCTTTAAGGAAGGGTTAGTCGTAGGATCCGATGGTTGGTGGAAGCCGCTTGCCCTATAGGACCCTCGCCCAAATTGTCTGTTTGGGGGTGTGCAATGCAGGTGAAAAATGAGGGGTCTATAGACGTAGTGATGGCCTCCACTGATTGTAGTCCTCTAACTAGTTGCGAAAAAGGGGTATCCCTTCCAACCAATTAGGATGTAAATAATGTATGTTTTTGTAAATTAAAATATACTTTGCATGAGCCTTCCCCCTCTCCTAAAGCTTCATTGCCCTTCAACCTTTCAGCAAAGCAAGTTTGGATCCGTTTGGGTGGTCGACTACAACGTGAAGCTTCTACTCCGTCCACGTTCTCAGTCTCGTCATCAGCAATGTCAACTCCCGCTTCAGCTTCAGCCTCTGCCCCTCCTGCTAGCGCCGCCGAGCTCAACATCGAGACCACTCTCAATGGTATTCCCCCAAGCCTCCAGAACTTCCTCGCCGGTCTCGAAGCCAAGATCAAGAATCTCGAGGAAAGCAACAAGATGTTGGAAGACCAGAACCAACAGTTGAAGGGTCACATTCAACAAAAAGGGACAAAACTGGTGCCCGACGGGGAGAATTTCATTTATGTCGAGGATGAAGAGGTCAATACCAACTGTCCCCCCAACACCAATACCACTGCCTTCCCATTCCCAAGCTACCGCAATGTTCCACCTCCTCTCTCTACGCCCAACAAGGTTTCACTACCATGAGCAAGAACAAGGCTGTCTATGAACCTTCCCCTGAACTGCTTGGTGGCTACCTCTCTGCTAGAAAACTACCCGCACCCTCGTTGCCTCTGAGTATTGGGATGGCCGCTGCTACTACTTCCACTACTCCGCCCGTCATTCTGTCAGAATCTATCCCCGACATCTCCAATCACCCTGTGGTCACGGCCATGCAAGAGCAAATGCGAAAGTTGATCGAGACCGTAGATAAGCAAAGTGCACCGACTACCAAGACAATCAACCCTAGCCTAGTGGGGGCTCTCCCCAAGGATTTCAAGATGCCTAAAGTGGCAATGTTTCATGGTGACTCGTGTCCTAAGACTCATTTGGATAGTTATGTGTTGGCCATGAGGGCTCGTGACTGCACCAATGAACAAATGGCTCGCGTATTCCATAGTACTTTGGATGGTATAGCTCTGCGTTGGTTCTTGGGGCTAGAACCAAGCGAGAGGCAAACGTGGGATCAAATCAGTGCCATTTTCTGTGAGAAGTATCAAGCTAACTTGGATTGGCATATGAATCGAACGGATCTTGAGAACACTATGCAAAAGCCCGGCGAGGCTATTTATGATTTTTACAAGAGGTGGAACCATCGGTTGTGCGAGGTCCAATACCCACCAAAAGCAAAGGAACAGAAGCAGATTTTCTACAAGTGCTTGCTACCGGAGATGAAAGCAGTTATAGGTAATGGTTACTTCCCTGATTTGCGGGAAATGGTTGATGCCGGAGTAAGGTACGAAGCAGGGTTCACTGGGATTGTGCCGCCAAAAGAAAGTCCAAAGACCAACAACAACAACTCCTTCCGCTACAAGGCTCCTACTGCGCCTGCGCCACCTAGGGGTGGAAAGGAGTCCGTCGGCCAAGTAAATATGGTCCAGAAAGAGGTCCCGCTAGATGTCCAAGCCGTAACAAGGAATGGGTTCCGTCGCAAAGAGAGAGGGAACACTTTGACGATTTTGGAATGCCTATGGGGAAAGTCTTTGACGTGTTAGTCAAGAGAGGTCTTATCAAGCCTTTGGAGAATTACCAACCCGCCTACCCAAGAACTGATTTGGCGCCTCCAAGTTCTGCAAGTATCACAAGCACATCGGGCACACAACGGATGGTTGTATTCAATTGAAGCGCGTAGTACAAGGGTTGATCAATGACAAGAAGATTGAGAAGCCGAAGGGTCCTAATGTGGTGAATAACCCTCTTCCTAACAATAGGGGTGGGGTGAATATGGTGCAAACATGCGAGATCAGTATCCTAGAGCTCATGGATGCCTTTGACAAGATAGGGCTCACGATGGTGGATATCTTCATGGCATTGGTGACGTTAGAAATGCTCGAACCGTTAGAAGGACACCTTCCCCGTCTTGGTTGCGATTTATCAAAGTTTTGCCACTACCACAAGTGCACTGGTCACACTACCGAAGAATGTTTTGAACTCAAGAAAGCCGTGCAAGAGCTCATCCACAAGGGAGTAGTCGAAGACCCTAGAGATTATGTAGCTAGCAATGTACTCATGGTAGAACTTAGTGAGATCACTGATCCGGCCAAGCCTATTGTGGCGGACTGTGATGAGAAGGGTTGTATTCCAATGACTAATAATAAAGAATCTTCTTGCTACTTATTGTCTTTAGAAGAACTAGTGAGTGAAGTCGAATCTCTAGAGGAAGAGAGTCCCAAGCCCTCTCAACCTCTTTCTTGGGCCGAAATCTTCGAGGAGGCCGAAAAGACCGAAGTTTCGCCCCCTTATCATGACTCGCCATTGTCTTTGGAGGAGCTACGTGCAGAAGTTTGTCTCCTTACAAGATCCGGTCAAGTGTACCAATCCGACCCGAAGGGTGCAAAGAAAGTCTTTGGGAAGGAACCCGAGCAAGCCGACCTAGACAAAGAAGACCCTATCCTCACTCAACTCAAACAAACCCAAGCCCATATTTCACTATGGTCCGTACTCACCTCCTCCCTAGCCCATCGCCTCATGCTCGAGCAAAACCTCGCCGCCACTATGGTACCATCCACTATTACCCCGGAGGACGTCACCCACATGATTGGTAATATCCACTATAGAAACATCATCACTTTCTCGGAGCTAGACAAGCCAGTGTTAGGAGTTAATCATAATGAGCCTTTATACATCACTGTCGAAGTAAATGGCAAGAAGATTCCCCGTGTATTCATTGACAATGGTTCTGCTATTAATATCATGCCTTCAAGGATGATGGATGTGGTTGGCGTTCATGGTGTTGATTTACGCCCATCCAAGCAAACCATCAAAGCTTATGACTCTACATGCCGCGCCGTGATAGGCGAAGCCACCTTACCCATTACCATCGGAACAAAGATCCTACCAACCGACTTCCACGTCATAGACATCCCCGTGACCTTCTCACTCCTCCTTGGCCGGCCGTGGTTACATCAGTCGGGCGCTGTCCCATCTTCCCTGCACCAGTGTGTGAAGTTTCAATCTGGTAATGAAGTGACCATCATCTACAGTGATCTCGTAACTGCCCAAGGGACGGACACCAAGGGCGTTCCTGTCTTACAGATTCAGCATGGGGAAGAGAGCCGACTCTTCAATGGTTTTGAAATAGTCGCTCAAGCACAGATCTGCACCATCGACCTCACCAAAACAACGGACAAAGTGGCACTTGTTGTCAAGATACTGCGTAACATGGGTTTTATACCGGGGCTGGGGCTAGGTAAGAACTTGCAAGGACCCACAGAATTGGTTGAAGAGGTTAATCATCGAGGGTTGTTCGGTCTAGGATACACCCTTACTCCTGAAGACAAGATGGAGCAACAAAGGATAGAATTGCTTAAAAAGATGAAGCTCCCCTACAAAAAGCCTGAAATGCGGCCATACTGCCTGTCCCTGAATAGATACTTTATCAGGGAAGGCGAGGAGTTTTCGTGTTTTGAGTTCGCTGAGCCATGGATTGACCACACCGGGAAGTTGCAGAAAGGGTTCGAGATTTTCAGAGATGTGGAATTCGATCGGTCCAACATGAAGCTGACTTACATGGAATATGACAAAGCCACGGGCAGAGTTAGAACCATCAGGCATGAGTACTCCACCAAGGTGGCAGATGACTTGGCAGATCAACTTGAAGCCGCAACCCTTGACAAGCCAACAATAGAAGCCGCAGAAACTCCAACTTTGACTGAGACGTGGGACGGCCAATATCTGCTTCAACATCTGGGTAATCTGGGGCTGCACGAAGACATGGTTGCCGTCATCGGAGACGATTCTGAAGATAAGGTGGACCCAAGGACATTGGTGGTACCCATGGGGGACAAGCTCAAGAATTGGTGCATCATTGGGGGACCCATAGCTACTCCGGAATTTATGGTGGGAACACTGGGGATTACTCCTTCTCCTATCGCCACTCCTGCAGCATCTCCTGTCACTTACCCAAAATCCCCGTCCCCAGAGTCTAGTGTTTTACATTTTGAATTTGAGTCTTCCTCTAAGTCTGACGACCTTACGTCCGAAGACTATGATCTTGTCGCAAATGCTATTTTTCCTTTTGCCATGAATGAAACCCTCGACCTTTCCGAGTATCCCTCCATAGTCACTCTTTTAACTGATAAATTGGCTAATAATCAAACTAATGATATACACTTAGTTAATAATGATTCATTAGAAGAGGCAGACACAGACACATTAAATGACGAATACATTAAAGAAATCTCAGAACAGGTTATTAATCAAAAAGAATCTCGAGCCCAAGCTGCCGATGAGGTGTTAACTTGCGTGAATTTGGGGACCGAAGCCGAGCCTAAGGAAACGCAGATTGGAAGCTTCTTCAGCGGAGCCGAAAGGGAAGCACTGATTGAGCTACTCAGAGAATATGTGGATGTGTTCGCATGGTCTTATAAAGACATGCCAGGGCTCGACAACTCAATCGTAGAGCACAGAATCCCGACAGCACCAGACGCTAAGCCAGTCAAACAGAAGCTGCGCCGTATTAAGCCGGAATGGTCTTTGCAAGTGATGGAAGAAATTGAGAAGCTACTCCATGTGGGTTTCATCAGGGTGATCGAGTATCCAACTTGGTTATCAAATCTGGTGACTGTCAAGAAATCCAACGGTAAAGTCAGAGTATGTGTGGATTTTCGGGATCTCAACAAAGCTACGCCGAATGACGACTTCCCCTTGCCAAATATCGACATGTTGGTGGATGCGACAACCCATTATGAGGTCAAGTCATTTGTGGATGGGTTTTCCGGCTATAACAAAATCAAGATGGCCGAGGAGGACCAAGAGAAAACAGCTTTCACCACCCCCATGGGGGACTTTTTGCTATACTGTCATGCCATTTGGGCTAAGGAACGCTGGGGCTACCTACCAACGGGCAGTTACGACTTTATTCCACGATATGATCCACAAGGAGATTGAGGTGTACGTGTGTAGATATCCCGGGGAACCACGGCTTGGCTAGAGCGGTGAATTATCCTAGGATGTCTAACATGTTTTTAGAGTCGCCACCTATGTTTTGAGGAACATAAGAAAAACCTATTGATTGTAGCCTAAGTTTGATTACGAAAACAGAGATTCTTTGTTTTGAGGTTCGGGGGTTAGATTACGAGATGGGAAGTACCGAAACACCCATCTCGCCCAACTAAAGTTGGTCTTGCTTGATCAAAATCTACATGGATGAAAATGTTCTTCTTCTTCTTCTTTAAGTCATGAAAAGGGGGGATTTAAAATAGGATTTGGAATGTAGGAGATGACTCCTTAACCAACCTCAATGAGATGAGGTGATCATTAGAGTCATGTCCCAAAATGATTTGGGTGATTGCACATTTGATTAAAGTAAAAAGAGAGAGAGGAGATGAAGTAGAAAAGAAAGGAAAATATGGACTTTTACCTACAATTTGAAGAACTTCAAATGTTGCTTAATGAGATCCTTGGAGAACCTTTAGAAAGTGATTTTTTTGTCTAGTTTTCGATCGGGTTTTTCCGATGATTTTTCGATCCTTGAAAATGGAGGTAAAGGGAGGTTTTTATAGGTGAAAGAGGGATGTTTTTGGTGCCAAAACTCAGTCACCAAGAAATCCCTCCCGGGCAAAATCTTGTAAATTGAGCAAGGGAGGGAATCCTGGCCAGAAATCTGTAACTGACGCCCAGAGGCGCGCGCTTCCTTCTTTGGGGTCGGGAGGCGCGCGTGCCTGGCTCCTCCTGTCAGAGGTAGGGATGGCCAAAACCGGTTCCGGGCCCGGTTTCGGTTCGGAACCGCCGGTTCCGGTTCGTCAAATGGGTGACCCTTAACCGGCCCGCACTTACCCCGGTTCCGGTTCCGGTTGGCACGGTTACGGTTCGGTTCCGGTCCGGTTCCGGTAAAATTATTGAAAAATAAGGGATTTTCGGTACGGTTCCGGTTCCGGTTCGGCATATATGTGACCCTGAACCGGCCCGCATGCCTTGCGGTTCCGGTTCGTCCGGTTCCGGTTTCCTCCCCGGTTTGCTCCGGTTCCGGGCTTTTCCAGTCCGGTTCCGGTCCGGTTTGGCCATCCCTAGTCAGAGGCGCGCAACTCAGAGAAGGCAATTTTGATAGAATGGACTAGAAAGTCAGCCCTGTCATTCAGTTTAGTCCCTGGACTTAACGAAGTCAGTCAGGAACTTAACGGAAGTGACAGAAACTAACGAGAAACACTTAAAATGGGGAGAAACACAAAATCAAATGTGCAATCGGGGTGAGCGGTCCAAGGCGGGGTGTCTACAGAGCCCCTCGGCGACGTGGATTGCAAAGCAAAAACGCGTCGACGAAAGTTAAAAACACCCGCCGAGGACATCACCAAGAAAAGGCAAAGACTCGATGAAAGCAGGAATTTGAAATTGCGAGAGATAGTGGTGCGCTCCCTGTGTGAGCGGCTTTTGTTGATGGAGGGGGTGGCATGATCCGTTAGGTGAACCTGCCGGCTGAATATTTTGAATGAGGCCGTTAGTGAACCTTTGATGAATCCGTTAGTGAATCCCTTGGATGAGTCCGTTGGTGAACCCTTGTTGACGAATCCGTTAGTGAATCCCTTGGATGAGTCCGTTGATGAACGCTTGTTGACGAATCCGTTAGTGAATCCGTTTGATGAATCCGTTAGTGAATCCCTTGATGAGTCCGTTGGTGAACCCTTGTTGACGAATCTGTTAGTGAATCCGTTTGATGAATCCGTTTGTGAATCCCTTGGATGAGTCCGTTGGTGAACCCTTGTTGACGATCCGTTAGTGAATCCCTTGGATGAGTCCGTTGGTGAACCCTTGTTGACGAATCCGTTAGTGAATCCGTTTGATGAATCCGTTAGTGAATCCCTTGGATGAGTCCGTTGGTGAACCCTTGTTGACGAATCTGTTAGTGAATCCGTTTGATGAATCCGTTAGTGAATCCCTTGGTTGAGTCCGTTGGTGAACCCTTGTTGACGAATCCGTTAGTGAATCCGTTTGATGAATCCGTTAGTGAATCGGTTGGATGAGTCCGTTGGTGAACCCTTGTTGACGAATCCGTTAGTGAATCCGTTTGATGAATCCGTTAGTGAATCCGTTGGATGAGTCCGTTGGTGAACCCCGTTGACGAATCCGTTAGTGAATCCGTTTGATGAATCCGTTAGTGAATCCGTTGGATGAGTCCGTTGGTGAACCCTTGTTGACGAATCCGTTAGTGAATCCGTTTGATGGATCCGTTGGTGAATCCCTTGGATGAGTCCGTTGGTGAACCCTTGTTGACGAATCCGTTAGTTAATCCGTTTGATGAATCCGTTAGTGAATCCCTTGGATGAGTCCGTTGGTGAACCCTTGTGACGAATCCGTTAGTGAATCCGTTTGATGAATCCGTTAGTGAATCCCTTGGATGAGTCCGTTGGTGAACCCTTGTTGACGAATCTGTTAGTGAATCCGTTTGATGAATCGTTAGTGAATCCCTTGGATGAGTCCGTTGGTGAACCTTGTTGACGAATCCGTTAGTGAATCCCTTGGATGAGTCCGCTGGTGAACCCTTGTTGACGAATCCGTTAGTGAATCCGTTTGATGAATCCGTTAGTGAATCCCTTGGATTGAGTCCGTTGGTGAACCCTTGTAGACGAATCTGTTAGTGAATCCGTT